>JAGIQG010000013.1:49080943-50280943 GCA_024679065.1 Sphyrna mokarran
TGCCTTATTGAATAAACAGAAACTTGTATGATCAGCCTGATTAATGCTGTAACTAGAAGCTCAGGGCTAAAACGGTTGTGAAAATGTTGCTTAAATATTCAAAAGATCTCATGGGCCATTAGGTCAGGGGAATAATTAGAAAATTTTGGATAATGCTATATCCAAATTGAATCCACTTAGCTATCTTCTTCACCATTTTGAGGAATGGCCTCAACTTTTTGAAATAGAACAGGAAATTCTTCACATCCAAAGATATTGCTCTGAGATCTTGATCAAACTGTTCCTTCCCTGCTTTTAATTTCACAAAACCAGCATTTGGCTGCTTCTTTTTTGAATCTATCTTAAGTATATAAATTTGCAGAATACCTTGCACTGAAAACCACATAAAGTTGCTTTGTTTTCAGCTTTAAGGTGGAACTTCATTTTCTACTCCATTCATGCTTGATAAATTTCCTTGGCGAATTCAATCACTTACACATGCTGAAGGTGACCTTTACCATATTGGACAGATCAGTGGCTGAGATAAGTCTTGAAATTGGTTCAGTTGAATAATTAAAATTGTAGAATTACTAATTATTCAGAATTTATCGCCAGGAATCAAAACATTAGAAAAATTGTCGCAAGCATAGTGGAGAAAACAGGACTTATTAAATGTTGCTGAATGTCCTGTCCTGCATTCTCGCTGCAGAAGAACCTGGGATCTTCGTATTGTGCAGTTTGCAGCTCTTATGACTTGGGGATTCTGCTCATGTTGCTCGTTAGATGAGGCCCCGTTATGACCACTAGTTGTATGTATATTTGTTTTTGGATGTATGCCCTGGCAACCCTGGAAATTTCAATGTATCACTGCAATTTTAAAAGCTGGAATAAATACATTTTTGTCACCACACAGCCATGACAATTAATCTTGGAGCTGTCCTGTGGGACCCTTTGAAAAAATAAGAACATAAGAAATAGGAGCGGGAGTAGGCCATCCAGCCCCTTGAGCCTGCCCCATCATTCAATAAGATCATGGCTGATAGAACAAAGAACAAAACAGCACAGGAAACAGGCCCAACGAGCCCATGCCGCCAGCCCGATGTTCCCTGTGCAGTAGTTCAGTTCCACTTTCCCACTTTTTCCCCGTAACCCTTAATTCCCTTGTCAATCAAAAACCTATCCACTCTTGACTTAAAAACATTCAGCAAGGAAGCCTCCACCACTTCAATAGGCAGAGAATTCCAAAGATTCACCACCCTTTGCATGAAGAAATTCCTCCTCAACCCTGATTTGAACCGCCCCCTTCTAATCTTGAGGCTGTGCCCTCTAGTCCTGCTATCATTGTTAAGCAGGAAGAGTCTCTCAACCTCTACCCTATTCATCCCTTTCATTATCTTATACGTCTCTATAAGATCTCCTCTCAGTCTTCTAAACTCCAAAGAGTACAAACCTAGCCTATTTAGTCTCTCCTCATAATCCAACGCCCTCATCTCCGGTATCAGCCTAGTAAACCTTCTCTGCACCCCCTCCAAGGCCAATATATCCTTTCTCAAATGCGGCGACCAAAACTGCACACAGTACTCCAGCTGCAGCCTCACCAGTACCCTATACAACTGCAAAATACCTCCCTACTTTTATACTCTATCCCCCTAGTGATAAAAGCCAACATTACATTGCAATGTAAAGGAACTTTTTGTTTCCTCTTGCTTCTTTGTATTTTACTGTTTTCTCATTTTCAGTTGATTACATTTTTTAATCTTTGTCTCTTCACAATTTGAATGTGATCCCCTCCCCTGAAAACTAGCTTTCCAGAAATAAACAAAATAATGCCTCCTGAATTGTAACATGGAAGATCCACTGAGAATGCCTGTTCTTTTCCAGTGAAGAGAGTGGGGTGCGGGGAAGTTGGCCAGATAAGAATTCAACAGACATGCACCTGCTCAATGAGCCACACATATAAACTGTGTTACAGTTTCCTCAATTTATTAGAGGAGCTGTATTCTTGCTGCTTACCTTAGCAAGGCCGGTAGCTGTGGAACTTAACCACATTCTGCTACTGGATCCTGAAGCTTACTGTTAGAGAGTGCACTGCCGTAATGATGAAAGTAAAACTGCCTTGAGTTTCAAACCTGCCATCTCCTTTCAGGCTTTTATTGGTGTCGTATGCCTGGTCAGTGTAATGAGCTATTGCAGAAAGCAGATGGATAAGGCATTGTCTTCCAGGTTGGCAAGTTCATAACTTTCCGTAAGTCTAAGAAGTATCAACAGGAGAAGGTTTTCCAAAAACACTGTCCAAGCTCCTTTGTCTAATGATACTCTGTTTAGATACTTAATAAGAGCAGCTTAGTTGTTATCCCATCTTTCTCCTGAAGAAGCTCCATAATGGCAACGTATTGGCTACAGAAAAAGCAAACTCTGCTGATGCAAAAGGTAACTTTTATAGCACTAGAGAGAGAAGCATTTGTGGCAGGATGGTCAAGTATACTTTTTTTGACTGGTTGAATTAAATTTACTACTTTTGATTTACTGGGAATTGAAGTATGTTTAACCATCCAACCACACTGATTTCATTGCAAGCTTCATTTAATGCCTGTTGCTGATTAAAGAAAACAGGTTTTGAATGCTTGATAGTGACTGCACTTTATTCAATAGCACCAACCAGTTTATGGATGTTTTTCAACAGCATGTGGCTGCTTCACAATTCTGAAATGCTGTTTGGCATAGGCTGATACTGGGTTCATAAGAAATAGGAACAAGATCTGCCCCTTGAGCCTATTTGTATCATTCAGTGAGAACATGACTTATCTGTCTCAGCTCCATTTTCCCACTCTATCCCCAGATCCCTCAATTCCCTTAATTTTTGTTCTTCAACAAAATCTAGAAACATCTGCTTTAAGCAAAACTGGAAAAATTCAGTAGAACTGGTGCATCTGTAGGAAAAGGAACAGAGTTAACATTTCAGGTCCGTTTGACTCTTCGTCAGAAACTTAAGTTCCAATGAATCTTACAAATAACCTTAACTTGTTTGTTGTAGCCAGAACTTGCTTCTATCTACATATATTAAATATATAAATTTCTATCTATATATAATCTACCTATATATATATATATCTATATGGTCAAGAAGCCCATCTGTTCAAAATTACAGAAATTTAGTGTGATCTGCTTTTTATCAAATTAATATTTAGGATTGCTAGACGTTAAAATATTTCTTCAGAGTTTCTTTCATTGTTCATGATTCTTCAATGGACAATTGTCATACAATTAGAAGCTTCTTGGAGTGGCTGCCTCTGAGTTTGGCGTAATGCAGTAATTGTGCATGCACATTGTTTTCCTCATAGTTTCAAGTGTACATGAATCCTCAGATTGCATTTCATTAGTTTATATTTCCCTATCTTTAACAATCTGCCTTGTACCTTTTTGTCAGGTGAAAAATTGTACTGGTTCCTTACTTCTCTTTGTCCATATCTCCAGCAGTTTCCTATTATAATGGAACTTCCTTCAGCTGGAGGGACAAATAGCATGGGCCTTATAGTTTATGTTTAGAGTGAATTTTGCACTTCAGCGGGTCAGCAAACAATGATTGCAAATGGATCAAGGAGATATTTGGTCCGTCAGAATTATGGGTGGCAGAATGGTCAGCAATATTGCCTCTCAGTGCCAGGAATCTGAGTTCAATTCCGGCTTTGGGTGACTGTGTAGAGTTTGCTCGTTTTCCCCGTATCTGCGTGGGTTTCCTCCGAGTGTGCCAGTTTCCTTCCACAATCCAAAGATATGCAGGTTAGGTTGATTAGCCATGCTAAATTGCCCCTTAGTGTCAGTGGCATAGTGAATAGGTGGGATTATGAGGATAGAAGAGTTTTTGTTGGTTCAGGCTTGATAGGCCAAATAGCCTCTTTTTGCATTGTAGAAATTCTGTGATTCCATGAGGAACCAACTTCAAACAATATGCAGCAAATGGTGTTACCAAATCAAGGGATAGTTTTGAATTTTTGTTATTGTCAAGCTTTGAGCTTTTAAGGGCATTTTAGGATTAATTTATGTGGTTATGGTGAAAGAGTGGAAGTGGGAGAATTGGATATAAACTCTGCAGGCCATTGGCCCATCGAGTCTGCACCTATCACAATCTCACCCAGACCCTATCCCCATATCTCTACCTATTAATCCCTCTCAGGACACTAAGGGACAATTTTAGTATGACCAATCAACTTAATCTGTACAGCTTTGGACTGTGGGAGGAAACCAGAACATCCGGAGGAAGCGCACACAGACACGGGGAAAATGTGCAAACCACACAGACAGTGACCCAAGCTGGGAATTGAACCCAGGTTCCTTGCGCTGTGAAGTAGCAGTGCTAACCACTGTGCTACTGTGCCGCCGATAGCTTTTTTCAATGAGCCAATTCGGGAGAGATGGACTGAATGATCACCTCCTGGGCTGTATCATTCTAAGATTTGAAATTCTCCTTGTGAACAAGTTTTTTGTGAGCTCTTCTAGCAATTCATTTCCTAGCCATGTTCCAGTGAGATCAAATATCAGCAATATTGCTGCTGGCTTACAAGCTTAAAACACACATAATTTTGAGTCATTGAGGTTTACAGCATGGAAACAGGCCCTTCGGCCCAACTTGTCCATGCCGCCCTTTTTTTTTTTGAAACCCCTAAGCCAGTCCCATTTGCCCGCATTTGGTCCATATCCCTCTAAAACCATCATACTCATGTAACTATTGAAATGCTTTTTAAAAGACAAAATTATTCCTGCTTCTGGCAGCGCATTCCAGATACTCACCACCCTCTGAGTGAAAATATTCCCTCTGGACTCTTTTGTATTTCTGGAGGGACATTTTAAATGTCTCCAGAACATTAGCTGAGTTTCTCGATTAGTGTTCTAACGATAATACCAATAGGCCATTGCTTTTTCAGTACAGTAACAAAATTTTTTTAAATAAGCAATTTGTACTCCAAATTCTTAGAATAATTTGCTATCTGCTTGACACATGGTAATATGTGTGACCCCAAAAGACAGAAGATTAAGTAACTATGGACAACATTATTCTTCAGGCCCTATTTTCAAAACTTATTTCTGATGCCAGTCACTGAGTTCATCTCACAATTGGACCTCAAGTAGTGTAAGAGTCAGTGAATTGATGCCTAGATTTCCTCAGAGGTTTCCTCTGAGTGCTCTGGTTTCCTCCTGTAGTCTAAAGATGTGCCGGTTAGGTTGATAAGCCATGCTAAAATTGCCCCTTAATGCCCTGAGTTGTGTAGATTAGAGGGATTAGTGGGTAAAATAAGTAGGGATATGGGGGAATGGCCTGGATGGGATTGCGGTTGCTGCAGATTCAATGGGCCAAATGGCCTATTTCTGCACTGTAGGGTTTCTATAATTTGGTACATTTGTAATTCTGGCTTCTATGCAGCTTTTATTTCATTTCCTTTTTCTTCTCTTTTCTCTTCCTTTCCCTCTTCTGTTGTGCACTGATATTTGAAAATACTGAATTTGTTGTTGTTGGCATGCTGCTTTATTAAGTAAAGAAAAACTTTTTTAAAAAATTATTAATTTGTGGGCATCACGAGTGAGTCTGCTATTTATTGTCCATCCCCAATTTCCTTGAGCAAGTGACGGTGAGTCGCTGCCTTGAACAACTGTCGGAACAGCCACAGTGCCCTTCGGAAAGAGGTTCCATGATCTTAACCCAATGACAATGAAGGAACAGCAATGTAGTTGTAAGTCAGGATGCTGTGTGATTTGTCAGGAGGTGAGGGGAAGGAACTAGAAGATGGTGATGTTCCCATGCAACTCTTGTCCTTGACCTTCAGGGTGTTTAATGACATGGTTTGGAGGGTGCTGCTTAAGGAGCTTCAGTGAGTTGCTGCACTGCATCTCATAGACAATAAGCATTGCTGCCACTGTGCGTTGGTGGTGGAAAGCGTGAATGTTTGTGAATGTGGTACTGATCAAGTGGGCTGCTTTGTCCTGGATGGTGTTGAGATTTTTGAATGTTGGAGCCAGTCCACCACATTTGGTAATGCCACTAAATGTCAAGGGTGGTTAGATTTTCTCTTGATCGAGATGGTCGTTGCCTGGTATTTGTGTCGTTCAAATGTTATTTGCTATTTATCAGCCCAAGCCCAGATATTGTTCAGGTCTTGCTGCCTTTGGACATTGACTGCTTCAGTATCTAAGAAATGACCCGTGGTGCTGAATGTTATGCAATTATCAGCAATGATCTTTAAGCCTGACCTTATGATGAAAGTGGTTATTGAAGCAGCTGAAGAGAGCTAGCATCCAGGACACTACCGTGAGGAACTCCTGCAGCTTTGTCTAAGGGCTCTGATGGTTGACCTCCAGCAACCACAACCTGTCTGCCTTTGCTAGGTTTAACTGAGGCTGTTCCTTTGAAGCTTCAAATATTTATCAAGCACTTCATCATGTAGTACAATTGTGGCATGATAACTTTAAACGACTTCTGGATTTTGTGCTTAGTTGTTTACAATGTTTCAAATCCTAATTTGCTATACAAGTAGACTGATGCATGTCTTTTGGTGAGGAATTGGTTCAGTTGTTTCAGGCTATGAATGCTAAATTGTCATAAGTAATGAGAAAGAATGTGTCTTTCTAATTCATGTACATTGTTAAATACAACCTTCATTTGAAGATGTGCATTTGTTGAACTATGCAATAATCCTGGGGAGTCTGCCAGAAACAAAATCATAACATTATCTTTCGTTGAAATCTTAGAATAGAATGCTGACAGTGGAGGAGGCCATTCCGTCATTGAGCCTATACTGACCTCAAGCCCACCCAGGCCTTAAACCACAATCCCTAATTATCTTGCGAGCTCCCCCTCCCCTCACCCCAACACAAAGAGGCAATTTAGCATGGCCAATCGACCTAACTCGTACAGTGACCCGAGGCCAGAATCGAACCCAGGTCCGTGATGCTGTAAGGCAGCAGTGCTAACCACTATGCAGCATGCTGCCTTATTGTGCCACGGTGCTACACTCTTACATACGTTTGCATTTGGAGATCTGCAGTCTATTGACATGTACCTTGACAAATGTTGATTTCTGATCCTAATTACAAAGTGTCATTAAGTTTTATTCAAATTGGTTTAAAAAAATGATGTGGCTGAGACCACTGGTCTCCGATCTCTGGGATCTGGATTTAAATGATAGGATTAAATTCTCTTTTCTCTGACTACTAGGTTACTAAATAATTTAAATCCAGAACAATCATTTTCAGCCTGAAAAATTTTTAAAAATGCTTTTTTACAATCTGCACTACATGCCCTGGTGAAGGATCTAGACTTCCATTGTCACTAAATGCTCAGAACTCAAATAAAATGGAGACTGATGAACTGAAGAAACTAAACCAAGACAAATGTACTTAATTGATGAAAATTAAAACCTTTTTGTTCAAAATAATGGCATTTGCATGTCTTTATTCAAACGATTTTCAAAATCTTTTTCGAGCATCATTGCAGGGAATTGAGCCGATGAATTTAAGTAATTGTCCAAGAATTGAATCCTATTATACTTAGGCTTTCATTTGCTTGTTCGGAGTATGGTATTGTCCTCCAGTGTACAGCTTCAATAGAGAAAGAACAAGAAAGAAGAAAACAGCTAGCGAGCAAAAGGAGCAATGAGAATAATGTATAGAAACTGAGAGCCTGTAATTGGTAAAGGGAACGATTAAAGCATGCAATTATGAAAGAATGGAACGCACAAAGTGTGGAGAAACAAATAAAATCAATTTATCTGGCATTTTCTGCAGAAACTCATGACAATGTTGCTATAATGAGATTCATTCTCTGTCGTGAGGTACCCTGGTTTTACATGCCGGCCCTGTATTTTGAATTCACTTTGGTACTCATTTCCATGATGAAGTATAACGCGAATAGCCTTTTAAAAGATTGTGATTGGCACCCTGTTTTTGATACATGCAATCATGGTGCATGTTAAATTCAAAGGGCTTGTCCAATCAAGAATTCAATACAAGAAGAGGTGGTAGCTACCATAACCCACTGTAATAAGTGAACATGTTGATTGAAAACAGCTTCTAGATTGAGCAAATGATAGAGTTTGTAATTGGGATGAAAGATGAGCATGATGGTGCTTAGGTAATCGAAATGGATCATATATTTCAGTAATAGTAACTCATTTAACAAGGGCGATCTGGAATTCTTTTCAACATTCTGGGTTATTGATTGGGGATGTGACAGTTTTTAATGCTGCAGTAATATGGTGGCGCTGAAGCGCCGGCCCTGTGCTACAAACGGTGCACTGAATAATCTGTCTTTTTTTATCTAAATGGATACCTAGCATCACCTACTTTTGATTGATAGTGAACATTCATGGCATTGGGGTCAAGTTCCCTTTGCTTCACTGAGTTTTGAATATTACAAAATTAATTTTTCTGATATATGCCTTTCTCGAGGTGAATATGTGTTTCTTTTTATGACATTAAGCAATACTTCCCCCTAAGACAAATTGTTGAAAAATTGCTGGAGGAATGTATTTTCCCTTTCTGCTGCAGAATTTTAACATTTTTACTTCACTTTTACTGACACCAGGAGAGAGCAGCAGATGATAATTTTGTTTTGAGCTTTGCAGTCGTCGATGCATCTTCTGCCACCATTTCTCTTCTGTCTTGTTCTGTGGGCGCTCTCGCTTGGTTCGATTCTAGTCAGAGCTACAGCATGTCTTGCTGCTCTTCCCAGCCCCATTCTGTTACTGAGTATGCCTAGAGATCCAACCCTGGGTCCCTCTCTTCCTATCTTTCCACAGTCCTCACCTACTTGGCAAACAAGGGCTCTGTTTTCATATTCTCATTGTTTTTGAGTTGCTTCATCATTTTGGCTCTCCCTATTCCTTATTTTAATCAGTCCAACAAAATAAAATTTTATTTATTAGTAATAAGTAGGCTTACATTAACACTACAATGAAGTTATTGTGAAAATCCCCTCGTCGCTACACTCTAGCGCCTGTTCAAATACACTGAGGGAGAATTTAGCATAGCCAGTTCACCAAACCAGCATGTCTTTTGGACTGTGGGAAGAAACCAGAGCACCCAGAGGAAACCCATGCAGATATGGGGATAACATGGAAACTCCACATGGACAGCGACCAAGCCAGGAATTGAAACCAAGTCCCTGGCACTGTAAGGCAGTAGTGCTGAACACTGTGCCACCATTGGAAACCTTGCCTTCAGCTGTCTAATCTCTAGGCTCTGGAGTTCCATCCATCTATTTGTCTGCTTCATTTCCACTTTTTCCTCCTTAATGTTTTTTCTTAAATCCCAACCCTTTTTGCCCAGGCTAACCTCTTCCAATAGCTCCTTATGTTCTTTGGTGTGTACTTTTTATTCAGTAATGTTTCCAGTGAAGTGGCTTGGGATTTTTAATTATTCAAAAGGTGCTACTTAAATATACATTGCTGTAATGGTTAAACTTTGCATTTGTTTCTATTCCTGCTGCAAGATGCAAAATTGCTGCACTTCTCTATTACTGGAAGGTTTGCTCTTATTCCTGTTTCCAAAGTCCATGGTTGTCTCCAAGTGCACACATTTTACAGAACTAATTTTTAACTGGACTGATTTAACCTAATATTTGATTGTTCATGTTGTTCATTGGGCTTTTTTGGTCACATTTTAATGACTTTAACCCATTTTCATTTACACTCCATTTACTGTAACATTTACATAATTTTCCTTTACTGCTGGCTGACTGACTATTCAGTGTTTATAGACCAGCAGGACATTGAGAAATCTAACAGGTTCATACGGTTTCTCTTCAAAATGATGTGTCATAAACGCTTTTTGCAGATTCCTTTCCCTCCCCTTCCATGAGTGATTATTGAAATTCATTCTAATATTGAAGAGTGCATATATTTTAGTAATTTATGTTAGATGTAATAATGTAGTATGGGGGGAGGTGGGTGGTGAAGTGAAGAGAAAGAGTTACCCAAAGAACTTAAGTGCTACATTGCTGCCAGTGTGTTTCCCAGTACTTAGATACTGAACAGAACCTCAGACTATTTAGCTACAGGTGGCAGCCTGGTTGACACCAGCCCTTGTCTTGATACAGGAGTGGTGTCTGAGAGTTGGAATACTGAGCTTTTGTAAACAGAGGCTATTCATAGCTCTGCAGAAGTTAAATTTTGGTCATGAAATACCTTTATTCACAGTGAATACTCAGGCAGCACACATTTACCCAGCATAGTGGCCTAGCAATGAGAATGTATATTTGACTGTTCACACTAAATTTACTTTGCAGAAAGTATGAGGTTGATAACTTCTGTTAGACTAATGTACAGCAGTTATGGTAAACACATGCTTTTCAAACCTCAGAGGATCATTCTGACACACGGCTGATAACTTATCACTCGAAAGGTTTGACAGCCTGTGTTTATTATAAAATGCTTTAGTATACAAGTGATATCTTTTTAAGATTATATGGACATTTTCTTTTATATAAGCAACTGCTACTTAAAAAGCTCAATTTCTTCTAAAGTACAGAACTAATCTTTCTCACACATTTACTGTCACATTTAAGGGAAGTGTTGAATACCTTTCCGCTAGTACTTTCTCTTATTACCCTTCAATTAGAAACCTTGTGTCAAAAAATTGGGGTCAAAGTGACTAACGAATTGTTTGATTTTTTTAAAGCAATATCTGGTGTAGGAGAGCCTATTAGATTCGAAGAATGATGTGTAGCTTGTGTTTTCCATTTCATTGTTTTTTTTTCTATAGTGCATCAGAAAAACATTTATGAAAATGTGTATTGTCCGACATAATATGCTGATTTATATCTGCCTCCGCTTCTCATCTTATTTTTCAGCACTGAAATCTCACCATGTAGGACTGTGAGTGTGCTTTAAGCTAGATTATAAGAATAACGTTGAGGATGCTATAGTTGACCTATATCATCAATGCTGCCAGCTTGTCTGTGAATATGAACTTTGACTTTGTTGTTTCACATCTGTTGTACAACTCACATAAAAATTGTAAACATCTTCAAAAAAAAAGTTCCCAAGTGATTTTCTTTTTACATTTCGAGTCTCGGGCGTTTACCTAGTTGAGGAACTGGGAAAAAGATTGCTTTATTTACTTCAATTTCACTGAAGTGCTTTGAACTTTAATATAAACTACATCACAGAAAATGGCTCTTTGTATTGTGTTTCACAATTGGCTCAGGGATTTGTGGACATTCACAAAGGCGTCTGCAATTGTTGGCAGGTTAAAAATGATCCATGTAATCCAAATTTGTATTCGAGGGGAGAGGGAAATGAAACCTTTCGGAACGGGTTTCTCGGTTGCTTGTTGGATGTCTGTGGTGGGTATATGTGGTTTTCTTTGGGTTTGTATATGTCTGTGATGTTCCACCATGACACAAGGAGGTGATTTTTTAAATGCCTATGTGTTTCATTCCTCAGGGTGAATATCACGTTAAAATTTGTGAAATGAACATTAGGTTTGGTGAAGTGTTGAAAGAATTCACTTTAGTAAAGTTGTTGTTATTGGCATCTGTGGTTAGCAGGCTTTGCTGTCACGATCGATGGGGCAGGTGAAAGTTCCTTCCATTTGCCATCTGCAAGGGCCTCGCACGTAAAATGCTTTTGGCCAACATATATCCAGCTGGGCTCAGCATCTCTCAATATAGTATTGCTGCTATTTTCAAACTAACTGGCAGTTTCAGTCAAAAAGGTGCCAGAAACAACTTAAGTCTGAAATAGAAATATCACTGGTGCATTGAAGTGCTCGCTCTCTCTTTGAAGGTTAAAACTCAAGCATGATGTTGGAGGACATACGGCTAGAGTTTCCTCTGCTGTTGGTTATGCTGGACCTAACGTAGGATTGCTTGGTGCTGGTAATACATGCCGAGCACAAGCAACCTCCTCTCCCTGACAAATAAAATAAATAGGCAACTGTTTACAATAAACTTTTAAAAAGTGAGATCAGTGCAGAATGCTTTGACGTGCCCGAATCTTTTAAAACTCAATTATTTTCATTTTTTAAAAATGAAATTCATTTTCAAGTGTAATGACAGTGTCTGGAAGAAGTTTACCCATAACAATTGCTGCAAGCAGTTTGTGTCTTGGTGACTTGCGTATAGTGGAATTTTGCCATCTTTATAAGTATTACAGGGAACATGTGAAGCGACATAAAAGTACCGATCTAACTTGACTTAGAATTGTATGTGCTACCACTGTGTTAGTTAAGTAGGTAAATGTGTGTAATACAAGATTTATAGCGCAGAAATGGGTCATTTGATCCGGAAGGTCCATGTTCTGCATATTCAACAGGCTGCATGCAGTTTCATTTCAAACTTCATATTACACTGTATTTGTTGAGTTGGGGGAACGGATGGGGATGAAGAGTCTCAATTACAATTTTTTCAATGTGCAGTTTAGCTGAGCTGCCAATTACATAACCTACCTAACTGCTTCCCGATATTTTAACGTACTTCTCGGCCTTTATTGCAAGAAGGTTGGATACAAAAATAAATTGTACAGTACAATTGTACAGTAAATTGCTATAATTGTACAGTCCTTTGGCGAGACCACGTCAAAAATACTGTGAGCCGTTTTAGTCCGCATGTTGAAGGAAGAATATTGGAGACAATGCAGCAAAAGGTTGCTAGAATAGTTCATAGGATGAAAAGGTTGTCCTATGATGAGAGGCTGAGTCAATTGGAATTTAGGAGAATGTGAGGTGATCTGATTAAAACGTAGAATATTCTGAAGGGGCTTGACAGGGTAAAACACTGCAAGGTTGTTTATCTTTGTTGGGGAATCTTATAACATAGAACACAATCTCAGGATAAGAAACCAATCATTTTGGACTGAGATGAGGAGAAATTTCTTTAGTCAAAGGATTCTGAATCTTTGGAATTCTCCATCCCACAATGAAAGCTCCATTGTTCGATATATTTAAGGCTGGGATAGACAGGCTCTTGTTGTCACAGGGAGTCAGGTGATGTGAGGAGCAGGTTGGTAAGTGGAGGTGAAGCCCAAGATTAGCCATAATCATAGTGAATGGTGGAGCAGGTTTGATGGGTCATGTATTCTTCTGCTCCTTTTTCTTACATTGTGTTCTATCTTTCTGCAGCTTGTGTGCATGTCCCCTTGTTCTCCCTAATCTATCAAATTCCCTTGTTCTCCCTAATCTATCAAATTCAAACACAAATGCAGACTATTCCCTTCATCAGTTGTAATCCATCAATTAAAGATACTTAAGTTTGTGCTTTTCTGAAGTAAAGTTCACTAAGCCTATCATGATAACTAAAGGTTTTAAAACAATGTATTTATTAATCTATGCTTGGGATTGAGTGTAGGTGGTCAGGCCAACAGTTATACGTCAGGATCTTGACCCAACAGTGATGAAGGAACAGCAATATAGTTCCAAGTCTGTCAGGATGGAGTGTAACTTAGTGGTGATGGTGTCCCTTGCACCTGTTTTTCTAAGAAGCAGGGGGCATAGATTTAAGAGCTGCTATTGAAGAAGCCTTAGTGAGCCTTTCACTGCTGTCTGTTTTACAGACGATGTACACCACTGATACATTGCACCAATGGTGCAGAGACTGAATATTTTAAGATTGATAAAGAACAATGAAAATTACAGCACAGGAACAAGCCCTTTGGCCCTCCATGCCTGCACCAACCATGTTGTCCGAATGAACTAAAACTCCCTACCCTTGCGGGGACCATATCCCTCTGTTCGCGTATTTGCCCGGATGCCCCTTAAAAGTCATTATTGTATTTGCTTCCACTATCTCTGTGGCAAGTTCTACCACCCTCTGCGTAAAAACATTTACCTCGTACATCTTCTTTAAACCTTGCTCCCTAGTAATTGACTTTTCCATCCTGGGAAAAAGCTTCTGACTATCTAGTCTGTCCATGCCCCTCAATCTTGTGGACTTCTATCAGGTCATCCCTTAACTTCTTTTGTTCCAGTGAGAACAAACCAAGTTTTTTTTGCAACCTCTCCAATAGCTAAAGTTTCTCCAACCTCTTCTCATAGCTAAATGAGGGAACCGTTTTGTCTTGGAAATGTTGAGCTCCATAAATGCAAGCAACCAGCCTAATGGGGATGAGTGTTACAGCACACTCTTAACCTAAGGGATCTTGAAAGCAATGGACAGTGAAGATGGTCGCTCACTGTAAATTACCCAGTTTCTGACCTGCTCTTGTAGACACTTTTTCACAGTATAGATATTGATTTTTTTTTTTAAATGGGATGTGGGCAGCGCTGGCAAACCAGCATTTGTTTTCCATCCCTACTTGCCTTTATAAAGATGGTGTTTGAACCACTGCAATCCATATGGTGTATTTACATCCACAGTGCTATTAAGAACAGAGTTTCAAGATTTTGACTCCACTTCAGTGAGCGAATATAGTTCCAAGTCAGGATGGTCTGTAGCTTGGAGGGAAATCTGTGGGTCATGGTATTCTCTTGCATCTGTTGCCCTTGTCCTTTTAGGTAGTCGAGTTATGAGTTTACGAAGTGCTGTTAAAGGAAGCTGACAAATTGCTGAAGTCATTTCAGTTCAGTTTCTGGTAAATCGTAATCCCAAGATGTTGGTGAGAGATTCAATGATGCCAGTGCCATTGAATTTCAGAGGGAAGTAGTTAGATGGAAATGCTCACTATCATCTGGTACAAGTGTTACACGCCACTTATTAGCCCAAATTGGAACATCATCACGGTCTTGCTGCATGCAATCTACTTACATTCTCTGAAGAATTGTAAATAGAAGTGAACAACTTGCAATCATCAGCAAACATCCCCACTTCTGACCTTATGATGGAGTTAAAATCATTGATGGGGCAGCTGAAGATGGTTGGGTCTTCAACAATACTGCAAAGATTTCCTGAAGTGATGTCCTAGTCCTGGGATCAACAATCATCTTCCTTTGTGCTAAGTTTGATTTCAGCATTAATTTTGTTTTCACTAGAACTCCTTAATGTCAGATGTGGTCAACTGCTGCCTTGATGTCAAAGACAGTAACTTTCATCTCACCTTTTGAGTTTAGCTCTTTTGTCCATGCTTGGACCACTTGGACCAAGGCTATATTAAGGTTAGGAGTTAAGTGGCCATAGTGGAACTCACACTGAGCATTGATGATCAGGTTGTTGCAGAGTAGGAGCTACATAATAGCATTATCAGTTTCTATTACCTTGCTGTTTATTAAGCATTGACCATCAGGTACAAGTCTACTCATTCATCACATTGAGATCAAATTGTAAACTTTTTTTCTCATCAAGAGTTCTAACACTTTTACATTTCTTTGCATTAGTCATGATTTTGCAGAAGGATGCCTCATGTATTAAAGTAGATCATAAAGAGCAACAGAGCTAACACAGATCTCTCCAGGAATCTCCTACTACTAAAATTCAATGAGGAATTACTTCTATTAATAGCAAACACTTGCCTGCACAAACACAGTTATCTATCTGTGAGGAGTTTGCTTCCTCCCCGTGTCTGCATGGGTTTCCTCCGGGTGCTCCAGTTTCCTCCTGCACTCCAAAGATGTGCAGATTAGGTTGAATGGTCGTGCTAAATTGACTCTAGTGTTAGGGGGATTAGCAGGATAAATTTGTGGGGTTATGGGAGTAGGGCCTGTGTGGAATTGAGGTCAGCATGGATTCGATGGGCTGAATGGCCTCATCCTGTACTATAGGGATTCTATGATTCTATCCAGAATCAATTCTCCTATCCCACAGGAAGCTATCTGAAAGAACTTACTTCTTCTGTGACATTTTGCTAAATGCTTTCTTAGTAAGGCCAAATAAAGACGGGGCAATTTCATCAAAATAAGTCTTAATTGCCAAGCAATGTGAAAACAGGAGAGACATTTTTTTTGAACTGGTTAAAAATCAAATCTTACCTTCCTTTGAGGAAAAAATGTGGTAAAGTAAGTTTCCCACCAACTGGAGGAGGGAGCAGGACCTAAGTTCACCAAAAGTCAGCAGCCTGCAGCAGACGGCACCGTTGCACATGTATGGATTTATCGATAGCAGCAGAGTTTCTCCTCCCACCTCACAAGAACAAATCACAACCCCCCCCCCCATTCCTCCATCCAAACACTCTGATTCCGGCGGCATAGTGCACAGTGCTCCTCTGCCTTAGACCCCATCCTCTTGGCACCTGACCTCCCAGGGCAGGGGTTCTCAATGGCTCTTGTCTGACCAGCGAGACCATCACAACATGTCTATGTTGATGGGGATCATATGCGATCCTCACTGGTGAAGGCCTTCACTAGTGAGGACGCAAAGGCAAATGAGCCCGGATTATTCCCTCCCGGGTTTACTTGGAATGTTTAAATTCTACTTTGGGCATGAGGCTGATCTTGCCAGATATCCACTACTGGTAAGATCGTGAGGGGCAAAAAATAGTGCACAAACCCAATCCTGGGCTCTCTTGTGATCTTACTGGCTCACCCTACCCATTGAATGGCGAGGCAAAATGGTAAGATGACCCCAGAGTGTTGATGAGGCTGTCTTCATCAGCCAACTTACATACTTCCTTAAAAAGATTCAGATTGGTTCACAAGTCGTACTTTATTTTCCAGAAAATATGTTGCACGTTTCAGCTTGTTTAAACTATGTGTAATGTCCTTTGTTTCTCATATCTAATGTTAAGTTTCCTTTTAAATTAATGTAACTGTCACTGTTCATAGCACGTGTGTTTCTTTAACCAAAGTGCAGGTTATTCTGTTTCCCTGATATTATAGGTGGCTATCACTTCACAGGCTATGAATAATGTTTATTAATGTTCTCATTAATTTGCTTTAAAACTGAAGGTATGGACACCAGTGGATCTATGCCTTTTTATTCAGAGTTGATTCATGAATAAAACAGCAGTATTTAAAAAGCATTCAAAACAATCAGAATCTTGGATGTCAGCGCAAGTAGAATCGATTTCAACTGCTGAATCATGTGTGTCATCATTCAGACATATCGGACCTACTGTTCCAGCTAACCCAAACAGTTGACCAGAATAACCAATAATGTGTCATCAATCATTGACACTTCATGATGACTAAGGAAAAAAAGAACATTAATTTTGACCAGCGTATTCAAATTGTTTTCCTTGGTGTTGGAGAAGCAAAGATCAAATATATATAGCATCTAAGCATGTGATTAAAAAGAAAGCACACTCTTGAAGTAAATTGGAAAGGGTTGGATGGTCTAGCATCAGGACTGTGGAGCCCTCTGTCTATCTGACCTGCTTATGTAACAGGGATATGTTAAAATATGCTTTCCACAGAATCCCTACAGTGCAGAAGGAAGCCATTCAATGTATTGAGTCTGCACTGACCACAGTCCCACCCAGGCCCTATTCCTGTAATCCCACATATTTACTCTGCTAATCCCCTGACATTAAGGGGCAATTTAGCATGGCCAATCAACCCAACTCGCACATCTTTGGATTATGGGAGGAAACCAGAGCACCTGGAGGAAACCCATGCAGATACGGGGAGAATGTGCAGTCTTCATACACTGATCTGAGGCTGGAATTGAACCCTCGGGCTGTGAGGCAGTAGTGTTAACCACTGTGACATTGTGCCTCCTGCCTTGTAGAGATGCTTAAAAATTGGAAAGAAAGGAAAACAGTCCCCAGAAACTGACTTCAAATAATATATCCTCGTGAGGCCAGATTTTAGCTTCACCAGTTAGAAAAATACAGTTAAGTTTCTGCCTGAGATTTATATTTGTATCAGCTAATGAACATTTTCAGGGTTCCAACATTGCAGCTGTGCCTTCAGCTGCCAAAGTCCCAAATCCTGGAATTTCCTCCCTATGTTTCTCCAGCTCTTTACACCACATTCCTCCCCTGAAATATTTCTCAAAGTCTATGATGGAAATCCTTTAGAATTGTCAGGGGTAAAACAGAGAATTTGATGGATAAGTATTAAGTCATTTGAACTCAGGCAGGAATTTTTGGTAATGGGGTGGACATGACCAGAAAATCCTGCCCATCTTTGATCCAGCTTTTGGTCATTTGACCTAATTTCCTTTTTTTGTGTCAAAATTAATTTGCAGTAACAGCCCTTTGAAAAGCCTTGGGGTGTGTTAACAGTGCTAAAAATGCTGCATGCATTCGTCTGATTGCTGCTAAAGTAGCGTTTGGACTCTGTAGACAAGCTATTGGATTTGAGGAATCTTTTTTTAAATATATACACATTGATTCAGTCTGTCTACTGGGCCTATTTGGTTTCAAAATTGTCCTATCATTCACACAAAACCAGCTTTTTCCAGCAGAAATCCAGATCCTTTTTTGTGCTTTCTTTCCTGAGATTTTCTTTTTATTGCGCGTTTCATTTGAAATGAAGCCCAAGCAGGTTCAGCACTGTTGAACGCCCAGTGTCACACACTTGCATGATGCAAACAAATTCCTGTTACTTTCTGCTTGAAGGTTTTCTGAAATGGCATTAGCAAACTGACAGTAAAATTATAAATATTGGTGTTGTCACGCTACTCTATAATCATGAATTAGAATTTTTATTCACAAAGGACTCTTCCGAATTTTTTTTATCGACGATGCAGAAATGTGGCAGATTTTTAAAGAATTTAACAAATGATACCTACCACAATAGACTTTTTAAAGAGTTGGGGTCTGATTCAATTTCTTTTAGTTACTTAAAATTAAGGATATGCTTAATTATCTGAAGGGTTGCACTGACTTTGCAATCGTAGATATTTAATTGACAGAATCTTGCTGGAAAATAATAAAGTGCACTTGGTGCTTGAGTCACCTAACAAATATCCTGAGTGTAACCCAAGAATCTAACCGCCTCCACTTGACATTTAATGGCATTACTATTGCAAGATCCTGCACCATAAACATGGATGGCACAGTGGTACAATGTTTAGCACTGCTGCCTCTCAGCAATAAGGACCAGGGTTTGATTCCCAGCTTCGGTCACTGCCTGTGTAGAGTCTGAACATTCTCCCCAGGTCCGTGTAGGTTTTGTCCAAGTGCCCTGGTTTCCTCCCACAAGTCTGAAAGACATGTTGATTAGGTGCCTTGTCCATGCTAAATTCTCTCTTAGTGTATCTGAGCGGTGCTGGAGTGTGGCAACTAGGGGATTTTCACAGTAACTCCATTGCAGTGTTCATGTTAGTCCACTTGTGACACTAATAAATAAACTTTAAACTTTATCCTGAAGGTTTTCATTTACCAAAAGCTTAACAATGCCAGCCACATAAATATTGTGGCGGTAAAAACCAGATCAGAGGCCAAATATATGCAATGAGAAATTCAATTCCCCAAGGCCTTTCCACCATCGACAAGGATAAGACTATAAGACACAGGAGCAGAATTAGGCCCATCAAGTCTGCTCCACCATTCAATCATGACTGATATTTTTCTCATCCCAATTCTTTTGCCTCTTCCCCATAACCCATGACCCTCTTATTAATCAAGAACTTATCTATCTCTGTCTTAAAGACACTCGATGACATTGCCTCTACAGCCTTCTACAAATTCACCATTCTCTGGCTGAAGAAATTCCTCCTCATCTCTGTTTTAAAGGATCATCCCTTTAGCCTAAGGTTGTGCCTTCTGGTTCTAGTTTTTCCTACTAATGGAATCATCTCTTCACATCCACTCTATCCAGGCCTCGCAATATCCTGTAAGTTTTGATAAAATTCCCCCCTCATACTTCTAAATTCCAACAAGTACAGACCCAGAGTCCTCAACCGTTTCTCATATGACAAGCTCTTCATTCCAGGGATCATTCTTGTGAACCTCCTCTAGACCCTTAAAGGTCAGCAAATACTTTCTTAGATACTCCAAATAGGATCTGACCAGAGCCTTATACAGCCTTAGAAGTACGTCCCTGCTCCTGTATTCTAGCCCCTTTGACATGAATGCTAACATTGCATTTGCTTTCCTAACTGCTGACTGAACCTGCATGTTAACTTTAAGAGAATTTTGAACAAGGACTCCCAAGTCCCTTTATGTTTCTGATTTTCTAAGCGATTTCATGTAGAAAATAGTCTGTATTTCCATTCCTCCTTCCAAAGTGCATAACGTCACATTTTTCCATATTGTATTCCATCTGCCAATTCTTTGCCCATTCTCCTAACGTGTCCAATCCTTCTGCAGCCTCCCTGTTTCCTCAATACTACTGTCCCTCTACATTTCTTTGTATCATCTGCAAACTTAGCAACAGTGCTTTCAGTTCCTTTCATCAAATTGTGAATGTATATTGTGAAAAGTTGTGTCCCAGCACCGACCCCGAAGCATACCACTTATCACCAGCTGCCATCCTGAAAAAGACCTCTTTATTCTCACCTTTTGCCAGTCAGCTAATTCTCTATCCATTACCCTTAATACCATGGGCATTTAACTTATTTAACAGTCTTCCCTGCGACACCTTGTCAAAGGCCTTCTGGAAATCTAAATAAATCATGTCCACTGGTTCTCCTTTATCTAACTTCCTTGTTACCTCCTCAAAGAACTCTAACAGATTCGTCAATCTTGACCTCCCCTTGACAAAGCCATGCTGACAGTCCTACTTTATCATGCACTTTCAAGTACTCAGTGATCTCATCTTTAATAATGGACTCTAAAATCTTGCCAATGATCGAAGTCAGGCTAACCGGTCTAGCTAACCGGCCTATAATTTTCCATCTGTTGCCTCCCTCCCTTCTTAAATAGCGATATTACATTAGCTACTTTCAGTCCTCTGGTACCCTCCTTGCCTCTGTGATTCCTGAAAGATCACCACCAATACCTCCACAATTTCCTTAGCTATCTCTTTTAGAATCTGGGGTGTAATCCATCCGACCCAGGAATTATCTATCTTCAGACCTTTCAGTTTCCCCAGAACCTTCTCCTTAGTGATGGCCACTACACTCATCTGCCTTCTGACTCATGTAGCTCTGGCATCCCACTGGTTCTTCCACTGTGAAGACTGATGCAAAGTAACTATTCAGTTCCTCTGTCATTGCTTTGTTTCCTATTATTACTTCTCCAGCCTAATTTTCCAGTGGTCCAATGGCTATTTTTGTCTCTCTCTTACCTTTTATATATTGAAAATAACTCTTCCTAGCTTCTTTAATATTACTAGTTAGCTTAAACTCATTTCACCTTCTCCCTCTTATTGCTTTTTCCGTTGTCCTCTGCACACTTTTAAAGGCTTCTCAATCTTCTGACTTCCCACTAATCCTCACCACTTTATATGCTTTTTCTTTTGCTTTTATGTTGTCCTTGACTTCCCTTGTCCTCTCTTTAGCATGTTTCCTCCTCCTTGGGATGAACTTCTATTGTGCCTCCTAAAATAACTCTCAAAAACTCCTGCCACTGCTGTTCCACTACTTTCCCTGCTATCTCCACTTTCCAATCAGCTGTGGCCAGCTCCTCCCTCATTTCTTTGTAGTTACCTTTATTTAATTGTAATACCGTTACATCTGATTCCAGCTTCTCCCTCTCAAACTACAGGATAAATTCTTTTTATTGTTGTCACTGGTCCATAAAGGTTCCTTCATCTTAAGTTCCCTACTCAAGTCTGTCTCATTACACATCACGAAATCTAGAATTGCCTGTTCTCTAATAGGTTCTGTCACAAGCTGCTTCAAAAAAAAATCTCTTAGATATTCCACAAATTCCTTTTCTTAGGATCTACTACATACCTATAATTTGCAGTCCACCTGCATCTTGAAATCCCACATGATTATTGTAATATTGCATTTTTCATGTGCCTTTTTTATTTCCTGATTTATTTTCTGCTCCACATCCTGACGACTGCTAGGGGACCTGTACATAACTCTCTTCAGAACCTTTTTATCTTGTGACTCCTCAACTCTACCCAGAAAGATTTTATGCCTTTGATCCTATATCACTTCTTGCTATCGATTTAACTTCATTCCTTACTAACAATACAGTCCCGTCCCCTTTATCCATCTGCTTGTCCTTCTGTTGGACACTTATCCTTGGAATTTAGATCCAGGTGATCCTGATCCCCTGGTAGCCATGTCTCTGTGATGCCCACAACATCGTACTGGTCAATTTCAATGTGCGCAACAAACTCATTTACCTTGTTCCGTATACTGATGGAATGCTCTCCACTTGCTCAGATGACTGGAGCTCCAGCATCACTGGAAAAGCTCTGCATCGTCTAGGGCAAAACAAACTACAATGATTGGTATCCTACCCACCATTTTAGATATTCACTTCCTCCACCATCAGCACACAGGCTCCTTTGACAAAACCTTACAAACCTGTGGACTTCTGCTATAAAAAAAAAGGACAAGGATGGCAGAGACATTGGAACACCACCATCTGCAAGTTCTTCTCTTCAATGTCCTCCATCCTGGTTTGGAAATATATCACTATTCCTTCACTGTTGCTGGATCAAAATCCTAAAATTTCCTTCTGAGCAGCACAGTGGGTGTATCTGTACCACATGAACTTGCAGCAGTTCAAGAAGACTGTTTACCACCATCTTCTCGATGGCAATTGCGAATGGACAATAAATCATGGCTTTGGCGGTAACATTCAAATCCCATGAACAAATGAAGAACCTAACAATGGGCCTGATGGTTTGGCAGTCATACTTTACAATAAAGTTTCCCTAATATAACTAACTTTTGAATTGTAAAATATAGTGGCAGATGACTTTTTTTTCTTCTTGCCCTCTTTCATCCCTGTTTACCTGAAGACATAGACTCCTTGTTCAAGTATATTTCCGTGGAGGTTCTGCATGTTTTGTAGCCCAGCCAGGTGGCCAATATTCTCTGGAACTCAGCCAGGTGGCCAACATTCTTTCAATAACCTTGACACTATGTAACTTATGAGTGGGCATTCCATCTGAACCTGTTCTTTCATTTGTCTAGCGTTCAAACCCATTGACAGCAGTCTTCAAAAAGTGATCCTTAATGGAGAGCCTAGATAATTTTGCTCTCCCTAACCCACAAGCTGAAAGTGGTTAAACAAATTCCCTTTGTTCTTGCCTTACACCTTTTTTGAATTGTCTGGACGCAAGGGAGCCTATAGTTTCCTGTTCCTTACTCCATGGCACTGCTCTTGGCCAATCGGAGTTGATTTGCCAATGCGTCAGCAATGCTTTTATCCTGTAGTGTAAATTGTTGTGGTTGCTTGCAATTTGGCATTCTTGTGTTTGTCCTGATGTCTGCAAGATTAAATGCTTCAGCAGCATGTCTCTCATTTCAGCAATATTCAAGAAATCGTTTTAATTTGAGTAAATTTAGAAATGTTTAGATTACAACAGCACACCATGAGGTTGGCATTGTAATGTAGAATAACTGGCATCATAAGTTAATTGCTGACATGAATGAAATTCTACATTTTTTTAAGAAAACACCTGCATGAATTAAGCATAATAAAGCATTGTTCGTTATTTTTGTATGTTTACATGATTCCAGGCAACGCTTTTATTTAGTTCAAACCAAAATGTATATAACACTTCTTAAAAGTTGAACGAATACAAAGATGATTTTGAAATTGAAGCACTGGGAGACCAGTAACCTGTGAGCGTAGGGGATAATGGGTGTTCCACGTGCGTAGTACCCTAATAAGCTGTGGGGTAGCAGTTTTGAATGAGTAATGTTACAAGAGGGCAGAAGATGGGAGGCTGACCCGAATAGCATTGGAATAATCAAGTCTGGTATGACAAAGGTATGAGCAAGGGTTTCAGTGGCAGGTGAGCTGTTCCAGAGCATAGACTGGTGACAATACAGGACTGGAAGTAGGCAGTCTCAATGATGAGGTGGACAAGAGATGACAAGGTTACGATTGATGTAGTTAAACTTTAAGTTAAAGGCTGGGATGGAATCTTTAGCGAGATTACGCAATTTATGATAGAGGATAAGAACAATGTGTAAAACAGGAGGACATTGTGGTTTATCCAGGACAAAATGTCAGGTAATAGTCTTAACTCTTTCAGTTTCCCTTTATTGTTGAGAAGTGGTGGAAGGGTGGAACTTGGCCCAATGCTTTGAACGATTTCACCAAGGGGCACTGAGCAGATGAAGAAGTCAAGGAGCTCGAAGGAGTTTAGAATATTTTTTAACCTAAATTATAAACATGGAGAGACATGGGTTCAAACTAAGTTTGAACTAATCAAAGCCAAGTTTTGGACTAATCTCAGGAAATTTTTCACACTGACTGATCAATATATAGGATGAAACCCCCAATAGAGTAGTATGGCAAAATTGCTAGAAAAGTTTAAACCGTTGAATGCTGTAAATGTGATTTGCACAGTCAATTAAGGTGGTCCAAGTGACCCTCCTTATTTGTAGTCATCATTTATTCCTGAGGAGTATTTTTCAATTTTTAATAGCATCAGTTGTGGAGGAACATTTTATGTGCCTGGGATCAGGTCTGCCTTTCCTGCATTAAGAAAGCGTGATGGAGTAGGATGTTGGAAGTTTTCTTTAAACAGTCAAAACAAAGTGCCATCTCCTCAATGGTTTCGGTTGAATGGTGATGGAAAGCCTAAATATTTAAAGTTGAATTAATGGGCATTTGATATGAGTTACAGGACTGGTGAATGGTCAGTGTGTTTTTGCATGGGAGTGTGGAGATTTTGCAGAAAGAGAATTCATGACAAACTTTAACATATAGAAAGCATCCTGATGACGGCGCTTGTATTATTCAGACTTAGTGAATTATACTGCCCTTTATATTTTATTCAATATAACATACAACTGAAGGTATAAATGGAAGGACCAGTTTTTAATGCTGCATGAACTGGATGCTTTTGAATTAGTAGTTTATACTTTTTCTTGGTTTATGGTGTTGTAGTGAGTTTGAGAACAAATCGCAAATTCCAGGGGTACCACAGAATTAGAGGAAAACTAACATCAGTTTAATATAAAATGTTCACTATATTTGAAGTTGAATATGAATGTCACCTGTCTTTTTATAAACCTTTCAAATTAATTGTGTCTATTTGGGCAAAGTGGTGGCACAGCGATAATGTCACTGGACTAGTAACCCATAGACCCAAAGTAATACTCTAGAGGACGCAGGTTCAAATCCAACCATGGCAGATGGTGGAATTAAAAACTAGTCTTGGTAATAGTGAAGGTCAAATCATTGTCATTAAAATGCCATTTCGTCACTAATTCCCTTTAGGAAGGCAATCTTTTGTACTTACCTGGTCTGGCCTACTCGTGACTCCTGACTCTCAGTAATGTGGTTGACTCCTAACTCCTCTCTGAAATGGCCAAGCAAGCCACTCAGTTCAAGGGCAGTCTGAGTTAGACAACAAATACAGGCCCCAGCGAAGGATGTCACATCTCATAAAAGTTTGGCACCTAATGATATAATTATTTGATTATTGCAGTGCTCTCCTGATCAGCTTACAGTTTCCCACTTTAAGCTTCTCAATTCTGCTCCTCATGTCCTAACTCACACAAGGTCTCAATTAGCCAATGTGTGCGGATCAACACTGGCTCCCTGTTGACAAACATCTCAAAGTTAAAATTATAATCCTTGTGTTCAAACATGTCCATGACTTCCCTTCCCATCTCTGCAACCTTCTTCAACCCAACGGCTTTCTGAGAATTCTACCTCGCTTCAATTCTAGCTGTTCTTGTGTCACCAACTTACCTTGACTGCCCATCAACAGCCTTGTCTTCAACTGTGAAATTAACAGCAGGATATCTTTAGAATGTTTTATAAGTGTGCGTCCTGCACGATAGCCTGCCTGGTTGACAGTCAGGCTGTCTGTCCAGCAGGAAAATAGACGAGTGAGTTCAGTGTGAGGGAAGGTATGAGATTGTTGGAGTCAGTCAACTATAGGGGGGATGCAGGTTGAAGTTAGGGAAGGTAAACACCCCAAAATTACCAGGGGCGTTGTAGATCACAAGATCTGGAAGGAAGTAAGCTAGTTCAGCCTGGAACATCTCTCACTCCTCATGACCCAAAACATGTCTAGCTTATAAATCTACCTCCTTTTGCTTGCTCTTAATACTGAGCAACCTAGCCTTAATGAGTTAAAACTAAACTTTGTTAAAATGAGAGGCTTGCGGCTTCCTCCAAAAAATTTTCACTGACTAGACCACTGTTTGAGAGCAATGTGCCTGCCCACTTTTTTTGATAAATTTGTGTGTTCGGTTTGATGTTACAAAATGTTTTACTTCCCACCTCCCAACCCACATATCCTTTGTGGTTAAAATAACCAAACCCTTAGCCCCCACTCGTCACCTCCACATGTTAGTAAAGCAACCAAGTTCAGAGTTCCACCAGATATATCTAGAGTAAATAAAAAATAAATGTTAGAAAGATTGGGAGCATTTCTCCCAAAAGTGTTGAATTGTTGGAAAACTGTTTTGAGATCATGACTGTTTTTTCAGTGGAACTTTAGACCCGAATCTCCCCATTCTGTGCACTTCAGAGATCACAATTGTGAATATCAGTAAAATCCGGGGGAGCGGCCCTCTCCCCCTGTCGGGATACAGATCCCCACCCCCCACCACAGCCCCCCTTGCCGGCACTCTCCCCAGCTCACCCTGATTGCTGGCTTCCCTCCAATCCAGACCTATCCCAATGCAGAGTGGCCGACTCCCCCACCCCCATTAATTGCTTCTAGGTCCTGTCCAATGCCTGATGGGCAGTGCTAAGGTGCCCCAGGGCATGAACACTTTCCCCCTTGGGCACTGCCAAGGGGCCCGATTGCTCCCCCCGCCCCAATCCAGCAGGATCTCCTGCTACATCCCCGAATATGGGGAGCTACTCTAAAACTCACCGGAATGAAGTACTTCTGATGGGGCGGGAGATGCTATTGGGTCCGGCAAGGTCCGTGCCAGGCCTGATACTCATGCAAAATATATTTAAAATATATTTAAAATGATTTAACTGACTTGCCTGTTTTCCCGTCAGTTTCCAGAGCGGTCCTGACTGTGACTGTTCTCCAGGTCTGAGAAATGCTCATGCGTTTCCAAAGCATGCGCGAATTCTGCAAAATGCCTAACACGCAATTCTCCCATTGCGACCCGCCAGAAAATTTTCAGGTTGCAAAAGGAGAATTGCCCCATTATTTCTGAAGCAAAAAGAACAGTGTGCAATGTTGATTAATTATCTCAGTGCACGTGATGCAAGAGTTTACAGTTAGTTATAGGAGCAGGGGTTTTTGTTTGAGAGGCTTTAGTCATAATTAATCTCTAGTTGAACTTGTTTGATAACCTAGTACTTCTGCCAAATGTATTGTTAGAGCAAATATCTTCTATATTTGGAAGAGGAAGTTAATTATTCCAATAATTTTAAATTCTATTATATAGAAGGTTTTAAGCCTAATTAGATGTAGCTTTAGACACCTTACTGGATTCTGCGAGGTGAATAGAATCAGCAGATTTTAAAATTCCTGGTAATTTAGTAGCTTATCATCTACAATAAGTAAGCCTGAGTGCTGGTTGCTAACTGAAAACTGATGTTGTAATTGGCTATTTTCCTGTTACTAAGATTGTAGCCACAATAAAGCAAATGGGCTTTTCCTCATTGCTAATCTCATGATGTCACCAAACCTCCCATTTGAGTTTACAATGTTACAGCTGGCCTCATAATGAGCTGAATATCGTTTTGATCCTGACTAATTTTATTTTGACTATTTGCTAAGCAGTTTTTTTTTAACATTAGGACTTTGAGTTTTATTTGTATTCATCTAACACTTGGCAAAATTCCATGTCTGTAGGTCCGATATTACAGCTGTTATCCGTATTGATTACAGGCGCACAGACAGGCGTATTGGTGAGCTGCAGTATGTGCAGTTCTCCCTGTATTTAAAGAAAATTTCATCTAACCTTTCTTTTTTCTCACCCTCAGTTTTATCACTGGTTTCCCAAACACGGAATTGTGAAATGAAAGTTTAACATGTTCCGATGGCTGTGCATACACACATGCACTCACACACACGTGTAAATATGAGTGATGTTACATTCTCACATTGAGAGACATGTGTAAGGTATCTATAGTCCTACAGAACCTTTACAACTCAGCCGTGTTCTGTCTTGACTGACATGTAATGCAGAGCCTGAGGTTTTAAAATGGCCAAAGTTTGACAAGGGTGAATCATTGTAGTCATAACTGAATAATTTATTTTGTATTGTGAATAAAGTGGTATTGGGTAAATGCCATCAAACTAGTAAAGGCGAAAGAAAAGTTTTTTTTCCCCTTAAAACCTACATATTAATATGTCAGTAATAGTAGTGAAAAAATAGACAGGTGGATTACAAAGCCCTGATCTTTCAGAACATTTATTCAGTTTAGTTTGATTGACAAATGATTAGAGTGAGTTCGGTGGGATTTAAATTGTTGGTCTAAACCATAGACATAGGTGGTCATTTTTCATGTCATTATAAGGATGAAATCTTCTTCAAACATGTTCAGAATATCTACTGGGAAGTCTTTGCAATAGAACTTTTATTTGCAATTTTCTTCTCTCCTCCAGACAAATTTAGCACCCTTATCTGCTTTGGTTCATGGATGGTGTGGTCCTCTTGCAAAGCTGTTGAGGCATTTAGTGTCGTATCTGCCAGGATTTCAGTGATGAGCTGTGAATTGCTTTCAAAGTGGGCATTATGCCAGTTGAGCAGCACAATAGAAAACCAATCTTGCACCATTCTACTCTTGATGTCATTATTGTAGCATTTTAGATAACTGCTGGTACGAAAAGATGTGCTGAATTGCTACCAGTTAGTAAAGTTAAATCCAGAGGAGCAGTAAAATTACTCTGAAAGCGGTTTGTCAGAGGTCAGTATAGGGACGATAGATGGCCTTTTTTATTAGCATGACTAACCACTTCTCACTACAGTCCTTCACCTACACTTTATTTATCATCTTCATTCCTCTGTTGGAGAAATGTGTCGACAAGAAAAAGTTGAAATGCTATAAAAGTTCGGGAAAGTGTCTTCTAAATGTTGGATCACTGCTGCAGTGTTGAGTGGCTCATTGCGACACTGACCCTGCTAGAAAAGTGTGCCCTCTGTTTAAAGCTCTGTTGAATTGCATTTCAGGAACCAGTATGAGCCTACTTATGTTGTGAAACATAAACACAGGCATGGATCATTTGGGCTGAATGGCCTGCTTCTGTGCTGTAAACACTCAGCAATGATGCATTTGAAAATATTAAATTAGAATATTTTGTTCGAGTAGTCGATGTTTTGTCCTGACTAATTGATACTTTTTTTTAAGCAAGGCATATTTTGTTGGGGAGGTGGAAAGAGTTGATGTTGATGCATCTTTTCTAATAGGAACGATTTGCTGAGTTCCAGGCCACCTGCTAGAGGGAACGCGTTAACGTAGCGTAAATTTTCCATCTCACTGGACAGGAATATTGTTCAAAAACCTATTTAATCCACAGTATGGAGCAACATTGACAATTTTCCTTCAGAGCATTCTGCCTACTCAGTATGAATAGTGCTATCTAATGGAGGGTGAGGAGGGAGGGTTTTCTCCCTCAAAGCATTTACTTGTCAAATATTCGAAAGGAGGCCCATATATCATCATTTGAGATGTTTCTGCCAGCGGTTTGTAAAAATTAATTATAATAATTGATAAATATTATTCAACCAAAATCTTTTGGCTTTACTGGAAAAATTTGAAGTTGAATTATTGTTTTTCGATCCAAAAATTCCATAGCTGGGTGACTAGAAAGCACAATTGAATTGGAACATGCCTGTTTAATTCTAGGACACCAGTTTCAAATAGTTTGTAGCTCTTTATCTGGCAAGTTTGATATCAATTGTGCAACTAGGAGAGATAATGATTGAAAGCCACGCAGTGCTACACAGATAGGTAAGAGTCTATCAGCTGAATATGGACGTATTATTTTTTGTGTTGGGCATAAGAAGCAGACATCAAGAAACTGTTACCGTTGGTCTTTGTTAGCCTAATGTGTCTATTGCATTGAAATGGAGTACAAAATTCTTAAGAAACTTTGTCAACAATGTTATTTACACAAGCAGATTCTTTTTGAAACTGATTATCTGGTATTTGTTGGTTCACTTGTAAACGTTCCTTACACTTGGTAATATCTTCCTTCACTTTTAAAGCAATTCTCTTTTATCAGCAGCATTTGTCTGAGAAGCATAAAAACCTCTGGACCAGGTAACTGACAAGTCTAATGCTGTAGGATTTTTGTTTGCACACTTCCTGTAAAGAGGATTCAAGTCTAAGGATCTTAGGACCTTTGTTTAGAGGCTCCACGTGCACAGGAATTACTGCTAGAATTGAACCAGCTAAAACTACTTGGACCACCCTACCAGTGAGGGTAGTCACTTATAGGGTCTTCTGGAGTGAAGTGACATTATGTAGAATTCATTAATTTTGAAACCTTGAAACTTTGCATTGGAATTATATCAAGAGCTTCTGAATTTTGCTTCACAAGACTTCTCTACTAGGCTTGAAACTTCTATTTCATTGTCCAGGCAAAGACAGTGTGCCCTTGATATGATACTGAAAGGAATTGTGAAGGTCACTTAGGTTTATTTTCAGCACTTTCATTCTGCTTCCTGAATTGTGTATTTTTGATTTAAGACTATTGAATATCGCATCAAAATAATAAAGTTATGATGATACTTTTGATGGTGGATTCATAGTGTGCTCTTTTATTCTTTATCTCTGTGCTTTCCCTGAGCGATGGGCAATATGGTGAAGCATAGATCTTCACTTTAGGGGTGGGTTATGATCTGAGGAGAAGTAGGGGCCACCTTTCCATGTTGCCATGGCTATATACCATGAGAGATATCCAAGTAGTGTGTATAGTACAAATGGAACATCTTACTGGGATGATAACTTTGGAGCTGGGGATGGGTTGGTTGAGTTAGGGTGGAGGTAGACAATGCGACAGAAGTGATGCCAGCATTCTTAGTGCTGGTGTGAATATGGAGTAAAATGCAGCTCAAGGTCAAATGGGATATCAGGTTTGCAAAAAGTCTGGTTCTGCCCTGAGACAGCGGCAGCAAGTGGATCATGGTCAGAGGTGACTTGCAAGAGGAAGAACTCATTCTGTTGAAGTGCTCTGACAATCCTTTACTCTTAAAAAAAAGATATTTATATAGGTCAATGAATGTCAGAGAGTAAACTTTTAGTGAGCAAGGTTTTTAGATGGCTTTATCACCTATCATTAGATGGAGTATCTTCCATCAGCAAGGCACAAACTTTGCTAAGTATGTAAATAGGACAAGAAGTGGTCTGTTACTACTGAAAGCCTTGCATTTATAGCCCAGCCTAGATTACCATTTATCTGCAGCCTCACTAAATTGGATGATGCAATTCAATCCTCTGGAAGGTGAGTTTGGAGGGTGGGAGAAGAGGCTGTGAACATGATATTCCTTTTCGTGTTTTATGTACTCTCAATTAAAGGTCCAATTCCTCTGGGAAGAATTCTGTCTGCTTTGCTTAACATTTTTGTTTTAAGCAGTCATTATTTAATTACCACTTTTGTTCAATTATCCCTCAACCATATATAATATAGAATTTACAGTCTGTTTTCCCAGTTTACTTCGGGATTACTACTGGTATGCTATATTCCATTGCATTAGCAAGCTTAGGAAAAAAATGTCTTTTTATGTGCATCTTCATAATGTTCAATTTACTGGCTGCGCTGCTACCTCTTCACTGCTTAGAGTATTCCAATTCTCCTCCCTTCCTGCTCTTAGAGTGCACATAACTGTTTGAAATCCACTGGTACAATTGTCAAATCAATTATTCATTCTCTGCAATTATGCTAGCACAAAGAACATTTTGCTGGACTGAATGATGATTAAATTAACAGCTATTCCAGCTGCCTGATAACATCTAATAGAATATTCATAAGCCCAAAATGGAATGAATTATCTCCATTAACTTCATCATGCTCACTTAATTACATGCTTGTTATTGTATTTACACCTTGTTAGATACTACTGAAGCTGATACAGTGACTGGCCAGGAATCGGAAGCGTCTGTCATAGGGCAGTGAGAGCATTTTGTGGGAAATGCTATTTATTTTAAATGCTCCACCTGCTGGGAGCTGGGGTTAGTCAGCGGAGCTGAGATGAATTGGGAGACGGGGTGTAAAAGAAATAATGTGCCTCTGACAGGCTTGGTGGCTTTTAAGTTGCTCTCATTCAGCCACTTCACAAAAAAAAGATTTTTTTATTCCATCTTTCAGTGATGACATGATTGCTTTTGGTAATCATTTACCATTCTGGTTTTATTTTTTTTCTGAAGTAAATTGTCTGTAGTAATAGGTTCTCAGAATTATCCCCTGCTTTTTCATGGAATTCATTTTTTGAACCTGTCTGCCAGCATTTAACCTCAGCTAGATTTTCTGTTTTCTCTCGTAACTTTATTTACAAAACACCTACTTAATAATGGTGTGCCTTTGTATTTAAATTGTTCTTTGTGAAATGTGTTTGTGATGACCATTGTTATGTTGAGTAATTCAAGGAAGCTGTCTACATTTAATCTACTTCTGACCAAAATAAGCTATTTTTCCCTTGTGTACGAAGTATGTTCATGTCCAATTGGTATTGAAAAGATATTAATTTGTTATAGTCATATGGCAGTCGTTGAGTGTTTATTTAAAGTGTGGTAAATGAACTGAAATGCAGAGTAGAACAATTCAGGACTTTTATCATTTCACAAGGTTATTACGTTGGTTTCTCAGCTCTGAGGAAGAGGGAACAGAGGGTCAAGGTTTAATAGTGGAAGTAATTGGATGCTGGCCTCTTGACCAATGGATAGCTGCATGGATGAGAAATAGTTGATTGGAAGAGAGGTTGGATATAATAACTCTTGCCCAACTTAATTCACAACTAAGTTTATTCACGTTTATGTTACCAGACTTCTCATTGTTCTCTTCAAACTAAAAGCGAATAAAGGTGAGAATCCAAAATTAGTTATAGAGCAGCCCTGCCATCTCTGTCTCATGTGCACAATCTCATTACTACAGGTACTGTTCTTTTGCTAATCAAGAATCCTTATAATTTATAGTTCACTTATAACATTTTTTGGATAACATCCAAATACTGTATCGTCAAGAGTGTGTCACTTTTCGCTTTTTGCATTCCCCAAGTTAGAATTCCAGCAATAACACGTCTGAAGTTTGCCCTGTGGATTGATTAAGCAAGATAAGTTTGCCTTAACTGAAGTCTTCAGAAAACTGTAAGATTATTGTTTTTAAAGCTCATTCATTGTTTTCTTGTAACCAGAATATTTTGTTATTTAGAAGCTCTCATATGCAACAATAGTGAATGGTTCTGTTTCATTGTTGATCTGTATTTTTTTTTGCTGGCGAGTTTTCTTTTTCTTCTAAAGGAGTAAATTTTGTGAATTTTATCAGAAACAAAATATGGCAGGTCAAGCTTAGTCGTACCCCATTTAGTTTTCTCATTCTTTGTCAGACAGGGACAACAAATGGACAGAGACGGGGGCAAGGTTAAAAATGAAGTGAATTCACATTTATTGTTTACTTTTTTCTCCATTAGACTTCTTTTTCCATTTCTTAATGATTTTTTTTCCATCCCAATCACTCTCACCTTAATGAAGTTTTGTATTAAAAATAAAGTGGCAGGGTAGATAAAAGTACACTGTTTCTTGTCACTGAAGGGTCAGACCTGAGGGCCATAAAAGTAAAATTAAATCACTTTTAATGTATAGAACTAAGATCAGGGGCAACTTCTTCATACGAAACTGCAATTCTGTGGAATTCATGATCAGGACAAGTGGTTGAAGGGGAAACTATGCCATTATTCAAGAGTAAGTTGGCAATACAAGGTGGGTAAATGTGATAATTTTGTGCTGAGGGGGACGTGATAAGAAGTACAGTTGGATGCCATGTTGTAACTTCAACGGATTTCTACTTTAAGAGTTGGAACTGTGAAGTATCTCTTGGTTCAGTAGCAATGTTTTTGGCCTTTTTTGTTGTTTTTATCTTTTCATTTACATTTTCAGGTAACATGTTCCATGCATAATAATCAAAATTGCATTTATGAAATGATATATTTGTAACACTGTTCCTTTAATCTCAAAAAAGGCTGATTGTATTGCAGATTTTCAGTGGATTTCTCGTCTGAATGGTCTACTCTGGTTTCTTTTGATATGATGCTGGATGATAGTGAAGGGAAAATCTAGTGTAAACACAACATAGGGGTAATTCAGGAACAAATTATCAGTTTCCATATGCTGATTAATTGGTGAGGTGAGCAAACTATCTTTTGAGTCTAGTTGGTCAGAACCCACAGTAACTAAAATTAAACAGCTGGGCAATATCATGACAAAATGATGGCAATATTTCAGATTGCATTGGAAGAATGTTGGGAGGGAGGGATTGCTTCCATAGTGCACGGCTCAGAAAACTGAACAAAATCAGGGTCATATGTATGACGAACAGGCTTTTTATTTGTTACTTGGTTTTTCTATACTTTTTTTATAAAAGCATTCCCTACTGAAAATATAGATAGAAAACATCTAGATGAAAAATATAATTGGAGAATGAATATAAATGTATTTAATTTCATCAAGTCTCCGATGCCTGTTACAGCTCTTATAGATTTCAGGATAACTTCATTTGTGCCATCAGAAATATAATGTAATTGTTGGCAGTGTTGCTTATGAAAGACAAAATCACTTCAATCCTTCCATGTTATCCATTTGATGGGTATTGAGGGAATCTTTCTTCAGTAATAAAAAATGTAGATACAAATGAAATGGACCTGGGGTTCTGCAATTGTACTTTTTTTCTATTAATTTGTGAGACATGGGCATTGCTAGCTTTCCAGCATTTATTGCCTAGCTCTTGTCCTTGGGAAGGTGTAAGTGAGCTGCCTTCTTGAAATGCTGTGGGTTGATCCACAATGCCATTAGGGAGGGATTTTGGCCCGGCGACTGCAATGGAATGACAATAGGTTTCCAAGTCAGGATGGGAAGTGACTTGGAGGGGAACTTTTTAAACATGTTATGATTTTGATGGGTTTTCCTGAATGAGGTACATCCAAAGAATTTATTCTGTTCAAGGAATTTTTTCCTGTTTCTTTCACAGAAAACAAAAAATGCTTAACATGCAATTAACTTCAGAGGCGAGTATCATCTTTTGACACGTATCAGTAACTTTACTGACTGTTTACAAGTGCATTTGAATCCAATTTAAACATGCATGTTTACTCTCTGTTATGAATTATCCACCATTTCCTGAAGAATTTGATTCCTAGTTGAAATCTAGTTTTGCTGGTTCCAAGCCTTCCTTCCTCTCCCAGTGGTAACTTTCCTTTTCCTTATGGAAAGTGATAACTTTCCATAGCCCGGCCTATGCACGCTGCATAAATGCTTGTTAAAATGCACTGCTTTAACCTTATCTGACATGTCCTGCTGATGGAATGACCCAGTTAGTTGATTTGTTGTGATCTTTTGGATATCGGTTAGCATTTTCGGGTTCTTTGTTCAGCTAAAGTATTTTCAGTAACCATTCCCTCTGTCGATATTAGCTGAAAATAATGGTGTTGAGCTCTGAGAAAGCAACAGTTTAACAAGAAGTCACTTTCTATGTTTTCCACTGTTCCAAAAATGTTTATGACTTTTCACATCCGAAATTATAAATATCCCGGACTCTTGAATAATGATCCAATTGAGTTTTCATGAGGCTGTGGTGTTGTATTTCCAAGAACTCTCTAAAGGTTTTGTGTACCTGCTGTTTAAATATCAGTCGGACCTGCATAAAGATATTTGGCAGGTGGGTCAATTGGAACAGGGGCTGCAGACTTACAGGTTTAAAACGTTCAGTGAACCTGACTTGAATTCTGTCGATGGCTATCAGTGTGGAGTGTTGAAGTCTCATTTCACAGAGACAAAATCCTTGGCTGATAGCTTGACTGATAAATGTTATACAGGGTGACCTTGAGGTCACATAGCTGCAGTGTACTGTTACCCCTGCATTGTCAGGAGAATTGGATTTTAGTGGATCTTTTGGAGGTTTGGACTGTGCCAAAATTGGAACTGCAGTGTTTTACCCTTGGTGATGGACCTTGGGTCAGGATTTCAGTGTGTTACAGTAGCTATATATTTCCTGCAGTACTGCGATGCTGTCACCATACTGAGTAACCTGGAGTTTGGATTACAGTTTACAAGGTTTCCATCAGATCACTGTGCCACAGATCACCTTCCTGTCATATCTGCTTGACTGGTATCGCCGTGTGTTTCTTTTTCACAATGTAATTGTTCAAAGCCATTACAGTGGCATGTACCACCAGCTGGCATGCAGGACATATTATTTTTTTAAATTCCACCTGCACTCAGAAAAGTATGCATTGGACTAGGTTTATAATCCAGCAGCACAATGGGATTGCTGGAGAGGAGAAGATTGTATTAGAGTGTTAACCAGTTCATAGAACACATTAGAACAGGACAGCAGAGGAACAGGCCCTTCAGTCCATGATGTTGTGCTGAACATGACACCAAACCACACTAATCCCTTCCGCCTTCCCTTGGTCAATATCCCGTTATTCCTTGCATATTCACGTGTCTATCTAAAAAGCTCCATAAACACCTCTATCGTGTCTGTCTGCACCATCAGTCCTGGCAGCACGTTCCAGACACCTACCACTCTCTGTAAAAGAAAACTTGCCCCTCGCATCTCCTTTGAACTTATCCTTGTTCCCTTAGAGTGCATGCCCTCTAGACATTTTAACTCTGAGAAAAAGATTCCTCCTGTCAACCTGACCTATCTACATCTCTCATAATTTTATAGACTTCTATCAGAACTCCCCTCAGACTAGATGGTTACAAGAGGTGACAATAGTCTACAAGGTGAAAGCATGTAAAATCACTGGCAAGTAAAATGCATCCCTCACCGATGAGCTCATTCTGTTCTTGTTTTGAGCAAGAAGTCAGTGAGAGCATGCCCTTTACCCCAGAAGGCTTGGACGAACCTATATCCAAGGTCACTATTGCAGATGTCAGAGCAGCTTCTCGAACATCAACCATGGAAAGTGACCGGCCCAGATGGGGTACTTAGATGAGCATTCAGATCCTGTGCGGATCAGCTGGCAGGGGTATTCGCAGACAAGTTCAACCTCTCTTTACATCAAATTGAGGTTCCTATCTGCTTCAAGAAGTCGACCATCATCCCCGTACCAAAGAAAAGCCAGGCAGTGTGCTTTACTGACTATCATCCAATGGTTCTGACATCCAACATTATGAAATGCTTCAAAAGGTCAGTCATGGCATGAATCAGTTCCAACTTTCCAGATTGCCTGGATCCACTATAATTCACCTACCACAGCAGCAGATCCACAGTACCGCAATCTCCCTGGTCCTTCACTCAGCCCTGGAACACCTAGATAATAAAGGCACCTATGTCAGACTCCTGTTTATTTACTACACTCAGCCTTCAGCACCATTATTCCAACGAAACTCATCTCTAAACTCCAAGGTCTGGGCTCCTTTGCAACTGAATCCTCGACTTCCTAACTCACAGATGCACAATCAGTAAGGATAAGTAACAACATCTCCTTCTCAATCATCCCCAACATCGGTGCCCCACAAGGCTCTGTTTTCAACCTCTTACTATTTTCCTTATACACCTATGACTGTGTGGCCAAATTCCACACCAACTCGATTGTCACGTTTGCTGATGATATCACCATAGAGGGTCGGATTTCAAAGAATGGCAAGATGGAGCATGGGAATGAGATATTGATGAACTGGTGTGATGACAATAATCTCTCCCTTAATGTCAACAAAATGAAGGAGATAGTCATCAACTTGAGGAAGCAAGTGGAAGACGTGCCCCTGTCAACAGGGATGAAGTAGAAATGGTCAAGAGCTTCAAGTTTTTACATGTCCAGTTCACCATCAACTTGTCCTGGTGCCTCCATGCCGATGCTTTAGTTAAGAAAGCCCATCAACACCTCTACTTTTTCAGAAGAGTAAGAAAATTTGGCATGTCAGCTATGACTCTCACCAACTTTTATAGATGCACCATAGGAAGTATTCTTTCTAGTTTTACGCAGCTTGGTATGACTCCTGCTCTGTCCAAGACTACAATAAACTACGAAGGGTCGTGAACGAAACCCAGTTCATCACTCAAACCAGCCTCCCAGCCATTGTCACTATCTACACTTCCTGCTGCCTCAGAAAAAACAGTCAGCAGAATCAAGGACCCCAAGCACCCGGACATACTCTCTTCCACCTTCTCCTGTCAGGAAAAAGATACAAAAGTCTGAGGTCATGTACTAGCTGACTGAAGAACAGCTTCTTCTCTGCTGCCATCAGACTTTTGAATGGATCTATCTCATATTAGGTTGATCCTTCTCTGCATGCTCTCCTTTCCTTCTCTATGAGCAGCATGCTTTGTCTGTATGGTATACATAGAACATAGAACATTACAGCGCAGTACAGGCCCTTCGGCCCTCGATGTTGCGCCGGCCAGTGGACTCTCTAACCTAAACTATTCCAATATCATCCATATGCCTATCCACCGAACATTTGAATGCCCCCAAAGTAGGCGAGTCCACAACTGCTGCAGGCAGGGCATTCCACGCCCTCACCACCCTCTGTGTAAAGAACCTGCCTCTGACATCCGTCCTATAACTACCACCTCTTAATTTAAAGTTATGTCCCCTCGTGTTGGTCATCACCATCCGAGGAAAAAGGCTCTCACTATCCACCCTATCCAATCCCTTGATCATCTTATACGCCTCAATTAGGTCACCGCGTAACCTTCTTCTCTCTAATGAAAATAACCTCAGGTCCCTCAGCCTTTCCTCATAAGGCCTTCCCACCATACCAGGCAACATCCTGGTAAACCTCCTCTGCACCCTTTCCAATGCTTCCACATCTTTCTTATAATGCGGCGACCAGAACTGTACGCAATACTCCAAGTGCGGCCGCACCAGAGTTTTGTACAGTTGTAACATAACCTCACGGCTCCTAAATTCAATCCCTCTACCAATAAAAGCTAACACACCGTACGCCTTCTTAACAACTTTATCAACCTGGGTGCCATTACCATGCCTTATGCCAAGGAACATACTTTTCGCTCTTTACTAATATGTGACCACAAATCAAATCAAATCAAACCTCTGTCATTCCGGAAACAACAACATTAGATTGTCCAACCTTATAGCTCATATCCTCTAATCCACGCAGCATCCCGGTTAACTTCTTCTTCAATCTCTCCAAAGTCTGTATTTCCTTCTTTTAATGTGGCAAAACTCCCCAAAATCAAAGTGAAAAAGCAATTAAATTGTGTTTTAATGCATTCGTTTGTCAAACAAGTTACTGTACTGTGTCACAGCTGTAGGATATTAGATCAGTAGTTATGTTGCAACGAACGTTATGAGAAACCCTTTCATTCCTATTCGTATCAAGCAATGTCTGGGAGCAATAGGAAAATAGATTTTATCTTTGTTCAAATTCATTTGCCAATTTTACATCCATTCTGTAAGCTTATTAATGTGTTCCTGAAATCTATTTTTACCTATCTTTATTTTGCTTTTTGTGCATGATTTTACACTGGAATTAAATATTTTAACTTACAGTTTTTGATTTTGACTTTGCATGCCTCAGTAAGGATTTTTCAATCCGATTGGCTGAAGAAGCACACTGTTACTTGGCCTGTTCACACTGACCCCGGATGCCCTGACACTTGTATAGCTCCCTAATTAAAAGAGAAATAGGAGCTGGAATAGGCCATTTGACTCTTCAAGTTTGCTGTAAGATTCAACAAGATCATGGGTGATCTCTCTCAACCCCATCTTTCTGCACTGTTCCCTCATCCCTTCAGACCCCAAAAAAAACCCATCACTCTCTAGCTTCAATATGCTGAGCAACTGAGCATGCATAGCTCTCTCACATGGAGATCCACAATTCTTTGAGTGAAGGAATTCCTCCTAACCTCAGTCAGAACAGCTGACCCTTCTAAAGGAAAATACCATTTGTTTGCCATTGACTGCAAAATGTAGACCAAAGCGTTGGCTTGTAAGAGTTAATCGTCAAAGATCTTAAATACACTGCACTGAATTTTAGTTCAATAGTTCTTGAGTTTAAATGCCTTCAAGTGGTGTCATGACAAACAAGAAGATACTGAAAGCCTGGGTTTTAGGTGTTGATTGCACCATGATAGCTTTGTAGTGCAAGTATGCTTTTTTTGTGATTCCATTAAATGGACACAATTGCTATGGTTACAGCTTGAACCTATTGGTTGTGAGCATGAACAAAGTTATTCATTGTAACTTTTGTTGGCTCCAAGGAAAATAGTTCTGTTGGATGTTGTATGGGACAGATGTTTCTGAAGATATTATTCAAAGGACAATGGTGACGATAGATGTGGTCCAAATTTAACCTTTGATCAATCATTTATTGCATTAGTTTGTATTCTCTTGAATATCAAAAAATTTGAGGCAATCTCAATAAGGTGTTGTAGACTAAAGGAATTGATAGGGCTGATGTTGAGAAGTTCAGAACCAGGGTGGATACCCATTAAAATGAGGGTTGGATTGTTCAAGGGTAATGGCAATCGCACTTCTTCCCTTGGAAGATGTTGAACATCTGGAACACATTTTGGGGTGAAGTCAATTCAAAATTTCAAAAACTGTGACTTTTGTTAGGCAAAGATATTGATGGTTATGGAAACAAGGCAGGTAGATGGAGTGAGATACAAATAAATAAGGAAGTTAACCAGCACCATACTGTACTGTAAGTGACAGCCTTGCTTATGCACTCAAATTGATACAGATGCATGTGAATTACAGAAATGAAAGTTTGTCATTTTATATTAATTTAACATGAACATTATTTGTTATTGTCTGAATTATATTAAATGTTAAATATTTTAATCCATTGTACTTGAGTTGTTACAGATAAACAAATAATCTAACTAATTGAATGGTTCAACAAACTCCAGGGGCCGAACGGCCTACTCTGTTTATCTAATGTAACAGAATTTGTACACACTTCATAATTTCAGTATCCAACATAGCATCCTCTGCAGTTACCATCCATCATCAGCAGGTTGCAAATCCACACAAGTCATTGCAACGCACCACAGATCAAAAGAATTTGCATTTATCATTGCACCTTTCACTTCTTCAGGACTTCTTGAAGCATTTCACGATGATTGACTTATTTTTGATTTGAGTTGGTATTGTTTATTGGGAGACATACACCACCCCGTCACCACCCTAGATCCTACAAAGAACAGCTGAAAGAATGAGGACTAGTTATTTTGCTTTTATTGGTGTTAGTTAAAGAAAGCATGTTGATCAGGACACCATGAGGTTGGTCAAGACACCAGGAGAAATCCCAAGTTCCATCCCATGGAAGCAAACGAAACTTTTCAGATTAGTGTCTGTACCAACAGATAATGGCCAGAATTCTCTGTTCATTCATGCTGGCAGGATTCCCTCGTCCCACGAATGGCACACCTCCATCCGCAGAATTCCTGCTGGCGTGTGGTGTACATCAACGGGAATTCCCATTGATAGCAGTGAGACCAGAAAATTGTGCCGCTGGCAAATAATGTGCCACTCTCAGTGGTGGGAAACATGTGTATGGGAGGCCAGCGAACCTCACCTAATACCTGTGACAGTGCAGCATTTCTGAGTACTGTACTGTAGTGACAGCCTTGCTTAAGCACTCAAATCGATACAGATGCATGTAGATTACATAAATGAAGGTTTGTCATTTTATATTAATTTAAAGTGAACATTAGTCAAGTTACTGTCTGAATTATATAAAATGTTAAATATTTTAGTCCATTGTACTTGAGTTGTCATAAAAACAAAATGCTGGCAGAACTCAAGGTCTGGCAGCATCTGTAGAGAGAGAAACAGAGTTAACATTTATGTATTGTATATTTAACTGGTTGAGTGATTGCTTTAAGAGTAGTCATATGATTTGATGGTGATGTAATTGGGGTGTTTCATAAGCTCCTGCTTTTAGTTTCAGTTTCTACTCTGTACAGGCAATCCCTTCAGTAAATCTGTTGTTATTTTGAATCTACGTGTGAAAACTACATCTTTTTCTTGTATAAAACTCGTAGTTCCTAAGATAAGTAGGACATTACAATTATGAACTCTTTCTCAGAATTCTTTGTCATCTTGTTTTTATTGCTCATTCCAACATTTGTATGGTTTTTGCTTTTATTTTAGTACTTGGGTTGTTTCCTACATTGGCTATTACAATAAAGGTAATGAGGTAATTTTTCAATAGCTAGTAGCTAAGCACGAGTAAATCAGTAAAAGACTGGGTTCATTTGGCTGCCTTACGCTTTGGCTGCCTTACCCTTTGGCTGCCTTACCCTTTGGCTGCCTTACCCTTTGGCTGCCTTATCCTTTGGCTGCCTTATCAGAAATCTTGCTGATGGCAGTGCATTTCAACATGGGTGGAAATGGAAGCAGTTTACCAACGTAAAGAATGCAGTTCCCTCAGAAATAAAATTCAAATCTTCATGTTTAAGGATGAGTGTCTGTCAGAATCTGATTGTCAAAATGGTAGCACCTCAGTGATCTTGACAATCCGAAAGTACTTTAATCATTGGCCTCTTTTTTTTTCCTCTCTTTAATTTATTAATTCTCAGGAATAAGTATGTAGCTCAGCAATTAGATAATTTTGGAAAGCTTTCTAGAGATGAGACAGGCTTTCATTGTATTATTGGAAGGAAGGTAGGCTATGCTTCATTCACTTCAATTTTGTGCATATTTTATCCTGATATTGACAAGTAGATGATCATACAAACAGGGTTTCCAGTTCTGTACTCAGTGTTCAGCAGCATTTTGGTAGAGAAGTTATTAACTGACATCTGTTTATGGTAGATGGAAGAACAATTTTAGAAAGTTCAAGTTGCTTTGCAAAATATGCACTTAACGTTTTGCATTTTCTTTATCCTGCTAACTGAATAGGAATATTACTTGAGTAGTGATTGAAGCATTCATTCCATTACCTGCAGTGATATTTTTTTTTGTACAAGATCATTAAGATTATCAGGAGGAGACAGCTATGCAATAAATCCAGAGTAACTGGTGCACAATTTAATAATTGCATGCAGGCTGCAGTTGTGATGTTCAGTGACTAGAATCTACCATGTGGTAGATATTCATTTCTATTGACTGGTAGCTCTAGCTAAAAAAAATCTTTCATGGTAGCAACACTGGAATCAGTTTCCTGGGACGTTGGTATACTGATGTGCTTACAATTTTATATGATTGTAATACTTGCTGATGAACAAGTGGAAAATTATAGCTTACAGGCCAAATAAAAAGTGTTTTGATTTTCTTTCTTAAAGAATTGATCTGAAAAGTCCAATAATACAATACCATGAGCCAGAATATACAATCACTGTTGGCTCTTGAGCCAATAAGCCCATGCTGTTGGCCGCAATAGCACCACCTACAGGATATTATCGGTTTAATTCCTTTTCCAAATCAACGCAGGCCGTAGAATGTGCAAAAGATGTCCATTGCTGCTGTACTGTTTCTGCGTACTGGAACTATCTTCCAGTCTTACTTCCTGGTCCGTTTTACTTTAATACTACTCTTTTTCAAATAATCATGGAATCATAGAATCTCTACGGTGCAGGAGGAAGCCATTCGGCCCATCAAGCCTGCACCAACAACAATGCCATCATCACCCCATGTATTTACCTGCTAATTCTCCTGACGCTAAGAGACAATTTAGCGTGGCCAATCCATTTAACCTGCACATTTTTGAACTGTGGAAGGAAAATGGACCACCCGCAGGAAACCCACGCAGATACAGGAAGAATGTTCAAACTGCATACAGACAGTATTGCAAGGAATTGAATCCAAATGTCTGGTACTGTGAGGCAGCAGTACTAACCACTCTGCCTCCATGCTGCCTTAACAATACATCCAATCCTTTATAAATTATGTTGTAGTCTGTACTTCAATATTCACCTGTGGTCTGCAAAGTCTTTCACTTTTTGTTCTTTTATTGTTAATTTTCCATCTGTGTCCTATTGTTACCAATTCAACAACCAGTGCAAACAGTCTCATTATTTATCCCCTGAAAACTTAGATTTCCACTTTAACTCTGCCTTGGCGAAGACATTAAACTTTATTAATAATCCAATCTCCTGTTTCATTTTTAACACCTTATCCATTATTCTAACATATTTCTAGCAATAAAACTATATCAGCCTGCTCAGATGTGGTTTTAACCCATGATTTGTATAAACTCAATGTACCTGAAGATGAAATCTAGAATTTCAAATATTGATTTTAATGATCTTTTGTTTCTGCATCCTGCTGCATTTTCTACCTGCATTTAAAGATCACCACCTCTCTAGATTTCTATTTCTCCATATTTAGGAATTTTATTCTGCATTACTCTGCATTGATCTGTAACTGCCATCTATCTGCCCAGTCCATTAAACTAAACTGTCTATTTTTGGCATCACAGTAAATGAACTTTTGGTTTGCCACGTTGCTGAAGATGGTACATAAATAGAATCAATGACCAGTTAACATTTGTTGTCCCAAAATAAAACACCTGCGACCCAAAGCACAATCCCAGACTTTAATGTGAATGTGGTATTTGACACCTGAGGATCCAAAGGCTATCCTTTGGATGAGCAGGGTTCAGGATAAAAGAAGTTTAATCAGAGCTGAAATCATTACTCATTTGCTATTTCCTTGATGGACAGCTAACTGTAAATTTTCCACATGCATTGTGACATCCTGACATTGCTGTGCGAATGAATCTCAACTCACTCAGAGTAAATTTTGTTGGTGCCCGTATAAATCAAAGCAACCTCAGAAGCAATTCACTTCTGTGTGTGATTCTGAATATTCCAGTGAAACTGTATAACTATGATGCAGGAAAGTGGAAGAATGATTGGCATGTTTATATTAGGAAATTAATCTAAAGAATGGCCACTTAGATAACATGTTTAACAATTTCAGACATCCCAAAGTGTTGTACTGCCAATGGAGCACATTCTTTAAAGTGTAGTCGCTATTGTAAAAAAAAATGTGGCAGCTAATTTGCGCTCAGCAAAGCTTTATGGACAGCAGTGTGATGATGACTGGAATACTTTTTAGTGATTTTGGTTCAAGAATAAATTCTGGCTGAGGGCATCAGAGAGAACTCGGCTGCTCTTTCAAATAATACGGTCAGAGATTTGGCATCCCCCGAGAGCCTAAGTTTCAGTTTCAACTGAAAGTCCAAAGTCCCTAAGGCTGTAAATTAGACAATGAGCCATTAAATAAAAAAGGTTTGCAACACAGAAGAAAGCCATTAATGAATCTTGTCTGTTGTCTGTTTGCCAGACCTATTCAAATCTTTTCCAATTGTTCCTTTCTATTATTGCAGCAAAATATTTGATGCTCCAAAAAGATTTAATAAAAGCATTTCTTCGCAGCTACTTGCATTTATATAGTATTTTCAGTGTAGGAAAAAATAACCCAAGGTACTTCATTGGAACAAATCAAACAAAATTTGACAACAACTGAATAAGGCAATATTAGGTCATATGATGGAAAGCTTGATCAATAAAGTAACTTTAATGATTGACTTAAAGATGGAGCAAGGGGGAGATTTAAGGTGGAAATTCTGGAGCCTCAGGCCTTGGCAGCTGAAGACACAGCACAATCAAAGAGGTCATATTTGGCAGAGCATAGATATCTCAGAGTGTAACAAGGTTGTGAAGGGTGAAGCAAAGGAAATATTGGAAACAAATAAGAGAGTTTTAAATTTAGGGAGTGGCACAGTGATATTGTCACTGGACTAGCAATTCAAAGACCCAGGATGATGCTTTAGGAACCCAGGTTTGAATCCCACCACGGCAAATGATAAAATTCGAATTTTGTTTAAAAAATCTGGAATTAAAGTCTGAGGATGACTATGAAACCGTTATCGATTATCAGAAAAGCTCACCTGGTTCACTCATGCCCTTTAAGGAAGGAAATCTGCGGTCCTTACCTGGTCTGACCAACGTGTGACTCCAGACCCACAGCAATTTGATTCTCAACTGCCCTCTGGCAACCAGCGATGGGCAATAAATGCCTATGTCTCATGAACAAATAAAAAAAAAAGAGGAGGGGCCACTATAGGTCGGTTATCACAGGACAATGGCTGAACTGAAGTTGGTGCAAGTTGGATTTATGGACAGCAGAGTTTTGGATGAGCTCATGTTATTAGAAGGTGGGAGACCTGCCAGGCAAGCATTGAAATAATCAAGTCTAAAGGTAACAAGAGTGCAGATGAGGGTTTCTGCAGCAGATGAGCTGTGTGGACATTATGGAAATACAAGTAGTTAGAATTGGACAGATCATTAAGTTTTTTTCCCCCCTCCTCTCTGAAGGCAAGATGAGAGTATAAGCATTAGATGTTTTCTTTCCCCCTTCTTTAGCTTTGGAGCACTGAGGTCAATTGTAATTACCCAAGCTGAGGTACCATATATTCTTTCTCATTTGATATCACATATGGCAGTGCCATTTTCTGTCCTGCAAGAGGATGAGTGGTGAAAGAGGAGACGAAGTAGGGTCATTGGATTTGAAGTGCCTGCAGCACAGCATATTTGAAATTGGAATCTCAAAACCAGGTGACCTTTGATTGTAGGCTTTGATTGTAAATAGACACCTGGACAGGCTGGTCTGCAGTGCCAGGCACTTTCAGTGATTGACCAGCCAAACCTACCTTCATAATCACACTGAGGCTTGCAACAACAGCGATTCTGAGAAAGTTCAATTTATCGCCTACTTTATTTCTATCGTGATCTGGTTCCCAATTATATTGAACTGAAGCTGATGTATTCCGTTAATAATCACAGTGAGGTTTGGTAGTGTGCCTGGCAAATGCCCCCTTCATTGTTAAGTAGTTGGTATTCATTATAGACTCACAGTTTATTGGACTCAGCTTGAGTTTGACCTGTCTTCCTTGCCCTAATATCATTTAATTTAGTCTTGCTGATATCCATATCGCCTCTGATGCCTGAACCTTTAGCCAGAATGACTTCTGGTAAAAATGTAAAACTTACCATACAAGTGTCTGGGACATATTTTATAATAGATATATTTAAAAAGCACTCCATTAATAAAAATACCAGAAAGATTGTTTTTAATTATTTCACTACAACTATGTGTGAGGAATACTCAGTAAGATATTTGAGGTGCCAGGGATGACTGCTTACAAATCTCTGGTTATGGAGAACTCTGTCATAACCAAGATGTTTCATCAAATTGATTCTTCAGTACAGTACTTAACACTAGTTGGAGTTTTTTCTTGCAATTTGCAATTTTTAACGCCACAATTTTTTATTCATGTTTAACATTGTAGGTTACAACGTGTCACTTGTTTAAGTAATTTGAAAACAGCAATCTAAATCGACTATGCAACAGTTCCAATATAAGACAAGAGACATGACTTGGAACATTGGTTATGACTTTGGGGATTTTACCATTTTACTTTTAAAGTGGATTATTGGCAGATAGAATGTTCAGAACTCTTCCACAAATCCTACTTTCTGTTGATTTAAATGACTTAAAGTATTTAATGTCAAGTACATTCAAATGTTCACAATTTGAATCTTTTGAATTCCTTCCCTCCCACTCCCCTACCCCACCACGCTTATCCTACACTAACTTTTCTCTTGTAAACTGCAGTAATAAGCCATTTCTGATACAAGATCTTACGTGTCTATAAACGGCACCAAGATCTTTCCAACACTCTAATACAAATGATTGTCTGATGTATTGTCTATTGGGTTAAAATAACCTCACGAGGCAAAACTACAGCTTGTCTTCAGCAATACTCTGTTACCCAACCAGCCTGGTGGGAAAAGTCAATATCCCATCAAAAGGGCACGTAAACACTGTAGGGGAACTCATTCCACCTGGTTTCATTTTGTATTTTCTCAAATGATTTCTGTTCTATCTCCAGCTTTAAATGAACTTTGTTCTCCTACTGAGATTTGATGAGTCCATTGTAATGTTTTCTGTGTTGAAAAAAAACTATTAAATCATTTTTTTGTTTGACCTACAAATTTCACAGTTTGTACTGCAATAGAACTAAGTATCTGTATAAATTGATAAAGCAAAGGGTACAGAATGTTCTATTAATGCTATACTAGGCACAAGTCTGTCATATATCATGTTTTGCAGAGTTGAAATTGTACTTTTGCAGTTTGGAGGAACTTAGGCAGAAGAAATATTTTTGTGGTGTTACAAGGGGAAATGTTGAAGATACAGGCCTGTCATTTTTCTGTTTCTGATTGTGGGTGTGCTGTAATTGGAATTCCACACATTTATCATTAAAATTTACACCTTCGTATTCTGACAAAAAAACGCAAGCATTTTAAATGCCAAATGGGCTAATCTATGCAGTATAAATTTGGAAATATATCTGTAACAATTTTAACCATTTCAATTCAGTGTAGATGGGAGCGAGGAAGGGCACTAGACTCAAACCAGTCTACCCATGTTTTATCATATACTAAGGTCATTTTAGCCAGCTTCTTAGCATACCATGCAATTCCTTTATGAAGCTTTCAGTCCTACTCTGAATAGAAACTTTCCCAGTTATCCAATATATCCATTTGCATGGTTTACTTCTTTTGCCATTCCTAGTCATTAGACATCTGTTACCATTTCAGGGAATAGAAATCTCCCTCTTTCCATCTGATTTGCTAAGTATTAACTTCAGTCTTCTAGCATTTGAACTCTTATTCAAGCAGCTCAATTATCTGTGATATAGTTGAGTCGCTTCATAATGAAATAAATTTTGAAGTCTCCGGGTTCCTAAAACAAAAGAATCTTTATCCATGTTTGGCTTAAATCCCTTGCCCAACTAAAATTCCTGATACCTAGAATAATATCCTTGCTGTGGTTCGGTGACCAGAAATGTATGCAGTACTGTCCCAGATCTGACCAACAATTGTAGAAATTTATAATTTAGTTATAATGGATCCAGAATGTTCCCAGACATCTTATTTCATTGTTGCGTGTTTCCTTGCATTAGACCAACATTTTTTTCTATCTGATGGTAGATAACGTTTTTAAAATTTGGATGTTGGACATTGGGAGATCTTCAGTAAATATGGAATGAAATAAATTGTGAAATCTGAAAACAGTACTTTAAAATTTATCCCTGGATGTAATTTCTCTCTCTCCTTTTTCTAGACTTGGTGAAGAAACGTTTTGGTAAAGACCAGGATTACTATCTTGTGTTTAAGAGCCTCAAGGGAATTGCAGATGATGCACTGGCTTCCAGCAGCTACTCTGAGGTGAACCTCAGCAAACTCTTTGAGGCGTTCAGTACAATCAATAAATGAAAGCAACATTGTCACCTCTCTTTTATGTTTGCGACTGTATGGGCTATATTGTAGGTGGCAGAACAGGAGCAAAATGGTTATAATTAATGCTTTTTGAGATTTGTGAAGCTGTCTGGAGTGAGATCGCTCCTTGAATCTGGTGCACAACGATGTGAATAGTCTTGGAATTTGACCCGGGCTTCTCGATGGAGGAAGTTAAGAGAACAAAGATATTAGGAAAGGGCTCAACACTGTTATTATGTGGACTCGTTCATGTTTTTGTTGTCATCTACTTTTCTATCAAAACATCAATTAAACCTATAAAGAGATGAAAGCAGTTTATTAGAAGCTGGCTGGGGAGGGAGGGTTAGGATTGATGGTAGTTTTTTTTTAAAGAGTGATCTGTGGAGCCAGCGGACTCGGAAATGAGAATGGTTGGGATCACTGTGGAGTACCCTTACTGGAGAGTGGAACAATAGGTCTCATTTACCAAAATCTGAACAATCTATTGAAGTGACTGAAGTACATTGGATTGGAGAACTAACAGACAAACACAACCGGTTTATAAATAGGCAGCTGACAATGAATGAAGTAAGTACAGCAATGTCTGGCCAAGTCACTTCAAACTTCAGTGCTCTCCAAGATTTCTATACATTCTTGGTATCTTCTTTAAAAAAAAAAATGACATCCTCAATTTTTATATAAGAAAACTTTTTACACGTACTTTATGAGCATGTTTTGAATAAAATTGACTCTACATTTATTTCTGAAACTGTTGTGCTATACGATTAATGTTTAAATAAATGACAATTATCTCTTGTTTAAAATTATTCTTGTCAAATTTATTCAAAGATTTTCCATTTGTAAATCTATACATTTTTCCTGAATTCCATGAAGAGCAGCAAAGTTGTTGATTCTCCTTCCCAATCTGCACAAATCCTTTGTCTGGCCACAAAATTTTTATCTGAGTGATTATAAATTGCTTGCATTCTATAATTTTTTTGGAATGGTCCTATCGAAAGCTGTAAAGAAAAAGCTTTCCTTATAGTGAGGATGGTCAGAAAGTCTCTACCACAAACCATCACAAGAGTCCACTCTTAAAGAGAACTAAGTAGGTACAGGAGAGAGGAAAAAAAAACAAAAAAGGAACAAGAAGAAGCAATAAAATGGAATTTCTCTAAGATCATGTGGAAGAAAAAAAAGTTTTTCCTTTTCATAGGATGTGAGCATCACTGGCCAACATTAACAGACCTTAAGTTGGTGGTGTGTCATCTTTTTGAACGCTACGTCTTGTGTAGTGAAGGTGTTCCCATTGTATTGTTAGAGAGCTCTAGAGTTTTGACCCAGCAATGTTAAAAGACTAGCAATACATTCCTAATACATTTAGGATGGTGTGTTCTTGGAGTTGGAAGTGTTTCCATGTTGCCATTATCTTCCCAGCTGCTAGAGGTGAAGGGTTGGGAGGTGGTATTGAGTAAGACTTTGTGAGTTGCTACAGTGTTTCCTGTAGATTGAATCATGGCTGCAGTTGTGATCTCGAGGTGGATGGTGTGCCAATCGAAGAAATACTTTGTCCAGGATGGTGTTGAATTTCTTGAATGTTGTTGGAACTCCACTTGTCCTGGCATATGAGGGGTATTCCATCACACTCCTACTCCTCTCCTGCAGATGTGAAAAGGCTTTGAGGAGTAGGAGGCATGTTACTGACCTCATCTTCCAACCTCCTGACCTGCTCTTGTAGTCATAGTATTTATGGGGCTGCTCCACTTAAAATATTTGGTCAGTGGTGAACTCCAGATGTTGATGGTGGGGAATTCTGTGATGGTAATGTAATCAAACAACAAGGGCAGATGGTTGAACGCTTTCTTTTCGGAAATGTCATTGTCTGGCAGTTCTGTAACATGAAATGTTACTTGCAACTCACCTTTACACACCTGAATGTTGACTAGGTCTTTGATGCATGCAGGCATAGACTCTTTCAATATTTGCAACTCTTCAAATGTGCAGTCATCCCTACTGTAACCTTATAATTGAGGGGAGGCTGAAGATGATAGGGCATAAAGCACAATCCTGAGGAACAAGGCTGAGATGATTGACTTCAGCAATCACAGCCATATTCCTTTGTGAGTGGCAGACATAATTCCTTCGTAAGAAATCTCACAACACCAGGTTAAAATCCAACAGATTTTAAAGTCCAAACCTTTTGGAGCTAACCTGATGTTTTGAGACTTCTTACTGTGTTTACCCCAGTCCAACACTGGTACCTCCACATCAGGACATAATTCCTGCCAGTGGAGGGTTTCCCCTGATTCCCCCTGATTTTGTTTATTAGGATTTCTACATTGTAGATTTGATCAAATTCTGCTTAGTGTTAAGGATCATCACAGCCATCTTAATCCTGAATTCATGTTAAGACTAAGATCGTAATGAGGTCTGAAGCCAAGAGGTCTTGGAGGAATTCATATTGAATGGGTTATTGATGAGTAAGTGCCACTTGATAGCAATGTTAGTGACACCTTCCATCACTCTGCTAATAATTGAGGTAGTGATAGGTAATTTGAAATAATTTTACTTTCTGGAGACAGGATACACTGGGTGATTTCCCCACTTTGTCAGCTAGATGCCTGCTCTGTAACTGCATTGGAACAATTTGTCGAGGAATATGGCTGTTCTGGAATACAAAGTTTTCATCACTGCATCTGGATATTGTCAGGGCCCACAGTCTTTCCTGTTATCCCATACGCTCAACCATTTCTTGATATCACATGGAATGAATCAAATTGACTGAAGACTGATTTCTGTGATAGTGGAAACTTAGGAAGATGGAGAAAGCCAAATGATACTTCGGCCTGAAGATGATTTCAAATGCTTCAGTCTTGTACTTTGAGCTTGTATGCTAGTATCCACCATTGAGGGTGGACATGTTCATGGAGTCTAGTCCTATCACTATTTGTTTATTTGTCCACCACCATTCATGACTGAATGCTTCTGGACTCTAGTGCTTTGATTTGGTTGTGGGGTCAGTTTGCAGTCCTATCACAAGCTGCCTGTATTGTTTAGCTTGCATGTAGTCCTGGTATTTTAGCTTCACCAGGTTGGCGTCTCTTTTTTTAGCCATTCCAGGTGCTACTTTGGGCATGTTCTTTTATGCACTTCAGTGTGCCAAGGTTGATCCCCCGGTTTGATGGCAATGATAGAGCAAGGGATAAGCCAAAATGAGGTTGCAAATTGTCATGCAGTGTATCTCTACTGCTTCTGGTGGATGATCTTGCTTTGTGCATATCCAGTTTTGAACTGCTACATCTATTCGAAATCCATCCCATTTAGATAGTAATGCCACACAAAATGACGGAGTGTGTCCTAAGTATGAATATACTTTGTTTGCATGTGGATTTTGCAATACTCACTCCTGTCAATAGTTATTGGGCTCTGTACTCTTAACATTGCATGATTCTATAGACAAGCTGCTGGCCACTATGAGATGGTGGGGATTGCCTTAAAAAAAAATCAAATAATTAGTAGTAGTCACAGTAATTGTGTTAGTTTTCTGTGTGGATTTAAGTGACTCATGGTATTACATGCAAAGGTACCAATTTCACAAATGCATGTTACCAGCAGGGAGCCTCGCCCACATTTGGAAAATCAATCCAAATATATTTGAAATTTGCATAGTGGTAGAATTAACACACAATGAGCATATGCTTGAAAGTCAGAAGTTGAAATCAGTGATATTGCAGTAAAAGACCTCACTAATAGACTGTAATTAAACAACGTTATCTGCAAACTTGTTGTTTTATTAAGCAGTTGAAGTAAAATGATGAACAATGTTAAGCAGCGACAGTAGTATAGTCTCAGAGTCCCTTTAGTCACCGTGAATTTCAGCTGAGTATGTTGCCAATCAATAGGTTATTCAGGTTTTGATTTTTTTTTGTTACCATATGAATTAAAACATGAATTAAAAACTGAAATTAAAATCTGAAAGGTTGGATATTGCATCTCAAAAAAAATGTCATTGTGACTTCAGAAGGAATTGTGGATCATCATTGAGAGTTTGAGGTCTAAAAGAGCTGTTTATAGAACAGCTTGTCATGTTGACTAAACATTGATTTTACTGTAGACTATGAAATATATTGGAAGCAACAAATTCTCTATTAGTAGCCTAATTAGAGGTTTATTGCAAATTGGTACAGGATGTGGTAATCTTGTTCAGAGCTTACTTTCCCGGTACCTTGTTGCAAGTGTTAGAATTCTAAGAAATGATTGCCATAATCAATCCTACATTTGTTTTGCAAATCCCACAATCAGAATTAGTACATTTCTGCCTCAAAATCATGAATCATTTAATTTCTAAACTAAAGAATGTCTTTTCGTTCATGCTTCATGTGGAAGGGACACATTATACCTTTAAAGAGTTTTGTTTCTTTGTTCAATAATTTACATCAGTTCATCTTGCCTGTTAAATAACCACATCTGTAAATCTCAGCAGCAGTCTTGATTTGGTCAAGCAAGCAGTATAGGGTTCATTTTCATCAATTGTTATTTCTGAACTAATGGGATCATAGATTGGCTACAGTTACAGAAGGCCATTCATGTCACTTTTAACGCTCTGCAAAATCAAATCAGTTAGTCCAACTCCCCAACTCTTTCCCTGTAATCCCTTGGAATGATAGTGCCAAATAAATAGATAATTTTGTTTTACAAGTTCTCGATTAAAAACTGGAAGATAATGCTGCAGGCTTTCTTAATTACCTTCTGCCATTTTCAACTCCTCCAGTGAACTTCATTGCACTTGTGGTCAGAGCTATGACTGTCATAATGTGTGTGCAGTGTTCAACGTTTTTCACAGTTCCTCTGGCAGTGGAGCAAATAAAAATAAAACTGGACTGACAACCCAGCACCAACCCAGCCATTAGAAACAACAAAGGTACATAGTGTCCCGTCACTCCTGCAAAGTCCACCTCACCATCATCTCTTGGGATTTGTGCCAAATTAGGGTGAGCTGGACAACAGGCAAGTTTCTACATTACACATAACTCTTGTGGCTAAAGGGATGAAGGGATTATGGGGGAGGATTAACAGGATTAGGAATTTGATGATCATAATGAATGGCAGATGTAGGCTCAAAGGGCCAAATGGCCTACTCCTGCTTCTAGTTTCTATATTTCTATAAGTCAAGCAACAGTTTGACATAGTCATACTCACGAAATCATACCCTACAGTCAATGTGCTTGACTCCTTCATTAGGGCAGATGCACCAAAGGTGGCATCCCAGTGGCCTACAGTCAGAAGGGAGTGAACCTGAGTGTGCTTAACATTGACTCCGGACTGCATAAAAGTCTCATGGCACAGGATCAAACATGTACCTGCTGATTACCAGCCTCTGCCATCCCTCACCTGATGAATCAGTGCTTCTCCATGTTTTATACCACTCAAAAGAAGCATTTGAGTGTAGCAATGGGGCATAATATATTCTGGGTGGAGAAACGTACTGTCCATCACCAAGGATGGCTTGGTAGAACCATTACTGATCGAACTGGCTGAGTCTTGAAGAACATACCTGTTAGACTGGGACTGTGACAGCTGGTGAAAGAACCAAGAAGGGAAAAGCCGAACTGACTTTGTGCTTAACAGTCAACCTATCACAGATGCATCAGGCCATGAAAGAATGAGAGGAGTGACCACCACACGGTCCTTGTGGAGGCAAAGTTAGTGTATCCTTCGTCATGCTGTGTGACACTCACCAGTGTGTTAAATAGAACAGAGGCAGATTAAGCAGCTCAAAGCTGAGCTGCTGTGGGCAGCAGCAGAATTATATTTTAACAACAATCTGTAATCTCAAGGCCTGCTATATACGTCTTCATACCAAAAGCATCGAGCCAGGTGACCTGACAACTGAAGAATCAGATAAAAAGCTCTGCAGTCCTGCCACTTCCAAACATAAATAGTGGTAGACAATTAAACATCTGATGGAGAATGAAGAGGCCCCCATCTTTATTGGGGGCCAGAGCCCACCATCTCTGTGCAAAAGGTGAGGCTGAAACCTTTGCAGACGCCTTTGCAGCCACCTTCAGCCAGAAGGGCTGTGTAGACAATCTATCCCAGCCTCCTCCTAGTATTCTCAGGATCACGGGTGAAAGGTTTTAGCCAATTCAATTCATTTTACTTGAGATCAAGAAATCAGTAAAGACATGGGTACAGCACAGGATACGGGCTTTGACAACATCCCAGCTATAGCACTGAAGACTTATACTGTAGAGTTAGCAGCTGCCCCAGCCTAGTTCTAGTCCAGCTACATCATTAGCATCCAGCCAACAGTGTAGCATATTGCCCAGGTTATTTCCCGTCCACAAAAAGGAGGATATATCAAATCCAGCCAATTATTACCTCATCAATCTACCTTCAATCATCAACAAAGTAATGGATGTTGTCACTTCCAGAGAAGATGTTAGCGGCACTATGGCAAAATGATTGGCACTGCTGCCTCACAGTGCCAGGGACCCGGGTTCAGTTCTGGCTTTGGGTTGTCTGTCTGTATGCAGTTTGCATGTTTTCCTCATGTCAATGTGGGTTTTCTCCAAGTGCTCTGGGTTTCCTCCCACACCCCAAAAGTAAAAGTTGTGTGGATTAGGTTGATTGGCCATGCTAAATTGATCCTTAGTGTCAGGGGAATGAGCAGGGTAAATAAATGGGATTGTAGGATAAGGCCTGTGTGGGATTGTTGTTGCTGCAGGTTCTAAACGGCAATAAGCTACTCATCAATGGTTAGATCGGGCACCCAGCTCCTACACTCATTACAACCTTAGTTCAAATATGGACATAAGTGCTGAATTCAATACGTGAGATAAGAATAACTGCCCTTGACATCAAGACAGCATTTGACTGAGTGTGGCCTAGCAAGATTGAAAATAATGGAAATTTTGCTTTTCACTTTCTGTCTTCACTGATTGAAGTCATATTTAGCACAAAGGAAGATGGCTGTAGTGATGGTGACCAAATTCTCACTCCATACCATTACCTGAAGATATTGGGTACAGCAAGAGAATTTTGGTCCTCACAACCTCCTATCTGTAGTACTGAGCAGTGTTCTAGACTCAGTAAGAGTCTGGCAATACCAATTTTAAATCCAACCGATTTATTAATAAATCGGTTGGATTTAAAATGGTGTTGCCAGACTCTTACTGAGTTTATCCCAGTCCAACGCCGGCATCTCTACATCAGTGTCCTAGATCCAGTCATCTTAAGCTATTTCATTCTGAATGACCTTGTCTCCATCAAAACATCAGCGTTGAATGTGTTTGCAGATGATTGTTCAGTTCTATTCACAACTTCTCAGCTACTGAAGCTATATGTAGTAAGACCTGAATAGCATTCTAGCTTCAGCGTAATTGTTAATTCAATAATATTATGACAGGCACGTATCTGCAATGAGAAACAATCTAATCATCTCCCTTTGACCTTCAGGCGCATTACCATCACTGAATTACCCTCCATCAACATCCAAAGGGTTATCATTGACCAACTGCTAACTAGAGAACCCATATAAATCTACAAAAGCAGATCAGACGCTGGAAGTTCAGCAGCAAATAATGCACCTCCTGAATTTTCAAAGACTATTCACCATCTAAAAACCTCAAGCCAGGAGTGTGATGGAATCTTCTCATGGTATCTGCATGATTGCCACTCTGATAAGACTCAACACCTCATACGCCTTCCGAACATTCATTCCCTCACTATCAGCATAGAACATAGTCAAGACATAGTCAAGCTTACTTTCATAGCATCTTCCAGCCAGGCAACCTCAGTCATTAAAAAGAGGTCTGCTAAGTAGTTTTCTTGTTTGAAATACTGAAAATCATATTCAGCAGGAAGTAACTTTCCTATCCCATTCTTAGCTTACCCAGCAGACGTGCTAATATTTCAATCTGTATGGCTGTTGTGCACCTTTGGGCTTTCACAGACATCAGTGCATCGACTTCTGAATATGTCATTCAGGTAGTTATGTTGCTGACTATAATCCAGAGACCTGGCCTGTTAAGCCAAAGACAGGGCTGGGTTTTACAGGATGCCGTATTCCCCATTTCCTCCACCCGCCTGAAATCTCACTTCTCCAAAGCAACATTAGCTTTACTTGTTTCAGAGTGGGACTTCTGTCCCTATCAGGGTTGAAATCCCACTGCAGAGATTTCTGGCCAATCAGATTAGCCACCAGCACCAGGGTCGAGTTGTGAACGATACTGAGACAAAAGGCAGTCTCTGTGGAAGAAGACTAATGGAGTTAAAGGTGAATCGGGGATTTTGAATGGGCTTGGCAGGCAGATCCCAGGAAAAGGGGTAGGGGAGTTGGATTTAAGAAGTCAACTAGGGATACAATTTTTTTGTGGGGAGGGGGGAATCTAATGACCTTCCCAAAGGAGATATCCTTACTTGTTGCTCAACAGCAGCCCATGTAGTGAAAGCTGCTGGGTTACGTGCCTTGTTTTGCTGCCGTAAATAGTGACAGAAGTAGAACGAGATCCTTAAGTGGTTATTGCTAGATAAGTCTGAGGTGGGCATGCTGCTTTATTCCTTTCCTGCCCAGTTTAATATGGGAGATAGGTTGGGTATGCATTGGAAGGCCATCCATTCCACCTCCCCCCACCTTCAAATACACCAGGAATTTAAACTCAGTTAAGTAATAATTATGAAACTAGTATCAGTAATGGCATAACTATATTATCAACCCATCTGATTATTCAATATCTTTGAGGGAAAGAAGTCTGCCATCCTTATCCAGTCTGTCCTATTTGATTTCAACGTAGCTCGCTCGGGGTTGTGTCAAAGGCTATTAGGGATGGACAATAAATGCTGGCTATTTCCAACTTTGAATGACTTAATAATGTAAATATAAGTTGATTCTTCTTTTCATAGTTGTGCATGTGAACTTTACCCATCTCAAATATGCCTTTCAGCTGCCATTTCTTCCAAATATTGGTCTGAAGACCATAACAGAAATAGAAATCCACCCAATAAGATGTACAATTGCTTAGATGTTCCAGACTGATGGAATGGATCAAATCTGTACGATGAGCACAAGCTATTTTTGAAGGTTTGAACAATTCAATCTATGGAGTAATCTCCACAGTGTTCTCCCTTGTACCTATAAACATAAATCCAGCTACTGAAGCTGATGAATAAATCAAACTATTATCTTATGGGAGTGTGTCCTAAGCCTTTCTTTCACCATCATAGTTAATAAATGCTTTTGTTCATTGGAAAATTGATCCTGATTAAAATAATAAAACTAATAAATAAACTAATAATAAACCAATAAAACTAAGAAAATCTGAATACGGTTCTTACCACACCATTGCTTCAGCTGGGAAATTTAAATTCATTTAATTAAATAATAATTAAAGACCCAGGATCAATAATGATCTTTGAAGCAGAATTTGTTGATCTTGATCTGAATAAATAGCATAAATATCTTGCATAAGAAGTCAAGTATTAATACTGTTGGTTCTGATTCATATCTTTGACATAAAGACATATTTAGTAGCTATTTAGAAATCTTCTATAATATTGCACTTACCAAGCAACTCATCTACTGGTATTTTGATCTGATTATTTCTTTTAACGTTGTTTGCAGGTAGCTTCTTCCTAGATTCTTTGCGGTTAAGATACTTATGCAGTTTATACAGTATAATCCAGTATTTTGTGATTCTGGAGAATATGCTGGAGGATCAACAGAATTTTTCTATTCCAGGTGGTAGGTTGTTCTTCTTGCATGGAATATGATTTTTGGTTAAAATTATGGTTAAAACTAACAATTTTTTTTGCTGTGTTTTCAGCAGAGAGCCTTCAAAGCTCACCTGAGTTTCTCACTTGTGATCTCTTCTTTGCACTTCACTGCTTTTAATGGCACATTAAAAGCTGTGCCATTTAACGACAGCCATGGCACACCTAATTGGCATTAGTATTTTTATTGCTTATTTTGACTTATTCACTTTCTCCATGTGTGTGTTAACTCTAACCAAGAGCTTACTCATTCAGAGGCCTTTGCTGATGCCTTCTCATAGAAACCCTACAGTATAGAAAGAGGCCATTCGACCCATCAAGTCTGCACCGACCACAATCCCACCCAGGCACCTACGTATTTTATCCACTAATCCTTCTAACCTACACATCTCAGGACACTAAGGGGCAATTTAAGCATGGCCAATCAACCTAACCTGCACATCTTTGGACTGTGGGAGGAAACCGGAGTACCCGGAGGAAACCCATGCAGACACGAGGAGAAAACTCCACACAGACAGTGACTCAAGCCAGGAATGAACCCAGGTTCCTGGAGCTGTGAAGCAGCAGTGCTAACCACAATGCTACCATGCCATCCTTCTGTAATAACAAGTGATGAATCTGATATTCATTCTCTTCGTTTGCATTTCTTCCCCCTCCCCACACATAAAACACCATTGTTATGGGATTCACAGCACATTAACAAGCCACTAGGCCACACCAATTCATGCCATTGTTTAATCCATATGGGTTTGTTAAATGAAAGTAATATATTTATTTTTGTAATCTATTATTAAGGTAGATAATTTTGTTACTGCCCATTATATATGAAAAATAAAATTATACAATTTATTTCATGAACCAATCCTTAAATAGTTGAGGTTGGTGTTGCACCCTAGAATATAAAAGGCCTTTTTCATTTTAATAGATGATTCATTGCCATAGAATAAACAAAATGACTCACTGGGGATTTAGTGTATGCATTCTTCCGTTCCTGCAAAAGAAATCACAATGATAATCCCAAATTGTGAAACGCTAGTAATTTAGAATGTTAAGAGAGTTCTTCTGTAGGAACAAGTTACTTGAAACAATATATGAATGTAACTAGGTTCAAAATACTCGTAGGTGACTCACTCGATAAAAGCAATGGTACCTGTAGCTTTCCAAATAACTGCTAAATATCTGTCTTTGTGTCACAAACAGCATTACCACCTACCTATATAGTAAGCTTCAATTTTTGAATGAATGCATTTTCCATGTAATGCGGGATTAGGGCCAGTGTCTTTTTTTATTCATTCATGGGATGTGGGTGTTGCTAGCTAGGACAGCATTTATTGCCCATCCCTGAGGATAATGAAGAGTCAATCACATTGCCATAGATCTGGAGTAACATGTAGGCCACAAAAAAACTGAAAATGCTAGGGAAGCTTAGCAAGTCTGACAGCATCTATGGAAAGAGAATAAAACCAATGTTTTGAGTCTGAATGATCCTTCGTCAGAACCCTTACCTGGTCTGTAAGCCAGACCAGATAACGAGAGCAGATTCCCTAAGGGCTTTTAGTGAATGCTTAGAATTTTTATGATAATCACAATGGTTTCATGATTATTATTATATTGAATTTTTAATCATTTTTTATTGAATTCAAATTTCACCATCTTCAGTGATGGGATTTGAACTGGGCCTACACAGCATTATTCTGGATCTCTGGGTTACTAGTTCAGTGACAGTACCACAGAGCCTCTGCCTCCCTAGACGCTTCAACTCTTTGTGGAGTGGTGCTGTATTATATAAATGTGAAGACTCCAAATTTGATTCATGGTCACTGAACTAATTGGTGTTATGTTGATGTGCAACAATTGATTAATGAAGCCCTGGGGTTAGATTCGGGTCAGATTGGTCAGGATTCATATTTCTGTTTGTTATCCTGACAGAGAGCTCTGTGTGACAGATGCACTGCAGACAACAGTGGATCCCAATGCACCCCAAAATGTTGGTATCTTTACCAAAGGAAAGAAGAAAATAAAGGGGGGTTGGGGAAGAAACAAGCGTTTAAGGGAAATTCAAGAGGAATGTCAGTATATGAAGATGTTTCTGATTTTGTTTATCAAAATATCATTCACAGACATATGCAAACTAAAATAATTATCCACTCAAGTTTCTAAACAAGGAACATGAGAGTGACTAGCTCTACAGAAGGGCAACCCAAGAACCAAAATTGCATAAGTGTTTACCAGCAAAAAAGGAACTCAAGGCCCAACAGGATAGATTTATCCATTGAAACAATTATATATATTCCCAATGTAAGTTGAAAAATGACAGCAACATGTGGCATCAAACCTAACTTTCTTCTTCCATGCATCCATTTAAGGTGATTGACTCTCTATTTCTACGAAAGGTTAGGAAATAAGTCCTCACGGATTAGTTGAGCCTGTGAGACAAGATGTGCCTACTGTACTCTGAAATAAAGTCAGAAAATGTTGTAAATACTCATCAGGTCTGGCAGTACCTAGGGAGGTAAAAACAGAGTTAATGTTTCCAGCCAAGGACCTTTCATTAGAACTGAAATATTATCAATCTCAAATGTTAACATGATTTCTTTCTTCACAGATGTTGGTAGACCTGCTGAGTATTTCTAATGTCTTCTATTTTCACTTTGTTGTTCTTACTAACTTAACTTCCCTCTATTCATCCCAGCAGATTTTAGCCTCTTAAGTCCTAATGGCTTAAAACTCTCTCTCCAAAATTTTGCGATCAGACCATATCTCTTCCCTTCTTAAATTATTTGCTTATCCTTTTTTCCACAGGGATGATCTTTATACTTAAGGTACTATATGAATGCAAGTTGTTATTACAGCTCATAATGTAGCAGCAATTTATGAAATATTCCTAAGCTTTATCTCAGGGATTTCTTGAAAATTAGTTGGTAATCATGCAAGCTAATGTTCAATACAAGCACTACTGCCCACTAGGACAGTCTCTGAGATGCGTCACACTTTGTTTTACTATTCACAACATTGAGAATTTAGAACTATGTTGAGTATAATAATATAAGGCAGTAAGAGGTTGCTAAAGTAAGGAGGGATGAATATGTAGAGTGAGTTGTAAACAAGAACAAAAATTTTGGAATGGATCTTTTTTTAGGAAACAATAGCAGGCCAATGGGCAGATGAATGCCAGACAGAGTTTAATTTAGATGAATGCGAGATGATACATTTTGGTAAATTAAACTGTGGCAGGACTTTCTCAATTAATGGTAGGGGAGAGTTAAAGAACAAAGAGATGTAGGAGTACAGGTTCATAGCTGGTTGAAAGTGGAGTCACAGGTGGACAGGGCAGTGAAGAAAGCATTCAGCATGCTTGTTTTCATTGGTTAGAACATTGAATACAGGAGCTGGGAGATCTTGTTGAAGTTGTACAAGACATTAATAAGACCACACTTGGAATACTGTGTACAGTTCTGGACACCCTATAACAGAAAGGATATTATTAAACTAGAGAGAGTGCAATAAAGATTTCCTAGGATACTATTGGGACTTGATCGTTTGAGTTATAAAAGAGAGGCTGGATAGACTTGGACTTTTTTCCCCGGAGCATAGGAGACTTAGGGGTGATTTTATAGAGGTCTATAAAATAATGAGGGGCATAGATTAGGTAGGTAGACAATATCTTTTCCCAGTGGTAGTGCAGTATAAAACTTGGGGGCATAGATTTAAGGTGAGACAGGAGAGATACAAAAGATCTAGAGAGGCATTTTCTTCACACAGGTGGTTGGGTGTGTGTCTGGAATGAGCTGTCAGAGGTGATAGTAGGGATGGCTATAATTTTGTCTTTTAAAAAGCATTTAGACAGTTAACATGAGTAAAATTGATATAGAGTAATATGAGCCAAATGTGGACCATTGGGACTAGCTTAATAGTAAAAATTGGGCGTCATGGACAAGTCAGGCTGAAGAACCTGTTGCCATGGTGTAAACCTCTATGCTTGTAGTAGCAATGATACAAATTTTTCACCAACCCCTCCAGTTCTGCACCCATGCCAGTCTGACAGTGCAGAACCAAGAAAATAATAAAAAACTGTAATGCTGACAAGATAGGTTTCACTGGATGATAGCTTCAAGATTTAATTAGTGTATTATAGTGGTTATCCAAAATCTAAATAGTCTTGTGTAATCATAGGCCCAAGTTTTTAGTGCAACACTACATACTTAATTTCTTCCATCTTACATTCTAAGTTTTATTTATGGGCTGAAAGCCAACAAAAGAACTCTTTTAATAGTCAGCACATTGAGAGGAAGTCTGAAACTCCATACCAATCACTGTTCTAGAATAAAATCATAGAGTTCCTACAACGCAGAAAGAGGCAATTCAGCCCATTGAGTCTGCACCAAAAAGCATTCCATTCAGGCCCTCTCCTCTGTTCTGTCTCCATAACCCCACACATTTACCATGGCCATCCAACTAACCTACTAAGGAATAATAAGGGGCAATTTAGCATGGCCGTTTCACCTAACATGCACATCCTTGGACTGTAGGAGGAAACCAGAGCACCCAGACGAAACCCACACAGACAGAAGAAGAATGTGCAAACTCCACACAGAAGGTCACCCAAAGCCAGAATCAAACTTGGGACCTTGGCGCTAAGAGGCAGCAATGCTATCCAAAATGTTGCTCATTACTTAGAACTATGACTTAGAACAAAGAAAAAAGAACAAGAACAAAACAGCACGGGAAACACACCCTTTGGCCCAATGAGCCTGCGCCACCACCTTGATGTTCCCACCTCTACCCGTGATCCCTGTCTGTGTTTATAGATCTATGGATTAAAAACCAAATTTGAGACAATTTAGAGAGAATTTGTTTTGCCAATTAACCTAAGAGCACATCTTTGGGATGTGGGAGGAAACTGGAGCACCAGGAGAAAACCCACGCAAGCGCAGGGAGAATGCGCAAACTCCCACAGACACAGGCACAAATCCATGTATCTGCACAGCCAGCGATAGTCACTGAGCTGTTGTGTTGCCCATCAAATGGTCCAGGTCAAGCGTACACTAACGACGTGAAGCACTGGGATACTCTCAAAAAAAATCCAAGAGCAGCCCTCTCACGACCCATCGCGTGTATGCCCCTTGTTAGACAACAAGGTGGACCAAAGCACCTGTAGGATAAAAATAAGTACATCAATATCATCATCTATTTACACACTTCCCAGGGACTCCCAAGGCTCATGATCCCTATTTTAAATCAGTTTTCTATACCCCTCCATTCCCATTCTGTTCATGTGCCCATCTAAGTATTTCTTAAATAACTCCAGAATACCTCCCTCCACCACTATACTTGGCAGTGCATTCCATACCCCCACCACCCTCTGTGTGAAAAAACTCCCTCTAGCATCCAAATTATACCCCCCTCACCCTCAGCCCGTGACCCCTCGTGCTATTCGAATCCATCCTAGGAAAAAGCTTAACCCTGTTTACTCTATCTATACCCCTCATAATCTTGTACACCTCTATTAGATCTCCTCTAAGTCTACGTCTTTCTAAGGAAAACAGTCCCAATTTGCCTAACTTCTCCTCGTAACTCAGACTTTCCATACCAGGCAGCATCCTAGTAAACCTCCTCTGCATTCTCTCCAGAGTCTCCACATTCTTCCGGTAGTAAGAAGTTGTGATTCTAAGCCATTCTAAGAACCATATTAACTTACCAAAAGTACTATTGGTCTTTCCATTTTTATTTTGTAGATTGTTTCAGGAATGAAAGGAAATGAGGGAGAGGGTAATTGTTTTCAGACCAATGCTGACTTCTGTGTGGTTTTCAAGCAATATGCCAAAGGTTTGTGATTCACTATGAATATTAAAGCCCATGATATTTGCAACTGGGATTTATAGTAATTCTGGACTTCTAAAGTACAGAAAGAAGAAATCTACTGATAATATTCTTGTAAGGACTTCTAGTGAACCAAATGTTGTCTAATGGGGTTAGAAGTTGTAATACTTCAGGTGTAAATGGAATACAACAACAGAAAGTAGTTTGGGAACAGTAATGTGGTTGAAAGGGGTGATGTTGCAATGGTATTTTTTAATATAAACATAAAACCTGTGCCACTTGCGCTATTAATAGAAGATTTACCTGTGAAAGTAAGTTATCTTTGCGGTTGATTGCAATAAAGCAATCTCCTGAGCAAGATAGTCATTAATTTGCAGCACTCTTAGTCATTTATTGTGGTAATGCTCCAGAATTGACTGAAATCCCATAATTTCCTGGATCTTTGTATAGCTCCCAGATAAAAGAAATTGATCATTTTTTCCAATGTATACAGAATATGGGCACCTCAAGTAAGTTCAACAAATAATAGTTATTATTATTGATCTCTCCCAAAGGAAAGAGTGGTCGCCTGACATTTGAGATGAAGGGGGTAACATTCCCTGTCAGCATCTGAATAGCAATGTTGCCCAAAATAAAATTGTGCTACACAAACTTCTAGATGTATAACCTCAAACTTCCAAATGGCCTGAAACCTCAAAACAGGAGATGAAAATAAAATTACAAAGATTTAAGAATGCTTCTTTCTTTTAGGTTTTAATCACTACATTTCCAGAAAAGATGTCTCAGAAGCATTTCAGTGGCAACAAGCATGGGGACTTGAAGCAGAAGCAGCAACACTTGGTATATGTTTCTAGTGCCTATTTAATAATGCCTTTAAGTCTGACTAAAATCTGCAAAAGTGCACAAAGTTGACCTCAACCAATTCCAATAATTAAATAGATCTTCTTTCATAATAACTTACTTTAGGAGTTGTTCTTGAAAGGCCTTTGTGGTAGCTGCTTTGGCACTCACTTACCTGACATTCTGAGTTAAAATCACATTGTCGTTGCATTTCTTTGCTATCCTTTTCATGTGCTGAAACTACTTTCCGCACAATTCTTCATGAGAATTGGAACCAGATCTGACCTGCCTACATAATTACACTTCAATGCAAAACACTTGAGCCATGTACAGTGACAATCAGCAAAAACAAAGGTTTCTGAGCATTTTGAATTGTATTTAAAATGTAAACCATGAGGTGACATTCCTCTTACAATATATTTTATTTTATTGAATATTGAATCAGGATAAACCTGGTAGAAATTGTTACTAGTGCATTTTAAAACTCACTGCAAAGTGCTTCGAAATAAATTTGGAGCAGTAAGTATGGAATATCCATGCTGGCCAGTAAAAAAATGGGTGAACTTGGTGGAAGAGGAACATTTTTACAGACTAGGAAAGGAAGTTCATGTAGTCCAAATCCTTTTGTGGTGCTACTGTTCATATCAAAAATTTCAAAATTCAGAATGATTTTCCTCATTGATAGTTTGGCCTCAACAATTTGGCTATTTATGTACCCCTTGTATCATGAAGACATGATGATGAAATGATAGTGTACTATGACTACATCATGCTGGATTGGTAGCCAATTAAAGGATTGAAACCATTTCTCTATACTTTAGATTCAACTCGTTTTTGCCAAATTTATTGCCACTATGCTATTCCTGCACTCCGTTTTAACAGCCTGAGCTAACTTGCCTGAAACAGCCTGTAAAAGTGATTTGAGTTGATTTGATTTATTATTGTCACATGCATCAGTATATAGTCAAAAGTATTGTTTTTTTCACGCTATACAGACAGAGCGTGCGGAAGGAAAAGCGAGGGTGCAAATTGAACGGGTAATTAGTTGTTAATTGTTAGCACACTTTGCCAGAACATATTCACCTGAGGCTTGACTCCTCCATCAAGATGGAACGGACAGCTTTTAAAATCCCGCACTTTCAATCACTGAGATTGCGTTTCTTTGCATAACGCGGGTACTTAATTTACTGGGACAATTGCTGTCTTTCGCATGTATGTGTATATTATTCCAACATATGAAATAATAACCTATTTCTGTGTATTAGCAATGCCACATATTAGAACATATAAACGCTGGATTTAAACCAAGGCTGCACATTTCTGTAACTGTAGTGGCCCCTTTCCGGTAATTGACACCACGAAGTCTGACATTCTGGTAAAAAGTCACAGACCTCAAACGTTTCTCCCTCCATCGATGCTGTCAGACCTGCTGAGTATTTCCAACATTTCCTGATCTTATTTTAAACCTGTGAAATAAGTTGAGCGAAACGAAACCGGTTGATACCTGGATCGGAGTATTTCATAAAAATCGCTGAGTAGCGATGTAGAAAATGGGACCTAATTAACATCAAGTGAGACAAATCAGGCCACCTAGGAAATAGTAGAATGAGAGGCAGGCGGGCACTTTTTCATGCTAAACTCTCGCCAACTAAGATCATCGCCTGTGAACCGCTCCTCGGCATTCAAGGCCAATTCTTCACTGCATGCCACAGCGCCCGGAAGAAGAGAACCAGACCAGTGCTCGGCCACCAGTCAATGAAGTTATCACTTCCCATGTGTTAATCTCTTTTGATTATAACGGCATAGCACGGAACCGGGCCGCTTCAATACGTTACAACACTGCTGTTACATTGTGTAAAAGAACGCCGGAGACACATTCTAAGATTTTTAATGTCGTTCTGAAGGAAACCGTACATTTCACCTTCATCCCTCACCAATTATGTACCAGACACAACTGTAGTGCGAATATATTAGTAGCTTCGTTTGCAACGTCCTCTGTTTTACTATTGTCCGTGAGCTCGCTTCACGTTGACAGTAATGATGAGTGAAATATGTACCTATGGGCCCTAATTGGATGTACTAAAACATTGAACAACTGCAACTTTTAGTAAGACCGCGCATCCAATTAGGCTCCTAAAAGCATCTCCGCAGTGAGTCCAATCTTAAGACATTCCAATACAAGATGCGTTGTTCTTGAAAGCAATTTGGTTGCATGGCCCTCGCCTGGGTTTACTGATTGTGTATGCTTTCTGCATTGTACCTAATAAGCCCAAAAATGAAAAGAAACTACTCATGCTGAAAATGTGAAATAAAACAGCAAATCTGGGTGATATGCGGGCAGCATCTGCAAAGTGAGAAGATGGGTTAATGATTTCCCATGTGTTAATCTGCCTTTTCTCTCTCTCTCTCTCTCTCCCTCTGTGTATTTCCAACATCCTCTATTTGTATTATTTTACATAGAAAAAGATTAGCATAAATGAATCACAACCTGTGGAAGGAATGGCGGGGCACAGTTCGTAATCATGTCTTTACGCTCCGAAATCACACATAAATACTCGCAAGAATCAGTCGGAAATTTCTGAATTATGTCCAACTCGCAGTGTATTTCCAAGACTAGCTGCCGTAGGACATCGCTTTGTGTCATTTATCCCATTTCATGTGGGATAAATAGCTTTAAATCACAGCAGCCGTTTGAAAACACGTTTATTGGAATTTACCAGATTAACTCATCTCTCCGATTCAAATTTCAAGTCTGAATTCCTTCAGCAATAAAGCATTATAAAGTTGCGGGAGGCTGTTTTCAAACCTGGTTGAATACCAGTGGTTTTGCATTAATTTACTACTAAGCTAATAAGTAGGTTTGGTTTTGTTATGCTAAGCTTTATTGCTTTCTTTTATCGGAGTAGTGTTTTCAGCAAAGCGTAGACAAGGCATTCTTTGATGAGGGAATTAGTGCTCCATTATTCCCCTATTATTCATAGCACACTAGAATATGTAAGTACCTGAGGGTGTAAAAGGAGAACAGAGTCTATTGCAAAGTGTTCGGCTTGTTTCTTTGTACAGCTGAGTATGAGATGATAAACCGCTTAATACACCGCACTAATTGGATGAGAGCAAAGAGATGGGAATTAGTGGATCCAAAGGAGATCGTGCTACCAGTTTCCAATGCAGCTTTCTTCCGTCTTTCTTTCACAACTTCTACAGCCCCAAAGGCGGCAGAACCTCCCCCACCCAACCTCTCTAAAAGACTGTGTGTTTTGTGTAGAATTCTGCTGCGGTAGCCGGCTCTGAGTTAAATGGAACACGCATTCTAGATATTTGACATTTCGATAGACTATATACTCCAAAGTTAACCTGGGGTTTCAAATATATTTATTATGTTTCGTCTAATGGTAAAGATAGAAAGATGCAAAACAAGACAACACTTAAATGCGTTTCACTAAACATACATTATTTATACATGAATCCATTAATTCATTCAATATATTATGTTAAACTTTATTATGTATTTTAAGAGATCTGCGCATATAAAATTAACTTGTATCTGAATCATATATTCCTTTCCACATTAACCAATACAATTTCTACATGTTTACATATATACAACAGTATTTCTACCTATATACATGCATGCAAATGTACACATGTTTATATAGACGACTTGTCAGTCTCCTTGAAATATCTCCAAATGTGAAAGCTGCTTTTTGGGAACAGATGGTGGGAAGCTTGGCAGTGAAAGGAGGGGGGGGGGAGGCGGGAAGAGTTGAATTTGTGTGATCGTGCTGAAAACTGGCTGCCGTGCAGTGCTGTGTTAAAGAGTTACTGGAGGCTGAAGGCAGCACAAAAACGCCGGGGAGGTTTGCTTAAGGTTGGGGGTCACAGTCGCCGTGTTTTGTAGCAAGAATTCCCAGATATTAGGGCCAAATTGGGTTGCTATTCATTAATAATGTTCACAATAAGATTAAATCATTCTGGAAAATCTCATAAAACCCTCTAAATACGCTTCACTGCCTCCTTCGAACGAAATCATTCAACACTTGGGGAGGTTTAGATGAGGAGAAATTGGTTTCTTTGCTAATGCCTTTTTTTTTCAAAGACACTCAGAGTTTGTCATGCGTGACATGTCAAATGTTTAATATAGACTTGATGGGAGTCATCGGCCGTTAACATGTGATATTTATGGTGAATATTTAGCGAAGAATGGCTGCTTTACCAGCTGCGAAACATGAAAGAATACTCTGAGATCTACATGTTTGCACCATCGCTGTGAGGTGGGATTAGTTGTAAAGCGAAGCCAGTGAGAGGGAGATGCTTTCATTCGATCAGAAGAACTTTAATCCACCAGGTAATTTCACGCAATTTGATTTAGTACTATAGAATGGAGTCAGATGAGGGAAAAAAAAGTGACTTTAAAAAGCGTCCATTAAATGAAATCATGGTATGGGGTCCCGGTATGATATTAACCACTTTACCAAGATGTATGTCCAATGGCAAGGACAAGAAGGGCCGAATGGCCTCCTTCTGTACTGGAACTTTCCTATGTCACTGCAAATTGGCATTGGAAATTTGCTACCTGGTCAAAAACTGTTAATGAACTGCAAGTGTCCTAGCAGAGAGTCTCTCTCCTGAGCCACACCAGAGTTGACCACCGTTTGAGAAGACGGAACGAAGACCGCCAGTAAAACGTAGTTACAATAAGTCAGCCCTGTAGTCCTGTAGGTCAGTACTCGGTGTGATGGCAATATTTTGAATCGGTAACAGAAAGGATTTCCAAGATATGTATCACCTCCGTCACAAACTTTGCTCGCGTTACAATCTTTACAGCCTATTCTCATTTACCCTTTTTGCAAACAAACGGGTCTGATCTGTCCAGCATCCTACTAATGGAACAAATATCGCGGAGATCATTTATCGCCTCATTATTTAAGAAACTACAGAAAATATTTGAACCAGAGGGGATTTAATTTAGCCATACCATTAGTGAATATTTGGGTTGGAAGTTTACTGTTAAAAACTAAGCCGGGGTGGGGGAATGGGGCAGCTATAAAATGACCGGATTGGCACAAAATTCAGATACTGAAAATTGCCAATTCAACGTCCAGCTATATTCTCCATCTACTTCTATAAAGACCGTTAGCTTAATGATTCTTGATGTCAACATCACGAGTTCCCGCATCCTCATTCGGGTTATTTCAGGTGGAAATTCTACACTCTTGTATTTCAGTCCCATACACTCGAAACCCAAACTTTCGTAGTGGATTGCGTTAACTTGAACTAAGTGGTATTGTGATATCTAGAATATGATATTAGCATGTTTTAAATATCAGTGCAATGTGCGCTTACTGTGTACCATTTCTAATATTATTTGAATTGGCGTGGGGACCTTCTCTGACCAGGAAGCAGATTCACCGTGTAAACGGAACTCATCTAATCATCCGCATCAGTGACCCACTGTCAGCTAAATCTTTAGGGGAGCTCGCTGTATCTGCTGTTGGCTGTTAATTGGACAAGTGCTCGACTGGCGACCAACGCGGAAGGCGGCAAAGCAGAAGCACCGTCACCAAGGCACGTCGTGGCGAAATCGTTCAACATCAACGTTTAGTAACCTCAGTGACTTGTTATCACACATACAAAAAGATATAGAAGCAACCCTGGAAAGGCGACACTAATGAATGTGTGTATGTATGTGTGGAGGGGTGGGGGAGGGGGATTAATGTTACCATTTCCAGGAGATATTTAACATGAAATATCAAAGACGTAATCAAATATGGATATGGAAGTAGAACTCCTCCTCTTGACTTCAACCCAGTCCCACTGAGTAAAGTTCAGGCGGTTTATAGGAAAGCATATTTATTGGTCGTGTCAACAACAACGTAAGAGAGGGGTGGCAGTTTTCTGGCAATGTTCATTAAAGCAATAATGTTGGAGGAATGCGCTAAAAGGTTTTAAGTCATGCTAGCCCAATGTAGAGATTACTTGTTGTAAAAGTGCCAGTGTTCCCCTCAATTGTCCCAAATCAGAATCTGAGTCCAAAAGAACACTGAATTCTATCTGAATATTGTGTTGTTATCATAGCTGTTTCTCCTCTAAATTGACAAGAGAGATGTTTTAATTGCGTGGCAATGTTGTGCTTATTAACTATCACACTTTTAAATTAGCCAGCACATACAGCGTGGATTTGTGAATGAATGAATGAAACTAACTAGCCTTGAAACGGAATGGCTGGCGGGAAATACCTTCCTGCTGTACAGCCTGTGTGTCGCCAATACCGTCAGACAGTGAGCTGCCAGAAACCGGGCACACACACTAAACCGGGCGGCTCAGAAATTCTTTCTCCTTACGTCTATATTGGGCGGAAACGAAATTGGCACTTGGCGGAGAGTTACTTCAAGTTGTGATTTTGCGTTGACAGCATTGTACTGGTAAACCGTGAGGTTGTCTGCAGTGGGTAAACGTTCAACAATACTCTAAGCACCCTGAATGCAGAAGAAGCCGCTTTCTCCGATTAGCTTGTTAAGCAGAACATTTTATTTCAGAGTGTCTTCACTCTTCTAGCCCATATCAAGAAGTTACAACAGTACATGTAATATAGCAAGTTGCTTTTTATAAGGTTTTCGAAACCTCTATAGTTAATAAGTTAAATAAAATGTTTCTCCATAAATAATTATTCTACGAACCTAATACATCCACAACACTATAAGAACGATCTGGTAATTCTAGAGAATGAACTTTCACAATACGCTGAGTGCAAATTTTCAATGTTTTTTTTAAAAAAATGTACAATTATTTTCCTTGGAAATTCTGAAGAACGACCATTATTATACAGAAATCAATCACAGTTTAGTGACATAAGCAGTCCACTCGGATTGGCAGTATTTTGTCCCTTTGGTTTAGTAGCGAACCGCTGGTTGGCTACACTCACGTGTATATATATATATATTTATATTTATATATATAAATCCAGACGTAACCAACGTGTTTATGCCCATGTGTGTGCTATACAACCGGTCCGCCGCACAAAGTATACTTTACTCAGAAACAGTATCCCTTTATATCGGGCCACCAAGACTGGAATTAGGAAACTATCATATCTACATCCGTGTTTTGAATACATTTCATCTTTGTTTTTTTTTCTCTCTTGCAGAACTGCCCTGATTAGATCCGACCCTAGTGTATTAAAGAAAGTTTCTCTCTGTGATCACCTCAGGTATATTCTTTACCAGGCTCGATTACTACAACTACCTACCTCCCCACCCCTCCCTCAGAAAGCTGAAAGGTGTAGCAACATCAGAAATCTTACATGTAGACAGTGTCATTGTTCTTTTGTTTTGTTCTGATTTTTTTCTTTTAAGTGCGGCCTGTTGATGTGATGAAAGGGATACTGACTCTATCTATGGGCATGCACAGTCTGAGAACCCACGCGGAGTAACTGGTCCTCGCTCTCTCTGAATTTGGTCTTGACCAGCAACCTGTATGGAAGAGCTCCTTGGTGCGTGTTCAGCACACTTCCTTGCCGGTGGAGGGTGCGGGGAGGATGTTGAGCTGTGTGAGTTGGGCGGCATGTTCCTTGGCTTTGAGTCTGAGTGCTGCGATACTGGACGCTCGTCTGTCTGCTGCTGCTACCGCCGGGTCTGAGAGGGCGCCGGCCTGCACCCCCCCTTCTACCCCCGGGGCCGACTGTCTCAGCAGGGCAGGGCCAGAGGCGCCTGTCAGCGGAGCTACTGTCGAGAAGAGCCTGCAACAGACAAGGATTTTCCACATTACAATCCGGGAAAGCGTTTTGAAAATCATGACTGGTCAGCTGGCTTGGTGACGGCTGGGCAACAGAAAGGCTGCATTGTCCAGGGGGAATATTGGCTTGCGCGATGCGTCAAGTAGCACAGAACTCACATCTTATCAGACTTGCACATTACAGGGTCTGACTATATCACTAATTATAATGTAGTAGAAAGCATGATTTGGTTATAAATGTGGCAGATAATTTGTCTCAATTGTATCAGCTCATCGCCTGTAAGCTTTGGGTGAAATGAAGTTGGGCTTTTTGCTATTTACAGGGATTGTGAATCACAATTGCACAGCAGAATTGCAACTACATTTTCGTGTTGCTGAATTCCGGGAGTCAAGGTTGACAATCCATCAGAGTCCCAGCTCGACTTAAACGTTCTAGCTGCTAAATTGTAATAACCTTGGGCTTCAGTGTAATTTACATCTCATTGCTACTGCAGCAACGACTCACTCCGGAGACAGAATTCAATGATTCCGATCATCTACCTCCGTTTCTCTCTCCACGGATGCTGCCAGACCTGCTGAGTATTTCCAGCAAGTTTTCGTTCTATTTCCAGATATCCAGCATCGCAGTATTAAGAGTTTAAGTAACTGTTTCCTCTCTTCTGGGGGTGCCCAAGTGCAATGATAACCATATGGAACTGTGTATTTAGCACAGCACCAGTGTGTTAGCACATGCTTACATGTACTGAACCATCTCTCAGCTGAGACACTGAAATGCTAGTGAATGGGCTGGCGTTTCACAAGTTTGGACTACATACTTCCTTAACTGATCACAAGTTGTTGTTGGGTTACTCTACGAACCAAGACTTCACCCATCAGGATTACGGAGGGAGCAATATACTATGAAATAAGTCTAGCTTTGCCTATGTAAATATACTGACATTGATTTCTCGTACTTGTGAGTGTTAAAAGATACGCTTTCATGTTCGTTCCCCCCGAAAGCGCACCAACCAATCACCAACCGACCTTGCCAAATAATTTTCAGGTCAGGGTAAGCGACCAAATGACAAACCTTGGAAGATAAAGAAACATACGCAGTTGGAATGATGGAGTTGCTAAATCGCCTTGCTTCGTTTTTTCCCCCCTACCGCCTGGTCAGTCTATTGTTACCCTTTGCCACTTCCAGTTTCACTTTGCAGAAATTACCAATTGCCTTGTCCCGATAGATGTTACAAAGGGAGAATTTTCAATAGCTTATGTCATATTCTTCTACCTTGACCGAAATAATTAGTATTTATATTTCATATCTAAATGTTGCCTTAAAACCGGACAAGGTACTTAAAGAATGAATCATTAAAAGACTTATTTTTTAAAAAGAATAACATACAGAAATGGTCAAGTTACTTTGGTGATCATACTATCGTCAGCCCCTTCCCGTAAACTTGTGTTTAATGTAACATCCCTCAACCAGTGTATTTGGACATTGGACTTGAATGGGTAAAATACCAACGTATTTGCCTCATCAGCTCTCCGGCATGGCAAAGGGATTGTGGGTGATGAGGCTCCACAAGGCTTGGAATGAGGCAATGCTATATGATAGGATTGTAAGCACAGATAATCAATCAAACATGTCTGTATGATTGGAGGTCCGCCATGTTTCTGCTGCAGCCAATGGGGTTTGGTGTGTCTCAATGCTGCAGTCACTGGGCTGATGTAGGACATTTTCACCCTAGCCCATCCTATCTGCTGGCGACCAGCTGCTGTCCACTTAATAGAAGCTTAAACAAAGGTTTGCCCAACTCTGTAAACTGGAGAGAGGAAAGGAATTGGTAGAATCTCACTGAAGTTGTGTTGACTGCATGCTCGCCCCGGTGGGGAGGGGAATTGAACCCCCCCTTAACTCTTCTGTGGCAATTTGATAATCCAATACTCAAGCTAGCCAGGTCCACTGCTGACCATTGCTAAATGTTAATGATCCAACAACCGAACTTGCTCATTAACAACATCTTCAGGAATTGACCTGTCACAACAGGTTGGGATTCTTCCCACTGAGATACTGGAAAGTAATATAGGAGTAAATCCCCATGTGGCATAGGATTACCGAAGACTATTTTTCCTAAATTCATTGGCTTGAAATGAGAGAAAGGAGTCCTGAAGTGAAGAGAATGTTCACTCCATATTGGGCCTGAAAAGCTGAACCACGGTGCTGGGTTTCTAAGCTTGCCAGAGTCTTAGCTGACCAAAAAAGTGACGTTTGAGATTCCCAAATGATACGGTGCGGAATGGTGCTGCACCTGAGCAGCTGGGCACAGGAGTTTGGCGCAGGGTACATTACACACTAGAACTCTTATTGGAATAAACCGTGCAAACATTATTTATGTCATGTTATGTAAGCGGTGGAATATTGGAAATCTTGGGTTGGTGTGCATAGCTGTGAAATCACATTCCTCTTCATTCTGTACATTCTCCTGTCCCACACAAGCTACAGCGGAGTTGTGTGAGATTCCAAATGATTCGGCTGACACTAAATTATGCCACACTTTCCAAACACATATCACGTAGATTTCAGGCGACCTTGCCAAATAATTTTCAGGTCAGGGTAAGCGACCAAATGACAAACCTTGGAAGATAAAGAAACATACGCAGTTGGAATGATGGAGTTGCTAAATCGCCTTGCTTCGTTTTTTCCCCCCTACCGCCTGGTCAGTCTATTGTTACCCTTTGCCACTTCCAGTTTCACTTTGCAGAAATTACCAGCGAATAAACATTCCAGATTTCTGCATTTTGCTAGGTCTGATCTAAGTGACCAACTCTTTCAAAAGCCAGATGCAATGCCCATTAAGGTGGGTCACCAAAGTCACAATCTAAATGCTGTCTCCCGCTGACCATAAATAAAGAGGAAAAAAAAGACATTATGATGTTTTACAGCTGAAGTTGCGAGAAAGAGAATGTTTCTTGCAAATGTCATGATGCTGAAGATTCTGTGCAAAACCTGTTCCTTAACTGTGCTAACTAACACACAGCCTACACAGCAGCAGTGGGCTTGCAATAAAAAAATGTGGTCTAGTCCGGTCTATTCCTAACCTCCAGAGATACTGGCACACGAGGAATTCTCTGATTCTATGAGTTAGACTGCACTCCAGGTGCCAGGGACCCAGCTGGAGTGCTGCACGCATTCCCTCGCACAGGTAAATCCGGGCCTCACAATACCACTCACGGCTTCCTCGTCCTACAATCTTACTTACTTTATTTTGGATATTTGAAAATGGGGCTTGACTTCTCTCTCGCGCGCGCATACATAGTTGGAGTAATTTCAGTGTTTTGTTATGAAATATTGATGAAGTTGTTTAGTAAGCGATTGTTTAATCTGCTGTTTTGAGTGCTGGGCTTGCTATTAAATACGCAGCGGATTTGGAAGAATATTGGTCTATCGTGGGATTTGTTACATTTCATGCAAGATTAGTCATGACACTGATTGCTATATTTTTCTATTATTTTACTGACTAAACATTTTAGGAGATGTTGCGGTTGCTATTCTAAAAAAAAAGTTTACTATTGGCTCATTTTGAGATGATTCTATTCTGTTTACTGTAGCATGTTCTTCCCCAATTGAGTTTTAGCTACTGGATTGTGAAGGAATTGTGTTTTGTTTCTCTCTCCCCTGTTCACTGTGCCTGACGACTGAATGATTCTGGTTCTCTTGTAACTTCTTGTTCCTGTGGCTGCTGCTGCTGCTGTTCCAGGAGCAGGACGGGGTGGGGGAGTGGGGCTGGGCGGGAGGGGCTTTACTTGAAGGCTCTTACCTGCCGAAGTGCGGAGTGATGAAAGGATGTCTGAACATGGCCGCTCCCAGGAAGGTGCCGAGGCCTAACGGGGCCCCGCTGGGGGGGAGAGCAGCGGTGCCTGGTGGAGGCGGGAGGCCGGGGAAGGCGGCAGCTGCGGCTGCTGCGGCGGCGGCGGCGGCTGACCAGGCGGACTCGAGGCTCGGGTGGTGCCCGAACGGGCTGCCGTCCAGGTAATGTCCCAGCGGGTGCGCCGCTCCCAGGGGGCTGGCGAAGGGCAGGCCGCCCGGGTGGCTCTGAGCTCCGGCTTTCTCTCGCTTTCGCCATTTGGCTCGGCGGTTCTGAAACCAAACCTATGAGAAAAAAAAAATAAACAGATCATTGTAAGTTCAACAATTTAAAACAACTGAAAATAAATGTACAGAGAACAGCAAATGTGAAATCACTTTGAGGTTACAAATGACACCTTGTACACAAAATCATTCTAAAATTATAATCTAGCTCTGATTATAACGAAATACGCTGTAAAACGCTTCCCTCCTTTAAAACTCGCGATTTCAATACTGGCCTTTTATATAGAAATGCAACTAAAAGTGTATTAACATTCTGGAAGAATTAGATACATTTCTATGTAGCGTGAGGCGCAGATTCATTGTACACACTTGAAAAATAAATGCTATTTTTGATTCGAACGGCAACCCACATGTACAGATTCCTGACTTTTCCCACAGAAATATCGAATATATTATGCAAACAAAAAGTGATGCGATCAAATATTGGATTAGAAAAAAAAGCCATCACAATCCCCGACCAGTTCTGATGTATTCGGACAACATGAGACTGCCGATTTTAGTAATCCAGTTCCCGGAGTAAAAAGGTAACCGATTTTGTTTTTATATTCACAGTTTAGTCGTGGTTATTAAATTGGCCTTAATTAATACATCGATTATACTTAAACAAAGCGAAGTGAAATAAAACATGAAAATAACGCGGCACAATTAATTTAACTAGAATGTCTCCTAAGTTTTATTGAGTCCAAACGAGCTTTTGTAAAGAAAGAGAAGGAGGGAAGAAAAAGTTATTTAACTTTCCCACGACTGCCTGAGCGGAAAATAATCATTCCTGGCTGCCTGTCACATCGGGTATTTGACAATAGAACAATGTGTCAACAGAACGAGGGAGAATCTCATCATTAGCTCCTTTAATGCAAGAAGCTGTTGTGTATTAAATGAGCCATATGGAATTTATTAGGTCTTATCAGCGCTCGATTGTAACTGTAAAGTGATTTACTCAGCATTTACCTCCCAACATATGTTTTATGTTCCCTGTGCTCGCAATAAGGCACCAATCATGATGTTTATCGTCGCTTTGGTTATGAGAGCTTCGAGAGAAAATGCACTGTGATGTGGGCCCTATCAACTTTAACAGCACTCCACTTCTGCGCTCCTTTCATCACATTCTCTGAAAGCGAAGGAAATTAAATCCTATGCTACTGTTTTAATGCTTTCGGTTGCCGCGGTGCAAAAGCATTCCCATTATTCATATTTGCGCAGTCACATCTGTAGAAAGTTTGACATAGATCAATATATTGTACCTGGCACAATCAGACAGGGCCAGAGTTGCATTGCCGGGACTGTCTGCCCGCACACTTCTCGACAATTATTAAGAAGGTCGGTATGAATTAATACAACGAGAGAGAGAAAAAAAATAAGCCTACAACTTGATACGGAAACACCCAAGTAAACATATCTAACCAGTGGTGGAAGAACTAGCTTGGGAACCATCTATTCGCACATAATAGTTGCAACTTACTTGTACTCGTGCTTCTGTCAAATCTAGTCGCATCGCTAGTTCCTCCCTGCACAAAACATAGAAAGAAGTGAAAATACAGTTTATACTCTACCATGGATCGCAGTAGGTTTTTTTTTGGAAAGCTAATATAGATATCAGCAGCGGGAAATATGGAGCTTTCTAAATGAGGTTTAGACCCGACCTATTTACAGGCGCTCTTCAATCTTTCCTGTTTACATGGGGCCATCAAATAGGTTAGACCAAGTATGCAAACATTAAATAAGTCCAGCGGCTCACCCCCGACATTGCCGAAAATATAAGAATTGCTAAAACCAGCAGAATGTGTCATTATTTGATGCCGGAAAAATCCATTTTCAATATCGAACGGAAACGGTTTTTAAATCTGGAAAGTCTACCGCATTGTTAATTTACTGAAAGGGACCAAAACTATGATATATGTTGACGATTGTCTTTTCCATTCTCGTCCATAGCTCACCTGCTAACATAAAATACCGTTTTTGAAGAAAATATTACGCCACACTCTTCCACTTTTACCGTGTCCTGGAGTGGCTCTGAACACAATTCGATTCACATCCGTTTACTTACAGTCACTGAATGGAATGTGGTGTCAGCAGATTTAGAAAGCTGATGTACACACTGACTTTTGGGAGCTGATAGCTTCACGCACCGCAATTCCCCCCCCCCCCCCAATGAGAAAGATCAAAGGACTAATGTTTTGAAATCTATGGGATGAAGGCACTGCTGGACTGTCGGCTGGGCAGCGCTGTGTGGCGAGCGCCAAGTGTTGATGTGGACGGTCACTTGCTTTGTTAACGGGGACACGGGCGAGAGCAGGAGTGGAGAAAGTTATCGAGCCTGCCGGTGGATGGTGTGCCTGGTGTCCCTTGTCATTTGTCCATTTTGAAATGGGGTTGCGGACAACGCCAGAGTTAGAAACACTGAGGGGCTGGGTGCTGTACCGATTACCTTTCCAGCTGGAGTTTTTTTTCTCTGAGTTTAGTTGAAGTAGTTTAATTTGATACGTACCTGGTGAAGACATCTGGGTAGTGTGTTTTTTGGAAAGCTCTCTCCAGTTCCTCCAGCTGGTAGCTGGTGAATGTAGTCCTATATCGCCGCTGTTTTCTTTTGAGCATGCCTTCTTCTGAGTCACTGCCGGCTGATAAACACAGGCTGTCCTCCCCATCTTTCACATCCACGTCCGTCTGGGCCTCCTCTACAAGTTTAGAGGACAGGTCATCTTCAACCTCCTCCTTGGCGTCTCCCTCGAACGACTTATCGATGGGCTCCGCCGAGCCTAACTCTGGGGACTGGGACAAGCTCGGCGCGCTCTCTCCCTGCGTTCTGCCCAGGCTGAAGTTTTCTTTGTAGGATTTACTGCGGCTGATGCTGACTTGAGGAGCTTGGCTGATCTTCAGGTCGGCGTTTCGGAATGGCTCGGAGGATCTGTCTCTTTCCAATTTCTCGTTGCCAATCTCGTTAAATCCCCGGGCGTCCAGGATTTTACCGCCTAGACCATACAGTCTTCGGAGTTTAGGAGGGAGGTGGAGTTCAGAGTCAAAAGACATGTTTTCCTTGGGCGATCCTGCGGGTATTAAAAAAAAACGCAAAAATTCACACATCAGCCGTTTGGAGGGAAATTCTCAAATAAAAATCACCCACTTACAAAGGCGATTTACTCACTGGTTATACTTTTCATTTTCATTCTACATTGTACAGGTAGCAATGGGGCAGACTGTGCGGGAACAGGCAGACACTGCCCGATTTACCCACCAGGAAAATTCTTAAACAAGAGCGGAATGTTGACAGAGACTTTCGCAAGTGCTGCATTTGCTGTCGTTTCAGAGGTAGCAAATAGTTTATAGATCAAATTAATGCAGTTCCCCCTAATTCCAGCAACCCGACACTGTATTAATTCAGAAGGGAGAGCAGGTTACCAGAGCAGGCCGCGGAAATCGGCAGCAGCGGGACAGCAAGATAACTTTCTATCCTGTCAGCAGGATAATAAAGAAGCAACTGGCCCGTTCATTTTGGGAGATTGGCCTGTATTGTTTGGCAGGGACACTTGGTTTGTGCAATGACCGCAATTCAAATACCCTGCATAGATGTGCACTGGAGGAACTCACACAAACTCTGCAGAGAGCCGCATCACTCATCCCACTTTCCAGTTATAGAAGCAGTGACAGTGGAATATTCTCATTTAAAACCGCGAGTATCCCTGATGCCTGCAGATTTTAAACCGTTTATCCCCATTTGCAGCTTTTGTTAAGTCACTTTTATTTGCCCCTTTATCAGATGTAAGGGAGATTGAAAATTGACCGCCCTGCGCCATTTGCATATTGTTAGAAACATTCTCAACTTTAATCTACTTTTTGAAAAAAAAACTTATTTTCGCTGAAGCAATCAACCGTTAATTTTATTTAAAATCAAACGATATTTTTAAAAAAATCCCACAGATCTCCCAAATGTTTAACGCAAGTGATATTCAGAATACGCATCAGTTGGCATGTCAATAATAGCTGGAAGGAGAGAAGGCTAAAAGTTAGATTATGAGATTCCTTTTCCCAGCAATTTTCAGGGAAAAAGGCGCCATTGGGTATCGGTGTGCTTATCGACAGCATACTTGCAAAGTAACCAATCGCAAACACGCCATCTCGATCAATCATTTGCAATGAAATAACATCAAACAATTGTTCTGCACAAATCGATAACATATTCGACATATACTGCACGCTTTGGGCATCCCTACTCTGAACTGTGAAGTATTCCCACTCTTGGAAAATGACCGAATTGTTTGAGACATATTTTAAACAATGCTGGGCAGAGTTGCAAACCAGACACCGATGCTTTGCACACTGGAGCTGTAAGGTCAACACTTCTGTTCCTTGGTAGACAAGTACCAAAATGTGTGGAGGTTTTTTTTTGCTTAAAGGTATATTAGGTGTTCGGTCCTATAATCCAGTGAAGTTTTCCACCCTGTCCCTTGGGGGAAATAAAAAGACTCTTTACCTTCACTGGCAGTGTCCGGCTCATTCCTGGCCGTGAGAAGCGGCAATGCTTGGGCTCCAATGCATCGGATCTTGCAGGGGCTCCTCCTGCCCAGAATACTGTCGATGCAGTAAGAGGACAGCAAAGTTGGAGATTTACTTTTGCATTCGGATCTGTCGCAAATCTCCTCCTTGTATTGAGTTGTCATGGTTGGAGCCTGAGTTGTGGCTTGCCGGCGGCTGCGATCCCCCCACTTGTACAGCAATCGCTCTTGCTCTGATCGAGGCCACTAATGACATTTGTATTGGCCTGTAATTGCTTTCCTCTCGATTCTCCAATACACGTGCTGAAACCCCTGTGATTGGCTCAGGGAGGTCTGGGGAGCCTCTCTTTTTTTCACATTTCACCGACACGAAGTTTGGGTGAACAGGAAAACGCGATCTGGAGTCTGAAGGAATGAACCTCGCTGAAGAGATGAGTTCTCTCTCTCTCTGCCTGTCTGGAGAGAGATAGTGGGTTGTATAAGGCTCAGTTCTAGCTCCCGGGCGCTGAGGCTGAACAGGTGATGGGGTGCAGCACTTAGCTCTCACTGGGTTCACCGGCTTTTCAATACTTTACTTTTGAAAAGTTGTGTTGTATACGTTTGATTCCTATGGTTAGGAATGATACTCCGGAAACATCAATTAAATTAAGATTTTGTAGCCTACGGTACGTTTCATATTATATATATAATATGCATTCTAATAATCCGTTCCACTTTCTGTACCTTAACATTTATGAATTGTAATTTAAAGGGAGGTGCTGATGTAATTTGGCTTCAGTGAGAGCTGGCACCAATATGATAACAGGGATGTATTTCTGAATCTAATCTTGAACTAACGAATCATAACTCAAACGCCAATTGTGATCCATCATTTAAACATTGCTAATGAACAAACTGTAATTTGGGTCAATCCTGTTTAAAGATTATATCATGTTCGTGTGAAGCGATATTTCCCCCTCTGTGGTCACAATGTCCAGGCCATTTTAATAGTGACATTTGGAAGGATTTCCGTCTGTAGTCCCCCTTACCCCCACCCCCTCCTCCGCCCGGCCCACGCAGCCCAACATGCCAAACAATCCGCCACAGGACTTTGTAACTACCCATCAAATTAAAGGATAGATTAACTTGTAATATGATATATTAAACGTTCGTATTCGCGGCTAAATGTCTTTTACAATAATACAGACTGTCGTGATTTCCCCCCCCCCCAAATAAAATATGGATCTTGTCAGTGGAGGTGATATATCCTATCAGGAATGTGATCCGGAGTGCACAGCTGATCAATGTTGGGGTTATAATCATTCCATAAACTGATCCTGTAAAATGTCTTGAGAAATAGTAAGTTAGATGGAGCGCGCACGTTCCTCAGTGCTAGGAAGTCCATTCGGCTATTCGGTACAATCATTCATTTGATTATATTGCGTTTATCTTCATCGACTTGCTCCGTGTAAATGGCGTATTGCAGATTTTTTTTTGCAGCGGAGAACTTCATGTTGTATGTATAATATGACTTCAGGACTGAAACGGCGCATTGCGCGACTTCCTGGGGGCAAAAGCCTGAAACGTTTTTGTTTTTTTTCTAGCGCAGATCTCAATTTAATTACACAGCGGAAACAAGCAGCTCACTACATATCAACATTCCCGTCCCAAACAGCGTGCGCTTAAAGTTCCCCTTCTCATTTGGGGCTTGTCCCTTTCGTGTCATTAAATGCCGTCAGTCTGCAAAACAAAAAAAAAATCTCAGAAATGCATGCAACTTTTGGAAACTAGTATAGCTGCAAATAAATATTCCTGAACTCGGATTTCTCACTCGATTCTGGGCAGTTGCAGTTTGAGGCAAGCTGATTCGAAATGTGAGAGAGGTGGGAAATGGCACAGTCATCATGTGAGAGGGAAAGCAAGACTGTGAAAAGGTATCTCTCCCTATCTCCCCGCACACTCTATTTAGCAGATAGCGGATCCGCGAAACACATCAACAGGAGCGGGGTCAGGAAAAACTACAATCTAGAAAATGCCTTGTAGAGTAGACTCGCTTAACATTTACACATTTCCCAACGCTTGTATGAGCTAAATCTCCAATATAAAAAGAAGGAAAACGTTATCATAAAGGCAAATCTCAGCAAAACATTACATCTTTCTCACAAAGACGAGATACGTAGATTCCTATTCATTCAACTATTTTCAGAACTATTTAAAACGAAAGCAACTCTGGAAATATTTGACTATTTAATTGTGGTACTAAGGATGTAAAGTAAACTGCTTTTGACCACAAGGATGAGGGGTTGCTTTTCTGGAACAAAATAACATGTCGAAAACAGAAACATATTCACGTTCAGCTGTGGGGATGCAAATACAGAATAACTGGCACCAAGGAAGCGAGGACATCTACCACTACCTGAGACAAATGCCACAAGGCTTTAGTGTACGAACAGATTTCTTTCTCATTCTGTTTGTTGGACGAGGCTGTCTTTAAATTAGAGAGAGAGAGAGAGAGAGGATCGGGATACGAGGAGAATGTGTGTTAACCCCACACACTGGAGCGGGCTGGGTGTCAAGCCGCGAGCCCGGTCCCGGCAGATCCTATATTCCAATGAGTACAACACTGTGAAAAAGGTTTAATATTCGTTTATTTGCAGGGGCGAGGGAGAATTGAATATGCACACGGATTTGCCCGAGAGAGAAGTGGGAACATGATGCTGCTCTGTGCTACTCTCTGAGCTCTGATTGCTCCTTTCTGTAAACGAATAAAATTGACGTAAATGCACCGAGTCGGCGATTAAAAGTGCCAGATATGTTAATACAAAGTGCCGTTATTAACACTCATAATTAACTCCTCGCTTGTAATCGAATGTGTCAGTCTTACACAACACAAGTAAAGGCAGATACAAGCTAATGACGCTGGAACCAATGGGTGCTGATTGTTTGATTATTACCCCATATTGAAAATATTTTTAAAGAGCTAAATTCCTTCGAGAATAAGTGCGAGGAACATATGTTGTGGCTGGTAACCATTGCTGCTGGAATATTTAGTCAACAGTTCTTTGCCACCTCTCCTTAGCTGTATGTTCAGCAGTGTATTTATCTTTGTATGTTTGTATACAGTTAGCCGCCTCAAAGCTGTACTGTGAACGGGAAATCTCCCAAACGACTTTGGTTAGATTCCCTCCACCTCTTCAAGCGCCCCTTTACCAAGATTCTCACCCCATTCCAATACAACTCCAAAGAGACAGCGCGAGAGATTTATTTATTTCTTTTAACTGTTCTAGCGATTGAGCTAACGAGAGAATAGTGGAATGTAGACGGTGTCACAATTATTCTATCACATGAAGCAAATGACAAACAAAGGAGAATTTGTTTATTCCGTTTTGATAATTAAACCGGTGGAGGTTAATATGAAACATAGACACAGACGGTCAGGAGTTAACAGCAGAGGAGAGCAATGTTAAGAACAATTAATGAATTTAGAAAACAAGGCGACGGAGTTACAATAAACTAGAAGCAGGAATGGGCTGCGAGTTCGCACTAATATTTGCTGAAAATTATTAATAATGCCCAAGAGGTTGATTTTGCTAAACAGCTTCCCGGTTTTGTTTTATTTATCGATGGCGGCATGACGATACATTGGATCTCGATTCACCTTCGCTCCAAATGTGTGACCTGAATCGGTCTTGGAATAAAAATATGTTTAAAAAAGCCCAGCAAGAAATCTAGAGGTTCATTTGCATGGCTGCGGCCTGTTTTTCAAACGCCTTATCATGCATCCGTAATCGATACATCTATTATGAGTGCACCCAAATGAGAGACTGCCGGTGTGAGCAAACAATCTAAAGTGTGGATGAACACAGGTACAGAGGAATTGTGAAAGGCGACATTCATAAATGCTCCCTATGTCTAGGGTGACTCAGAGTTGGATAGGAGCCGTGTAACCATTGATTGATCCACTGTCTTCAGCTAATATGTATTTATCATCACTGCTTAAAATTTGAAATATTCCCCCCCACCCCCAAACCATTTCCCAAGGTCAATGTTCACTCTAAGCACGAGTCTGCACCAAGTTATAACATTCTACTGTTGTAGAATTCAGAATCTCAGGGACACGAACGTGATACGACCGAAAAGTACAGGATATGATTATTACTGTCCATTACTATTGAGGAAGAGTTTCTATTCAATTTCTCCAAGTGAAATTATATTCTCCACTCCCTTCGGTTCCTGTGGGTGCCTTTTGGCATTGAGACACCTAAGCCTTGTATTTGTTTCAATGAATGATGCCACTTCAGTCGTTTAGTAACGTATGAATTTCGTACGGGTATTTGAAAAAAGCCTAATTCTGCTCTACCCCACAAAAGCGTACGAGCTCAGTAACTCAGGTTACAAGGCGATTAGCTGATGTTCCAACTGATGTGTTTGTTGCTCAGGTACAGAGGCTGAAGGGTACTTCTTCAAACTTCCTAGTTACGAAAGTGCTGAAATTCAAGCATCACTTAAGGCAGCGACACACAACGGTATATTGGAAATAGAAACAATATTAAATTGTGCACCCCTATAGGCATCAAGCAAACGCGAACCAGTAAAATAAATGCAGCAGATCTTCATTTGCGATTGTTGTATTATATATAGCTATATTATATATATTATTATATATACGTTCGCAATGATTATTTAAACTCTTAGTAGAAAACGGCAACATTGCATCCCCACCCTAGATTGTTCCCTGTCAGTACAGTTGATGCGTACAGCTGGAAACTCAGTGTATTGTCGAAACTACCACGAAATGTTGAACAGATTGCTGGCAGAAGTGGCCACTGACAAAAAATTTTGTCAGAGTTTTTCATTCTGACAAAAATGAAAAAAAAAGTTAAAATGACAAAACTTGCTCTTCACGTTTTAACTTACATAACAAATTATTTAAAACGGAAAGGGGGAAATACGAAAGGAGAGACTCTTGCACCAACAATCACCACTTTTTCCTACACACGTATATAGGTACTGTGTTGTTGAATGTATATTATTAATATAAAATAAAGATAGAAACGGAAAATAATTGCGTTTTCTTAAAAAAAAGCATCAGAAATTTGTCCTTAGTTTCGAAGCCAATTTTCAATTTACTAATGCCCTCTGGAAACACTTAAAGCCTGCCATTGACTCCAGAATATTTCTGCGACATCCTCTGAATGAGGATCTGGAATTTGCGGGAGATGCAACATGAAGAATAAAGTGATGAGGGGATAAGTAATTTCAGAGAAACTGGAGTCACGCCTTTCTCAATGGGATGGCTCCATCTGGTGGCAGCGACAGTAATGGTCCGATTGATCAGGTAGCGAAAATTGCTGGATGGGCATTTATTTACATTGAAATAGGCAAATGCTGGAAGTACAATGAAATAAGTCACGGAGTAGTTTGTTGCGTGTGTGTGTGTGCTCCTCTCTGTACTGACAGACTCGGAGAATGTAATTCCAACATTTTAATATTTTAAAATTTCATTAATAGGCGGAAGCACAATGGCAGTGGAAGTGAAACCGCTATGCTTGGTTGACCTTGTCAGGCCATCCGAACAACACTGGGTACGATCGGCCAACATAACATGGCTAAGCTGGTGTTGTCAATTACTTCAGAGAGTTTCAAATATTTTTACCTAATAAAAGTTTTGACAATGCTTGCATATATGTATAACTGGTTTGGAGATGGTGGCCAAATGGTATTATCACTAGATTATTAATCCAGAAACTCAGCTAATGTTCTAGTACCTGGGTTCAAATTCTGCTACTAAAGATGGTGAAATTTGAATCAACAAAAAAACCCTGAAATTCAGAATCTACTGATGACCCCATGGTTGATTGTTGTAAAAACCCAGTTGGTTACTAATGTCCTTTAGGGAAGGAAATCCGCCGTTCTTTTCTGGTTTGGCCCACATATGATTCCAGAGCCACAGTAATGTGGCTGATTCTCAACTCCCCTTTGAAATGGCCCATCCACAAAGAACAAAGAACAAAGAACAACACAGCACAGGAAACAGGCCCTTCAGCCCCACAAGCCCACGCTGCCCATTTTAACACTCAGTGAGTGTCTCAGTCCAATTCTTCTTTTACTTACGACTTCTGTCTCTGCCTCTTGGACTCCACAATAAAGGGGTGCAAATTTAGAGAATTATATGTGCGCCAGATTAAGGGAGATCTAATTTAGCGACAATTTGTTAACGCCAATCAGCCTAAAAACATGTTTTTGGGGTGTGGGAGGAAACCGGAGCATCTGGAGAAAACCCATGCAAGCATGGGGAGAATGTGCAAACTCCCACAGACACCAACCCAAGTCAGAGATCTGACCGGGTCCCTGTATCTGCACAACAAACAATGATAGTCACTGAGCTGTCGTGTTGCCCGTCAGTTGGTCTAGTTTAAGTGTACACTAATGACGTGAAGCACTAGGCAACTCTCAAAACAGCACCCAAAAGCAACCCTCACATGACCCACTGCGTGTATGCCCCTTGTTGGCCAACAAGGTAGACCGAATCATCTGTGGATGTAAAAAAAGAGACATCAATAAACATACACAGCCTATACAGATATTCACGGAAGATCTCAGAAGCTCAAACATAAGAGACAGGTGAGCCATAAAATATGTTGGACCGCCCATAGGAAACTACTGATTTCCAGGAACGTCCTGAGGCTCTTGATCTTTAACTAGAACATTCTTTTGTATCCCTTCATCTCTAGTCTGCTCATATGCTATCTAGGAAAGCCTTAAACAACTCTAGCATGCCTGCCTCCACCACCCTACTTGGCAGTGCATTCCAGGCCCCTACAACCCTCTGTGTGAAAATCCTCCTTCTAACATCTGAATTATACCTTGCCTCTCTAACCTAAGCCTGTGACGCCCTCGTGATTTTTATATTCAACCTGGGAAAAAGCTTCCCACTGTTCACTCTATAGCCTTCATAATCTTATACACTTCTATTAGGTCTCCCCTGACCCTCCATCTTTCCAGGGAGAACAGCCCCAATTTGTCCAATCTCTCCTCATAGCTAAGACCTTCCATACCAGATAGCATCCCGGTAAACCTCGTCTGCACTCTTTCCAGGGTCTCCATATCCTACTCAGCTAGTCAGTCCAAGGCCAACTTGGGATGGGCAATAAATGCTGGCCAGTCCAGTGACACCCATGAATGAATAAACAATGTTTATTGAAGGAAATGTCAGCTTCTGCAATGCTGGATTGGGTTGTGGAGCAGCAGCTAAATAGACACAATGGATGGATTGAGGGAGTTGTGGTTAGGTGAATAAAAGCAAAATAGTGTGGATGCTGGAATCTGAAACAAAACAGAAAAAGCTGGAAAATCTCAGCAGGTCTGATAGTATCTGTGGGGGAGAGAATAGAGTCGATGTTTGGCCCTTCATCATCTAGACTCAAAATATTGGCTCTATGCTATCCCCACAGATACTATCGGATCTGCTGATATTTTCCAGCATTTTTTGTTGTGGTTAGGTAGAGCTTGGCATCATCAGCACAGATGTAGAAATTGAGGATGATGTTGCTTAGGGCTGTCTTGCAAATTAGAAATGGGTGGCAGTGGCAACCATAGGTCTGAAGGGGTGTGAGTTGGGGAGAGAGTAACAGATAAGGTAATTATGCTGTGTTGGAAGAGAAGCCACTGTGGTCATATTCTGGTTCAAGTTGATAGATAAAATGGAAGCAGCATGTATAACCCCACTCAGCTGGACATGAGAGAAAGTTTGGCAATAGGGTGGTGTTGTTAACCATATCAAAAGCTACAGATAGATTGAGAAAAGTGAGCAGGGATCATTTGTCACTGTCACAGTCACATAGGATGTCACTTGTGATGTTCCAGTGCTTTGGCAGCATCAGGAAACTAATGATAGGGATACAAACGTGAAGTTCCAGGAAAGATGGGGCATTGATTTAAGAAACAACAAACCATTTGAGAATTTTGAAGAGGAAAGGTGGTTTGGAGGTCAGGTGGTAATTTGAAAGAGCAGCGGGTCAATGGTGTGCATTTTTGGTGAGGGGGATGAAGATTGCAGATTTAAAGGCTAGGAGGACAGTACCTGAGGGGAAAGAGCCACTAACAATACCAGATAACATGTGGACCAGGAAGACTATTGGCTTTTTATTTTATGCGACTTGGGCTGTGGAAGCAAAAGATGGGTCTTAGAGACAGGATGAATTCAGAGAGGGCAAAAGGAGATAGAAAGGAAGCGTCCACTTTAGTCTCCAAAGACCTCAAAGCATTCCAAATTAATGGTGGCATTATTTAGGTAGCAACCAACCCAATATTTAACAAACTTAACATTCAAGCCTGTCACACCAGTTTCAGTGCAAATTATACTCAATGACAAAAACATGCTGCACTATTATCCTCTAACGCAGGGTCAGTCTACACTTTATTCGCAATGGTCCCAAGGTTGCTGAACCTGAATTGCATTACCCGTCTCAGTATCTAATTTTTCACTTGAGGACCTTGGATTCAATCCAGTGCAGAATGTTCACATATGAACAACTAACATGGAGTAAGTTTGTGCAATCCCAATCAAATCCTCACTAAGTACAGATTGCCACAACTTTGTATAGTCTCACATGATGAGACAGTAAGGATATCTAAGGTAACTTTAACAGAACAGATTTTGATTGACATTGTTCTTTCCAAGTACTTCAGGCATAATTCAATGGCGATTTTACATTAAACTTTTATTTCAGATATTACATTGAGCCCCAGCATCTGCCCTCCACTACAAATCATCTTCTTAAACTCCAGCTACTTTCGCCTTCACCTCCGACAATCATGTTAGGAGTTCATGCAAATCTTTGTCATTAAGGTTAAGGCCATCCATTCAGCTGCTTTCCTCCCTTCACCTAACCCACAAGGTTAAACATCCTCCAAGAATCCTCCCAGCCTTGTCCAGAACAGACATCTTTCTCTCGCTTCCTTTCTTGAAGGTCACTTTGGAGAATGCTTACGCAAAGATCAGAGGCTGAATGCCCTTGACTGCTGAAGTGTTCCATGAAAGGAAGGAAACACTCTTGCCCGGTGATTGTCGAGTGATGTTCATTCATCCTTTGTCGTAGTTTCTGCATGGTCTCCCCAATGTACCATGCCTTGGGATATCCTTTCCAGTAGTGTATCAATTAGACAACATTGGCCGAGTCACAAGATATGTGCTGTGTACCTGGTGGGTGATGTTCTCATGTGAGGTGATGGCATCAGTGTCGATGATCCAGCACATTTTGCAGAGGTTGCTGTGGCAGAGTTTTGTGGTGTTGTGGTCATTGTTCTCCTGAAGGGTGGGCAATCAACTTCAGCACTTCAATGGTCAAGGCATTCGACCTCTGATCTTTGGATAAATATTCTCTATGGTGGTCTTCAAAACACACAACACAGAATCGCTGAGCAGAAATTGATAGCCAAGTTCCGCACACATGAGGACAGCCTCAACTGGGATCTTGGGTTCTTATCACACTATGTGTAACCCCCACAAGTTGCCTGGGTCTGCAAAATCTCACTAACTGTCCTTGTTTGAGACAATTCACATCTCTTTAACCTGTGCTTAACCCTTCCTCCACTCACATTGTCTGTACCTGTAACGACTTGATTACCTGTTAAGACTTGCATTCCAATCATTATCTTGTAATTGAATCTGTGTTTATATATGCTCTGTTTGTGAACCCAACTCTTCCCTCATCTAATGAAGGGATGGCACTCCAAAAGCTTGTGTTACCAAATGAACCTGTTGAACTTTAACCTGGTGTTGTGAGACTTCTCATTGTTCCTTCAGGAGGCAAGACAGAGCAAAGGTCAAAAAGAAGGCCAAGTGGAGAAGGTCAGATTATCAGTGTAGTTTCTCCTACAGGCCAAAATTCAATCAAGTCAAGGTTTTTGTACAGTCTAAACTCAGCAACAAACATACAGTTATACATACAGCAAGTTCATCATTCTCAAAGGCACCTTCCTCACCTTCATCAAGTTGGCTTCTCCTTTAACAGGACTCAGGGATATATAGTCTAGCAAAGCTACATAAGTGATCTCTGATGCACTGATTGCTGATGGAGTTTCTCATCAGTCTGCCATGACTTACAGGTTGACTTCCTGTGGCCATCTTGGTAGGGGGAACTTCTGTCAAGAAACTGGTGAATATTGTGAGGAAAGTACTGTCCTCCCAGCACACAGCCCCTGGTGACACCACAGTGTTTAATTCCATGTGTTGTGTGATTATGTTTAAGTGCGTATTAAGTGCATTTGATTTTTCTTTGCCAGTTTTGCTTCCATCGCGTATGTTCAACTTGTATAGAACACTATTGTACCTTAACTGGAGTATCACATCCACTTCTGGATGCCACTCTTTAGGAAGGATGTGAAGGCAATTGAGAGGGTGCAGAAAAGATTCACAAGAATGGAATGGGGATGGAGAACTTCAGTTACATAGACAGATTGGAGAAGTTGAAACTGTATTCCCTGGACAATGTTAAGAGGAGATTTGTTAGGGATATTCAAAATCATGAGGGTTCTGGACAGATTAGATAGGGAGAAACTGTTCCCAATGGTTGTAGGATCGTGAATGATAGGACACAGCTTGAAGGTAATTGGCCAAAGAAGTAATGACAACATGAGGAGAAACATTTTCATACAATGAGAGGTTAGGACCTGGAATGCACTGCCTGAGAGTGGTAGAAGTAGGTTAAATTGAAGTACTCAAGAGGGAATTGGATTGTTATCTAAAAAAAAAGGATGTGCAGGGATGCAGGGGAAAGGCAGGGAGATGGCACTACGCAAATGCTCCTTCAGAAGTTCAGCACTGACACATGGACTAGTGGGCACTTCTGTGCTGTAACCCTTTATGATTTTGTGAAGTTAGGCTTCTCAATGTACTCTGAATAAACCAATGCATGTTGCTAAAGTATAATTGACCAATTGTGAGTGACAAAGCATGTATGTGCATTCTATATGTGTGGGAATGTATTTTACCATTTCAGTGAATAACTTGGCACAAAATGTGGCATGCTGCAATGATTGATGATATAATAGATAACAACATAATAGATAGCAATATAATAGATATCAATATAATAGATATCAATATAATGCTAAACAATATATTATATATTAATATAATACATACCAATATAGTTAACATCAATTTAATAGCTATTAGAATAATAGATACCAACAAGTCACTGGTGTTATTTGAAATATTCTACTTTTAAAAAAATGAAATTAAGTAAGCAAATCATATTTTAAACTAAAGATGATAAGAAGTGATAAATGTGCATAGAGAAAGCAGTTGAAATTCAAGATAAGCACTGAAGCTTTCCACACATAACCAGTCACAGTATTTCGATTGTAGCTTCAGTGATATCATTCAATTTCAGCACCTCTCAGTTCATTGCCTGCCATTATCCATAAAAAGTAAATGACAATTTATTTTTGACAAGTTTCTGATTGTTTAAGTGTTAATACTTTGTATTATCATAGTTCACCTTGAATGAATTCAAATGAAATTGAATTGAATTGACTAGACATATTAACTTGTTACAATCAGTATATTTTCATACAGAGAAGTATGGTTTGAAGAAACTGTTTCATTTCTTCAGTATGCTTGGTACATTTGTGACACTCAGGAAGCTGGCTTGTTCACTTCTGCTTACTTATTTTTTTTGTCATATTTCCACTTCATCTTTTGAACAAACAGGAAAACAATTGCCCTTATTTGAAGATTAAAATGTTGTCCGCAATTTATTTAGAACACTACAAATCATTAAACTCTCATTTTAACTCCCACTTTGAAGTTCTGAATTGAAGATTGTATTTTGCATCTATTGTAAGTAACAACAACACCCCCTTCTGGACATAATGCAGAAATAGAGGAGTACATCTGACTCCCTGCATCATGAACTATGCCTTCAGCATATTGTTTCTGAAAAAAAAATCCATGACCCACATTTTCTGATCAGCAGCAATGCTATGGTGATCAAGTTTGATTGCAAAGATTGTTTCCCAGTCTGGTTTCCATGTCCCAACTGCAGGAACAATGCTTCAGTGCAGCCACTCACACTGAGGAATAACAAGGAGAGCAGCTCCCTTTTTACCACATCAATTATTGTATTCAGTGTTTAAAGATCTCAAAGATCTTCAATGGATTAGTGGAAGAGTGGGAGGTTGAGTGTAATGGATAAGTGGGTGGGTGAGTGAATGTATGAGTGGGTCAGTGATTCGGTGGGTGGTTGGTTGAGTGGATGTGATGGTGAGTGGGTGAGCCAATATATGAATGCATGAATGACTAAGTGGGTAAGTGGGAGTATGACTGAATTGTTGGATGAGTGAGTGGTTGAGTGGCTGTCTGTTTGAGTGAGTGAGTTAATGGTTGAGTGGATGGGTAGGTGAGTAGGTGAGTGGGAGTGTGTCTGGATCATTGGGTGAGTGAGTGATTGAATGACTGTCTGAGTGGATGGGTGAGTGGGTAGGTAGGTGAGTAGATGAGTGGGAGTGGGAGTATGACTGGATGGTGAGTGAGTGAGTGGTTGAGTGGGTGGTGAATTAATGGTTGAGTGGATGGGTGAGTTAATGGTTGAGTGGGTGGGTGAATTAATGGTTGAGTGGATGGGTGAGTTAATGGTTGAGTGGGTGGGCGAGTTAATGGTTGAGTGGATGGGCGGGTGAGTGGGAGTGTGACCGGGTGGGTGGGCGATTGGGTAAGTGGGTATGTGAATGGTTGAGTAGGTGAAGAGTGGGATGAGTGGCAGTGTGACTGGATGAGTGAATGGATGAGTGGGAGAGTGGGTGTGTGAGTGCATGTGTGAATAAATGAGTGAGTATTTGAGTGGGTGGATGGGGAAGCAGGGGAGCAAATTAACAAGTGCATTGGTAAATGAGCAGGTGAGTTGATGGGTGAGTGAGTGAATGAATGAGTGAGTGGCTGAATGGTTGAATGGGTGGGGAGAAGGTCAATGAAAGAACTAAGTGGGTGAGTGAATGGGTAAGGGGACAGTAAACTGGTGGGTGGGTCATTTTGTGAATCAAGGGATGTAATTGGTACAATCAGCACTTTGGATGGGGGTACATAAATGGAGGCCAGGGTTTGGGTAATCAGTAATGGGATATGGGCTGTCAGATCATGGGGCTTGGTTGGAAGTAGGGATAGTAGCTGGACTAGGGATTTGGGTAATGCCGGTGGGAAGCTGGTGATTGATGGTTGATTGGAGAAATGTTGTAGTTGGATCAGTGCAGGATTGGTAGTCAGGTTAAACTATAAGACCATGACATTAGGTCATTTGGCCCACTGAGTCTGCTCCGCCATTTAATCATGGCTGATAAGTTTCTCAACCTCATTCTCCTGCTTTTTCCCTGAAACCCTTGATCCCTTTACCAATCAGGAAATTATCTATCTCTGTTTTAAACGTACTCAATGACCTGGCCTTCACAGTTCTGTGGTATTGAATTCCATAGTTCACCACCCTCTGGCTGAAGAAATTTCTCTTCATCTTTATCTAATGGATCATCCCTTTACTCTGAGGCTGTGGCTTCAGATCTTAGTCTCTCCTGCTAATGGAAACATCTTCCCCATGTTCACTCTATCCAAATCTTTCATTATTCTGTAAGTTTCAATGAGATCCCCCTCATCCTTCCATGTCCCATTGAGAGTAGATTCAGAGTCCTCAGATGCACCTCATATATCAAGCTCTTTATTCCCTGGATCATTCTTGTGAACTTCCTCTGGACCCTCTCCAAGGCTTTTCTTAGATTTAGGCCCAAAATTACTCACGATATTCTAAATGTGGGTGAATCAAATCAGTGGGGGCTTGGAAAAGTGGTTGGTCAAGACAGTGATGGGTTGGGTTGGTGGGGGATCAGGATTAGTAATTGGATGGGCAGGATGGGCAGCAGGATGAGCTGGGTCAGTGGGGGTTTGGAGAGGTAGATAACCGGCCAAGGGGATTGGTTGAGTGGTGGTGGGGGTGTGTGTGGGCAGGTTGAGGGGTAGTCAGGCCTGGGTGGTTGGGATGGAGGAGGGTGGTTGGGAGATTGGACTGGCATGGTGTCACAGTGGTTATCACTGCTGCCTCACGCTGTGTCTGTGTGGGTTTCCTCTCATAGTCCGAAAGACAGGCTGGTTAGGTGCATTGGCTATGCTAAATTCTCCCTCAGTGTACCTGAACAGGTACTGGAGTGTGGCGATTAGAGGATTTTCACAGTGACTTCATTGCAGTGTTAATGTAAGCCTACTGTGACATCAATAAATAAACTTTTTTAAACTTTTAAACAGTAAGATTTGTTTGGGGGGGTTTTCCTGTTCGCGGTTGGATGTTTGTGTCAGCAGGTGGTTCAGGCAAAAGGGTGGTTAGTCAGGTTAAACAGGGTGGTTGGGTCAGTGGGAACGTGGCTCAGGTCAGTGGCATAGGTGGTCAAGAGAAAGTGAATGGTCTTTGGAGCTGGGAAGTTGAGTTGTGGGGAATTGATTGCGTCGCTGGTGGTGGTTAGCTGTGTTGGGGAAGTGGGTTGGGTTTGGGAAAGTTGGGTGGTTGAGGGAATGGATTATGGTAGTGGGGGTGGATCAGTGGGTAGTGGGTAGTCAGTGAATGGGTTTGGCCATCGGAGTTCGATCAGTTGGGTCATAGGCAGTGAATTTTGTCAGTGGGGAAAGGATAATCAGATTGGGGACGGTGTTTATAGGTAAGCTATCAAGCCAGTGGGGGATGGATAGTCACTGTTAGTCATTGAGTTACACCAGTGATTAAACTGCATAACAACCCTATGGTAAGTATTTGGATAATGAACATGTATCCAGCTCAATCAGCATCAGAAACATTCACAGGGAGTCCCAGACAATGCAAATCAGCACACTGAATGTTGAAACTTCCCAGGTAATTACAGCAACATGCATTAGAACTGCCAATGGGTCCTAAAGTGCAACCAAAGCAGATGCCCTAACATCCATCGCTTTTGGTGCCAGAAAGCTGAAGGAAATTTATATTTGAATAAATCTGGAACCTAAATATAACTATTAATGTTTGGGAGTGAATAATAAGATTTGTAATTACAAGAGGTCACTGATCTACATTGGCCCCTGGTTCAGCAATATGACTGTTTTAAAATTCTCATCCTTGTTTTCAAATCCCTTCATAATCTCACTGTACCCCATCTCTGTTACATTCTTCAGGTCTCTGCCCCCCCCAAGATTCCAAGACTGACTTCTTGCGCATTAACCAATTTTCTGTGCTCCATTATTGTAGGCTGTGCCTTTGGCTATCTAGGCCATAAGCTTTGGAATTCCTTCCCTAAAACTTTAGCCTCATTACCTTTCCCTTCTCCCCTAAGTTGTTTTTTTTTAGACCTAGCTCTTTATCCAAGCTTTTAGTGACATGTCCTAATAATTCTTTGTGATTTGTGTCAAATTTTGTCCAAACTTCCTCTTGTGAAGCAATTTGAAACATTTTTTATGCCAGAAGTGCTATATTAATTCAACTTTTTGTTGCTGTGACCTTTTGTGCTGAATTAGCTAATCTTAGTTAGACTGCCTTAGAAATAAGTGTTTATGGGTTCAAAAATATAGTTTTAGTTTGATGACATGATTCATTTAAAATAAGAGAACAAGCTAAAAATGTTTTGACCTGCATTCATGAAACTTTCAAATGATAACTTACACATATTTAATGGATTAAGGATTTTTCTTTTAGAAGATTAGAAATGATTTTCAGCATTTGTGAAAAATAACTAACATTTGCATATGGCAGTTTCCTCTCTGCTGTTTTAATGGGATATAAAACTGTTTAATTTACTTGATTAACTCTTTTGTTCAAATAGAAGAGAAAATTGTCAAGTAAATGCTTTGAAATTCATCAACTAATTCTGGTAATACTGGTAATAGTTATTTCTGAAGTATGTATCATAGAAACACAGAATGACATGGCACAGAAGGAAGGTGATTCAGTCCATCTTGCTTTTGCTAGTGCTTTGATAGAGCTATCTAATTAGTCCCACATTTTTCCATCGCCCTGCAAATGTTTTTCATTCAAGCATTAATCTAACTCCCTTTTGAAAATTACTATTGAATCTGCATTTTGCATCCTTATAGGCAATGCATTGCAAATCACAACTCACTGTATAAAATGTTTCCTCTAGCTCATTTGTAGCTGTTGGCTACTCACTCCTCTATCACTGGAAACTGATTTTCTTTATTTACTCTGTCTAAACTTTTCATGGTTTTGAACACCCATGTCAGTCCCCTTTTAACTTTCCCAGTTTGCTTCAAGGCTAACAAGCCCAGCTTCTCCAGGCTCTCCATACATCTGAAGTTCTGGTACCTGGAGACCATTCTAGCAAATCTCTTCTGCACGTTTCCAATACCCTAAATCCTTCCCAACATGCTATGTCCAGAATTGAATGCACTGGGCCCTAGTTTACTGCATTGATTCTTAGTGCTGTGCAGACTTGAAACTGGGAGCGTTTTAGATCTGACCTTTAGACCCGTTCACAGATGCCCCCATTCACAGTCAGGTTGCAAAAATATCAGCGATTCTGAATCATGCTGCAGCAATCTGTGGACAGGGTTAACACGCCTGAAATCCTGCAGTTCTGATCGGCGCCTCCAACTGCTCCTTTGCCATATTCTACCTGGACCAGATAATGCCTCCCCTGGCCCCCACAGACATTGTGCTCCCCCCAACATTACTGACTTCCTTATCCCTCCACCCGCCCCACCACTCAGACCGATCATAGGTCTCTCCGCACCTCCCCAACCATTCTACCCCACCAATGTCAGGCAGAATAGCAGTGGATCCCTTTCACATCCACTCAGGTGGACTGGCAGGTGGACTTTCCCCTTTACTAATCTGAGACAGATTGACAGTGGACCCTCCCTTTTCCTCCACTGATCTCAGGCAGGGTGGTAGCAGATCTCCTCCTCCCCTCCACCTATCTCAAGCAGAGAACCATCGCACACTTCGCACTTACCTCCTCACTAACTGGAGCAACTGAATTGAACTTATAGGAACATTTCCGTTTCGCACTTATTATTTATGGGTGAACTCAGTGTTAAAGGGGGAAGTGCCAGTAAAGTTGGGCATGGAGCCCATTAAGTCAATTTAAATGCATATAAGTGCATTTAAATGCCCGCTGTGCCCATTTCGGGTGTATATTTTGACCTAGTGGGATACAAGGACAGGTAGCTGGATGGATAAGTAACTGGCTTAGTAATAGGAGGCAGAGAGTAATAGTGAAAGGGTATTTTTCTAATTGGAGATCAGTCACTAATGGTGTGCCGCAGGGCTCGGTACTGGGACCTCTTCTATTTGTAATATATATAAATGACTTGGAAGAGGGAGTAAGTGGAGTGATCAGCAAGTTTGCAGACGATACAAAGATGGCTGGACTTGCGGATAGTGAGGAGCATTGTCAGGCGATGCAGCAGGACATAGATAGGCTGGTAGCTTGGGCAGACAGATGGCAGATGGAATTCAATCCTGATAAATGTGAGGTGATGCATTTCGGGAGAAAGAATGTAGGGGGGAGGTATATGATAAAGGGTAGACCTATTAAGAGTATAGAAACGCAGAGGGACCTGGGGGTGCAGGTGAACAAGTCTCTGAAGGTGGCAGAGCAAGTGGAGAAGGTTGTGAAGAAAGCATATAGTATGTTAGCCTTTATAGGAAGGGGTATAGAGTACAAGAGCTGGCCTTTAATGTTGCAGCTGTATAAAACGTTGGTTAGACCTCATTTGGAATACTGCATCCAGTTCTGGTCGCCTTACTACCGGAAGGACGTGGAGACTCTGGAGAGAGTGCAGAGGAGGTTTACCAGGATGCTGCATGGTATGGAAGGTCTGAGTTACGAGGAGAGGTTAGGCAAATTGGGACTGTTTTCCTTAGAAAGACGTAGACTTAGAGGAGATCTAATAGAGGTGTACAAGATTATGAGGGGTATAGATAGAGTAAACAGGGTTAAGTTTTTTCCTAGGATGGACTTGAATAGCACGAGGGGTCATGGGCTTAGGGTGAGGAGGGTAAGGTATAATTTGGATGGTAGAGGGAGTTTTTTCACACAGAGGGTGGTGGGGATATGGAATGCACTGCCAAGTGAAGTGGAGGTAGGCACTCTGGAGTTATTTAAGTGATACTTAGATGGGCACATGAACAGAATGGGAATGGAGGGGTATAGAAAACTAATTTAAAATAGGGATCACGAGCCTTGGGAGTCCCTGAGAAGTGTGTAAATCGATGATGATATTGATGTATTTGTTTTTATCCTACAGGTGCTTTGGTCCACTTTGTTGTCTAACGAGGGGCATACACGCGATGGGTCGTGAGAGGGCTGCTGTTGGATTTTTTTTCAAGAGTATTCTAGTGCTTCATGTCATTAGTGTACACTTGACCTGGACCATTTGATGGGCAACACGACAGCTCAGTGACTATCGCTGTGCAGATACATGGATTTGGGCCTGTGTCTGTGGGAGTTTATGCATTCTCCTCATGCTTGCGTGGGTTTTCTCCGGGTGCTCCGGTTTCCTCCCACATCCCAAAGATGTGCTCTTAGGCTAATTGGCAAAACAAATTCTCCCTAAATTGTCTCAAATTTAGTTTGTAATCCATAGATCTATAAACATTGACAGGGATCACGGGTAGAGGTGGGAACATCGGGGTGGCGGCGCGGGCTCGTTGGGCCGAAGGGCCTGTTTCCTGTGCTGTTTTGTTCTTTGTTCTAGGTAAAGGGAGAACCAGCACAGAGGTGAGAGTGGATCGTACTGCTCACCTTATGCCTGACTTTATCAAATTTTTGCGCCCGGAAACAACTCGATGGCAAAATCAGGCCCAATACTTCAGCTGAGCAGTAACTATTGTTTAATAAAGACTCAATATAACCTCCATGCTTTTGTTTTTATGGCTTTATTAATAAAGGTATGGATTCTGTGTGCTTTACAACAACCTTCTTAACTTGTCCTGTAAACCTCAAAGATTTATTTGCAGGCATCTTCATCTCTCTCTGTTCTTACACTCCTTTTAAAATTGAACCATGCAATTTATAGTCTGTCTCCTCATCCTTTCTACCAAAATGTACACTTTCTCTTTTTATTTGTTAAATTTCATTTATTATGTGTTTGCCTTCAACAATCTATCCTCCTGAAGTCTGTTACTATTTTCCTGGCTGTTTGCTGAACTTCCAAGTTTTTGCCCTTCATCACACTTTGAGATTATATCCTGTACACCCAAGTCCAGATCATTAATATATATTGAAAACAGTAATTGCCCTAATACCAGCCCTTGCCACACACTAATGTATACTTCCCCTTTGAAGGACAATTGTTCATCATTACTCTCTAATTCTTAGCCATATTCCCAATTTCCCTTTATTACATGGCATTTAATTTTGTTCTGTTACAAGATACTTAATTAAATATAAGATAATAAATCTCATTAGCTTCATAATCTTCTCTGTTACTTCATCAAAAATCTCAATTAAATTAGTCAAATACAATTTTCCTTAAACAAATCCAAGGCTGTAGCCTTTTCCCAGCACTAATAATATTGTCCTGGAATATTGACTCTAAATATTTCTCTACCATTGAGGTTACGTTGACTGGTCTATAGTTATTAGGTTTATCCCTATCCCCTTTTTAGGAAGTGATGTAACATTTTTAATCCTGCAATCCCCAACCATCACTGCCATAAATAAGGAGGGTAGGTAGATTAGGACCATTGCAATTTGCTCTCTTCCCTCAGTAACCTAGGATATATCTTATCTGGTTAGTCATGGCATGCATCAACTCTGGTCTCCCCGATTGCCTGGATCAACTTACAGTTTGCTTATTGTCACAACAGATCCACACCAGACACTATCTCCCTGGCTCTGCAGTCAACCCTGGCACACCTATGTAACAAGGACACCAATGTCAGACTCTTAGTTATTGACTACAGTTCAGCTTTAACACAATAATGCCTACAAGACTCATCTTCAAATCCCATGACCTGGGTCTTGACTCCTCTATCCGAGATTGGAGCCTGAACTTCCTAACTCACAGACCACAATCAGTAAGGCTAGACAACAACACCTCCTTCATGATCATCCTTAACAGTAGTGCCCCACAAGTCTGTGTTCTCAACCTCCTCCTATACTCCTTATACACCTATGACTGGGTGGCCAAATTCCCCACCAACTCAATTTTCAAGTTTACTGTTGACAGCACTATAGTGGGTTGTATCTCAAACAATGATGAGATGGAGTACAGGAAAAAGGTAGAGAATCTGGTGAAGTGGTGCAATGACAATATCAACTCACTCAACGCCAACAAAATTAAGGAGGTAATCATTGGCTTCAGGAAGCATTGTCGAGAACATGCCCCCTACATTAATGGGGATGCGGAAAAAGCTTTTGAGAGCTTCAAGGCTTTAGGTGTCCAGATCACAAATAACCTGTCCTGGTCCCCCCATGCTGACATTATAATTAAGAAAGCCCACCAATGCCTCTATTTTCTTAAAAAACTAAGGAAATTTGGCATCTCCCCTGCAACTCTCATCAGGCTTTATAAATGCACCGTAGAAAGCATTCTTTCTGATTGTATCACAGTTTGGTATGGCTCCTGTTCTGCCGAAGACCGCAAGGAACTACATAGAGTCATGAACAAAGCCCCATTCATCACTCAAACAAGCCTCCCACCTATCGACACTATCTATACTTTTTGCTGCCTTTGGAAAAGCAGCCAGTACAATTAAGGATCCCACACATCCTGGACATAATGTCTTCCATCATCTTCTGTCGGGAGAAAGATACAAAAGTCTGAGTCACGTACTAACTGATGTGGAGACTGGAGGATAGCGAATGTGGTCCCATTGTTCAAGCAGGGGAATAGAGACTTTCCTGGGAATTATAGACCGGTGAGTCTTACTTCTGTTGTGGGCAAAATATTGGAAAGAATTATTAGGGATAGGATTTATAGTTATTTAGAGAGAAATGAATTGATTGGGGATAGTCAGCATGGTTTTGTGAATGGTAGGTCGTGCCTTACTAACCTTATTGAGTTTTTTGAAAAAGTGACCAAAGAGATGGATGGGGGTAAGGCAGTTGATGTGGTATATATGGACTTTAGTAAGGCGTTCGATAAGGTGCCCCATGGAAGGCTTCTGCAGAAAATGCAGATGTATGGGATTGAGGGTGATTTAGCTAATTGGATTAGGAGTTGGCTAGCTGATAGAAGACAGAGGGATCTGTTTTGGGGCCCCTGCTGTTTGTAATTTTTATAAATTTTATAAATGATCTGGATGAGGGTATTGAAGGATGGATTAGTAAATTTGCGGATGACACCAAAGTCGGAGGAATGGTAGATAGTGAAGAGGGGTGTTATAGTTTGCAGAGAGACTTGGACAAGTTGCAGAGCTGGGCCGAGAGGTGGCAAATGAGTTTAATGCGGAAAAGTGTGAGGTAATTCACTTTGGCAGGAATAACAAATGTGTAGAGTATAGGGCTAATGGTAGGACTCTTAATAGTGTCGAAGAACAGAGGGATCTTGGTGTATATGTGCATAGATCCCTGAAAGTTGGCAATCAAGTCGGTAAGGTTGTTAAGAAGGCATATGGAGTCTTAGCTTTTATTGGTAGGGGGATTGAATTTCGGAGCCGCAACGTCATTTTGCAACTGTACAAAACTCTAGTGCGGCCGCACTTGGAGTATTGTGTGCAGTTCTGGTCCCCACATTATAAGAAAGATGTGGATGCATTGGAGAGGGTACAGAGGAGGTTTACCAGGATGTTGCCTGGTATGGAGGGCAGGTCTTATGAAGAGATGCTGAGGGATTTGAGGTTGTTTTCGTTAGAAAGAGGCGGCTAAGAGGGGACCTTATCGAAACATATAAGATGATTAGAGGTTTAGATAGGGTGGACAGTGATAGCCTTTTTCCTAGGATGGAGAAAGCTAGCACGAGGGACATAGCTTTAAATTAAGGGGTGGTAGTTATAGGACGGATGTCAGAGGTAGGTTCTTTACCCAGAGGTGGTAAGGGTATGGAATGCCCTGCCTGCTGCAGTTGTAGATGCGCCAAGTTTGGTGGCGTTTAAGAGGTTAGTAGATAAGTTTATGGACGTAAAGGGAATGGTTTAGGTTAGAGAGTCATTGCTTTGTCTTAATTGGTCGGCGCAACATCAAAGGCCGAAGGGTCTGTTCTGCGCTGCAATGTTCTATGTTCTAACTGGCTCAAGAACAGTTTCTTCCCTGCTGCCATCAGACTTCTGAATGGGCCTACCTCACATTAAGTTGATCTTTCTCCACAACCTAGCTATGGCTGTAACGTTACATTCTGCACTCTTTTCTTTCTCTATGTATGGTATGCTTTATCTATATAGTGCACAAGAAACTTTTCATTGTATACCAATACATGTGAGAATAATAAATCAAATCAAATCAAAAATCAAAATCCGGGCCAGATGACTTTCCTTTTTTGAATACTGCCAACTTCTTCTTTATCTATTTTTATTCTATTCAATATTGCTACTACCTCTTCCTTTACTATGATATCAGCAGCATTCTCTTCTCCAATGAAGACAGATGCTAAGTCCTCACCTAGTACTACAATCAGGCCCTTTGTCTTCACTAATCATCTTTTTTGTCTCGAACTGATTTCACCGTTCTTTTGACTCCCTTTCCTCTTTATTGAATTATTCCCTTTCATATTAGCCACAAATCTATCCTTTTTTAGATCCTTCCTATGTTATAAACCTTACGATTGTCAGAAGTCTCTATTCTCTGCTTCATTTTAATTTCTATCTTTTTAGTTATCCAGCAAGATCTAACTTTGCCTTCTTTTTCTCCTCAGAGGAATATATCTTCTGCATCTAAATCATCTTCTCCTGAAGGCCTCACTTTGGTCAATTACTGTTTCGCTGACCGATTTTTAATTTCTGTCCAATGAGATAAATCTCTTTTAATTGATTGAAATCAGCTCTCCTCCAGTTATTACTCCATATTGTTTTCCATAATTATTCTAAACCAGATGGGGGAGGGGGTGGTGAAGAGGAGAAGGGGGGGGAAAAGGTGGGGGGTCAGTTAGCTCAGTTAACTACATCTCTCGCGTATGGATGAGATTAACACCAACCGCATAAAGGGCTGAAGTAGGCTTGGGGCCTGCCTCCTGTCCACATCTTAGTGAAAGCATCATAGTATTTTGCTGTGGGCCAACGAATCATCCCCAAAGAATTTGGGCGGAGAACTGAAGAAAACAAAGAAAAGGATCTAACGATATTATAATCACTGTTTCCCAAATTGTACCCCACAAAAACATGCTCAACTCGCCTCGCTTCAGCTCCCAGGATTAGACCCAGCATTACTTCCATCCTCATTCAGATTGGAAAACTGATCAGGGAATTCTCTTGTTCACAATTCAGGATTCCCTCCTCATCCTTCATCTTTACACGATGCCTCGGAAATCAAACTCCCCCATTATCATTTTGCTGTCGTTCTTGTACCATTCTGTAATTTGTGAGCAAACTTGCTCCTCTATTTGATTCCTACAATTTGGTGGCCATCCAATTAGCATAATACCTTGTCTTTTTTTTTAATTCTAACTAAATAGGTTTCTGTCTTTGATTCCTCAACTACCTCATCCCTTTCCAGTGTTATCATCAGTTAAAAAAAATCAATACTGCCAACCAACTACCCCACTCCCCTCCATTGTTTCCTTACCTTGCTTTGTAATTTGTAATCAGGACTATTAAATTCCTAATCCTCCCCTTCTTTAAACCAGATCTCTGTATTGTTTCCGTATTATAATCCAAACAAGAAGTTGTACTGGCACCAAGCAACCTGATGCACTTACATGCACTGGCATTCTAAACCTTTTTTGGAATGTCTCCCATTTCTCCCTCACCGACCTTCACTCATTCAGAACGTTTCTTTAGTGTGATGTTCTTTGTCTTTTCACCATGCAACTTGCTTCTCCTCTCTAATTTTTCATCGAGGTGCCAGTTTCTCTACCAAGTTAGTTTAAAGTCTCTCACTTAATCACAAACTGATGGACTGATGCTAGTAAAATATGCACTGAATATAGTAATGTAAGGATAATCAATTTCAAATCAAATGGTTGAAGAAAATTGTCTCCCTTTCATTTTTTTTTCTTTTTCCATGTTACCCTGTTCCAAGCTTGATTTGTTGCTCTTGAACAAATATGCAAAATATTGCAGATTTTCTGGAAAACTGAAAAAAACCCCCCACAATATTGGAAGCGTGCAGAAGGTCAGGCAGTGTCTGTGGAAAGAATGAACAAGTTAACATTTCATTGTGGACCTTTTATCAGCACTGGAAAGTATTACAGATGAACAGCATTGATAAAGTTACAGATCAAAGGAAAAAGTCAGCAGATGAATGTAAACACATAACATGGAAAGATATATAATGCCCTGTGAAATACTTAAGTGCAAAACAGGATATAGCTGAAATTATATCAACATGAGAAAATGAGGCGATGTAATGATGCAATAAAAGGCACATACGAGACATGAATTATATGAATAAGTGAAGCAGTGGGGGAGAGGCTGGTGGAAAGGGAAAACAAAAACCTGTCAAAGTGATTTAACCATCCTGAACATATGAAAGGCACTACATATTATTGCAAGTTCTTTCTATTATGTACAATCCTTTGGAGACCCATGGAGTATTCAGAAAGTAATGGCTGGATATCGCTCTTGTGAGAAATGTGATAAAATAGTTGTGTTTTTATTTGATATCTTAGAGCATCTTAAGGCTTCAGATCTTATCTATAGCAATTTTTTTTTATCAGGCTTCCAACTTAATCTCAAGAGGCCATTGTGAACTATGAAAGTACATTGACAAATCTTGGATTTAATTTCTTCTGTGTTAAGACCTAGACTCGAAACTTCAAGGTTTGTTATCAAGTTAGCCTAGATTCTAAGTTTTACATCTGATTTTAGCATGGGTGAGCATTTGATGTTTCACTCCAGGTATGATTAAAGTGACCCACTTAAATACTTCACAGGGCATTAGATATCTTTCCACATAGCTATTTACATCTGTCTCCTGACATTTTCCCCTCAATCAAACAGCATTCAGTAATCCCAAGGGACACTAAAAACCACAGGACCTTGCATTAGTTCAGATTGAAATCTGCATGATGTCCATTATATTGCTTCAGTAACAATTAGAGGATGCCAGTTGCAGACAACACGGTGCCAACAAAATCCTACAAAGGAACATGATTAAAATACATTTTTTAAAGGTACAGTATCATAACATCTATCTCATAAACATATTCAGAGAATAATCAGAGAAATTCTTACCCCTGTAATGGTCAGCAGAAAACCAGTTAGAACAAAAAAACTCCCAAATATTTCAGGATCTTCAAAAACTCTGTGTAGTAAGTGCTTATACTATATGAGCTGATTATTTAAATTTGTTTTTCTACTTTAACAACAAACAAAGAACAAAACAGCATGGGAAACAGGCCCTTCGGCCCAACGAGCCCGCGCCGCCACCCTGATGTTCCCATCTCTACCCGCGATTCCTGTGCACGTTTATAGATCAGTGGATTTAAAAACCTAATTTGAGACAATTTAGGGAGAATTTGTTTTGCCAATTAGCCTAAGAGCACATCTTTGGGATGTGGGAGGAAACCGGAGCACCCGGAGAAACCCACGCAAGCACGGGGAGAATGCGCAAACTCCCACAGACACAGGCCCAAATCCATGTATCTGCACAGCACAGCAATACTCACTGAGCTGTCATGTTGCCCATCAGAAGGTCCAGGTCAAGCATACACTAACAACGTGAAGCAGTAGGATACTCTCGAAAAAGATCCAAGAGCAGTCCCCTCACGACCCATCGCGTGTATGCCCCTCGTTAGACAACAAGGTGGACCAAAGCACCTGTAGGATAAAAACAAGTACATCAATATCATCATCTATTTACACACTTCCCAGGGACTCCCAAGGCTCATGATCCCTATTTTAAATCAGTTTTCTATACCCCTCCATTCCCTTTCTGTTCATGTGCCCATCTAAGTATTTCTTAAATAACTCTAGAGTACCTGCCTCCACCAATTTACTTGGCAGCATGTTTCATACCCCCACCACCCTCTGTGTGAAAAAACTCCCTCTAGCATCCAAATTATACCTTACCCCCCTCACCCTAAGCCCGTGACCCCTCGTGCTATTTGAGTCCATCCTAGGAAAAAGCTTAATCCTGTTTACTCTATCAATCCCCTTCAAAATCTTGTACACCTCTATCAGATCTCCTCTAAGTCTACGTCTTTCTAAGGAAAACAGTCCCAATTTGCCTAATCTCTCCTCATAACTCAGACCTTCCATACCAGGCAGAATCCTGGTAAACCTCCTCTGCACTCTCTCCAGAGTCTCCACGTCCTTCCGGTAGTAAGGTGACCTTTATGAATAATTTAGCTTATATAACTTAAAATCTGTGCCCTACAGCTGAAGTGAATCTAGTTTTGATCATTCTTCTCATTCTTTCATAGGATATAGGCATTAATTATCTATTCCCAATAGCCCCTGAGATGGTAATGACAGGTTGCCTTCTTCAACCACAGCACTTGGTATAGGTACACCCAAAGAGCAGTTAGGGAGGGAGTACCAGGATTTTGACCCAGCGACTTTGAAGGAATAGCACTATTTTTCTAATTACAATGGTGTATGGTTTGGAGGGGTATTTCCAGGTATTTGTGTTCTTGGGCATTTGCTGCCCTGGTCTTTCCAGGTGGTACGGCATGTGATTTTAGAAGATGCTGTCGAAGGAGCCTTAGTGAGTGCTGCCATCTTATAGATGTTACAGATGATACAGACTATCACATAGTTGCTATTGTGTATTGATGATGGAGATAGAGGATGTTGGAGGTGGTGGATGGAATGCTAAATCAATTGGGCTGCTTTGTCCTACATGGTGTTGAGCTTGTATGGCACAACTATTACTTGCCAATGATCAAAGCAGGCTTAAATGATGTCCAAGGCTTGCAAAATGCAGGCACAGAGGACTTCAGTATCTGAAGAATTGCAAAAGGTGCTGAACATTGTGTAAACACATCTGGTATCAACACTTCTGACCTTATGATAGAGAGAAGCTTATTGAGCATGCAGCTTAGTATGATTTTGGGCAGGAAACCTCTCTGAGGAATTCCTGCGACAATATCCTGGAACTGAGATGAAGCTGACTTCAGTGGCAAACCAGGTCCGGTATGATTGGGGGAGGTGAGAAACTGGGCACATTCTCATTTTTCATCTTCTGCCCAATCTTACCACTTCACCTCACTGAAATTTTGATGGGATGAGATGATAAGATTGTGCCTATAAGATTTAATATGTTTCACAAAATCGGTATCTAAAACAAAAAAATAGTGCCATGGAAGTACTGTTCTCCATTGCCTTAAGCAGCTTTGATTTTATAAGCTAATACACAAAAAAGATTCGTAACTTTTTAAAAAAGTAATAATTTATGGGCTATGGGAATCGCTAGCTAGGCCAGCATTTATTGCTTATCCCTAATTCTTTTTGAGAAGTTGTTGGTGAGCTGTCTTTTAAATTGCTGCAGTCCATGTGCTGCAGGAACATCCACTGTGCTGTTAGGGAGGGAATTACGGGATTTGACCCAGTGATAATGAAGGAAGAGCAAGAATTTTCCAAGTCAGGATGGTGAATGGATTGGGGGAGAATTTCCAGGTGATGGTGTTCCTATGTGTCTGCTCCCCTCGAACTTTTAGATATTCATAGTCCTGATTTAGAATGTACTGTCTAAGGACCCTTGGTGAGTTGCTGCAGTGCAGAGGTAACACTGCTGCTACTCGGTGTAGGGAGTGAATATTTGTGGATGGGGTGCCAGTAAAGCAGTTTGTTCACATTTTTGATTTGTGCCCTATAGACAGCGGATAGGATTTGGGCTGTCAGGAGGTGAGTTACTTGTTGCAAGATTCCTAGCCTCTGGCATGCTCTTGCAGTCACTGTATCTAGATGACTAGTCCAGTTCAGTTTCTGGTTAATGGTAACTTCCAGAATGTTGATATTGGGGGAATTTAGTGATGGCAAAGCCGTTCAATGTAAAGGAGCAATGTTTGAGTTGGCAATTGCCTGGCACTCGTTTATTGTGAATGTTCCTTGCCACTTGTCAGCTCAAGTGTGGATATTGTTCAGGTCTTGCTGCATTTGGACATGGACAGCTTTGGCATCTGGGATGTTATGAATCATGCTGCACATTGTGCAGTTATCTGCGAACATCCCCTCGATTGACGTCATGATGAAAGAAAGGCATTGATGAAGCAGCTTAAGATGGTTTAACCTTGTGTACCACCCTGAGAAACTTGTGCAGTGATATCCTGGGTCTGAGATGATTGATCTGCAATAACCCCACCATCTTCCTTTGTTTTACTGCAGCTGTAAAGGGCCTTGGTGAGACCACACCTGGAGCATTATGTGCAGTTTTTGTCTACTTAGCACAGAAAGGATATACCTGCCATAGAGGGAGTGCAGCAAAGGTTCGCCAGACTAACTCTGGGATGCAAGATAGTCACATGTGGAACGATTAGATCAACTGGACCTGTATTCACTGGAATTTAGGAGAACAAGACGGGGTTTAATTGAAACATATAAAATTCTAACAGAGCTGGACAGACTAGATGTAGAGGTGATGGGTGGGGTTTTACAGCCTTGCCTGTCCCCAAACCATAAAATCCTACCCGAGATCAATGGGCCTTCCTGTTGTCTGCTGCTTGCTGCTCTGATTCTGGTGGTGGTGGAATGGTATGATTCCGGCTGATGATTCCTCTGGTTGGGAGAATCTAGAACAAGAAGTTGCAGTCTCAGAGTGCAGGGTGAGCTAGTTAGGACTGAGATGAGGAGAAATATTTTCCACTCAGTGAATGATGAACCTGTGGAATTCTCTACTCCAGGAGATTGTAGAGGCCAAGTTACTGAATATATTTAAGAAGGAAACACATAGATTTCTAGGTTCTGGTGCTGTTAAGGAGTATGTGTAGAGTGCAAGTGTCTGGAATGAGATAGAGGATTAGTCATGATCATATTGAATGACAGAGCAGGCTCGAAGGGCTGAGTGGTCTATCCCTGCTTCCATTTTCTTTGTTTCTATTTTTCTGTGTTAGTACCAGGTGTGACTCCAACTAGTTTCCCCCTTGATTCCTATTCATTCTGGTTTTGCTCAGGCTCTTTGATGCCTAGCTCGGTCAACTGCTACCTTAATGTCAAGGACAGTCACTCTCACCTCACCTTGATTCAAAAGAAATGCATACAACACAAATCTTACAGTTTACGATGAGAAAGACAAATGCAGAAACTAAAGATGTGTGGCGGGAGCAGACGAAGATGCATCACTTTTAATCTGATTTCCAGCTGGCAGTACAATTGGTGCCTTTTTATTTTGAACAAGCTAATGCATTCCTGCTGCTAATGCTTTAAACCTCTCTGTGATGTGCCAGCAACAAATTGAAATCCCGCAATTTTGACTGTTTTCCATTTCCGGCGGCCTTGAAGATAAGAGAAAAGAAGGCAAATAGAACAGGAGTAGAGTGAAAACATTTTATTTCGAATCAAAATTGTTTTAACTGCTTATTTTGGAAGGATAAGATTAACGTTAAAGCAAGTTGAGTAAATGTGATTGTTCTAATGTTGCCATTTCCTATTCCCCTACCATACGTCAGCCAAAATTCTGAAATAAACTGGTTTGATTCAGGGAGCAAAGCATATTGTCCATCCAGCAGCAGAAGTGGTGAAGATTACTCAGTGTAAGTGGCTGAAAGGAAAGGCAGAACTTTTTTAATTTTGTAGAATAGGGATGTGGCTCACTTTTTAACCTTGCAATGGAAAAGGTGAACATTGGGTTTATTTCCCAGTTGGGCACTCCCACTGAGAATCTATACACCAAACCAAAGTACTCAGGAAGTCACAGGGCTCTGATCTTGATTTTCACAGAATCTCTACTGTGCAGAAAGAGGCTATTCGGCCCATCGAGCCTGCACCGATAACAATCCCACCCGTAACCTTCCTTTCACTAAAGGGCAATTTAGCATGGCCAATTCACCTGACCAGAACATCTTTGAACTGTGGGAGGAAAGTGGAGCATAGGAAACCCATGCAGATATGGGGAGAATATACAAACTCTACACAGACAGACAGGCAAGGCCGGAAGAGAATCCAGATCCTTGGTGCTGTGAGGCAGCAGTGCTAACGATTGTGCCATCGTGCCTCCTTGAATGAACAAAGAGAAAAGCCAGGATTTCTGCCCTTCAACTTCCTGACCAGCATGCTCCACAAGCAATAATCCTCACTGGGCCCACTCAGGAAATCAATGCTTGCATTAGAGAATCCTTTAGATTTTATTATGTCACTAACTATATATAAAATTACAGACAAGTAACATGTACTAACGGGATGCTGATGTCAATATCACTGTACATGGCAAAACATAAAGGACTGATTTTTTGTTTGGCTGAGCAAACTGACCAAATACAGGTAAAGCTGAAATTCTGGGTCTCCATCCCTAATTGGACAGCGATTGTGCCATTAACTGGCCAATTCATTAAAATTGTGGTGTCAGGACATAGAAATGTTCTGGATGCTGGGATCTTGATCTCAAAATGAATGTTCTGCCTAAAATGTTCGTATGCACTACTTGCATTCCAGAGACATATATATTTTTTCTATTTATTATTCGAGAAAAGAGGACAGTGGAAGATAAATGTGTACATAACCAAAAAGGTGGCAATGCAAGTATTACATGGTGTTGCATACTTGTACATAAACGATATTTAAGAGTACAAGATTGTTGTTCTCAGCATTATAAGGCTCATAAATATTGGGTAAAAATGGTAGCTGGCTTGAGATATCTGGATATTGTAATATCATAGGCTCTCCTCGTCATGCTGCTAAATTCTGGGATGCCCAAAAGGCTTAATAATAGAATTTTGTGAATACTCAGACAAGACTCTCAGAGCAAGAAACAAGAAAAAACTTTTAAAATGGATACATGTATCCAGTGAATGGTTCAATAAAGGGGATGTGCAGATGCTGGCATTGAACTGAGTTGGGCACAATAAGAAGTTTCACAATACCAAGTTAAAGTCCAACAGGTTTATCTGATATCATGAGCTTTCAGAGCACTGCTCCTTCATCAGGTGAGTCAATTAAGAGGAACATAGCTCTTTCAGAGCTTTAAATGGGTCTCTTTAACTCATTGAAAATAATGAGGGGATATAGTGCCATTGTTACAGGATAAATGATCCAGAGACCTAGGGTTGTGCTTTCGGGATCTGGGTTAAAATCCTACTATGGTGAAATTTGCATTCAATAAAATATCTAGAATTAAAAGTTCAATTGTTATAAAAACCATCTGGTTTATGGAATATACCATTCTTATCTGGTCTGACCACGTCCTGTCCCATTGACAAAGCTGAGGGCACAGTATTATATAGAAGTTTCATGGCATCAGGTCAAACATGGATAAGGAAAAGTCCTGATGATTATCATGTACCATTCCCCCTCAGTTGTTGGATCAGTACTCCTCCATATTGAATACCATTTGAAGGAGGCACAGAGGTTGCCAAGGGTGCAGGAAATATTCTGGATGAGGGACTTCAATGTCTATTGCCAAGGGTGCACTATTAATGATTGAGCTGAATGAATCCTAATGGGTCGGTGGCAGGTGATGAGAGAAACAACAAAAGAGGAAAAACTTACTTGACCTCATCCTCATCAACCTACCTGTTGCAGATGCATCTATCCATGTAGGAGTGACTGCTGCACAGTTCTAGTGGAGATGAAGTTTCATTTTCTCATTGAGGATGCTATCAATGATGTTGTGTGGCACTATCACCATGCTGAACCCATTGAGCAACTCAAAACTGGGAATCCATGAGGCATTATGGGCCATCAGCAGCAGAATTATACACAACCACAATCTGTAACCTTATGGCCTGACATATTCTCTACTCTAACATTACTACTAATCCTGGTTCAGTGAAGAGTGCAAATGGGCAAGCCAGAAACAACATAGGACATTCTGAAAAATGAAATGTCAATCTTGTGCAGCTACAACATAGAATGCCAAACAACAAACACAGCTTAATGATTCACAACCAACAGATCTAGGTTCTGCAGTCCTGCCACATCCAGCCGTGGACAATTACTGGAGGAGGAGGCTCCACAAATATTCCTACCCTCAATGATGGAAAAGTCCAGCACATTTGTGCAAAAGATAAAGCTGTAGCACTCATAACAATCTCCACCCAGAAGTTTTGAGTGGATGATTCATCTCGGCCTCCTCTGGAGATCGCCAGCATCACAGATCTCAGTCTTCAGTCAATTCAATTTACTCCACGTGATATCAACAAATAGCTGAAGGCACTGAATACTGCAAAGGCTACGGATCCTGACAATATTCTGGCAATAACTCTGAAGGCTTGTGTTCCAGAACTTGTCATACTCCTAGCCAAGCTGTTTCAGTAAGCTACAACACTAGCATCTACTTGGCAATGTGGAAAATTGCCCAGGTATTTCCTATGTACAAAAAGCAGGACAAATCCAACCTGGCCCATTACAGGAGTCGAAAGCTCGCTTTTTTACTATCAAATAAATCAGTTGGATTATAAATTGGTGTTGCTAAATTCTTACTGAGTTCTTGCCACCCCAATCCAACGCCGGCATCTGTACATCATCACCATTACTGCCCACCAGTCTACTCTCTATCATGAGTAAAGTGATGGAAGAAGTCATCAATGGTGCTATCAAGCAACACTAGCAATAACCTGCTCACTGATGCCCAATTTGGACTCTGCCAGGATCACTCAGCTCCTGACCTCATTACAGAACTTGGTTCAAACTTGGAAGTCAGAGGCTCAGGATCCTGCAGTGAGTAACTCATCTCTTAACTTCTAAAGCCTTCACAATCTACAAGGCACAAATCATGAGTATGATAAAATATTCTCCACTTGCCTGGTTGAGTGGAGTTCCTACAACACTCAAGAAGCTCGACACTATCCAGGACAAAGCAGCCCATTTGATTAGCACCCATCCAGAAACATTCACTCCCACTACCAGTGATATGCAATGCCAGAAGTTTGTACCATCACAAGATGCACTAAAAGAGTAAAAGTTTATTTATTAGTCATAAGTAGGCTTATATTCCTAGACAGCAACTTCCAAATTCATGACCACTACCATCTAAAAGGTCAAGAACAGCAGATACCTGAGAACACCTCCATTGGCAAGTTTCCCTCCAAGTCACTCATGACCCAATCTTTGAAATATATCACCGTTCCTTCATTGCTTCTCAGTCAAACTCCTGGAACTCCCTCTCTAACAGCACTGTGTATGTACCTACACCATTTGGACTGCAGTGGTTTAAGAAGGCATTTCAGCACGACCTTCTCCAGGGCAATTAGGGATGGGCAATGAATACTGGCTTAGCAAGTGATGTTTATATATCACAAATGAATAAAAGAAAATTTGGCTTGAACGAGAAGACCATTTTATGTGATCTTGTGACTTGGGCAGTGATACAAGGCTAAAAGGAAAAGATGTGCTGAGCATATCTCTGAAATACAAGAAAATTTCAAACAAATCTTGGACATGTGCAATAACTTCAAAGATGAATTAGGTTATTACCAATAATAAACAGAGATATATAAACAAGGATCTGACAAATTTGAATACATATCTACTCTCCTCTCCTCCCTGGATCCAACTGAGGATCTTTCCTGATGCAGGCTGCATGCCCTTATACCCAACTGTTTGATTTTCTGTGCTGCTGCTCCATAGGTTCCTACCCAATTATGTAGGCCTCAGGGATTGTCCCCTTAAAGGGGCCATGCTACCATGCTCTCCCCCAAACCCAACTGCTGAGTTCACCTATGGATGAAACAAAAAGAACATCATTAACATAGGATTGTGAGTTACAATAGGACATCAGGAATACCCAAGGCAAAAGTCATCACAAGTTCAATCAGCCTGGAGACCTTTAGACCCAGGTAAAACACTTCAATTCTGTGCTATGCTCTTTATAAAATGACAAATCTGGTTGGATGTCTGCAAAGTGTAAACTTATCAATCTGGGCCGAGATTCTCCTCTGTAGATGCTCTTTCCTCAGTTACTGAAACTGCTATTCCATATGTACAACTGCAAGCCCTGTATCCATTACTGGTGAATCCAATTCTACTACAGGGGTCACCCGTTGATCCCTGTATATAACGCCCAGTTCTCTTCCTCAAACGATCTACATATTTTTTGACATTCGACTGGCTAGGCTTCTTGAAGTGCTATGCTATTGGATCCGCCCCAATCATATAGCCCTCAGGGATTGCCCCCCCCATCCTTAAAGGGGTCACACTACCCCAATATATGCCTGTTTATCGTAAATAAAGAGAATCTTTATGGCAACATGGATTTTTAGGTTGGCTTCATACAGGAAATGAATTTTGCCTTTTATAATTGAGGACATGATCCAGAGAAAGTGATGAAAGAATACAAAGAAGTACCTTTTTAAAGAGCATCGTAAACTGGAGAATGTGCCACCAATGAAGGTATTCCATGCTTTTGAAGGAAGGTTAACATTGAAGTCCAGGATGGCTAATACCCACTCAGGGCATGGCACCAGGAGAGAGAGAGAATCCAGGGAAAGGTTTGGAAATAAGGGGGAATGAGAAAGAGCAGGAGATTTAGAAATTGATCAGTTAATGAAGTCTCAGAATCAAGAATAGTTTGAGAAAGTTGGAAGTGTATAAAGTCTAATCTATTTGATTTGTCCAACTGGTAGTGATGAATTCCCTGGACACCAAATCCTGCTGGCAACTTGTCCTTCTTATATAATGAGAGATTGCCAAAGAGAGTTGGTTGGAGTGGCAGTGATATAATCGCAGCGGATGGAAGCTCCACCTTGATCCACCTCCAGTGGAAAAAATGGTCCAGGAGAAATTCAGTCCTAAACATTAATTTTCACACTTGTTCAACTTAGTTTACATTGAAAGATGTAGTGACATTTTCACCAACATATTAATCAATGCAGAAATTCTGAGACACAAAAATCCAGCTTTCTTAATTGTGTGAAGGAAAACCTCTGACTTGGTTATTTTAAATAAAAACAGTGGCTGATCTGAAAAGTGTGTTTTCATCACTTCAAAGCTCATTAGTTACTTCTGCAAATTGATAGACTTTTGTTTAAAAATTGCAGTGCATCAAAAACACTGCATATTTCAAAGTGATTTTGTCTGAAAGCTCCACTGTTTGGGAGAATGTGCTGACATTTCTCACAAATTTCCATCTGAAGCTCAAAATTTGCACTACTTGTATCTTTCCAATTGTCAACAGAATAGGACCTTTCCTTAATATAACAAAACAAAGGGTGTTTCTGCAGATTCAGGGGAATGTTCCTGCACAGATGAAATATTTCAAAAAGTAATTGTCCAGCCAAGCTCAGAGTCAGGGCAACACATGCACATGTGGACAGAATAGATTTATTCATAGCAAGAAAGGGACACTTGGCAGCAAGTGCTGTGTTAATACCGTAAAAAGCAATAACTACATGGGAGAGGCAGACATCTGTTCTTTCAGTATCTTTGGTCTTTGTTTCATTCTCTTTTATTATGTTCCAATCACTTCATTTAAGTCTTTAAATAGTGCAGTTTAGTTATAAGTTAGGCAAGGGATTGTAATAGTCAATATTTTTTTCTGAATAGAATTGTGTTATAACTGCCTAACATCTTAATGTGATGTTATTTTAAAGATCCATATAATAATTTTGCTTGCTTGCTTGCTTTCTGAACAAGAAAAGTACATTCAATTGTTCTATCTGGGATATGATTTCTGTTCTGAGGATCAGATCAAACTTTTACTCAATAAGAACATTTCCAATGATTTGCTAATAATGTCCTTGTTTGTAGGTTGGTGCTATAGCTATAAACACTATGGGTCTCCAGTACAGCTACAACACTGGCAGGTATGTCCTGTCCACACAAAGCAGAACAAATGCAATCCAGCCAATTCCTGCCACATCAATCTAATCTCGGCATTCAGCATTGTGATGGACGGGATCAAGCAACATGTTACTCAGCAATAATCTGCTCATTGACTCTCAGTTTGGGTTATGCCAGGGCCATTCAACACCAGATCACATTATACCTTTGATCCAAACATGGACAAAAGAGCTGAACTAAATATATAAGAGTGACTGCCCTTGACCATCAAGACAGTATCTGACAGAGTGTGACATCAAGGATCCCTAAAACTAAAGTCACTGGAAAATATTCTCCACTGGTTGGAATCATGGCTAGCACAAAAGAAAATGGTTGTGATTATTGGAGATCAATTATCTTAGTCCCACGATATTGCAACAGGAGATCCTCATGATAGTATCCTATGCCCAATCATCTGCAGCTGCTTTATCAAGTAGAGATGTTCACTGATGATTGTACAATGTTTAGCACTATTCACAAGTCCTCAAATACTGAAACAGTCCGTGTCCAAATGTAGCAAGGTCTGAACAATTTCAGGTTTGGGCTGATAACTGGAAAATAATCACACAAGTGCCAGACAATGCCCATCTCCAGCAAAAGAACATCAAACTATCTCCTCTTGGCATTCAATGGCAAAACCATCACTGAATTCATTTGTGGGACATGGGTGTTGCTGGTTGGCCAGCATTTGTTGTCATCCCTAGTTGCTTTGTACCGAATGTCTTGCTTGGCCATTTCAGAGGGCAGCTGAGAGTCAACCACGTTGGTGTGGCTCTGGAGTCACATGTAGGCCAGACCAGACAAGGGCAGCAGATTTCCTTTCCTAAAGGACATTAGTGAACCAAATGGCTTCAACAATGGTTTCATGGTCATCAGTAGATTCTTAATTCCAGACATTTCTGAGTTTTTGGATTAATAGTCTAATGATAATACCAGTAGACCATCGCCTAGGCCATCATCAGTCCTCCACTTTCAATACCCTGGGGTTACCATTGACCAGAAACTGAATTGGACTAACCATATCACAGCAGGTCAGAGCCTGGGAATTCTATGGTGAGTAACTCATCTCCTGATTCCTGAAAGGCTGTCCACCTTCAATGAAACACAAGTCAGGAGTGTGATGGAATATTCTCCATTTGCCTGGATAAGGCCAACTCCAACAAAGCTCAAGAAACTTTATACCATGAAGGACAAAGCAGCCTATTTGATTGGTACACCAATCACTGCCTTAATCACTCATTCTCTCCATCAACAGCACAGAGGAATGAAATTCCAGAGAAAGTTATTTTGAATTCAGCCGGTCTCTAAGGGCAATTTGAAAAAGATACATTTTATATTTCCTAATAATTCCTCCTTGCCTGTTATTGCTCTCTTCTCATGTTATCCACAATTTTTCAATAATGAGAGAACAACAGAAAAGATTTCCTGTCTGTGACCCCTGACACAGGCAGTGAATCTCCTGAGGGGAAGCAGCTATTAATCTTTTTCCTTTCCCTGGTCATTGGTTTGGCTCAAAGGAATTCCAACCACAATTCTGTTGATTCTGATTGGGTGATACATTTCAAGCTGTAATAGCAAAATTAGCATAGCTGTGTGTCTGAGAGATCAAGGGCTGTGATCCGGGTTTATATCGATCAACCTTGAGGAGTTTAAATATCATTCATACACTTCTCTGATTTGTTTTCAGGAATCTGCAACTATCTCCCTCCCATCCCATCCTCCAAAATTCTTTGGTCTGGAGAATAAGATGAGGGGGGAATTGGGTACAGCCAGGATGCTAGCCTTTCAGAATCAATTTTTGTCATATGCCCATTTGCTTGGGTGTGGTATATGTGGACTGAGGGGAAGAATGAGAGTGGGGACTGTTCCTATCACGGACAGTACACTTATGCTTGGTGGGAAGGCCCCAGGAATTCTCGGGCAATGTAATTAAAGGTGACTGAGATCTGATAAAGTGATTCTCTGTTGCTTTTTCCTCCTTCTTTGAGGTGCGGGACAGAGGAAAAGCTCCACTGACCTCTTGCTGTGCCTCTGTCAATGTAGCTCCTTAACTAGCTGTTAGCAGGCATGGAAAGAAACCTTCTGCTTCATACCTGATGGTATAAAACACAAAACTTGTAAACCATAAAGAATTTAACGTATTACTGACTGGATAGTGATGAGAGACAAGTTAATATTATAATTCTTATAAAAGTTACATGCATCCAATATCATGAATAATAGCAATTTGTCATGTCTAGTCAATCATTTCCAATAATTTACTTTCAGAAACAAACACTATTTCATCACAATTCTTTAGAAAATAAGTTTAAATTAATCAATAGCTTTTCCTTGAACTAAAAAAAATCAGAACTTACATAACCACCCTTCTTTAATAATCATTTTATTAAAATTGTATTGAAATTACAAAATATTTGTGATTGTACTAATTTAGGGCAGAGAGGTTTTCTGAACTAATTTTGATCATTTATATGAACGGGCAAAAATTTTCCAGATTATATTCCTTGAATTAACCTGGGTTTTATCTGATTTTTCACCTCTCTCAGGGTATTACATGGCTTTTTGGATGGTGGGAAGTGCATATGTGTGGGATGGGCTAGATATTATTTTCAATATTTTCTCACTGTAGCTATATGGAAGTATTCTCCTGTAATTCATGAAGCAAAAATCATGGTGCTGAACACTAACCAAAATTCTCATTAGGATTTGAGGCTCTGCAGTAGCATGGAAGCTGTTGCCCAGATCTTGTTAATGTATTGAAAAAACTGTCTATATGCAACATCTGAATATTGAAGGTAACATTGTGGTGCTGACCACTGTAAATTCATTCCACTGGGGAATGAGGATTTTAAATCCTTTTGGAAAACAAAGAGAATTGGGTTTGACGGGTTAATAAAGCTAACAGTGTTAAGCTAGAACCTTTGTGTACAGATTCCATCCAGTCTCCTTGGTGGGATCCTGGTGGATAGTTAAAGCCTCCCATAGGACTTAACTGCAGAGGTCCAATTGTCTTCTTGCAAGTAATGATTTTAGCATGCTTCACTGAGCAAGTAGAAAAATACTCCTGCCAATAGCCACTGAGGGTCCCTTCTCTAAATATACAGATTGAGCTACAACCACAATGGATAGGTCTTGTGGTACAATGGGTAACATCCCTACCTCTGAGCCAGAAACTCTGGTTTTGTGTACCACTTAGGACTTGATGGTCATGGAGAATTCTATCACAACTATTGCCAAACAGCTGTGTTATCAACCTGTCAATTCTTTCACTATTCCTATGGCAGACATTAAGAATGGGAAAAGTTAGCCATGCTTGATGTAGGTTGGCACTCCTCAAGCTTTAGCATCTGGTGAGCATCCTGTGACCTGTTCTAGGAAAAACAGCCACAGAAACAAACATATGCATGTGCTTTGACAGATCCACATACCACCAGATACAAGAAGATTCCAAGCTGGCAATGACGTCATTGGGATCAACTCCTATTTTGACCAGAAGCCAAGGTGGAACATTGTGACTTTTTTTACTGTGCTAACCTAATGAGAGGTGAGCTATTTTGCTACTTTTGGAAACTTCCTTCTGGGGCTAAGATATAGAAGTTGTCCTCTGATTTTCACAAGGAAAGTTTCGGCCTAACTTCTGGTCATCACACATTCCACTGCATGACTTACCTGAGTGCCAGAAACTGTCCAGTGCTTGGTGGCAGGAAACTGCTGCCTGCCTTTATATTTTTGCCTGCCAGCTAGCTGCCACTTTTTGAACTAGTCCTATGCAAATTAGGCCAGAGGACAGTTTGACATCCATCATGCCTTCTGCCTGCCTGACATTCGGCATTGTGTTAGAATCAGAATCAGTGAATATTAAAGTGCAGGAGGAGGACATTTGGCCTGTTTTGTAAATGCTACCTCACTGCAAGAACAATTTGCCTACTCTCACTGCCCTCTTCCTTTCCCCATAGCACTACAAATGTTTTCTCTTCCAGTGCTTATCCAGGCTAAAAATCAAATGTTTAGAACTGAGATGAAGAGAGATTTCTTCATACAAAGGGTTCTGAATGTTTGGAATTCCCCAGACTTCTGGATGCTCCCTTCCTGGCTGGGGTAGACAGATTACTGCTCTCAGATTCAGAGAATGGGCAAGAAAGTGAAGCTAAGGTGGAAGATTAACCCGGATCAATAATGGCTGAGCAGGCTTTGATGGGCCAAGTTTTCTACTCTTGGTCCTATCTTCATGTTCTTATTAGCAAGAAATAGAAAAACTGAATGATGAGCACTTCAAACCTTCCATCACACGGCTTGTGATTCCTTTAAAAACATGCCTACATTTTAAAACATAATACTTATTCACAGTTGAACAAAGTCCCTCATGGGAAGTTAGTTGAAAAGGTCAAGGCTCATGGGATACAAGGACAGGTAGCTAGATGGATAAGTAACTGGCTTGGTAATAGGAGACAGAGAGTAATAGTGGAAGGGTGTTTTTCTAGCTGGAGGTCGGTCACTAGTGGTGTGCTGCAGGGCTTGGTACTGGGACCTCTTCTATTTGTAATATCTATAAATGACTTGGAAGAGGGAGTAAGTGGAGTGATCAGCAAGTTTGCAGACGATACAAAGATGGCTGGACTTGCGGATAGTGAAGAGCATTGTCAGGCGATGCAGCAGGATATAGATAGACTAGTAGCTTGGACAGATAGACGGCAGATGGAATTTAATCCTGGTAAATGTGAGATGATGCATTTTGGGAGAAAGAATGTAGGGGGGACGTATATGATAAAAGGTAGACCTATTAAGAGTATAGAAACGCAGAGGCACTTGGGGGTGCAGGTGCACAAGTCTCTGAAGGTGGCAAAGCAGGTGGAGAAGGTTGTGAAGAAAGCATATAGTATGCTAGCCTTTATAGGAAGGAGTATAGAGCTGGCCTTTAATGTTGCAGTTGTGTAAAATGTTAGTTAGATCTCATTTGTAATACTGCATCGAGTTCTGGTCGCCTTACTACTGGAAGAACGTGGAGACTCTGGAGAGAATGTAGAGGAGGTTTACAAGGATGCTGCCTGGTATGGAAGACCTGAGTTATGAGGAGACATTAAGCAAATTGGCGCTGTAGGCTTACAGGAGATCTAATAGAGGTGTACAAAATTATGAGGGGTATAGATAGAGTAAACAAGGTTAAGCTTTTTCCTCGGATGGACTCAAATAGCATGAGGGGTCACAGGCTTAGGGTGAGGGGGGTATAATTTGGATGATAGAGGGAGTTCTTTCACACAGAGGGTGGTGGGGATATGGAATGCACTGCCAAGTAAAGTGGTGGAGGCAGGCTCTCTGGAGTTATATAAGAGATACTTAGATCGGCACATGAACAGAATGGGAATGGAGGGATATAGAAAACTGATTTAAAATAGGGATCATGAGCCTTGGGAGTCCCTGGGAAGTGTGTAAGTAGACGATGATATTGATGTACTTGTTTTTATCCTACAGGTGCTATGGTCCGCCTTGTTGTCTAACAAGGGGCATACATGCGATGGATCGTGAGAGGACTGCTCTTGGATTTTTTTTGAGAGTATCCTAGTGCTTCACGTTGTTAGTGTACGCTTGACCTGAACCATTTGATGGGCAACACGACACTCAGTGACTATCACTGTGCTGTGCAGATACATGGATTTGGGCCTGTGTCTGTGGGAGTTTGGGCATTCTCCCCGTGCTTGTGTGGGTTTTCTCTGGGTGCTCTGGTTTCCTCCCACATCCCAAAGATGTGCTCTTAGGCTAATTTAGGGAGAATTTGTTTTGCCGATTAGCGATTTTGAATGCCTCAATCAGATGTTCCATTAACTTTCTCTCCAATACAAGTTGGGGTATAAGAAATATCCCAACTTCTCCAATCTCTGTAATCTCTCATAGAATCCTTACACTGCAGAAGTAGGCCATTTGGTCCATCAATCTCTGGAACTATTCGAGTGAATCTCCTATTTCAAGATTTTTGCAATCCTTCCTTAAGTAAAGCGCCCAGAATTGAACACTTCTCAGCTTGTGGTCCCTTTTAAAACTCAACTCAAAACTGCAACCAAACAGAAAATGAAACCTTAAACTCACTAGCAAGGGGCAGAAAAACTGTCCAAACACACATGACACTTTTTCTAAAATTATGGGGCCATAAAATAACCCAGAGTAGAAATAAACATTCGTTTAAGCAGCGATAAAAAAGACAACTCTAGATGAGCCGACAATGAATGACATCACCTGAGGCTGAGAGCTCAGGTAACACTGGAACTATGACAGCTGCAGAAGTCATGATTTAAAAAAAACCTTCCTTAAAGGTACATAACGTCACACTTGGAATTAAATAGATATTTTAAATTCTGACTGGTTGTAAAACCTGACATTCTTAATACTTCCCTTTGAGACAAGAACACAAACTATCTGTCTATTGTCCACAGGTATGGACATCATGCATCTTCTCAGCTGGTCTCTTGACTTAGGCACTTCTTGTTGCCTTAGCAACCAAGCCACCCAGTTTTGTTGTCAGGCAAATTCAGAGCAGGGCACATGCCCACCTCCTCCCCACTGCCCCCCCCCCCCAACATCACCCCCCCACCTCCATTCCCCCATTTTATTTGTAAATTTAAGAGACTTATCCAATTAAGACATAACAATCTTATAAACTTAGTACTTGCCTTTTTAAAACTACTTTCTCAACTATTCTGCCACCTTCAAAGATTTCTGCACATATACCCCCACATCTGTGTGTTCCTGCATTCCATTTAATCTATAACAGGCAGGACGCCACAGAGATCAGTGCTGGGGCTTCAACTATTTACAATCTATATTAATCACTTGGATAAAAGGACTAAATGCCAAGTTTGTTGGTGATACAAATTGTTATGGACAGGAGGGAGGGAATTACTCCAAGTACACTAATATCTCCTCTCACTACCAGTCCATAATCAGAAAGGTATTTTGTTTTCTTTTCATTTTTATAAATGGTGGAGTTTTTCCCAAATTTTTGGTTTTTTTGCAGTTCAAATTTCTATTAAAATGCCACAGCAAAATTATATAGGATGAACTCAAAGGATTAGTTTATTTGCACTCACTTAAAATGCAGGAAGGAGGGTTCGCAACATCATCTTCATACTCACTCCACAGTGAGAAAAAAAATTTACAGTAGAGAGACTGCAGCAAAGATAAATATTGGTTTACATGAGTTTCAGAATCCAGAATCAAAGTCCAATAAGACCAATAGTTTGTAAACTATGCTGGATGATTTCATTTTGCTGGCAGTATCGGCCTCACAGAGTGAGATAGGCATTCAGATATGAATTAGATGATGGTACAGAACTTCCAGCAGGAGCTATTCAGCACTGGTATGTGTAATATATATAATAATTTTTGTGCAGTGTGAGCTTTTAATTCATTACACAAAAAAATTAGAAAAGCAATTGTGAGGAGAATGTGAAGTGACTGCAAAAGTATACCAATAAATTAAATGAGTGGTCAAAAATTAGGCAGATGGAGTAGAATGCTGACATCAAAGTTATTCACTTTGGTAGGAAGAATTAAAAAACAGATTATTTAAATGGAGAAAGACTGTAGAATGCTGCAGCACAGAGGGATCCAGGTGTCCTTGTGTAGTACTTCACACTTCTCCACAATAAATTTCATCTGCCATCTATCCACTCATTCTATCAGCCTGTTTACATCTTCTTGAGGTTTATCACTGCCCTCTTCACAGTTCGCAATACTCCACATTTTGTGTCATCAGCAAATTTTGAAACTGTGCCCCACACACCTAAGTTGAGGTCAGATAAAGTAATGGTTCCTAGTGCTGACTGCTGGGGAAATTGTACTGTATATATTTCCCCAATCTGGAAAGTAAACACTGTTTCCTGTCTCAGCCAGTGCTCCTACTAACGCTTTTATTCTCTTAGCTTGAACCTTGGTGGCCAGTTTATGGTGTGGCACTTTATCAGGTGCCTTTTGGAAGTTTACACACTAATCAGCCACATTACCCTCATCAACTCTCTCTGTTACTTCATCAAAGAATTCAACAAAATTAGCTTTTTTTTTTAAGAAATATTTTCACACTCACTTTTTTCCTCTGGGGAATAGTTAGGAAGCGATCCCAAGCTGACTATTCACGTTATAAATACTCCTTCCATGGCCAACTGGTCCTGGAATTGGACTTGAACCCAGAGATTCTGGTTAAGAAGTAGAGATACTAACACTGAGCCTCAAGACCTCCTAATAAAGTTAATGTAATACAAATTGCCTTGACCAAACCTATGTTGACTTTTCTTAATTAATTTGCACTTGTTCTAGTGTCTATTAATTTTGTCCTGAAGTTAAAAGTGTACCTTTGAAGTTTGCTCACTGTAAAGTATTTTTGTCAAAGAAATAGGGATAGTGGAGCTAGATAATTTAAATAATGCAAAGCTCAATGGTGTGATTGAGTGCGCATATGTAGACATCTTTACTTAAATGCACCATGTTGCTATGACACCATGTCTATTGCCTGTTCAGTTTCAGTGTAGATAAAATCTTGTTTTGTGAATCAGAATGATAAGTAGCCTTGGCGGTATTTCAATCATTTTCTGCCAGTTTATAAACAGGCTCGCAAGAGTTGCCCATCACAAATTAGAGAAGTCTGATGTGAAATAAATTAGAAATTGCCATTTGTGCATAACTACATATAAGCCAAGATGTGTAAATGAAATGAAATATTGACTAGAAATGATGAGGAATACAATGAGAAAAACTATTTAAAAATGAGGACAGTTAGACAGCAGGAGTTTTCAATCTTAATGAATGTGCTCTGTGAATTTTAGACGCAAAACAGTGTCTATAAACTCATAATTACCACAAGTAATGCTCATATATTATATCATTCTGATGCTAATATATCATTCAATCAGTCTTCAACACTATATAAAAATTCAGAGCAAGTCAATATGTCATTCTGCTCAACTCCTTCTGCCAACAAATAATGGTCAGAGGAAGTCACCATCAAAAGGTGTGGCTTATTAATATCAAAATACGTGTCCTGTTTGAAACTTTAAAAGATATGATTTTACAGAATCATTTATAGTCTGCTGCCTCCTGGATCAGTGTGGAAATAATCCCTCCAGCACAATGTCATAATACTGTTAGAAGTATGGATGAACTCAGAATGCGATTTTATGTATTATTCACAATAAATTTGTGGTCACCTGTGACAAAACTTGTATACCTAAGCATTATGCAATTCTGACAACAGGTATCTCAGGCTATTTTATGTGAGACAAACATATTCCAGCTGACATTGTAAGGTGTCTCCAGAACATTGTTGCACAAGTTCCCTTGATATCTTCCGTCCGGTACCTGATAATGTGAATAACATGGCAATAGCAATATAGATCAGTAACAATTTCTCCTGTGACCTTTTCCACAGAAGATAGACTCTGCAACTGACAACTGACAGCGAGGAAAACACTTAATCTGCAACAGTTAGAAAGATCATTGATTCAATGAGGTGGCATTTTCATTATTTTAGATTTTTACTTTGATCAAGAAAAAGGTCCAGATTTCACAAGTACAAACAGATCAACGAGTGTTTTACATGCTAAGTTCTTATCTGCTGTATACTAGAACACCGTAAAGGCCAATTGGTTGCCATTTACAACCTACGAAAAGATTGTATGGAGCTTGCAGATCACTGACTCTTTGGAAGTAGCCAATGGATATTTATTGAACAACTTGCCTAGCTACTAAAACAATTTGCAGTGGGCACAACCTTATGAGTGAGAGGAAGTGTATGGATCGGTTCATTATTTCATGAGGAATTATTGGACTAATTGCCTTTTGGATCAATATGAAGCCACAAGATCGGTAGAACATATAACTCACCATTTTAAGTAAAAACAAAACACTGCAGATGCTGGCTATCTGAAATAAAGACACTGAAAGAACCCAGCAGCTCCTGATAGCATCCATAGAGACAGAAACTAAGTTAATATTTTCAACCCAATATAATTCTTATTCAGAACAAAATTTTAAATATTTTTATATCTTGTTTCATCAGGTGGAATTGTCAGTAGAAAGTTAAACTGGGATGAATGATTTGGCATTCTACGCATATTCAAGGGATAGCACAAGGGGAGCTGGATGGGAATCTCTTCAATCTGATCTCAGTTATCAACTTCATGAAACACATAGAGAAACACATTTCTGGCCAAGAGCTGTTACTAATTTTTTGTTTCAGCACGTGATGTTTTCCAGCTGATCTAAGTTCAAGTAATACTTCCACACTCGTGTAATTGTTGCATTGAGTGGCCCTTTGATGTTCTGAAAACTGTATTACCAAGGCTGTCTGTTCTGGCATGAGAGTGTCTGGCAGTTCCACCATGCAGCTTTGCCAATTAAATCTTTCTGTGACAGAGAATATGGAAAGTGATGATTTCTCATTAAACATGTCAAAGAATCGAAACATGAGGATCAGAAACTGAACTTAAGGATTTTTTAGGCTCCCAGAGACTCTCAAATTCCTAAATGGAATAAAAACACCCCTTCCTTGCTTTTATAGCCTAAAGAAGTAAAGTTTTGGGGCTACTGCGAAGACTAGACATAATTAATATGCATAAATTGTGCTGTAGACAAGAACAAAATCCTCCCGAGGCATCAAGAGGAAATATTTGCCAAGTTTCCACTATTCAGAGACTTCAAATCACTTGACATTGGCATCATTTTCTGTGATAAAACTTGCAGCCATTGGGGAGATCAGATGGTTCTCCTCTTCCGTTTAATGATTGAAAGAAATAAGTCATTGAAAAATGAGGTTGGAGACTTTTCCTCCATCTCATCCATCAAAGTTTCAGAATCCTTTGAAGAGAACTAAGTGAAAGAACTCTTTGCTAAAGGGACAGGGAAATAATTTGAGAATTACCTGGAGTCATGCAGCCCATTTTCAAAATTTTTTAAACAATGGGTTTAATGTATTTGCTCTTCCAAACATAATTTTAAGAAGTATATGAGACATGAAGGTTATGAACTGGTCTTATAAAATATTGTGCCTGTTCGTTAGAATCAGAACTGAAGAGGTTCAGTGAGAAAAGAGATGAAAGATTCTGAATTTGCAATACATTTGTAAATTTTAAACTTATACATTATCACAATATATAACTAGAGAGAGGGTGGAAAATTGATATGACATTACCATTTGGAATACTGGAATATGGGTTAATGTGCCTGGCTGAAATATCTTTGTTAATATAATGCAGTTTGAGCCAATTTAAAATAAATGGGATGATGCATCTTTCAAATGCCAGGCTTGCTATTTTTCCACGCCATCATTAATAATTTTTAATTTAATGTCACACATAATTCAAAGTCCATATTATTTATTGTTTATTCTAAAGTTTCACTTATTTGTATGGCAAATAACAATGTTATTCCATCTTATCAGAAAAAATCTATGAGCAAATTATTTTCCTTTACTCTTTGTGCTACTCACAAAAGCAAAGTATTGTGGATGCTGGAATTTGAAACAAAAACATAAAATGTTGGAAAATTTCAACAAGTCTGAGACGGCCCAATCACTCTTTGGTGCACTATAGTGTGGCACAGTGGTTAGCACTGCTTCCTCACAATGTCAGGAACCTGAGTTTGATTTCTGGCTTGGGTCACTGTGTGTGCAGCATCTACAAGTTTCTCCGTATCTGCATGGGTTTCCTCAGGTATTTCAGTTTCCTCCCACAGTCCAAAATGCATGCTAGTTGGGTGCATTTACCATTTTAAATTCTCCCTTGAATAGGAGCTAGAATGCAGTGACTGGGGATGAGTACCTTCATTGCAGTGTTAATATAAGCCTATTTGTGATACTAATAAATAAACTTAAAAATTTAACACTTAGAATGTATTCTGTTGTGCTGTGGAATTTAGCACGACAGAATGGGATTGGTTGTTGGAGGTCAATCACCTCAGTTGCAGGACATCACTGCTGGAGCCCCGCAGGGGAAATTTTCTAAACCCAACCATCTTCAGTTGCTTCATCAATGATCTCCCTTCCATCATGAAGTCAAAAGTGGGATGTTTGCTGACGGTTGCACAATGTTTAGTACCATTCATGGCTCCTCAGATACGTCCAAATACAGCAAGACCTGAACAATATCAAAGCTCGGGCTAGTAAGTGGCAAGTAGCAATTATCTCACACAACTGCCAGACAATGACCATCTCCATCATAGAATCATAGAATCCCTTCAGTGCAGAAGAAGGCCCATCAAATAAGCACTGATTCTCTGACACAGCATCTTATTCAGGACCCCCTCACTCCATTCCATTAAAACCATGCATTTACCTCACTAATCCCTCTAACCTGCACATCCTGGGACACAAAGGAGCAATTTAGCAATTTATCAAGAATGATTGGTCTATTTAACGTGCACATCATGGGACTATGGGAGTAAACCAAAGTACCCGGAGGAAACCCATGCAAACACAGAGAGAACGTGCAGACTCCGAACAGACAATCATCCAAGGTTGGGATTGAACCCGAGTTCCTGGCACTGTTAGGCTAACACTGTGCCATCATGCCATGAGAAAGAATCTATCTTAGTATGAGATTCAGCATTGCCATTGCAGAATCTCACACTACAAACATTCTGTACAACAGTATGTACCCTCTATGAAACGCATTATAGGAATTGACCAAGGCTCCTTAGACAGCATTTTTCAAACCCATAACCAATAGCATCTAGAAGGACAATAACAGGAAATATTTGGGAGTACCACCAGCTGAAAGTTCCCCTCCAAGCCATCCACCATACTGATTTGGAAACATATCGCCATTCCTTCACTGTCATGTCAAAATCCTGGAACTCCCTCACTAACAGCACTTTGGGTGTACTTACACTACATAGACTGAATTGGCTCTTCCTCTTATTATCGGTTGATTAGCTGAGAGGAGAGGAAGAGGAAGGGAGGAGGCAATAAATACACATGTGAGTTCAGGACTTGTGTCATCTATATGGTCAAAAGATATTTTTGTCCAATGATTATCTTCTAGTTTGTCACAGTGGCTCAAATTATAATAGAACAGTGAACTGTTATCAAATGAAGGCATCATGATTGCTGCCAGGATATTGACCGTTGACCCATATGGTGTGCAGTGTAAAGTCACACACCAGTTGGACATTGAAGGAATGGAATCTTTTTTGGTGTCAGTTCATCTCAGAGTTGACACACAATGGCGGAAATCTCCAAGGTTGTCCCATCACTGCTGCCAGTGAGAATAGAGAATTTGACGCCCAAGCAAATCGCTATTCACAGCAGTGGAACTGGAGAAGCCCAGCCACAGATGGGGTCGGGGAAACCTGGCCAATGTTTGCAGTGTGACATGTATGCAGTCAATATTATCTTGTATCTTCACAAAGCTGAATGTTCACTCCACTTGCCTCTCTCTGGCATGAGAGAATGAAATGTATTCAGTTCTTTTGGAAGACAGCAACCTCCTTTATGCAACAGTGGATGGCCATATAGGAGATGTTGCAAATATCCTTAGTTCTAGCTTGGAATGAGCCAGGGACATAAAATTTCATGGCCATGGTCACCTTCCATGCTATTGAAAATCCTGTCCTTGTCTTACTTTGAGGCTTCTGTCATGGTTGCAGTAAGTGTCAGATGTCAGGGAGGATGTCCTCCATGAAGAAGAAAAATCTGCTAAACTGTTGCTCACTGAAGTTCAGGAACGTGAAGTACTCTATGAATGCTTTGGATGCATATGGCTTCCAGTCCTCCTCCTTCTTTCATCAACTTGTCCTGCTTTGTGTTGCCTCTTCCTATTCTTTCTGTAATGTTGTAGTTCAAAGGAGTTGATACTACATGACACATGATACTGTACTACACATATTACTGGGAGCAAGCAATTTGAAGAGGAAACTTGAAGTCAGAAAAACATCATTTGGCACATGCTACACCACTTGGTGTAGGCCTCAGCAGATTTAAAGAACTCTAGAAATCACCAAACACTTGTATGATAGCAGGAGGCAGTTGAAATCAATGCACATCTAATCTGAAAGTGGTTGACGAACCCTCAAAATAGGTCTCATCCTGAGGCTGAGTGCAGGTTCAGTTGTGAACATTAGCTGATATACTGAGTTCTAAAATGATGGTATTGGAATCTAATCTGCTTATTTGGCACAATTCTGACTGACACTGCCAGTATACATTCATGCCCTCATCAAAATGCATCTGCCACATCTTGCTTTAGAAGTGTGTGTGCATTTGTTGACATCAGTTTTTTTTGTCAAAAGGCAGCAGCAGCCCTGAAAAGTTTCACTGGGTTAAAATTCCTGGATACTGCATCTATTCGATAAGAATTAAAAATTTAGAACATGATATTCAAAGTCTTTACAATGTATTTATTATAGATAAAGGCAAAGCCCAAAAAAAACTGAAGGATAATTACAAAAATCTCAAAAAATTCGAATTTGAAAAGTGTGGAAAATGTTTTGTTAGATCTATGGTTAATTTTGAATGTATCAATGCATTATTCATGAGAAAAGCACTAACGTGATCAATCTATGCTTGAAAATGTCATATTAAGCTGTTTTTCAGCAGACAGTTTCAAGTAAAGTGATCTAGATGAATTGTTTGAAATTCACTGAGATAGAAATGAACAGGAACTCTGAAACTTAGGCCAGTAGATGGTGCTGGGGTGTAGCTGACCCACCAGTCATGGATTCAGAAGGCAAACAGAGAGACTACACAGCATAGTATAGCCACTCAAGCTGTTATATAACTAATCTATCTAGTAGCAATTGTACAAATAAATATCTTTGTCAGTTCCAACGCATCATAGTAGTTCACCAATATCCTAAAATGCAGCCAGGATCCTATGGCTTGTTTAGCTTTAGGTCAATGATCAAAATTAGATCTTGTTGTGGGGTTGTTATACAAGTGATCTGTGTGTGCATGTTGAATCCTATTCTCATGTTGGTAACTATTGGTTAAAGAAAGGAAGGATGAGATTATGAATGGAACATTCATTCCTTTCATTTGGATCCGATTCCACATTACTGTATATTTAGCTGCAAATCCAAAGATGTGCTGGTTACGCAAATTATCCATGCCAATTTGTCCCTTAGTATCCCAAGATTTATAAATTAGATGGATTAGCCATGGTAAATCTATGGGGTTACAAAGTGTAGATGAATGGCTCCAATAATAATTTAACAACAATAATGGCAATAGTGGTTTTAAAATTGCTGTTCTGACAGAAAGCTAAGCATGCTGGGATTTTTGGTCAATTTACAAATTAAAACCATATGCAAATCGTAAAGAGGCCCTGGCATGAGAACTGTGTTCTGAATCTTTCTGTGTTGGCCCAGATAAGGCAAGTTGTTTACATGAACTGAGACAGCGTGGCTTTGACTTTTATGGCTGCTGTGTATGAGACTTGACAAATTAATTAAATGTAATGGTGTCCTTCAAAAGTAATTTCACTAAATGTTCCAGCCACGTGATTGGTTTCTGGTTGCACAATTGGGTGGATGACAGAAAATCTTCCAGGAGTGGAGAATTGTGGATAAAAAGACATGTGAGTTATCACTATATAATTCAAAAAGACCAATTATTGCAAAAAGACCTGTACCCTGAAGGATGCTTCAAAGAAGAAGATAGATTCAACATCGAGGATATTTCTTGGCCAAGTTTTCCTAAACTCGGTAATATCTATTTTCAGTTAAATAGTTAAAGTTGATGTTTGGGCAAGTTGATGTTCAGTTAAAGTTAAAGTGCAGTTTAAGAATTAAACCAGTAAAATTATCTGGATGATTATGTAGTAAATTGGATCAGCAAATTTGTTGACAATACAAAGATTGGAGGTGTAGTGGACAATGAGGAAGATTTTCAAAGATTGCAGAGGGATTTGGAACAGCTAAAAAAAGGGCTAAAAAATGGCAGGTGGTGTATAATGCAGACAAGTGTGAGGTGTTGCACTGTAGAAGGGCAAACCAAGGTAGAACATGTAAAGTAAATGATAAGACACTGAAGCATGCAGTAGAACAGAGGGATCTGAGAGTACAGATACATAATTGCCTAAAAGTGGTGTCATAGGTAGATATAGTCATAAAGACTGCTTTTGGTAGATTGCCCTTTATAAATCAAAGTATTAAGTGTAAGAGTTGGAATGTTTTGATGATGTTGTATAAGACATTGGTGAGACCGTATTGTATGTAGTTTTGGTCACCTACTTACAGGAAGGATATTAGTAAGGTTGAAGGAGTGTAGAGAAGGTTTACAAAGATGTTGCCAGCACTTGAGAAACTAAGTTACGGAGAAAGGTTGAATAAGTTAGGACTTTATTCCCTGGAGTGTAGAAAAATGAGGGAAGATTTGATAGAGTGAATGCAAACAGGTTTTTTCCACTGAAGCTAGAGGAGAACAAAATCTAGAGGACATGGGTAATGGTGAAGGAGAAATGTTTAAAGGGAATATTAGAGGGAAGGGCTTCTTCACACAGAGAGTGGTGAGAGTAAGCTGCCTGATAAAGTGGTAAATGCAGGCTCACTTTTAATATTTAAGAAAAACTTGGACAGATACATGGATGAGAGGGATGTGGAGGGATATGGTTGGTGGTACTAGGTAGAAAAATGGTTTGGCACAGCCAAGAGGGGCCAAAAGGCCTGTTTCTGTGCTGCAACATTTTATGGTTCTATGGAAATTTGATTCAGTTAGAGATAAAGTTCAATAAAGAGTGAATAACTTGCAACTGTTTGTGTTTGAGTCGGTGTCAGAAGTGTTACATAAAGAAATAATTGAATTACTGTTTTTGTTAGCATCATTAAACTGGAATGCTTGGAAGATATTTAAATTAAAACTGTATAACAGAATGGGATCCCAGATAGACCTCGATAAGGAATAGCTACAGTTACCCCAAGATCGAACCATTTTTTTTAAGTGATTAAAAATGATCCAGGCATTTCACTTAGTGTGACAAAACAACACCAGAACTAGTTTAAACAGGGGAGGTGATAACTTTATAGTTGGCCGTGAAAAGGGATTAAAGACCTATCTTATGGGGAGTGGATTGATTAATGTTCCTGATATGCCATGCAGGGAGGAGTAGGAATTAATTTTTATAGTGTGAACATTGTTCCTGGACTAAGCGCTTTTCTTCCTTCCTTAATTAATCTAGAAGTGCGATTTTGAAATAATGTTAGTCAAGGGGAAGGGTGAACCATGTTCTATTGTCAACCATGAGGAAAAGCTAAAACCTAACTCTAGAGTAGAGACGGGGTGTTCGTTGCGCTCTTGATACTAACTGACTTGGAGGGTCTGATTGGTAAATTAGCAGGCGCTATACCACTGCAGATATTTCTTGTTCTCCTGGGACAAAGCCTTGAGCAATGCATAGAAAACTACAGCAAGTTTATCAGGTCTGGCATTTGGGAGTCAAAAACGTAGTAATGAGAGAAACAGAGATAAAGGAAAATGTTTGAGTAAAGTTATTGTGATTATTAGTGTTAGAAGAGTTACAGCATGAGAAATCTGAAACAATAAAGTTAAACGATGAGTTAGAAATTATGAGAGAGTTGAGAAGTTAAGAGAGGAAAATAACTAGTTATGTGGAAAAGTGGCAAAGCAGAACAAAAGAATAAGGCAAATATATTGTCTATGAGTCAGTTTAAAGTATGTCAAGTTAGTGAAGTGAATCGGAGTTCTGATTACTCCAAGTTCTAGCAGAAGATTAATAAATTCACTTGCCAATACAGGGGGCAATTCTCCCAAAAGTGCTGAATTGGTAGGAAAACTGTTCTACTGTTTCCTCAATTCAGCTTCTCACTCGAATCTCTCCCACTCAGTGCACTGCAGAGGTCCCATTCATTAATCTAATTAAAAACTAGGCAGAGATTGAGGGATGGTACACATGCTGGAATCTGACAGGTCTGAAATCTGCACAGTGGCCCCGATCTGTCTGTTTCCCCATTTGCTGGCCATCTCAGGATCCTGCTGTGCTGCCCTTCCAGACACCAACTCTTCTGGCCTGATCCCGGCCCCCACAACAACAATTCCCGGGCCAGCCCTGGCCTCTCCTGTCCTGGAGCGCCCCGATGTTCAGCCCAACCCCCAGTAGTGCCGATCCCCTCACCCCGCCTTCACCCTGCAGATACCCTCTCGCTGACCACGCTCTCCTTTTGGGCAGACACCCTCCCTGGCAGACTGCCCCCCAAACCCACTCAATCATTGCCCTTTCTCCATCCTCGACCAATTGCCATGCAGGGGGACCTCTCACTCTCATCAATTGCCCTGAGGCCCCACCCACAATAGACCTACCCACTTGGCACTGCCTGATACCAGGTGGGCAATGCCAACGTTCCCCTGGGCATGAGCACTTTGCCCCTTGAGCAGTGCTGGAGGTACAGGCTAGCACTGCCAGGGTACCCATGTCCAGGCAGCACCTCCCTGCCACCCGAGCCTCTAGGTAACCCCGATTACTCCCTCTTCATTCCGGCAGGGTCAGTCTCCTGCCAGTTCCCTGAATGTGGGGAGCTACTCTGAACCCCACCGCAATGAAGTACTATTGGCACAGTGGGAGATTCAATCAGTAGTGCTAAGTTTCCAATGATGATTTAAAATACATTTAAAACATACTAAAAAAAAGATTCAAATGACTCACCTGTCTTCCCGCCAGTTTCCAGCCATGGTCTGATCTTCAACTATTCGTCATCTCTGGGAGATGCGCATGCATTCCTGGCGCATGCGCAAATCCAGGAACAAGGTTGGCGATGTGCATCTCCCATCCCAACTCGCCAGAAAAGTTGAGGGTCAGGATGGGAGGATCGCGGGCATGGACAGGGATGTTGTCTGTATTTAGAACAGTCAAGTCTGAGGGAGATGGTGTTTATGGAATGTATTGTGGGTTGTATGTGGAAAAGAATGCCCATTTTACATGTGTTGTTGACTGGAAACCCCCATCTCTTTTCCAAGGCGCACCTAATTCCTCCGTAAATTTAGAATTTGCCCCGATCTGATGAATCTTGTGACTATTAATTGCAAGAAGGGCATAGAATTATCAGGAAATGTTGTTGATTGGAAAGGAATGAATGTTTTAAAGAATCCCACCACTGCAATGTGTCTCACTGTCTCACAAATGGATTGTCTTGCATTATTAGTAACTGAAACAGTTCATGTGGGGTAAAGAGCTTAAACACTCACCAACATCATAAAGAACCCCAAGGTGTGCTTTTTTTTGCAAAGGGGGTGTAGTGTGCAGTGTGGTGTGGTATTACAGAATTGAGAGAGAAATGAACTATGTTTCTCATCTTACTAGTGAAATATTGTAAATTAATTGGTAAAATGATAAGAGAAAATCTGAGGTTGAGCTGATATTTGAGTAGGTTTAGCATTTCAGTGTGTATGTATGGTCTGGTTGATTGTTAAATGTAGGTGACTGTTGTTGCCTTGGATTGAGAGCAGGAGTTGTTAATTGAGAGAGAAATGAACTATGTTCTCTCATCTTACTAGTGAAATATTGTAAATTAATTGGTAAAATGATAAGAGAAAATCTGAGGTTGAGCTGATATTTGAGTAGGTTTAGCATTTCAGTGTGTATGTATGGTCTGGTTGATTGTTAAATGTAGGTGACTGTTGTTGCCTTGGATTGAGAGCAGGAGTTGTTAAAGCCATCATTTGTTCTTGTGGAATATTCATTGTGGGCACTAAATGCAATGCTTTACGTTTTGATTTACCTTCAAAAGGGCTGAGAAAGTGTTAAAACTATCAAAATTTAAGTTCAAGATTCCTTGAATTTATTTTTGTTTTGGGTTTGATTACAGTTTGGAAGAAAGAAGAATGAAGGCGACATCTTAATCTATTTTCTTTGAATGATATTTTGTATCCCAGTTTAAAATGTTGAATTTGAATGAAAGGGAAATGTTGTGGAATAAATGTCTATGTGCATTCAATAACGTATTTGCATGGATGTTTTTGTTATGTTGTTTGCTTTAATGTTTTAGTGTTCTTCCCCTAATCATGATTTTACAATATTGGATATGATATAAAGGTTAAGATCAAATGGAAATTGGATTAAATTGAAATAAGAAAAAATTTTGGAATTCCTTGACCTTTTGAATATCACCAATGGTCATGGTTGTACTTAAGAGATATAGGATATAAATACATATAAAATATATATGTGAGAAGTTACTTTGAACAATTTTTTTGGAAGGTAAATTGAAATTTTAAAACCAAAGTACATAAATTGGAGCTTGAAATAATCAATTTGAATCTTGAATAATCCTGGGTTCAAATTGTGATAAGAAAGAAATTAAAGCTTGGCGGGAGCCATGTGCTCTTTTCATTGTCTTGAAGAAATCATGAGCTAATCACATTGGAATGTGTTTTATTTCTTGTGTTTTCTTAACTGGCAGACATTTCACCACCTTGATGTTACCATTTGAATTTGGAATAATTTTACCAAGCAATATGTCATTGTTTCATAAGTTTTTTATGTAGAATAAGTGTTATCTAAGATAATGCACACATGAACAAGTAAAGTTTGTTTGATTCAATGTATCTAAATGTTAAAAAGTTGGGAGTTAATTTTCTGTGAAAAGTTAAGAGCTCTGCAGAGTGTCAATTGGATTACAACAGATGACAGAATTTTTTCTACTATTTAGTTATCTGGGGTTACAGGAGTTAAAATGTTTAGAAGAGGAGCACATAAAACATTTGTGCAAATCGTGTTATTCATAAATAAAATTGTGCTAAAAGTAGATGAAATGATGGAGGAGTTTCCTCTACAACTATTAAACAGGTAGAAAATCATTTGAATTCTTATTTGTACTTTGGATACATGGTGTTAATTGAGTCATAAAAGAACATAGTATATATATGCTAGAAGGAAACAGATTTTGTACTGTGGCTGTGAAAAGTTAAGTTTAAAATAGTAGTTCTGACAAAGTGTGTATTTTTAAACATCAAATACGTTGGAGCATTTAACCTACCTCTTCAGAACTTTTAGTACATAATCCTCCTAAATCCATATTTAAACTCTTCCATCTGTACCAATAATTTATTATTGTTCTGTGTATAATTCTGAACCTAAAATAGTGTAATCATAACAAATGTCAACAAGGTTTTATATGACAATGTTTCCTATGATTTGGTATCAGTTGCATTGGATTTCACTAAAATACATTTACCTGAATGGTGTCCCTCTCAACTTCGGGAATTACATTTTTATTTAACACAGAGTTTGTTAAATCAAGAAGTGGCCAGTGAGGAGCTTCAAAAAGTTGCTAGAGGAGGGAGTTAATTAACAATTAACAATTGCTATAGTGCAGTAGTGTTATAGTTAATATTGTGATTTCACAAAACTGGACATTAAATTTCAAGCATTAACCAGTTAGATTAAGACTATTTGAATTACACAATGAAAGTTAGGCATCCAGATACAGACATTACTAAAGTAGATACTGTTTACTATTCAATTTTTAAGATGGAAATGGAAAAAAAAATGTACAGTTGCATATAGAAATGTTGTTATGAAACAAAAATCTCGTAAAGTATAAATATAACATTTGTAACATGTTAATAGCTAGTTTGGTTGGATTTTGATGTTACATGGTTGGGAAACAGTTTGGTCATGGTCTGTGGTCCATTACACTATCCACCCCAGGATCAAGAGAAGAGACTGTGGACGGAGAAAGAACAGCTGCAATAATAATAGCTGCAATAATGGCAATAGAGACTTTTCTGGCTGAGATGCTGGGATTTTTGGTCAACTTACAGATTAACACCTGATGTAGGTTGTAAAGAGGTCTGAGAGCTGTGATCTGAATCTTTCTGTGTTGGCTCAAGTAACGGAAGTTGTTTGCGTGAACTGAGACAGCATGGCTTTGATTTTTATGGCTGCTGTGTATGGGACATGTCAAATGAACAAAGTATGAATGTATCCTTCAAAAGTAGTTTCACTGGATGTTCCTGCTATGTGATTGGTTTCTGGTTGTAGAATTGGTTGGATGACAGAGCATCTTCGAGAAATGAATGGAGCATTGTGGATAAAAAGACATGAGTCATTTGTTTGGCAGTGATAACCCGACGAGACCAACCATCGCAAAAAGACTTGTATGCTGAAGGATGCTTCAGAGAAGAAAGTAAATTCTACATCATGGATATTTCTTGGCCAAGGTTTTCCTAAACTCGATTATATCTATTTTCAGTTAAATAGTTAAAGTTGATTTTTAGTTAATGCTGATATTCAGTGAAAGTTAAAGTGCAGTTTAAGAACTAAAATTCTGTGAAAGTTGATGTTCAATTAGAGTTAAAGTTTAGGAAAGAGTTAATGATTTGTAACTGTTTATGTTTGAGTTGGTGCTGGAAGTGTTAAATAAAGAAATAATTGAATTACTGTCACTGTTTATCTCATTAAACTGGCATGCTTGGAAGGTCTTTAAATTAAAACAGTATAACTAAGGACAGGACAAGGGAGAGGGCCTGGATGAGATACTCTATTAGAGAGTCAGTGCAGACTTGATGGGCTGAATGGTCTCTATTTCCTAAATGTGATAATCATCTTACAAGATCTGTAGACACATTCACAGTAATGTATAAACTGCATGTCTGAAGATATGCAAAGCGGGATTTCTTGGGCGAAACCAGAAATTCCCACCCAAGGTCAACAAAGATTTCCATTGTTGGACCCTTGCCTGCTTCAATTCCGTCGTGGGCAAGGAGGTAGAGATGCAGCTGTGCTGTTTTTTGCTGTCCCTTCCTACAATCTGTTCTTTAGTGGGTCAATTACTTTCAAGGTTTAACACACTCTGTAGCTTTTGGCATCTAGCTCCACTGTGCATGCTTGATGGATAGATAGCGAAAGCTTCATATATCAGGTTCTCCTGATGGAAGCATCCTTGTAAAACCATGGTATTTTGTTCTTGCAAAAAGATAGGATGTTCCAGATCTGGAGTGCTTTCTCTGAGATCAAGTTCAGCAAATTCATTTGTGTGACAGGGGAAAATTTGTTTATTTGCTTCGTAAATAATTTTTTCTCAGTTCAACTTGTCTGTTTGCAGCAAAATGTTTGTACTCAAATAGACAAGGTGTTGTGTTCTAAAATAGCATCACTCTAAGTCTTCTGGATAGTACCCCATTATTCAAAGATTGCGTATAGGCTTCCACACATTTCAATTTCAGCAAGGCTGCCTTTCAAGCCAAAAGCAAGACTGTGTTCTCAAGCTTAAAGCTCTCATCATTAATCAATGCTATACTGAACAATACATCTCACAGTACAGGTGTGTTAGTTGAGTGTATTCCAGCTGAATTCAATTCCAGCTGTAAGAGCCAGGTGTTTGGCTTATTTCTCAAAATTGAAGTCAATAATCAAATTAAAATACATTACACCTCTGCAATTTAGCTGTGAGACTTGTCTGCTTGCCTCAGGAGACTAAAAGTCTCCGCAAATCCTTCTAATTGCCTGTTTATTTTCTGACCTTGATTTAGGGGTTGGCATACTCATTCAAATTTTTATCTTTGTATTAATTTGAGCAGAGAAAGGCCAATTTATGATGATTCCGAGATTACTATTCCACAGGATGTTCCAGTCATCGTATTCTTTCCTGTCCATTCTTATACTCTGCCCAGTCCTATCTCTCACTCTGTCCAGTCACTCTCACTCCACCCAGTCGTTCTCTCACTCTGCCCAGTCACCCTCACACTCTGCCCAGTCACCCTCACACTCTGCCCAGTCACCCTCACACTCTGTCCAGTCACTCTCACACTCTGTCCAGTCACCCTCACACTCTGTCCAGTCACTCTCACACTCTGTCCAGTCACTCTCACACGCTGTCCAGTCACTCTCACTCCACCCAGTCACCCTCACACTCTGTCCAGTCACTCTCACTCTGTCCAGTCGCTCTCACACTCTGTCCAGTCGCTCTCACACTCTGCCCAGTCACTCTCACACTCTGACCAGTCATTCTCACACTCTGTCCAGTCACTCTCACACTCTGTCCAGTCACTCTCACTCCACCCAGTCACTCTCACACTCTGTCCAGTCATTCTCACACTCTGTCCAGTCACTCTCACTCCACCCAGTCACTCTCACACTCTGTCCAGTCACTCTCACACTCTGTCCAGTCACTCTCACACTCTGTCCAGTCGCTCTCACATTGTGTCCAGTTGCTCTCACATTGTGTCCAGTTGCTCTCAGGCTCTCCTCAGTCGCGGTCACAATTTTGCCAGTCCTGATCTCACTCTCTGCCCAGTCCTACCTGCATACTCTCCACAGAGTGCTCTCACAATCTACACAGTTGCTCTCACACTCTACCCAGCCTGCATTCACACTCTCTCCAGTCCCACTCTCACAATCTGTGCGGTCAGGTGACAGGGGTTTTCTCCTTTGGGCTTTCAGTTTCATTTTGGGGAGTGTGTTGGAAACATTTTAGCAGCAAGTAAAAAAACAGACTGTCTCTCTCTCTCTGCTCTCCTCTTTGTTTGGCTGTGAAACTATTGTTAGTTAGCTGAAGGAGAAGTTTATTGCCTTCCTGTCTTAAAAAGCTGGGTTTTGGGAAATAGATTTGACTACAACCTCTTCAGCACAAGGGATTGTCAGCTTTTAACCCGGGGAGCTAGATTCCTGTAGCAAATGGACATTAACCTATGTTGTATTGTGCTTATTTGCAGGGGTTTGTGTATTGGATACTGGCTTTGTTTGGAGCATACTAGAGATATTCCCATCATGTTATGCATGATTGTGGTTGTCATGTTTCTTGCTTCTAAGTGTTAAAATTTCTTTCCAATTGTCTTACTACCTTTAATGAACATTTCGTTTTGATAAAAGATCCTCAAGGGTCAGTTGAATCAGACCTTAAGTGAAACCTGTCATGCTCATCCGAGGCAAATTCAACATTAAAGATTATAGGTTAGGCGAGCTTCATAGAACCCCTTGAAGAATCCAACCTGACTTATAACACCCTCTGTCCAGTCCCCTCACACTCTGTCCAGTCGCTCTCACCCTCTGTCCAGTCGCACTCACACTCTGTCCAGTCACTCTCACACTCTGTCCAGTCACTCTCACACTCTGTCCAGTCACTCTCACACTCTGTCCAGTCACCCTCACGCTCTGTCCAGTCACTCTCACGCTCTGTCCAGTCACTCTCACACTCCACCCAGTCACTCTCACACTCTGTCCAGTCGCTCTCACACTCTGTCCAGTCACTCTCACACTCTGTCCAGTCACTCTCACACTCTGTCCAGTCACTCTCACACTCCACCCAGTCACTCTCACACTCTGTCCAGTCACTCTCACACTCTGTCCAGTCACTCTCACACTCTGTCCAGTCACTCTCACACTCTGTCCAGTCACTCTCACACTCTGTCCAGTCACTCTCACACTCTGTCCAGTTCCACACTTCCAGTCGCTCTCACACTCGTCCAGTCACTCTCACACTCTGTCCAGTCACTCTCACACTCTGTCCAGTCACTCTCACACTCTGTCCAGTCACTCTCACACTCTGTCCAGTCACTCTCACACTCTGTCCAGTCACTCTCACACTCCGTCCAGTCACTCTCACACTCTGTCCAGTCACTCTCACACTCTGTCCAGTCACTCTCACACTCTGTCCAGTCACTCTCACACTCTGTCCAGTCACTCTCACACTCCACCCAGTCACTCTCACACTCCATCCAGTCACTCTCACACTCTGTCCAGTCGCTCTCACACTCTGTCCAGTCACTCTCACACTCTGTCCAGTCACTCTCACACTCTGTCCAGTCACTCTCACACTCTGTCCAGTCACTCTCACACTCCACCCAGTCACTCTCACACTCTGTCCAGTCACTCTCACACTCTGTCCAGTCACTCTCACACTCTGTCCAGTCACTCTCACACCGTCAGTCACTCTCACACCACCTTCCATCCCTCACACTCTGCCAGTCACTCTCCCATCACTCTCACACTCTGTCCAGTCCTCTCACACTCTGTCCAGTCACTCTCACACTCTGTCCAGTCACTCTCACACTCTGTCCAGTCACTCTCACACTCTGTCCAGTCACCCTCACACTCTGTCCAGTCCCTCACACTCTGTCCAGTCACTCTCACACTCTGTCCAGTCACCCCACGCTCTGTCCAGTCACTCTCACGCTCTGTCCAGTCACTCTCACACTCTGTCCAGTCACTCTCACACTCTGTCCAGTCGCTCTCACACTCTGTCCAGTCGCTCTCACACTCTGTCCAGTCACTCTCACACTCTGTCCAGTCGCTCTCACCCTCTGTCCAGTCGCTCTCACACTCTGTCCAGTCGCTCTCACACTCTGTCCAGTCGCTCTCACACTCTGTCCAGTCACCCTCACACTCCGTCCAGTCGCTCTCACACTCCACCCAGTCACTCTCACACTCTGTCCAGTCACTCTCACACTCTGTCCAGTCGCTCTCACACTCTGTCCAGTCACCCTCACACTCTGTCCTGTTACTCTCACGCTCTGTCCAGTCACTCTCACACTCCACCCAGTCACTCTCACACTTTTCCCAGTCCTGCCCTCACACTCTGCCCAGTCCGCTGTCATACTTTTCTTAGTCCTACTCTCATACTTTTCCCAATCCCACTCTCATACTTTGCCCAGTCCCACACTCATACTCTGCCCAGTTGCTTTCAGACTCTGCCCATTCACTCTCACACTCTGCCCAACCTGCTCTCACACTCTGCCCAGTCCGCTCTCACACTTTGCCCAATCCTGCTTTCACACTCTGTCCAGTCGTTCTCACATTCTGCCTATTCTGCTCCAACTTTCTGCCTAGAACACTCTCATATTCCTGGAGGCCAATCTCATGGGACCATTGAGATCATCTCAGATATCATGTAATATGATTTTCAGGAATATGTTGGAACCCTCATGCGTCAGCCCTCCCATGATGGTGAAGGATGATCACATTCGGAGAAGTTAGCTGTCTTAAGTTGCCTTAAAATACAACCTGCACATTTTCCATGCATGCAGACTAGAGTATCTCAGTACGTGAACAGGGAATTTTGGCTTGCATCTGTCTGTCAACTCTGTAATACCAAATACCACAGCCCTGTATTCAGAAAGTAAGCAGGGTGTTCAACATTCACCGATGCATTCAAGAAATAAACTTTCAACATGCTGATTGGAAAACCTTGTGACACCCTTTTGTTTGTAACCCAGAATGAAATTGGTGTCCAAGAAGTTGACATAGCCTGTATTTAAAATGTCCTGGCACATTCAGAAAAATGGTGTATTGTTGTACCTGAAAATGCTGCTCAGATTCAATCAGTCATAGCATTTAGCCCAACTTCTTTGGTGAATAAAGTCTCTCTAGGTTAAAGAAAGTTCCTGAATTTGGCATTTAGTAGCTGTTCCTGCTGGAAGATTCAAACTTTTAATTTTTAATATGTTAATATTAAAAACAGCTTTGACAAAGGGTCATCCAGACTTTAACATTAGCTCTGTTCTCTTTCCACAGATGCTGGTCAGACCTGCTGAGATTTTTCAGTATTTTTTGTTTTGGTGAAAATATTAATTCCTGGCTTAAGTTCCTTACCCACTTCCCTCCGACTTTTATTGAATTGATAGCTGTTAGGAGTGGGAGGATTCGTTAGCATGTTACCTCATTGACTGCTTGAGAGAGAGGTGTTCAAAGGTTGTTCAAAAGGGTTTGTATTGCAGCATTGCAAGTTTAAATTGCGTTGGGATTATTGGTGCGAGAGTAACAGACCCTCTTCACTTGGCTTGTATTGAGCAGTCAAGGGGAACTTTACTTGGGTTTTAGAGAATAATGCATATTTACAAAGGAACCAGTAACTGTTCTTGTGCTTTGTTCTTCATCATGTCATGCATGGGGCAGCATGGTGACACACTGGTTTGTACTGCTGCCACAGAGTGCCAGGACCTTGGGTTCATTTTCAATCTCCTGTGATTGTCTGTGTGAATTTGCATGTTATCCCCGTCTTTGTGTGGGTTTCTAGTTGCTTCTCACAATGCAAAGATGTGTGGATTAAGTTGATTGGCCATGCTAAATTGTCCCTGAGTGTCGGGAGACTAGCAGGGTAGATATGTGGGGTTATTAGGATAGGATCTGGGTGGAATTGTGGTCAATGCAGGCTTGTTGGGCCAAAGTATCCTCCTCCTTCTGTGCTTTAGGGATTGGATGTCATGCATCTTTCACTCTGAGCAGGATGAAAGATATATGTGAGTTAGACCCCACATTACCTCTTGTAATACCTTAACAGGTATACATTATAAATGTCCCATTAAAGTAAAATCTGCTGTACAACTGGTACTGGGAATAAACATAAATGCTTTTGCCATTGATAAAGCCTGAAATGAGACTTTTCAATCAATTTGAATCGGAGGTTTTGTAATCTACCAACTTTTGATGGGTAATGAATGTGTTTTATGTATAGAGAATGACATTCTTTAGAACTATTTTCATAAAGTCGTACATCTGTTAATATTATTAGTCCATATTTCTTGGTGGGCAACACGACAGCTCAGTGACTATCGCTGTGCTGTGCAGATACATGGATTTGGGCCTGTGTCTGTGGGAGTTTGTGCATTCGCCCCATGCTTGCATGGGTTTTCTCTGGGTGCCCTGGTTTCCTCCCACATCCCAAAGATGTGCTCTTAGGCTGATTGGCAGAACAAATTCTCCCTAAATTGTCTCAAATTTGGTTTCGATGTATAGATCTATAAACATAGATAGAGATCATGGGTAGAAGTGTGAACGTCGAGGTGGTGGTGCGGGCTCGTTGGGCCGAAGGGCCTGTTTCCTGTGCTGTTTTGTTCTTTGTTCTACATGACGCTGCCGCGAACTTCAAACGCTATGGGTCTATAAAATGTAGTTTGTGTCACATTACCCAGCTATAATGTGCTGAGGAATCAGATTACCTTCTGTCTCTGGAGTTATGCTGCCACCTCTTGTGTTGATGTGCAGCTCAAGCTGATTAACATTAGTGTTAAAATGTCAGTATAATGGCAGACTGGATAAGAATTTTCTAAGTTGGAAATGTTTTACATTTTGCTGTCCTCGTGCCATATGGAAGAATTAAACATGATTGCATGTGCAAGTTCTATCAGCATCCACTGACTGCTGTTCCATGTTTATGTGTGAAAAGAAAAATGAAACCTGGCTGCCAATTTTTTAATTAATGGATCATGTCTGCCAACTGCTGAGTCTTCCTTTCTTTGAAGAGATTGGCTGACTTGAGCTGTGTAATGGGATGTTCAGTAGTTCAATTGTTCTGTACTTGATTATGTCAGTCTGTATACTATTGATGCTTGCTGTAATTTATTGCTTCGGTCTGCCTTTACGCTCAGTGAAGAATCTGTTAAACCATGTTCTGCACCTCTACAACTGACCCCTTGGCCAACAAAACCATGGCAACAATTCCAAGTTGATATTTTTGGAAAAGTGCAAGCAGACTCGAGGAATCAATTTTTTTTGCTGGTTGCTTATATAGCAAATGGTCAGAAAATACTGTAACAAATTCCATGTCCACGCTTTGGTCATTGAAATTCTAGGCACTTTTGCTTACTAAATGAAGTTTGCTGGAGACTATGGTTAGTGTTTTATTAATTATATTGATAAGGTTTATTAGCAATAACTTTCATTAATGTTTATTACATTGCAAAGCTTTGATGACAATCACATCGTTAGGGCAATTGCATTGTTAAACGGCTGATTGGTATCAGGGCTAACCTGTAAATATTATTTGGTGCAACACCACAACCCAAAAGAATATAACTGGCACCATACAGCGACTGTATTTGTGACCAGGTATCCCTGTTTTACTGATCATCCTAATCATGTTTAATTTTGAGGTTTTAAGTTTCCTTTGTGATTCAGCATAGTGGTTAGCACTGTAGCCTCACAGTGCCAAGGACCTGGATTCGATTCCGGCCTTGGTCACTATATGTGTGGAGTTTGCACATCCTCCCCATGTCTGCATGGGTTTTCTCCCAATGCTTTGGTTTCCGCCCACAGTCCAAAGATGGACTGGATTGGTGGATTGGCTATGCTAAATGGCCCCTTACTGTCAGGAGGATTAGCCATGTAAATATGTGGGGTTATGGGAATAAGGTCTGGATGGGATTGTTGGCGGTGCAGGCTTGATGGGCTGAATGGCTTCTTTCTGCAGCTATGGATTCGATTCTATGATTTGTTTTTGTTTGATGCAGTATTTAAGGGTCTGCCATTTGGTTGGTTTCATTTAGTTTAATTATTTTGCCCCAGAGGAGTTTAAATGGGAGCAGCTGGAACACTGAAGAGAGGAGGAAGGGGAGAATCTGTTGTCTTAGAAATAAACTTATTTAAGATTCAGGCTAGCTTTGGACTCACAATCAAATGCTGATGGTTAATGATTCATTGAAAGGAAAAGATTTGAACAACCCATTCATATCCAGCTTTGCACATATCAATCCACTAATATTCTCTGATCAGAGAGACGCCAGCATGCCACTGACCATTCTTAATCCATTTCTGCCATTCAGCACGAATGTCAGAGTTAAAGGAGGAGGAATCACAAAGCAAAGTGAAAACAAGTGAGCAGGGTGCAAGGGAACCATGATTTGAGTTGGAGTTTGAGTTTGCAACAAATGGCTAAATTGCAACACAAACTTGCATCATCTCTATCAGGACCAAAGCAGATCAAACTGTTGCTTGGTGCCAATGCTAATCTATTAGATGGCTACACCAAGTGGAATGTGAAGTGCTTAGCATTGAGCAGATTAGGATATTTTAAGAATATTTGTGGGGAAGCGATGACCTAATGGTATCGTTGTTCAACAATTAATCCAGAAACTCAAATAATATTCTGGGGACCCGGGTTTGAATTCCACCATGGCAGATGATGGAACCTGAATTCAATAAAAAGAAATCTGGAATTAAGAATCTACTGATGACCATGAAACCATTGTCGATTGTCAGAAAAGCAGTTCACTAATGTCTTTTAGGGAAGGGAATCTACCATCCTTATCTGGTCTGGTCGACATGTGATTCTAGATCCATAGCAATGTGGTTGACTCTCAACTGCTCTTCTAACCTTGTACAATAAAGTTTATTTTGTCAGTTTAAGACCATGAAATCTTGTGGCTTTAATCTTTTTGTGGGTAAGTGCAATTTCCAACTTTATTCCTTTAAACAAAAAAATACTGGCTCCTATTGGATCATGACAAGGTACGTCACACAGCTAAGCTGCACTGAACTGACAAAAAAAACCTATAAAGACATTAATGCATCAAACATTTCAAGTTTACAAGACTGTGCCAGACTGAAGCATAAACAGAAAATGTTGAAAAGTCTCAGCTGATCTGATAGCATTTCTGGAGACACAACAGAGCTAACATTTTGAGTCTGGATGACTCCTCATCAGAGTTGAACTTGATTCCATGGTTTGCATGGAATGTAGATAAGAAGCTGCAAGATTCCAGAGGAGCTGGCATGGATGAGGAGTGCATGGGAAATAGGGAATACTTTGCAGCAAGCAGCCTTTGTGGGCCAATCTTGAGATACATTGTACCTGTTTACTGGTCAGAAACTTTTCCTGTCTATTGGACCCCAGATTCTTCAGATTGTGCACAGTATTAAGCTGCTTACCATCTTCTGCCACACCTGGCAAATCTGTTCTCCAGGCAAGATGCCTGAAAATGTCAAATTTGAGAATCCTCCTCAATTTCTTTTAGGTTCTTTACCCAGAGGGTGGTAAGGGTATGGAATGCCCTGCCTGCGTCAGTTGTAGATGCACCAAGTTTGGTGGCGTTTAAGAGGTTAGTAGATAAGTTTATGGACGAAAAGGGAATGGTTTAGGTTAGAGGGTCATTGCTTTTTCCTAATTGGTCGGCACAACATCGAAGGCCGAAGGGCCTGTTCTGCGCTGTAATGTTTTTTGTTCTATGTTCTATTTGTAGGTGTCATTTTGGCAACCCTGAAATAGGTGAGTGGCAGCTTTATCAGTCAATCAATTGTCCATAGTTGTTCCACAAACAGAATGCACACAAAATAAGATGAAGAACAAGATTAGCAAATCACATTGTTGAATAGGGAACATTTGAATAGGTATTGAACAAAATGTAAGAATGATCAAACAAAACAATGTTGGGATATACGGGAACACTGAAGGTTAGGAAAGAGATCTGTATTAAAGATATAGATACCAGGCAATACATAGCGTAGAATACAATGTTTTAAGAAGAAAAGTAAATAAAATTGAGGAAGGCAAAGGAGAACTATCATCTTAAATTAGTAAGGGATTCTATAGATTCTATAAAACAAAATAGCAAAATATTTTACAGGCACATCAATAAAAAGGTTAGAATGGTAATGTGACAATTAAAAGATCGACTGGATAATACCACGGGGAATGATAGAAAGATGGTGTAACTATCAAATATTTATTTTGCTTCACTATTTAGCAGGGAGATGGAACAAATATATATGGCATTAAATTATGAGATGACTATTGAGATAAATGAATTTAAAGTAAAGAAGGAAATGTGTTGGATGAACTAGGTTCAATCTGCAAGGTTTCCAGTGACAAAGGCAAAAACCCATCAAGCTAACCCTCAAAAATCCGTATATTTGATTTGATTTGTGTGTGTTACAATTTGGATGTATTAGTTTTAAAGAATTCTTATCATCAACAACACAAACACAACTTCAGAGACACTAGGGCTCAATTTCAATCCTGCATTTTTCTTCCCCCCCACCTGTCTCCCAAAAGGCAGAATGGTGGAATGGGCAGTTCCTAAGATGTGAGGAATGATCAGGCATCCTGATATCACTCTCATCCCTTTAAACTTTGAACTTCAGGCCCAGAAGAGATCATGGAGTTCTCACAAAAGACAGATGAGGTTCTAATTAGCATGCAAAAGTCGAGGTTAAAATCCAATGACATCGTTGGCACCACAGCATGGCCCAAGCTGTTGGATCTGAAGCAAGAGCTGCCAGTTATCCATAGTAAGTGTTGACATGATATCTGATTATATATGTGTGTGTGTGTGTGTGTGTGTGTGAGATTTGAGTATTAGATACATATCAGAACTTTTATAAGATTTGTAATACATAATATAACATGTTTTCAAAAATACATGTTTAAATTCTCCGAAAGTGGTTATGTGTGTTTCTATGCATACAGCACCTCTGTAACTCCAGGTACTTTGTGTTTTTTCTATACTATACTCACTCTAAATTAATCTGTTCTGATCTATTATTCTTTCTATCCCAGGTTATCTTAAAACCCCTCTAACACAAATTAAATGATGTTGTTCTTACAGTTAAATCTGTGACTTCAAGCGGTATTCTGTAGCAGGAGAAATAGAAGTGCTCCGCAAGAGTGCCTCAGCCTCCGGAGCCCAGGCTCACAGCTCCCTTGCTTGTTTTGACCTGCAGCCTCCCCTCCCCCAACCCTAAACCAGTCCTCCCTATTTTAGACTCCATGTCCCAGTCTTCCCAATCAGAGGCGTATTCCCTAGCCTGTTTGGATTTCACAGATTTCGTCAGGATCACAAAAGGTATTTATTAACGAGGAAAATCTGTATAGAGGCTGGCAACATTCCCCACCAGCGCCTCCCCGACCCCACCCCCGGTCCCGCCCCCCGGAGAGCGCAACCAGCTGCCCAAATGCCTACATGTCTTCCACATGTCTTTAGACTGAGAGAGGACTCCATCCTCTGGAGTAATTACCAATTCTTAGTCCCAATTGGTCCCTCAAGCTAGGTGACCCACTTCTGCTGCGTTGCCCTTTAACGGACAATTACCACATTTTCCCCCCACCTTTAACTCCCTTACAGAATCTTCAAAAATCAAGTTACTCTATCCCAAGCTCTAACTAAACATTATACACACGAGTTGGACGATCATAAATCGAGTCTTGGAGGGGTATTCTGTTGTTTGAAGAGAGGTGTAATTCTGTTGTCTGAATTGCTTCCACAGGATCAACATTAGCAGGAACTGCAAAGAATGGGTACCTTGTCTGGTACAGACAGTTCATTACTATTTGCTTCCACAGGGACATCAATTATCTGTGTAACAAGTGGATGAGTTACTTTGATAATTATAGGTTCAAAAATATTTCTTGACAACAATATTGATTGCTGGAGTGACTCTCTACTCCTCAAGTGATCCATATGATTACAAATGATCCAATCCTCCTTGTCAACTGGGTACAACAGAATCCTGATTACATAGATAATGATTCCAGAGGTCTAAATTGATCCACCATGAGACTTTCTTATTAGACATCATGTCATATTTTGCACTTAATATGAGTTTTTAATTGTTGCAGTGGTGGTGGCCTATTGATGATGTCTTGAGGCATGGATGTTTAACTTACATTTTAGCACAGCAGGCTAGGAGATTGTCGCTTCGGCCGACTCATAGCGTTCGCATCCCACGAGTGTCTCCCAGCACTGGATTGCTGATGGCATCTGCTCCAGGCTGGGGAACTGCAAAGACAATTTACATGGTCACTTTAATACAATTTGAATGTAATCAGCGGGTGATTGATAGGTGTATGGGTTCCTAATACCATCCTGCATAAAGATTGGTGGGGGAAGGAGGGAGGAAAGAGGGAGATCGGAGCGGGCTGGAGGGGGGGGGGAGGGATGGCTAGGAAACGGTCGGGAGCCCTGCAATCGAGCCATTGGTGGTGGGGTGGAGTGGGGAGGGCGGCTGGGGGTAGGCGGGTGCATGGAGTCAGTGTTGCAGGGATCACGGGACTGGCCAGTGATTGCAGGGTCTACTGCACACATGCTAATCTCAGTACTAACAGTTCAGCACATGCTCAGTAGCCCGCTCAGCATGCTGATTTCAGCCTCTCCAGCGGGGCAAGGCCCTGGTGCTTGAAATTCAATGATATTCATGCTGATGGCTTCTGCAGTGCACAGAGTGTGGCAGATTCCTCTGAACTCCCACTGAACAAAGCAGTATGAATTACTCCAGTTTCCATGCGAATCCAACACTTAGAAATTTGGGGGGAAAATTCTGCCTGTAATCTTGCAGTGGAACTCTTTCGTGCAGACATGTTGCTTTTCCATTCGTGTGACCATTTCAGCCATTTCATTCTGGCGCGTAGGGTGGAATATTATGGTCTTGCTTATCCCAGAACCATAAAATACCATCTGAAATCTACAAACCTACCTATAAACCTGCCCCCCCGCCCCTCACCTAGTATGATTCGCGTGGTGAGTGTGGCAGTAAAATTGCAGCTGTAATCTCAGGCTCTTTCTCTGTATGAATATCTGATTCTGTTATCAATTTCAATGTTTTTATCTCTTCAGTTAATTTTTCTTGCCTTCCTTCTCCAAGCTCTTGATCTTCTGATTCAATCCTTCACTGGATTTATCTTATTTGCTGGTTATCTTTTTTAATGGAGTTCAGAGTATTTCACATTGTCTCATTAAGTTCTCCTTCTTCTTAACCTCAATTTGACTTGCTCTCAGTCATTTTGTTTTGTTGTTTTGTCCTGTGCTTCAATTCTTTTTACTGATCATTTTTTATGTTCAATAGTTCCTAGTTTCTTTTGAAGTCTTAATTCATATGTTTCTTCCATGGTGATTCCACTATGTTCTGACTGGGCATCTACATTTCACAAATGCAGCCTTCATTTCTACTTGTCTTAACTTCAGTCAAATTCTTTTTGGCTCCTCTGTTGGTCAAGGCTGCCTCTGACAAACAAAGAACAAAGAACAAAACAGCACGGGAAACAGGCCCTTCGGGTTGTTGACTTGTTTCCATTCTGCAATTCTCTCAGTCCTCATTTGGTCATTTAATGTCTTCTGTTGCCCTCCTGAGGTCTGTCAGTGTCCTATTGGATTCCTCTGTTGTCCTCCTGGGGTCTTTCAGGGTCACCGTTTTGGGGTCTTTCTACTGCTGCCTCTTTCAGCTCAAGTCTTGCCTCTTCCCTAAACTCTTTATTGCCCCCTCTGGAGTCTTATGTTACCTCTTTCTTGATGTCTTCTGTTTTTAACGGGCCTTTGTTGAGAGTTGTTTCTTTCTGAGGTCTTTTCTCCAGTTTTCCTGCCCGTTTGCCATCTGTTTCTTCTTATTGCTGCTGCTTTAAATGTCACATTAAATGTATTACCACTTTAAATTCATTACTGCTTTAAGACTGTGATTTTCTTTTAACCGTTAGCAGCTGCTGGTTCTCTCTATGTGCTTTTCCCGCTTTTGAAGTTTTGGCAAAACCTGCTGCTCTTAAACCATTTTTAAACTTTTAAAACTTTGCTACTTTTAGCTAATGGAAAACTCTCAGTGATTGCTACAGATTTTTTTCCCAGCAACCTGAAAAGCCTGTCTTCCCCCTGCTATTGATGTGTCTCATTTTATTGATTTTGCTGGGGACCTGGTTCAAAGGGCCATTTTTGAAACTTGTTCATTTCCTTTCTTTTAAACAGATGGAGGTCTTTTTTTAAAAACCTTGGAACCTCAATGGCTGCAATCCCACTGGCTGTCCCCAATCCTTACAGACTGCCCAAGAGAGGACTTCACCCTCTGGGGTGATTATCCACACTCCCAATTCCAAATGGTCCCTCAAACCTCTTCTGCTATGTTGCCCTTAAAGGGACCATTGTCATATTAAAAATTCCAGCCTGCGTTTGGATAAAGAAACCAGGAGATAAATTTTCATCACAGAGTGAGAAACAGGAGCCATGCTTGTTTTTGGAGTGCATATCTACCTCTAAGGACTGGGAGGGAAGGCAAACAACTCACGATGTTCAAGTGGGTAAATCCTTAATTGACAAACTAATAGGCTTCCTGCCCAATTAAGGTCCAATTAACTCCAAAAATTGGAGCAGCAATTAGGGACTCCTTGCTTCAGAGGAGCAGTAACTAGGAGAGTGCTTTAATAAGAAGGTGTTCTCTCAGCCACTTTTTAAAAATTAAAAGTAAAGAACAGGAAAAAAGCAGTCAGACCACCCCAGTAATAGGAAGAGTGCCTCTACAGAGTGGTTTTGGACTGTATTCTGACCTTGGACTCTACTCTGACCTGATGGTCTGACAGTTGCACTCACACCCCAGCCTATCCCAACTGATTGACCCCATCCTGTCAAAAAGCTGCAGCTCTCGATTGGAAAATCTCAGTCAGCCTCCTGAACCTAACTCCACCAAAATGGCATCCTACATATCAGCCAGCATCAATGTTTTTGGGCCCCTCCCCCCCATCTCCATTCCTGCCTTCAAGGGACCTAACAATTCAGCCTCAAGTGTTTTCCATGTTCCATTCGGTACTTTGAGGAATCAATAAAAGTCGGGTTTAAAATGGTCTCAACCCACTTGACAGATCAACACAAGTGTATTTTAGAATAAATTTTATATTGCTGCCGCATGTTTCATTGCTGTTTTAATGATTAGAAGTGCAGTTTTATATCAATCCATCATATTATTATCCCATAATGACAGCAGTGTGATACAATTGACTGTAATTTTGATCCAAGGGACGATGAATATTGTCATGTCACACGTACTCTACTCATTAGCTGGGTCTTCTTTTAAGAGCAGCACTTCAAGTTGAGTGCCTGTATAATCAGACTAAATTTCAGCTTTATCAACCTTCAACATTAAGATCACATATTTCAGAGTTTGGGACAGGACTTGTGGTGGAAGGAAAGTTGAGAAATATAAGACCTAAATAAAGTGAAAAGATTATGTCGGATTATATAAGATAGACAGCACCGAAACAGGCCATTCAGCTTCATCAGTCCATTCTGGCATCTGCTCAAGCTCCTGCCAACTTTCTTTATCAAAATCTACAGTCATAACCCTCTATTCCTTTCTTCTTCCAATGCTTGTCTACCTTCCCCTTAAATACATTTATGTTACTCACTTATATCACTTCTTGCGATAGTGAGTTCCACATTCTCACCACTCTTAGGGGAAGACATTTCTCCTGAATTCCTGATTTGATTTCTCAGTGACTACTTTACATTGATGGCCTCGAGTTCCCCACAAGTGGAAATGTTCCCTCTGTATCTACTCTATCAAAATCATTCATAATTTTAAAGGCTTCAATTAGATTAACTCTTAGTCTTTTTTCAAGAGAAAAGAGACTCGACCTGTCAATCTTTTTCTAATATTTATACCCACACATCTCTGACATCATTTTTGTAAATCTTTTTGCACCCTCTCCTGTGTCTCAATCTCTGTTTTATAATCTGACAAGCAGGACTACACACAGTACTCCAAATGTGGTCTAAGTTCAACATAGGTTTAGCATAATTTTCCTACTTCTCAATTCAATCCCTTCAGAAGTGAAGCCTAGTGCTTGGTTTACTTTCTTATCTTGGGACTTCTAACGATTGACATATTTGTATGCCAAGATCCATTTATTCCTCTACTCACCTCCCACCTTCTAAGTATTAAGCGACTTCCCTATTATTTCCACCAAGATTAACAACCTCACATTTATCCATGTTGACATGGATTATTGATGCCCTCCTGTAATTTGTTGCAGCCCTCCTCAGTACTGGCTATTCCCCCCTCTCCCCCCAACCCTCAATTTGTTGTCATTCACAAACTTAGAAATTGGGTTTTAGATTCCAAGGTCCAAACTATGTGAACAAGAGTGGTCCAAGTACTTATGCTTGTGGGACACCGTTACTCATCTTTTGCCACTTTAAATAACTATCCTTTACTCCCGCTTGCTACTTTCTTTCTTGAAACCAGTCAGCAATCCATTTTGCCATTTGTTCCCTGATTCCACATTGTCTAACCTTATTAATTAATCTATAATAGGGAACTTTATTAAAGGCATTTTAAAAATCCAGATAAATTATATTTATCACTTCAGCCTTTTGAAAATCCATATTAATTACATGTACTACTTTATCTTGTCTACACTCCCTCTGCTACTGCTTCAGATAGTATAATGAGATCGGTCAAGCAAGATTTTAATTCTGAAATCAATGCTAACTATTTATTAAATTTCTCATTTTTAGATGCTCTTCTATTCTCTCTATTTGTACAATTCCATTATTTTTCTCACCACCAATCTCGCTGAACATGTTCTTTCACCTATCTTAAATATAGGAGTTATATTAGTTACCCACAAATCTTCCGATGCTACACCTTTTTCTAATGAATTATTAAATATTTGCAGCAATGTCTCTGCAATCTCTTCCTTAAATTATTTTCAAATACTCGTATGTAATCCATCCAGACCAGGAGTTTTATCCTCTTTGAGGTTCCTCAGTGGAGGCTTACCTCCAGCCCTTGAAAATCCTGCTGCATGGTATGTCGGACATCCTGGCTTGATTGGGGAAATGGGACCAGAGAAGGAATGTCCATGTGCCTGAACTTCCGAGGGGAGCTAAGGATAACTTCCCAGACAGATTTGAGAACTAGTAACAGCTATTCCAAAACTATTGAATGATATTTATCAGCCTTTTCTGTGTGTACATGTAGAAGAATGGTTATACTGCCCTGTACCAATCCTTGAGGGTTTATTGCATTGTTTGTAACAATAGGAAAAAATCTTCAGTGAAAATATTTTAAAAATCATCTACAGGAAACTTGCTGGAACATTGGCAGGTGGCCTTTGATTTGTTTCCCATACTGTAAGCTCGCTATTGCCTCATACTGGGCACCATATTTAAAGTACAATCATGCACACCAGGACTGGTGCACAGCAAGGAGATGATCCCAAAATGAAAGATGCCTGCTACCTTCAAGTTCAATGACACTTTCCTGGACTGCTTGCTGGATGTAGCTGAGGTGCACCGTGATGTCCTGTATCTCCATTTTGGCCACAGATCCACCAACATCACCACTCCAGTGGCAATGACGGTGAGTGCCCACTTGCCGCACAAGAGATCTATCACCCAGTGCAGAAAGGGAATGCATGATTTCATTTTTGCTGTCAGGATAAGTCCATCATTTCATGACCCTATTTTTATGGACTCATCAGCCCATTGCACATTCACATTGATCTCACATGCTGCTACCTCAAGGGTATCATCACTCGCTCTCTCTCATACGTTCACATCTCTATCAACCTCATATCCTTGGGTTTGCCTCCTCATCCTGTCCATTCACCACACATATAGGCCAGAAATCCTTATCATTTGCTTCAGCATGAATCCTGCTCACACTCTGTCTTTATACAGAACAAACTGGTGCACAACAACAGAGAGAGTCCTCAGACCCAGGGAAGAGTTTCCAAAATCAAGAACTTCACTCCCTTTGAGAAACATACCACCATAGGCCGGTGAACACATGGATCGTGCCTGCGGTGAGGGGGAGCTGGCTAAGCGAGGATCGAACACCAGCTTATCCCACTGATGGCAACACAGTGAGGGCTTTGTCAACTTGCAATGGTGCATGGGAATAATCCTCCTCATCCTGCTCCTTGGGGGATCTAGTAGCTATGAGGACCACACATATTTGCCTGCTTCATCTGGCCTGATCTTATTGGTATTAGTCTCTTTTGAGTGCTCTTCATTGTTACCTTTCCTGGTTTCCTGTATCGTGAACAAAGGGCTCATAACCTGACAGTTTACATCTCAGCTCAACTGACATTACAAAAATTGTTGGGTGGCCCTTTACTCGGCCCCCAGTGCAATACACCAATCATCTCAGAGGCTCTCAGGGAACTCACTAGCTGAGTTCATCCTGATTTAAATTGTTTGTTACCCAGCTATTTTCATGTTTTATGATGATGATGCTGAAGTCCTGGTGCAAGACCTGTTTGGTTCCTCCCTGTGCGTGTGTACAAATTCCTTCCAAAGTCCTCTTAGAACAGGATTTTGAGGTTTTCCTCACTCCATGATCTCTCAATCCTTACTCTCAAAACTTCGAACTCATTGTGAACGCAAATGTTTATGACCTTGATGGACCTTGACTGTCCCCATCTAAAGACCTCTAGCATAGTGTGATGTAGACCTGCTCCCCACCCTGGCAGCACTTTGGGCAGCACGGTGACCCAGTGATTAGCACTGCTGCCTCACAGCACCACAGATCACCAGCTTGGGTGACTATCGGTGCAGTATTTGCACTTTCTTCCCATGTCTCCAGGTGCTCCATGTTCCTCCTACAGACCAAGGATGTGTGAGTTGGGTGGATTAGCCTTGCTAAATTGCCTCTTAGTGTCAGGAAGAAGGGATATGGTAAATTCATAGGGTGACAGGGATAGGGCCTGAATAGATTGTGGCTGAATGACTTCCAAAAACACTGTTTCCATGATTCATTGTGAACCCTCTTGTTTCCACTTCCTTCCCCCCACCACTCCCACCCCAGCCCCAGTGTAGGATTCACTCTGCAGCCCCTTGTGCTGCCACAGTTCGAATCCCTAATGCCCATCCCCTGAGTCAGGGTCTCAGCCTGCAGCTGATTTGAAGCCACCTCCAACTTACCATTGTTTCACTCAACCCCCCACACCCCCAACACCACCTCGTCCACACCCCCTTTCCCCTGCCCCCAGACTCCCAAGAGTCACATACTGTTGGCACCTGAGGCTGATGAAGAATCCCTGGTGTCGAGAACACTATGTGAGGTAGGTGCACAGATCTCCAGTTGCAAGGGAAATGTGGCTTGCCAAATTCACAATGTTTAGATAACCTTGTGAAAAAAGTCGGTCTTATTGCGCTGATGTGGCCTATTTATTCAGCCCCGGTGATGGAGTGGGGGGTGCGATCTCGATATGGGGCCCTTTTAATGAATGCTATTGCCATTCAAAAATACACTAAGTACATTCCTTATTCCTTTGTGCAGTGAGAAATGTGACCCATCACGGGAGTCAGTACAGCACTTTTGCAAACTGGTTTCATGGCATCGTAAAACCAAGTCTTCTGCTCTCATGATGTCTTTCAGTCTACCTGCCATGATGGGGAGGAGTGAAAAATCTCACTTTATGCCTGAGTTTCTAATAATAGAGCTCCTTGTGAGAGAGGCTCCCTGCAGGGAGTGCAAACTCAGAAACAGGTGTTTGATTTATCTTTCCAAAATGCCTGAATAAGGCAATTGGAAACTGGACTGACCACACGGCATACAGCATGTCCTTCATGCAGTCTGTCCATCATCTCTTTAAACCACTGAACCTAAAACAATGGTGAACCATTAGGAGGAAATAATTTTCACAGTAACTTCATCGCCGTGTTAATGGAAGCTTACTTGTGACACTAATAAATGAACTCTAATCCAAACCTTCCTTCTGGATTGAAAAGATTGAAGGTTCCAATGTTTTTTGGAAGATGTACTTAGTACACTGATGAGAAATATTATGAGAGTGATGAAACTGATGAGAATAGTGAAGCTGATCTCACCCATAATTCCTGCCTTATGATTTAAATATTCCTATTTTGCATTTATGTCGTGAATTGATTCGTGTTAAGTTTATGAAAAACACCTTAAAAATTTGACATGTGATCTAAATTCATTTGGATAATCAGGCCATAGGAAATCACTCATGAAATTATAGTATATATAATGTAGAAAAATAATTTGCTGATATTTTTCATTTTAGATGTCAAAGCAATAAGATGAAAATGTAACCTTTAATTAAATACATAATTTCATACATTCTAGACAGTAAAATTGTAATTTATTAGTCTCCTTTTGTAAGTTATGAGCGTGCAAAAAACACAAGGCATCTCCCAGTGGCACTGTTAATCTATGGTAATTAACAGTCATTAAATGTATGTGTTAGGAAGATTAATAAAAGTGTGAACTAGATAATTACACTCATTGTTCAGTCTTGTATTCATTAAGAACAGTGGCGAGGATTTAAATTACTCCTTTTAATATTAGAAGTATATTAACAAAATCAAATGAATTATTAATGCCACAAGAACACACTTTGTCAAAAATGTTATTTAATGATATTTGATTAGAGGTACAGCACATATCTTTGCCAGTAGGATGGAAAGTTATATAAGTTATATACACAACGTCAGGTAAACATCGAGTCATTATTGCCCTCGTTCTTTTACCAAGTGGCCTGGTGTGAACTCTGACCTCAATTACTCTGATAGCGTGGCATCCTTTGGGCAATGACAAGACACTTCAGGCTTCATTAGGTATCTATTGGTAAAGAAAAATGCAGTTCAGGAAATAGCAGAAAAGGATGCCTTGGGACAGAGCCCCAGTTCTTACAAGTTTACTACATGGCTGCTGGATGATTCAGCGTGGGAGAGGACTTCATTCTCTAGTGCGATTGGTCCCGTAGGCCAGGTGACCCTCTTCTGCCGTGCTATTTTAAAGAGACTGGCCTCCACAATCACTACAATGGCAGCAAGCATAAATTATATGGGGCAGTGTTGCTGTCAATGCGATCTACTGAAAGACATGTATTTTATCCAGTTGCTTCCATAACCAGCACTGCCTCATCAGTAATATGTGCTTAGCCTCCAAACACTAAGGCTTCTGGCAACTCAACAGATTAGCCAGCTCAGTGATGGAAGTTTTTTTTTGCTCACTGCTTTGTATATCCTGGTCCAGCAATTGATGAATGCAAGACAACCAGCAACAAACCTGTCAACCACAGAGTAAAATAATGCACAGATGATAGCAGTTTTTGTTTTTGCTGTTATTTCAGTGTGGTCCAACTGCTCTAACATATAAGTAGGAACGATTACACATCACTGGGAATCTCATGGTAATATTGCAGAATTCATTTTTCATAGGCAAGCATGAGCTCAGTAGGAATAGTGGTTGCCCTTACTGCAGTGAAATAGATCCATGAGTGAAGAGAAAATTCGATTTTTCCCTTTAATGGAAGCAAAGTCAGCAGGCAGGCCGTACCACATGCCCAAGGCCAGCATTGACAGTCTAAACTATAATGAGCAAAATACTGCAGATGCTGGAATCTGAAACAAACAAAGAATATTGGAAAAACTCAGGAGGCCTGACAGTATCTGTAGGGAGAGAGAACAGAGTTCAATTTTCAAGTCTGTTTGATGCTTTATCAGAACTGAGAGAGGAAAATCTGTTAGACACTATACTGTATCTGGAAGAAACTGCAACAAAAGCGTAGAAAACTTAAGAACAAGAAATAGATGACCAGGTGCAGTGAAGGAACGGGGGGTGGGGGTGGGGGGGTTGGGGAGGGGGGTGCGGGGTGCAGTTGGTGGAGGAGTGTTTTTGCATTGAGACAAAAATGTTGGGATATCAAAAGAAAATTGAGGAAAAGGTCACAGTCTAAAGTTGTTGAACTCAATGTTGAGTTGTTAGGGCTGTAATGTACCTAATTGGAAGATGAGATGCTCCTCCTCCAGCTTGCATTGAGTTTCACTGGGACATTGCAGCAGACCAGGCATGGACAGCCAGGCATGAAAGAAAGATGCTAAGCTACAATGGAAAGTAACAGGAAGATTAGGATGTGGAATGAGCAAAAATGTTCCTCAAAGCGGTCACCAAATCTGCATTTAGCATCCTTAACATAGAGGAGAATACACAGGGAGCAGCAAATAAGGTAGACCAAATGAATGCTTCTAAGGGTTCTGTCACTGACTGTACACTTCCCTCCTGCATTATATGTTACAAATGCATCACCTCCCATTTTTCCAGATTAAATTCCATCTGTTACTTCATCACCCAAGTCTCCAACCTATCAATGTCCTGTTGGATCCTCCGGCACTCCTACTTGCTATCCGTAGCTCCTCCAATCTTTGAAACAGCTATGGCAAAGGTAGAGAATCTCAGAGAATGGTACCTTTGAGCACTGGCGGGATAATTTGAATTATCAGCTTTACATTTTCTCCATCTCCGTCCATCATATCAGGTTCAATGATGCCACCCTCGAAATGGTGTTTCTGACATGTTTGCATATTTCCTTAACCAAGGTTCTCCCCCCACCACTGTGGTTGATAGGGAACCCAACTGGGTTCAATCCATTTCCTGCACCTCTATCTTCACCTCTTCCCCTTTCTCCCAGAACCATGGTAGCACCTTCCCCTGCACATTCCAACCCTTTGTCCTCATCTACTGCCCCAGGTTTGCACTTATTGGATGGCAAGCATGCAGAATTAACTGACATTCAGGATTTGATGGTAGAATCATTGTAAGGGCTTCAGAGGTGCCTTCCCCTCCAGAGTCTACTCGCAAAAAGAATAAAACATGACCTGTGGCATTTTCGGAACAGTCTTAAGCAATCTCTTTAAAACCTCCCAGTTAGACTTCACCATTGAGGACAAAGTGTGCTTGGCAAACTGCTGCCATATTGACCTGAACATTACAACAGGCTTTCTATGGCTGATATTCAAAACTGATTTGCACTTTTAAGCAGCCGGAGCTTGTTTCAGTCAGGTAAGCTGCTTGTCTCAATATCTCATTGGGGGCTTTGAGAACTGAGGCCTCCATGGACTTGCCGCTTGTTCTGCAGAGAGTAAACAGACATGCATTCATGATTGGCTCTGCGAGACTGATCAAATAGATTTAATTTTATTAGGAAATGCAAGGTTTGAATGTCTAAACAAAACAGTTGGTGTTAATGAAATTATTTCATAACATTTATAATGAATTATTTCATAACATTAAGATGTTGTAAACAATGAAGATAAATCAGCATCAGTAAAATAAAAGATTATTTGCTCAGCTAACATAAAATAAACTCCCAAAGTCTTCTATAGGTATATAAATAGTAAAAGTTAGATGGAGGTGAAAGGCTGATTGGGAACCGAAAGATTGATGTATGTGTGGAGGTATAGAAAATAGCTGAGGAATTAAATGAATGCTTTTCTTCTGTGTTTAGCGAGGAAGAAGATGCTACCAAGCCGCAGTGAAAGAAGATTAATATACATAAACAATTTAAAATTGATGAGGAGAAGTTATTGGATAGGCTGTTTGTACTTAAAATGCATAAAAAATTGACACCGGATGAGATATATCCAAAGATACAGAAGGAAGTGAGAGTGGAAATTGAAGTCATGATTTTCCTAATCTTCATTAAACTTAAGGGGTGGTGTCAGAGGAATGGAGAATTGCAAATATGCCACCCTCGTTCAAAAAAGGGTGTAAAGGTAAGCCCAGCAACTGCAGGCCAGTCAGTTTAATTATGGTTGTGTGGAAACTTCTAGAAACAGTAAAATTAATAGTTGCATTGATAAATGCAGGTTCATTCAGGAAAACCAGAATGAAATCTTTGGAGATAAAATTGTTTTTAGCTAACTTTTTTTTGAAGTGTTAATAGAAATGGTTAATGGACTGTCAGTATTTGATACAATGCCCCACCACAGATTTGTGAGCAAAATTATGGTGCATGTAATAAAAGAGGAAGTAGAAACATGGATATGAAATTAGCTGAGTGACAGGAAACAAGAAGTAGTGGTTAATGAATGGAGGAATGGTTATAATGAAGATTATGAGGATTTTAGCATTTGGAGGCTTGTTGTTCCTGATATATGTTGAAAACATAGACCTTGATGCACAAGGCACAATTTAAAAATTTGCAGATGATATGAAACTTGGAAGCATTTGAACTGTGAAGATGATAGTATACAATTTCAAAAGGAGATAGACAAATTGGTGGAATGGACAGACAGGTGACAGATGAAGTTCAATCGGGAGAAATGTGCAGTGATTCATTTTGGTAGGAAGGGCATGGAAAGACAATATGAAATAGAGGATACATCTCTGAACGGATACAGGAGTGTGGATGTGTCACTGAAGATGACAGGGCAGGCTGAGAGAATGGTGAATAAAGCAAACAACATCCTAGGTTTTATTAACAAGACAGTAGAATTCAAGAGCAAGGAGCTTATGTTGAACTTGGATAAGACATTAGTTTTGCCTCAGCTGGAGTATTGCATCCAGTTCTGATGCTGCACTTTGAAAAAGATGTGAAGGAATTAGAGAACAAATTAAATTTACGAGAATCATTCCAGTGATTTAGAACTACAGTTATGAAGATAGATTAGAAAGTTTGGACTATTTTCATTGGAGAAGAGAAGGTTGAGAGAAGATTTGACAAAGATATTCAAAATCATGAAGGTCTAGACAGAATTTATTGGGAGAAACCTGTAAAAGATGGAGACCATGAGCCACAAATTTAAAGTAATTGAGAAAAGAAGCAAAAACAACATGAACAAAAACTTGTTAATGCAGTGACTGGAATGTTCTGCTTGAGGTTGAGGTGAAGGTAGGTTTAGCTGAAGGGTGTGGTGGAAATAGGTTCACTCTAAAATCTGAAAAGGAATAGTATACAGGATTATAGGGAGAAGATGGGAGAATGGTGCTGGATGAAATGCTCATTCGGAGAAACAGTGCAGTTACAATGGGCCAAATGCCTTCTGCACTGTAACAGTGGGTCACATGGTGATAAGGTATTTACTTAGCACTGTTCCCTTACAGCGCCAAAGATCCAGGTTCGACTCACAACTTGGATTGCTGTTGGTGCGTGTCTGCTTGGGCTTCCTCCGAGTGCTCTGGTTTCTTCCCACAATCCAAAAAATGTGATAGTTAAATACATTGGCCGTGTTAAATTCTCCCTTAATGTACCCAAACAAGGGTGTGATGTGGCAACTTGGGGATTTTCACAATAACTTCATTACAGTGTTAATGTAAACCTATTTGTGACATTACTAAATAAACTTTAAACAGTTTGTTATTCTCTTATTTATTTCCTGGCTGTTGTGGAACTTGCTGTGTCAAATTAGCTGCACATTTCCTACATTTAAGAAGTGCTTTGGGATATCCTGTGCTTGTAAAATTGCTTTATAATAAATACAAGTTCATTTAAATAAAAAAGAAAATTTGTAAGAAATAAAGAACAACGTTCCACTTAATTACAAGTTGTGGATAAAAAGAAATAGCAAATTCAGCAATAATAGCCCATCGCTAATCACACTTAAGAAGGTGGTGATGAGAAACCTCTTGAACCATTGCAGTCAATGTTGTGTAGATACATTCACAATGTTGTTAGGAAGTTACTTCCAAAATTTAGACCAAGTAGCAGCAATGGAGTGATATACTTCCAAGTCAAGGATGTTGCGTGACTTGGAAGGGAATTTGCAGGTAGTGGTGTTCTCATGTATCTGCTGCCCTGGTCTTCTCACTGGGCAAAGTTGCAGGTTTGGTAGGTACTGTTAAAGCTTGGTGAGTTGCAGTACATCTTGTAGATGATACATGCCAATGCCTTATTAATGAAATTGTTAAGGTTTAATGATAATTACATTATTAAACAAGTGATGGATATTTGTACATTTATTAATGGCAGTAGTGTTAGTGTTGATTGAATTAGGTTAATAATGTCAGCAAAGAAAGCTGATGTGCCTCAGACCTAACTTTGCTAACTAGTATGTATCTTGTTAACAGTACAAACTGCTGCCACAGTGAATGTTTGCGGAAGGGGTGCTAATTAAGTGTTCTGCTTTGTCCTTGTTGGCGTTGAGCTTCTTGAGTATTGTTGTTGCATTCATCCAGGCAAATGCAAAATATTCCATTACACTCCTGACTCGTGCCTTGTAGATAGTGGTTAGACTCTGGGAATTAGGAGGTGAGTTACTATCTTCAGAATTTCAAACCTTTGAAATGCTCTTGTAGCCACAGTATTTATATGGCTGGTCTCCAGTTCAATTTTTGGTCAATGCTAAAGCCCAGGATAGTGGGGTTGATAGTAGAGAATTCAGCATTGGTAATGCTATTGAATATCATGCGTAAGATTGTCTCTTGTTGGAAATGGTCATTGCCTGGCACTTATATGGTGCAAATGTTACTTTTCACTAATCAACCCAAGCCTGGATATTGTCAGATCTTGTTGCATATGAGCACAGATGGCTTCAGTATTGGAGGAGTTGCAAATGGTGCAGAACATTGTGCAATCATCAGCGAACATCTTCATTTCTGACCTTAAGGTGGAGGGAAGGACATTGATGAAGCAGCTGAAGATGGTTGAGCCCAAGACAATACATTGAGCAATTCCTGAAGCTCAGATAATTGATTTGCAATCACCACAACCATCTTCCTTTGTGGCTGGTAGGACTTTAACCAATGGAGAGTTTTCCCTCTGATTCTCATTGATTCTAATCTTGCTGGCTCCTTAATTCCACACTCAGTCAAATGCTGCCTTGATGTCAGTGGCAGTCACTTTCACCTATAACCTGCATTGAGCAGGTTATTGCTGAGTAAGTGGAGTTAGATGACTGTGTTGACAGCATTTTTCACCACATTGCTGATGATCGATAGTAGGGTGATGGGGTGGTAACTGGCTGGGCTGGATTTGTCCTACTTTGTGTGGACAGGACAGACTTGGACAATTTTCCACATTACCTGTTAAATGTCAGTTTTGTAATGTACTTGGCAAAGGGCATGCTTAATTTTGGAGCATAAATCTCCAGGGCTAATGTTGGAATACTGTCAGGGCCCATAACAGAAATGATTTCAGTCATTTCTTGATATCTTGCGGAATGGATTGAATTGGCTGATGACTACAATCTGTGATACTGAGGATTTTTGGAGGAGGTTGGAGATAGATCATCTACTCGGCACTTCTGGTTGAAGGTAGTTGCAAATGCTTGAGCTTTGTCTTTTGCACTAATATGCTGGGCTCCCCAATCATTGAGGATGGGGATATTTGTGGACCCTCCTCCTCCAGTGAATTGTTTAATTGTCCACCACCATTCACAATTGATTGTTGCAGGCCTGCAGAGCTTAAATCTGATCCGTTGGTCATCGGATCACCTAGCTCTGTCTATTGTATGCTGTTTCTGCTTTTTGGCATGCAAGTATTCCTGTATTGTGGTTTCACTAAGTAGACACCACAATTTCGGAAATGCTTGGTTCTACTCCTGGTACGCTCTCCTACACTGTTCGTTGAATCAGAGTTGATCTCCGGGCTTGAAATTAGTGGCATTAGTTTACAGATTGTGGTTGAAGATATTCTGTTGATATGTTTGGACCGAAGGGCCTTGTTCTTTGTTTTTTGTATTGATGGCCACAATGCCTAATTATGAGTTAAAAGCAAATTATTGCAGATGCTGGAATCTGGAAAGAGAAAAGAAAATGCTGGGAAATCTCAGCAGATCTGGCAGTATCTGTAAGGAGAGAAAAGAGCTGACGTTTTGAGTCCAGATGACCCTTTGTCAAAGCTAAAAGTCTTGGAAAGTGGGTGATATTTATACTGCAGGGTGAGGGAATGAAAGATGAGCCATAGCCACAGAAACCAGTGGAAAAGGCTACAAATGGCATCCACAGAGAAAATAAAGGGTGTGATTGGCCAAACAGTGGAGAAGCTAAAATGAGAGGGTAAGCTGTGACAGATAAAGATGTTGGGGGGGGGGCTGCAGAAATGGATGGGATAGAGATAAAATTTAGAAGAGGGGAAGAAAAGTTAAGGTAATGGGATAAAATAAGAGGAATGAGCAGGAAGAAAGCAAGAAAGAAAGACTGTAAAGAAATAAAAGGTAGAGAACAGTAAAAAATTAAATAAAATAGAATGAAAACAAAGGGGTCAAGGTGGAGTAGAGCAAATCATCTGACATTGTTGAATTCGATATTGAGACCAGAAGGGTGTAATGTGCCTAGCTGTAAGATGAGATGCTGTTCCTTCAGTTTGCATTGAGTTTCACTGGAATATTGTAGCAGGCCAAGGACAGACATGTGGGCATGGGAGCAGGATTGTGTGTTAAACTGGCAAGGAACCCGAAGATCGGCATACTGATTGCACACAGACTGAAGATGCTCAGCAAAGCTATCACTCAGCCAACGTCTTCTGATATAGAGGAGAACACATTGGCAGCAGTGAATGCAATGCACCAAATTGAAAAAGGTGCATGTGAAATGCTGCTTAACTTGAAATGAATGTTTCTGGACCTTGGATGGTAAGCATGGAACAGGTAAAGAGACAGGTGTTACACCTTCTGCGATTGCATGGGAAGGTGTCATGAGAGGTGTTGGGATATAGCGGAGGAGAGGACTAGGTTATCCCGGAGGGAACGGTTTCTGTGGAAAGTTGATGGATGAAGTGAAAGGCAGATGTGTTTGGTGGTGGAGTTGGTGAAAATGGTGGAGGATTATGATTTGTATGCAGAGGCTGATGGAGTGACATGTTAGAACAAGAGGAACTCTATCCTTGTTCTGGGATGGAGGGACGGGTGAAGGTTGTAGCTCAGGAGATGGACTGCATGCTGTTGAGAGCTCAATGGATAGGAATCCATGGTTGAGGAGAAAGGAGCACATATTAGAAGTAACATTTTGGAAAGTGGCATCATTGGAACAAATGCAACAGAGGCAAAGGAGCGAAGAGAAAGGGATGGAGTCGTTACAGGATGTGGGGTGTGTAGAGCTGTAGCCTAGATAGCTGTGGGAATCAGTGGGCTTGTAGTGGATATTGGTGGATAGTTAACTGCTGGAAATGGAGACAGAAAGGTCAAGGAAGGGGAGGAAGTGCCTGGGATGGACCGGGTGAAGGGGTAGAAATTAGAAATGAAGTTGATGAATCTTCTGAGGTCTGGATGAGCGCATGAAGTGGCAACAAAATAGCCATCGATGTACTAGTAAAGGAACTATGGGAGGGATCTGGGTAGGCCTGAAACAAGCAAATATTCTGCATATGCCATAAAAAGACAAGTGTAGCTAGGACCCATGTGGGAACCCATTGCTACTCCTTTGATTTGGAGAAAGTGAGATGAGTCAAAGGAGAAGTTGTTGAGAGATAGCACAAGTTCAGCCAGGAGGAGTAGCATGGTGGTAGATGGGAATTGTTCAGGCCTCATTTCAAAAAAGAAACAAAGAGCTCTCAGGTTGTCCTGGTGTAGGATGGAGGTGTAGAGAGGTTATGAGTTCCTAGGAATGCCAGAATGTGAGTGACTGGGAGAGATGGTGGAGCCTGTCTTTCTGGAAGGTGAGCAGTAGGGATTATTTTCATTCCAGTCGGGGTGGGAAATATTGGAAACGCTCAGCATATCTGGCGGCATCTTTGCAGACAGAAACAGAGGTCAGTGACACTTCATCAGACTCAGTGGTGATAATGAAACTGAAATATTGATGTTTTTTTTCTCTCTCTTTTTCTCTATGCTGCTTGACCTGCTGAGCATTTCCAACATTTTCTGTTTATAGATCAGATTTCCAGCATCTGCAGTACTTTGTTATATGCTCCATGCTGGGCATTATTTTCTCACTTGCTGGTTTCCTCACTGCCTGTCGCAGACCTAGTCTAACTGTTATGTCCTTTAGGACTCAACCAACATGATGCTGCTGAACCACAATTGATGATAGACTTTGAAGACCCCACCCAGAGTATATTCTGTGCCCTTGGTGCTTCCTCCAAGTGGTGATCAGCATGGAGGAGGAGTACTGATTCATTGGCTGATAAGCAGCAGGAGGTTTGCTCAAGGTATATTTGGATTGGATTGTGGTGAAATTCAGCGGTTGTTCTGTCCCCAGTAAAGAGCATAGGAAGCCTGGCAATTGCATTATGATTTCTGTTACAGGAGTGGTGCAGCAAGAGTGATGGAGAATGATTTTCCAAAAAATACATGAAGGCCAACTCAAGATCTTATCCTGCAAATAAATACAGTCAGCGTCAGGGAAAGAATGACACTTCTGTTTCTGGACTCCTTAACCTCTCTGCTCCCTCCTCACCTGCCCCACCTTTAACATTGCCCCTCACATCCTTTGCTGGCGCAGAATTGGGAACTGCAATCACAGAGGTGTTCAACTGTTACATATATTTTTAGCAAAACATTTTGGTTTTTGTGCTCAATTCCTATTTTTAAATAGGCCATCAAATTTCAGGTTTTGGTACAACCATGGCTTTGTCAGATAATTCCACACAATTTGGTTGGCCATATTATGGAAACGAGCTCAGTTTTGTTGAATGTGGTGCTATGCGATATCCAGGCAGCAACATTCAAAGAATTCTGGCTTCGACAACAGAAAAAATGCACTTCTCATGAGTAATAAATAATTTCTCATTTTAAATCTAAGTTCACTATATGCCCAGCATGGAGCATATAACAAAGTACTGCAGATACTGGAAATCTGATCTATAAACAGAAAATGTTGGAAATGCTCAGCAGATCAGCCAGCATGGAGAGAGAGAGAGAGAAAGTATCAATATTTCAGCTTCATTATCACCACTGAGTCTGATGAAGTGTCACTGATCTCTGTTTCTGTCTGCAAAGATGCCGCTAGACGTGCTGAGCATTTCCAATATTTCCCACCCCAACTGGAGTGAAAATAATCCCTACTGCTCACCTTCCAAGAGGACAGATTCCACCATCTCTCCCTCTCTGGCATTCTGAAGAGTGCTCTAGGAAGCAATCATTGTCCTTGCAATTCCCGAGGGTATACCTCAGTGCTTGACAGTCCACTAACTGGAAAGGAATGACTCCCATAATGAAAATATTAGCTCAAGATTCACTACTGAATGAAAGAAGTGGAATATATGCCAATCAGAATGAGTGATGTTTGTCTTTTTCTATGAATTGGAAAGACATCAAGCAGTTTGGAGTCCATTGTTGGAAACTTACTAGCTCAAACAGTCATAGTCAGCACATAGACCCATCCACGAACCATTGAGAGCAATGAACCTGGCTAATATGACTGCTGGCTTGCAAGTTTTTAGTGAATTCAATTAAAATAATGAAGATTGACCAAAAAAATGAATTACAATGAGATGCGTGATTGATTAACCTATTATTTTCCTGTTGGTGGTCTTGGTTGAAGGAAAAAACTCGGTCAGTGTTTCTGGAGAATTCCATACTCTGTTTCAAAAACTAATATGGAAGCTTTAATATCTAAACTAGTGCGACAGACCAGTCCTTAGTTTAAGCTTATTTAAGGGATGACACTTTTAACAATGAAATGCCCACTTAGTACTAAACTGGAAAGGCAACCAAGATTATGAGTTGAAAGTGTTAACAATGCAAACAACAGTATAGCCAAGATATTTAAATTTACACTCAAAATGCATAGCCAAGAAAGATAATTATATACCCAAAATATCAAACTGCAAAACAAAAAGACTAATAATTATGGATTATAGTATCCTCCACTTACTAATTTTACTGCAAGGGTATACTAACATAATGCAAACAGATTTTCTGAGGCTGTATGCCATCTATTTGAAAAAGAATAGAGACACTGGCCAGGTGCCTGGACCAATATTGCTCCATCAATCAATTCCACATATTGGAAAATCGTAGGTACCCCGGCTGTGCTTTTCCAACCATTGAAATCAATGGACAGAAAGCTGCAGGCAGCACATCTTTAATTATCTGCTATGCCCTAGTCATGTGTGAGATCCAGCCATTGGCACAGCAATTTGCAAAATCTATGCTTGCTTTTTGCTAAAATGAGCAAACATCAGAAAATACATCCCCGTATTATGCCTGCTTTATGTGGCTGTTCCAAGTCGGCTACATGTCACGTCAGACATGTAACTTCACCAGAATTAGTAGCTGTATGGGTCTAGATGTGCCAGTAAATTAAATATATAACCACAGATTACAGTCTAAGGCCTTGCTTCATTCCAAGAAAATGATGTTGGCTTGCTTGCTAAATTACTATTGTGACACTTATATCAGAACTATTCAAGGCAGGACTACAATCAGGAAAGTCTGACAGGCTATTACAGAAACCTGATATAAAACTGATAGAAGGCAAGGATAGAGAAATAATGTACCACGTGTAAAATTACTGAAAGAGAATAAGAATTTTATTTATTGAAAGGATAGTAGGACCAAGGGACACTTTCCTGACTGGTCTTCTACTAATATGGTACCAAAATATGACATTTTATCATTTTTATATTAAACACAAGAAACCCACATGTAATGTCAAAATATAAATTTCCCGAAGATTGGTAGCTTGTCACATCAAAATGATTTTAAAAATCCCATTTGTCCATATTTCAAACCACAGAATCTTCTGTTCATTTCAGCCATTTAAAATCTTCACTCTTTCATGCTTTTCAAATGCACCAAAATATATCCAGAGCAAACTTAATTTTGCTGACGTTAGGAATAGAAATGCAAATTGAGGAGTGAGAAAGGATGTTGGTAATAAAATACATCACCAGATAAAAAGGAGATGCACGAGTAAGTAAACTTAGTTTCTGCATGATTTTTTTCTTATTTCTAAATGATCAGACATTCAGAGTTCCTCCATGCAGCATATCCAGTGTTACATCGTCAACAAAATCAATACAGTATTTCAATCTTCAATATATTTCCCAAAGGTGATGTTTATGTCTATATTTGTGAAAAGCAGCATTCTTATCATAGGACATCCTGAGCAAACATTTTCCATCTGTTTGCTTTTCCAGATTTCTAACTGCACTTCGCATTGAGATCCTTAACAGACATTTAACAGAGATTTACAGAAATTTACAACTTATGAAATGTTGGGATTTTGTTACACCCCATGTACACCCCTTCCTCCCAAAAATCTCTGCCACATAATATTAATTACATGAGGAATTATTTTTAACTAATACCTTCAACAATTGAACCATTTATTATCATGAATAATTTGTTTGGATTAATTTTATCATCTCCCTTCAGAAATTTCAAAACCTCAAAAGTTCGGCTACCTTGATTCTTTTGTTCTTGAAAAAAAATCTTTCCTCATAACTTTAACATCTTCAGAATCATCTCGATTGTTCAAGCTGTATCCTCTCAAAGTGAATAATGTCCTTCTTATGTTCATGTGAGTAACTGTAAACAAAACAAGGTCAGAAAAAGGCCTCACCTAGCAATATCTCTTTTGTTTTCTAATTTCATCACCATGCAATTGTAAACCGGAAACTCATTTGTTCATTTTTATTGCAGTTGAACAGTAATTTGGGGATTTCAGATGTTAACTGTTATTACCCCTACAGCATATTTTTATGTTTTTAGTTTTGTGGATATTAAGTAAAGTGATGCTCGCTGCTATATACTGATGTTTACATTTTTACTAAATAAAGCAAATGAAAGAAATCTCTCTCCTGATTATTCTGCTACAGTACTGTTCCATTTAATGCAGGCATTATCTTTTAGTTTCTTGCACCTGCATCAATTATTTCATACTTATTATTGAATGTGCATTCATCGAACTACATCTGCCATCTACTGGTTTAGTTGCCAAAATGATTCAAATCTTCCTAAATGCAGTTGTAATGGTTCCTATGACTTGTACTATCAGCTGTTTTGATACTTGCCGCAACAGTCCAAGCCACCTAAACATATATCCCTACAATTAGAAGTTTTGTGTTGAAAAAAATAGGGTTGCTCTCCCATTCCGACCTTACTAGGGAGAAATCATGCTCACAGGAAACAAAAGTCGAGGAATCAAACCTGCTGAGTTATTTAATTAGACCTACATTTCAGTTCCATCTATTTGTCTTGGCTCCATTATTCTTAATATCCTTACCTAACAATTAAGTATCAATGTCAGTTTTGACTTAAGTCTTTTTGAGAGAGAGAGTTCCAGATTTTCATTACTTTCTGTGTCAAGAATTGCTCCCTGACATTACTCCTGAATGGCCTAGCTCGGATTATAACATTATTTTGCTTTGTTTTGGACCAGCAGAAGTTGTTCTCCCCCTAACACCCCATCTATTCTTTTAGCCAAACAATTCCTTTAATCAACCTAAACACTTCCCCAGATATCAGTAATGTTTTAGAACAGGTTAATAACCTAAAAGACAACTTCTCATCCTTTTCCCTTTAGTTATCTGGCAAGATAACTGATATATTTATGAGGATATATCATGTGTGACATTGTTTTACCGAGCTCATTTTCAGCTAATTTCCTGCTCTTTCTCAATTGCTTCTTCAATATGCAATTTTTGCCTAGCAGACCAAGTATTTAGCTCTGTTTACAGTCCACACTTGAAAATTCTACAACTATTATCTCACCCTTCCTTTTTTCTTCCAAAATGCTGTTTTATTCCTATTTTGCCTAAGCCATACTCAGCCTCCTTCTTTTATTTAGGGTGCAATTTAATGGAGGCCTCAAGAGTCTCTCCTGCCGGCTAGAGTCAGCGGGAGCCACTTTTATAAGGAAGCATGGTGGCACAGTGGTTAGCACTGCTGTCTCACAGTGCCAAGGACTCGGGTTCGATTCCTGGCTTGAGTCACTGTCTATGTGGAGTCTGCACGTTGTCTTTGTGAATTTCCTCTGGATGTTTTGATTTCCTCCCACAGTCCAAAAGATATGCGGGTTAGGTGCATTGAACATGCTAAATTCTCCCTCAGTGTACCCAAACATGCATTGGAGGTGGCAAATAGGGGACTTTCACAGTAACTTCATTAGACTGTTAATACAAGCCTACTTGTGACACTAATAAATAAACTTAAACTTTATAGAAGGGCTGCTGCATCAAGTGTCTCTCAGGCCATTTGCAAGCCTTTCTCAGGATCAAAAACTCCAGGGATGGAAATCTTGCCCACTGAGAGTTGCCAGCCAATCAGCGGACACTCCTGAATAGTAATGCCAGTGTGGAGGGGGTAGCAGCTGCCAGTGTAACATCCACATGAGGTTTAAAATTATCACTGGATTCCAGGTCAGAGTGATAGAAGGATGGAGGGGGGTGGTGGTGGTGGGGAGGTCATGGAGAGGTGATTGTGGAGAGAGAGGTGTTGGCAGTAAGGGCAGGGGTGTGCTGTCTTACTATGGCATTCCTCCTTCTTGATTAGATGCTGAGTGCTTTCGAATGAATCACTCCTGTGAACCCACAAACAGCACCGCATGGAGGTGCTTGTTTTACAGCGCACATCACGATCCCTCTGCCTACCGCCAAGTAGAATCTTACCAAAAGATAGCAAAAGTGTCAGCGCCTGACTTTCTTTCCAGATCTTATAGAATTTTATTACAAAAAGTAGGGGCCATGTTTCACACTATCACTTTGAGAGGCAGGGCCTACACACACCGGCAGAGCCTGGATGCACTGAGAATGGGATGTTAGTTTTAAGTTTTTTTCTGCTTATTACAGAGCAAAAAAAAACCTTTCCCCCACCCCACCACAGTGGTCTCAAAGGGCCACCCTCCACCCCCTCAACAGTTATCACTGCATCTCCCCCTCTCCCCCATCCCCCAAACAGTCATTGCTGGCAACTCCTTTGCCCCCACTCCTCAAACAGTCAACACCGGCAGCTTTTTTTCCCTGCCGAGAACCCCCATTATCGCTGGCATCCCCCCCCCCCAATCTGTGATCATTTCCAGCATCGGCCCCCTTTCCCCCAAACATTTACCGGCATCCCCACCACTTTGCCTCCTCTCCACCACCACAAATAAATGAGTCCCCACATGTGAGGCACCTCACAGGGCAATGTTAAGCTGTGCCAGGGGCATTGCCAGGGCATCTCCCAGCCATGCCCCTCTCCTCCTGGGCTGTCCTCACTTTTGTGCTCCTGGAGGGATCGTCTCGACAGGTTCACACATCTGGGTGAAGCTGTTGTGAAGATTGAAAATGTGATGTCACATGGGTACGGTTTGAAATTACAGCGAGGGGGATCGTATGATGTTGAGGTGCTTAATCATGTTCAAATTTTTTTAAATGAATATAAATCAACCTGGTATGTTGTCTGGGAGGGGTGGTGAAAGTCGGAAATCTTGATCTCACTGGTGATATTCATTCTTTCTGGGTTTCACTGGATCCTATGCCCCTGCTACCCATCACATGGATGGAGAGTGTGACTCAAAATTGTCCCCTTGGAGATGATATGAAGTAGTCAGGTGGGCCTAATTGCTGACCTAAGGCCTTACTTATAGATGGAACAGGAAAGCCATTCATGGGCATTCCCTCCTTGTATATAATCAGGATGAGGTGGGAAGGCAATCTCCTTTCATCCATTGCTTGATTAAATCTCCACCAAACTCACCTGGGGGAAGGTTGTTAAATACCATCCTTTGTGTTATCCTGAGCCTGAAAGGCTCATATTGCGGTTGGCTTTCCCTAAAGTAAGTGATATGGGATTTTCACAGGCAGACATAACCTCCATTCAAAAAATCCGTGGATACTATTTGACCCCACTGGAAGTGCTTCTCAACTGATTGCCTAGTTGATTTGCAGATTCACCTGACTATTACCCAAACTATTACCAGTCTTTTCCACAACCATTTTCCTAATTCCTGTTGCACTTCCTCCTGCTGTTTTCTCTGTGTCACATACTCAGTCGTTTCATTTGCTGAGCTCAAGCTGAGGCACATTCTTTGATTGGCTGGCAGCTCCTGGGGGAGGGTGGGATTTACACCCTCTGTCTTATTAATCTTGCAGTTGGCCTGCTCTTGGCCTGATTGGTTTTTAATGGGGTGTGGCTGTCACTGGCTGGGTCAGTGCTCCTGAACTAAGTGTTTCACTCATTTCAGAGGGCAGTTAGGAGTCAACCACACTGCTGTGGATCTGGAGTCACACATAGGCCAGACCAGATCAGTTAAAGAGGAGGATTTCCTTCCCCAAAGGGCATTAGTGAACCAGAAGGATTATTACAACAATCGACAATGGTTGACTTTTTGACATTTAATTCCAGATTTTTATTCAAATTTCACCATCTGCTGTGAGTAGGATTCAAACCCTGAGTCACTAGATTCTAGAATGGTGCAATACCACTACACCACTGCCTCTGTTGCTTAGTATGGTGGATCTTCCCCAAAGCAGGTGATGTGGAGCTCTTGCTGGCATGCCCGTAGTAGCATAGGACTTCTCCACCCGAATTAAATTCTGCCCTATGATTCAAAATATTTCTCTCAGGCAAAAAAGAAATCATCCTGGACCAAGTTCAAAGTAACAATTTGAAAAATGAAGGAACTCCTCATCTTTTCATGAAACAAACAGAATTTGGAAGCATAGAATTCTTCAGTAGTGATTGGGAAATAAATCAAACTATTTAATTATGCTACATTGTTGATTTTGATCATTGTAGCTTTCAAAGAGTTAACTGCTATGTAATTTTATGTAAGGTACCGAGTGATGTGAGAGGAATACTTGTATCTAAAATGAAACATTGCGGGTGCAGCAAGAGCAAACAATTTTCTGTAAATTGGATATCCACAGACAAACATAAATAATCTAGTCTATTGGCAGTTGTTGTAAATGCTATTATTAAAGGTCAGGGTTCATTAGTTTGCAGAAAACGTTGAATTCATATTATGTAATTTTCTCTGCAATATTGATGACAGCAAACAAATTTTTATTAATAGAAGGAGATGAGGGAACAAATCAGAATGGCCACTTCTGAGAACATATACATGTAGAAAACACTCAAACTCCTGCTGCTATCTGGAGAGGTGTCGGGAACAGTTGCACCTTTGGTCTGCACAGCGCTGTCAATGCATGAGCAGATTCTCCCACAAGGTGGTGGTGCTCCCAGGCCAGCTTAAGACCAGCAACTTCAACTACTACAAGATATTTCTCTTTTGATTCATTGGGGCAACTTGGCTAAAATGAACAAGTTGGAAAGGCTTTGTGTGGTCCATTCCTGCACAGCCCAGCTAGCTCAGTTGTAGGGTCATGCTTTTGAGCCCCACATTGAGTGATGAATTTTGACACTTAAAAATTTAGTTTTGGCTCTTACCCAAATTACCTGGGGGAAGGGCAAAGGGAAACAAAATGACAATAATTTTTTGCACTCAAGACTGTTAAAAAGGTTGCTGTCGTAATAGTTGAATTTTTCATTCACTAACTGACCTTTCTGTAAAGGAAACATATGTATAAGAAGCCACATGCAAAAAAAACCCAAAAATCAGCAACAGAAAGAAGAGCTGCAGTTAAATAGTTACTGGCTCTGATACTGCATCTGTACGAGAGCAGAAAGAGCTCCCTCTCAGGTTGGGCCACTAATAAACACAGTCTATAGAAAATATTATGAATTTAATAATAAAATGATTGAAAAATACTGTAATGTCAAATGGTATATTTCAACTGGAACCAGTTTTAACTCAGTTGACTGGACATCTGGTTTGTGGTGCAGAATGATGCCAATAGTGTGGGTTCAATTCCTGTACCTGTTGATGTTATTCATGAAAGCCCTGTCTTCTCACTCTCCTCCCTCAGCTGAGGTGTGGTGATCCTCAGGTTAAATCACCACCAGTCAGTACTCCCCTTCAAAGAGCAGCCTATGGTTACCTGAGACCAAGGCAACTTTATCTTACATTTCAACGTGTGCTTCTGATCATCTTGTTTAAAACAATCAGACTTTTATCTTGAATAGTCAATAGTTTTTCAGTTTGACTAAACCAAATCTGGACCTGGAAAACTTTGCAATTATGAATTTGTGCCCTGGTCTCCTGGTGAAAATGACATGTTAACAATTTAGTTAATGGAATACAGCCACTTTCAATAATAGTTAATGATGACAACTGTTTGAAATTAGTCCAATGCTTAGAATTATTTCAACAATCATCAATTTGATTAAGACAACCATCTTCCATAACTATAACTTGAATTGTTATCTCTCTTCATATCGGATCTTCTATATGAAGCCTCAGAGATCAGTACATTAGTGAACAAAATGAAAAACATTCATTTAACTATGCATCCATATAGCACCTGGTCTGCAGGTGTTGCATTTCTTCATCCTCCATTCTCTTCTAGTATTACACAGATCATTGTGTTCTAGCACATAATCCAGTACATAGATAAATACCATCATCTGGGTAGTTGGAGGTAAGGATGGAAAGGGATTTACAGAATATACCCCATCTAATTTCCATATAAGACCCTATATGAATTAGTTTGGGAAGGAAAAGAATTAGGGAAACCTATTGTTGTTCAAATCATAAGCACTGAACATTAAAAACATTTTATAAACAATGAGGTTTATGGCATGAGAAATATATCATCATCATCATCACATGTTACAAATATTATTTTAACTCATCTCATATTCCTTTTAAAAATCAACAATGGCCCTTTAATAAAAAAACTTATCCTTTATCTATTGTTAATGATAAAATAACAATATTATATAATTACAAACTTAAGCTTAAATGTAAATCAGGACCATGAAGGTAATAATGGCCCATTGTGTTATATATGATTTAGATAAGGCATCACTTAAAAACCACATAGGATGCCTTAAAATAGAGATGTGAGGTTGCCTGATCAACATTTTCAATGGTTCGAGAAGAAAAAATTCTGCTGCCTCATCCAGGTGCATTTCAACCTAAATCAAAATTAACAGTGTAAAAATTCTGAGTGTTCAGTCAGCCATCATATTTCCCACACACGTAGATAATTAGAAGTAGCAATTACTTTCTTGGAGTGGAATCAGAATTGAGAGATATGGATAATGTCCTTCCTGTCTCCCTTCATCTGAAATGTGTCAGCATCAGATATATTAAATTAGATATTCACTCGCCCAGCTGAAATAAGTCATTGTCCTATCAATTGGCAAGTCATTGCTCTCCTCATACATTTGGTTGTGTCTCTTCCTTTTTAATGTGTTTTCCAAGAGCTTTGTGCAGCAAGCATAGTCAATGTTACACTGGCAAAGTGATCTCCAGATCTCCATTGTTTGCTTTTTGTGTTCTCAGTTAATACAGTTTCCCCATTCCAATTTATATATTTTTAAATTACTTTTTGACCAGGTTTTTTTCTGGTTTGGAATCTTGAAGGCATAATATTATCAATTTTCTCCACCTGAAATTTTCAATAAACACCCATAAATTTAGAATTAAGTCTTGACAGTGCAGGAATCTGAAATTATATGCTTTATATGCTCAGCTTTCTTCATAACATGAAATTTAATCCTGCAAACAATGTTTAACTGAAATTTAGCATCAGGGGAGACCAAAATTTAAAATAATAGGAGCAGTCATACAGAGATTATTTATTGACACAAAAGTCCATTCCCCTCTGAATAGCGTATTGAAATTTACAATGTTCCCTTCTACTATAAAATACTTTTATGTTTGTCCATCTACATCAGAGGTTATTGCTGATTCTACCTATGCGTTGGGACTTTACCTTTAATGTCTTGCTGTATTTGGTGTATTAGGCGGGTAGCAGTGAGAAATAAATATTGAATTGGAAAGAGCCAGCTATCTTAATCTTAAGTGTCAACAGAGTGACTTTCTGTTAATGCACCTTTTCATTTAGGCCAAAATTTCTCTTGTTATCCATAATATTGGTGACACATAAGCTCAACCAAGAGTAAGAGGGTATTTTGTAGAAAATTGTAAAAGCTAGCTTGATTTCACTAGCACTTCTTTCTTGCTTTATTGGAAAATATGGCTTCCATGGTAACTTGTATACTTGAGAGAATTTTCACTTTTCCAGCTTCAGAATGTCACCAAACTTATTTTCTTTTGGAATATGTTTTCTAGATGCTTCCCAATCCTGATATGATGGAGTAGGATTTCTCTAAATTTACTTTTCAACCTTCCATCACATGCTATTGCTTTCCGAGGACATAGCCAGCTGGTTTTGAAAAGGAAATGCAAGTGATTTAGAGTTTCATCAAAATGCTTGTACTCGTTCACTAACTTGTCCCATCTGGTGCCTTGTAAATGAGCCTTGTCCTATGGGTGTCTAACTCGTTTTACTGTCAAATAAAATACTTATCTAGTCAGGGCATATGGAAGAAGCTGTCTACAAGTATGTGGCTGAAACCTGTTTATCGAGGATGCTTCAGTGTTGAAGCAGCATTCATTATATTGTATCACATATGGAAGGGAAAAAAAAAGTGTTTTAGCAGAGCAGGGAAGAAACCGTGGTGATATAATAGGCATCTTCATTTTTCCTGGTGGTACTGTAATGTAAAAAATGTTGAAAAGTGAGGCAGACTGTGTCATAATTTAGCCATCTCATTTAGTTCTGTGACACTTGACATGCTATTGGAAAAGATACTTGATTAACTGTCTCTGCTCTTGGATGGTCGATGGCTGATGTATGCCAATCACATAGATCATTTTACAGTTTCTATGAACTGAACGCACAACTATGTAATGATTGCAATGAGAACATTAAGGCATATAGAGTCATATTCTAATAGTTGTTGGGAATTATCAAGCCTAATTAACTTATGGAAATCAAAAAGCTTTTATGCTACTAGGATTTTTTTATTCTAATCAAAATGTCACATTTTCATGAAATCCAGGTTGTCCATTATCAGACCGTTATTGTTAATCATTGCTAATTATATACTACTATGCAAATCAATGTTGATTACAGCTAAATTAAAGGCTTCATTGTTACCTGACCTTGTCTACACTTTATGTAAATATGTTAAGTCTATCATATTTCTTAATATGACAAACATACAGCAAGATAAAGTGTCATACTGCTTTAGAATTATTCAAATTAAAATAAATGGAAAATGATTCATAACCAATCACTTTATTGAACTGAAACCGTAGGGTGGGAAGAGGGGCTTGATTAAAAGCTCTAGTAATTTATATATTGGCTGTAACATTAATTGGTATTTTAGGAGCATTGTTCAAGTTAACTGAGAATGATGAGGAAGAGTGCGCATCTCCCTGAGATAATGCTAAATATTTCTTTGACAGGTAAGGTGCAGGCCAATGTGACAATATTTTGTGCAGCAATGTGATTGTAACCTTAATCATCATTGATCATCCTGCTTCCATTCATTATTGTGATGAAAAGACAAAAAAAATGGTTGATTGGTATATCGGTTCAATTTATGAGAACTAGAGTAAAATTGACAGAGTTCATTGAACTATTGACAGCAACTTCCTGAAGTACATCCTGACAATGCTGGCCTTTGACTTATGACACTTCGTAACTATCAGGGGCTAAGTTCTCATACTTTGTGCTTTTATAAAATATATACATTTATATACTCATGGCTAATTTGTAAAATTTTAAAAACTGGACATGACCCTTTTAAAATCACTGAGGCTACATTTATCTGTGACCATTGAATAATACAAGCTAATGTGACAGTTTCACTGAAACTGAAGCCATGTTATCTCTGCAGAGACCCTAGTTCTTTGGGCTGCAGAGACTACATTCAAAGTGAACTATACAAAGGTCATCTACAATTCATGAACCAGACCTTGCTAACTGGAGCCAATTTAGCTGACAGGTCAAAGAACTACACATTCTCCCTTTCAGACTTAATGGCTGAAACATTAAACCATCTCAGGAATCCAGATAAAGAGATACACTACAAAACCAGAGCGGAGAGGTGGGAGTCATGTGACATGAACCCCTAGTTGGTGAAACCAGTAGTATTGCTTTGCTGTGCTCAGAAACCTCTACCATTTTTCTATCAAATAGCAACAGCACAAAAAAGTGGCTCTGTCGAGCTGAATCACTGAGCCTTTCTACACCGTCTCTACTCGACATTTTGTACCATTACTGACAAAACTGATTCATCTCTGCATGCTTATCTCACTGCAGAAGTCAACTCTACAGGAAATGTGAATTATTCAGCATCAGTTGAGTCTGCCTATCTCCATGATGAAATACCTTATTGGATTTTGATTCTGGATCCTGGACACCCATGAAATAATTCTTTTCTCTGTGGTCTTTGCCCTGTAAATCCTTTTCTCTCTTTCTTTCTGTTATTGTATGAGAGAAAAGAAGGCAATATTACCTCCCTCCTCTTGCGTTTGAGTGTGTGAAAATAAACAAGATGTCTGGGCAAGATCTTATGAGAAAAATTCTATGTGCTGAATGAGTGAGAAAACAGGAGAGAATGGTGCTGGTTTTTATCAGTGAGTCACACTTTCACGGGATTCAAGAGCCTCAATATGGAGGAGTCTAAGCTTGCCAGTAAAGACAGTGGCAGAGCACTTTGGGTCTAATTGCCAAGGTGCCCAATCGCCTAGTGAACTGGGAGACCTCCTGCCACCCTCCCACCCATCCAACAGACATCGATCCCTTCCCCTTCCACCAATTGCTCCTTGTGTTGGTCCCACCCTCCTCCACTCCCTGCTGATTACTTCTTCTGGTGGCCCCTTCCACCACCCTCCCCACCCACCTAACCCTAATCCTAACCCTAACTCTAACCTTAATCCTAAGAGCTCCCTTCTCCTACTAATCATCTACTGTCTGCAGAGTCAACCTCCTATCAATCACAACTTCTGCAGAGCTCCCCTCACTCTTCCAACCTGGCCGATCACCCCCTCATCTGCAGATTTTCCTTTTCACTAATCAGCAGGTCTTGCTTCTCCCCTCTTGCAGAACTCCCTCCGCCCACCATAGATCTTCCCCCCCTTTGCAGAACTCCCTTGCTTCCCTCCTGCAGAGTCTACCCTGTCATTACCCCACCCCCACTCAGGTCCCATCCCCTTAGCATTGCCCTGGCACAGTTACGGTAGAGACCAGCTGTGATTCTGGCCAGTGTGAACTTTGACTGGTGAGGAGTTAAGTGTAGGTGAATTCAGCCGATAGTTAATTATGTCATTAATATTTGAATTGGTTTTGCACCCTTTTCGCAGTTGATTTCACCTGCAAAACAGGGCCAGTAAGATTGTGAGATCCAAGAATCCGGTTTTTGCCTCTTATGAAATTTTATCAAACTGTTTCGCTGAATGACAGGCAGACAAGTTTGTAAGATTGCGTGCTCTCCATTCATCCTACTCTTGTTTATAGTGGGGTTATTAATAGCAACTGGACACCAAAACTGAAAGGTTGGGAGATATATTACTGCTTATGAAGGGGGAGCAAATCAAAACATTTTTCTGATGGGCGGTGAAAGGAGAAATCAGGGCTATTTAGATTAACCCCTTCCTATCTGTTACAGTAACCAATCTTTAAGCCATTCTGATAATTCAATGAATTTATTCAGTGAGTAACAGAGTTTGTAAATTCTAAGGTTTGAAACTTGTTCTATATTGAATTACTTGAGCTGTGGGTGAAGGTAGAGGAGCAGATACATGGGAACACCAAAATCCCCAAGTTCTCCTCCAAATCGTAAACAATCCTGACTTTGAAATGTGGTCAGTGGTGCAACAGCACTGGGAGTGATGGGAATTATAAGCTAGTTTAGCCAGCCATTCTTATTTACCAGGAACAAACAAAACAAATCTCCTAGGACTAACGGGCAGTTGGAAGAAGTGCTGGATACCTGTCATACAATAAATAGTTAACAGCATTCATGATGGGGAAAAACTGACAGGAAAACTGCACGAAGAAAACTCCACTCATCTTGTTTTAACAATTTCTTCACAAAATGAAGATAATGAAAGGCCTATAACTTCCTGGCTCCCTGGATTAGTATTTAGGGGGTTATTCAGGGGTACAGTGGGGAATCTCTCTGGCAAGTTCCTGGGTAGGGGTTTACCCAGTGATTATGCAAAAAACACTAATTTGCCCTGGACAATTGTGCTGCATTGGGAACCATTTGACAAAATGATTTAAACTGCTAACTTTGGGTGGTTTGGCCAAGGTTATACTAATATTCTGAAAGAGAAGGAATGAAATTACTTCCAGCTTCAGTGTAGCTATTTCAAACACTGAGTTTTGCATGGGACACCTCCACACTTCCAACAACCCAATCCTGATTATTTACCTCCCAGGCTATTCACCCACCCCAAAACCCCATGGGATTTCCTGCACCCCCAGCCACACAGAGATCTCCCTCACCCCCGCAACCCATGGTCTTGACTCTAAAGTCCTCTGACTGACCAGACCACCCGATCCATCATGACCCCCGATCCAAATCTTGACCCCCTCCCCAGATGTCTGAGCTCCTCATACGCAACCGCTGGCATCTGAGCCCCTCCCTCTACCTGACTCCATGCACCTCCCCCAATCTAACCCATCCTTCGCCCTACTACAACATTGCAAAAAGCCATGTTCTATCCTTTTACCATTTCCTGCCTTGTCTGTTTCACTGGGTCTTTTATGGCCACCAGTACAGTTAAGAAAAGAGACTGTAGCTTCCCTAGGTTTGTTGCCAAACACCAACTGGGATCTGTGGGATCTCTTTCACTGCAGGATTCAAGCAGCTTCAGCCAGCAGAGATTTGAACCAAGATTTCCAGAGCAGGTCAATGAACTTTAATCTCCTTTAATTGCATCAGGACAAGAGTTAATACCGCTGGGTGCAAGTTAAGGTCCAATCTGTTTTTTGGTGTTGGTTAAGCGTTTTATCTTAACGCTTGGCTAAGATAAAAAGGGAACTCCTCTGATTTTCTTTGAAATCCATGCAATGGGATCTTTTACACCTCAATTCAATAATTTCAACGCTTCAATCAAAAACTGGTGCTTCCGACAATGAAGTACTCCCTCGGTACTGAACTGGAATGTCTGCCAGATTTTTTGTTTAACTTCCTGGAATGAGAAATGAATCTAAGAACAACTGATCTGCAGCTGATATAATGTAACTACAGAGTTGGAGCAATAGGACTGCAGGTAGAGATCACTGACTATGATAAGAGATGGTATTATTTTAAATACTTTTGGGATTTGCTGTGTTATTCTGTGAAGCAGGTGTAATGACCTCAATAAGGCCTATGATGTTGGCCTCTTGGACTATGAGCTCCCTGACTAACGTAATGATTGCCTACCCAATTAGAGAGTCTCACCTTTGTATATAATTGAAGAGTCTCAGGTCTCCTGGTACTCCAGATTCTGACTTTGTACCTTTAGCAATCTTAGTGTCAGAGATAAGTTTCACCCTTCTGGTGAAAGATTGCCAACCTCGAGAACTTATTTCAGTAGGTTGTATGTCTGTCTGTGTGTGTTCTCCAGTTTATCTGTAAAATTAATTTAGTTAAACTGAAAACAGTTTGGCTGCAAGGCATAAAAAGTACATCCAAAGGGTGTAGGGGTTAAGGGATGCCCTTGAAGTTAATAGGGTCAAGTTGAATTTTTTATAAGTAAGCAAGCAGTAGGTAGAGATTTTCATCAGGAAATATGGAAGGTCTTGTTATTTTCAGTTGCTAAATATCAAAGGGAATTAAAAGACTTTTACAGCTTGCAAATGTTTCATAAATAAACAAAGCAAGGATTTTATTTAACCTGATAGTGGAGGCAACAGGGAGAACATGAACAATTTTTATATTATGGGAAATCTAAGTTTCAAAGACGGGCTGAGAGCAATGAAATTAAGATGAAAAACCAAAAAGAATACATAAGGAGAGATGTTGAGAACATAGGTGGTGTGGCCACATGAGATCTTTGGAAGTGCTGCTTTGTGCTGGGAAAAGAGCTATGTTTGTGAGTGGCTTTGTCAGACTTTCTGATGTTGACTGTGTGAGAAAGAATTCCTAGTAACAGCTCTAGATTAGATGAGATGCAGTTAAAAATAAGCCATCTAGTTAAACCAGAAGAAACAGGAGTACAGAAAGCCCCTGAATTTTTGAAGTTCCGCAGTGAAGTGAAATAAGCAATGAAGTGGTGTGTCTCATAGAACATAGAACGCAGAACACTACAGCACAAACAGGCCCCTCGGCCCATAAGTTGCACCGATCACACCCATACCTACTAGCCACAGAACTATCTGTGACTCCCAATCCCATTTAATCCCATGTATTCATCCAGAAGTCTTTTAAAAGACTCCATCGAATTAGGGTCCACCACTACTGGCAACCGATTCCATTCACTCACCACCCTCTGAGTGAAAAACTTACTCCTAACATCTCCTCTGTACTTGCTGCCCAGCACCTTGTCCTCTTGTAGCGACCATTTCAGCTCTGGGAAATAGCCTCTGAGAATCCACCCTATCTATGTCTCTCAACATCTTATAAACCTCTATCAGATCGCCTCTCAATCTTTGTCTTTCCAGGGAGAAGGGACCTAGCTCCCTCAACCCATCTTCATAGGCCATGCCTCCCAATCCAGGCAAATCCTTGTAAATTTCCTCTTCACCCTCTCAATAGCTTCCACATCCTTCCTATAGTGAGGCAACCAGAACTGTGCACAGTACTCCAAGTGGGAAGTTTCATTAAAATGATAGCAGCTTTGCCTTGTGTGGTAATTCTATTGAAATTTTGTAGTTAAGGGATTGTTGTTTAAAGAGTCTAACCAAGTAGGAAGTATTTTTGAGGGAAATGTATGATATGAATAATTTTAACTTTGTACGTATAAGCTTTTGTGAAGAAATGTTTTAATTAAATGTTTAAAATCCCAGAATTGTTCCTGTAGTTTGTGGCTTCTGAATTCAGTAAATGTATATTCTCAAGATGCATTCTCCACTATTAACTTCCCAGCCTCATCTTCCAAGGAACTAGCATTTATTTTAGCTATTCTTAGAATCATAGAAACCCTACGCTGCAGAAGGAGGCCATTCAGCCCTTCAAGTGTGCACCGACAACAATCCCACTCAGACCCTACCCTGAAATCCACATTTTTTTTATCTTGCTAATCCCTCTAACATACGAACCTTTGACATTAAGGGGCAATTTAGCATGGCCACTCAACCTAATCTGCATATCTTGGACTGTGGGAGGAAACCGGAGCACCTACAAGAAACCTGCACAGACATGGGGAGAATGTGTAAATTTCACACAGACACTGACCCAAGCCAGGAATCGAACTCAGGTCCCTGGAGCTGTGAGGGAATGGTGTTAACCATTTTGGCAAAGTGCTGTCCATTCTCTTTCTTTTTATATACCTATAGGAGCTTTTGCTGTTTGTTTTTATATTTTGCACTAGTTTTCTTTCATAATTTATCCTTGCTCTTTTTATTACTTTTTTAGTGACCCTTTGTTGACCTTTAAAAGGTTCCAATTTTCCAATCTGCCAGTGCCCTTAGAAATATGACATGCCTTCATTTTTTGTCTTTATGTTATCCTTAACGTTCTAGCTTAGACATGGAAGTCTTTTCCCCTCTTACCACCTTTCCTCCTTTCTGAAATATATTTTAATTGGGAGAGCCTGAATACCTACCAGTTGTTCATCAACTGATGGGGGCATTGTCAGGGGAAAGTCTAGGATGCCAGGACGTAGTACCAGGGATCAATGCTAGGTACTGCCCAGGCATGTTCTAGTCCCCAGGGGCTTTACCTACCTGCCCACCCTCAGTGGGTTCCCTTTGCTTCGTTCAAGTTTTTAAAAATTTTTCTAAAAGTTTATGTCAGTGAGGCAGGTGGGGGAGGGGAATTCCAATTTTGAAGGATAATACAGTGGGGAAACCTACTAATGAGATGAAAAGGTACTTAAAAGAGGTTCCCAACTCTCCCAGGTGGGAACCTTGTTACAACAATGTTGGGGTGAGGAATCTCAAGAATCTCACTTATGGCCTTTCTCACAATTTTATGCCCATGACACTATTTATACCCCACACCTGTCACCGTAACACTGATATACTCCACACCCCTCACTGTAACACTGATATACCTCACACCCGTCACTGTAACACTGATATACCCCACACCCATCACCGTAACACTGATATACCCCACACCCCTCACCGTAACACTGATATACCCCACACCTCTCACCGTAACACTGATATACCCCACACCCCTCACCGTAACACTGATATACCCAACACCCCTCACTGTAACACTGATATACCCCACACCCATCACTGTAACACTGAATACCCCAACCCATCACTGTAACACTGATATACCCCACACCCCTCACCGTAACACTGATATACACCCCACACCCCTCACCGTAACACTGATATACCTCACACCCATCACTGTAACACTGATATACCCCCACCCCTCACCGTAACACTGATATACCCCCCACACCCCTCACCGTAACACTGATATACTCCACACCCCTCACTGTAACACTGATATACCCCACACCCCTCACCGTAATACTGATATACCCCACCCCCTCACCGTAACATGATATACTCCACACCCCTCACCGTAACACTGATATACTCCACACCCCTCACTATAATACTGATATACTCACACCCCTCACTATAATACTGATATACCCCACACCCCTCACTGTAACACTGATATACCCCCACCCCTCACTGTAACAACTGATATACCCCACACCCCTCACTATAACACTGACATACACCCACACCCCCACCGTAACACTGATATACCCCACACCCCTCACTGTAACACTGATATATGCCACACCCCTCACCGTAACACTGATATACCCCACACCCCTCACTATAACACTGATATACCCCACACCCCTCACCGTAACACTGATATACCCCACACTCCTCACCGTAACACTGATATACTCCACACCCCTCACTATAATACTGATATACTCCACACCCCTCACCGTAACATTGATATACTCCACACCCCTCACTGTAACACTGATATACCCCACACCCCTCACTGTAACACTGATATACAGCTGAAAAATCCCAGCCTCTTTCTTTTTTTTTTGCACAAGGGTTTTGAATGTTCACATTTGAAATTCTCTCCGAACATTGTTCCCACTCAAACAACTTCTACAAGGAACCACCTCAATGGTTTCATTCTTGCCTTCTGAAATTCCTTTCCTCTGGAGTTCCAGATACATGCAAGCTTCATTTCCAAGCACACTTCCAGCTTGCGATTCCTTTCCTCTGGAGCTTTGGATATGCGCAGGCTCCATTTCTAAGCATCCTTCCAGTCTGAGATTCCTTTCCTCTGGAGCTCCGTTTACACTAAGCTTCACCTTCCAAACAAACTTACAGATTTTTAACCATGCCAGATGGAGCACCACTGCTCCAAAAAGCTATTTTTGCTTTTACAGACAGCAGCACACAGTGATGAACTTTTGGCTGCCCGCTTGGATCTTCAAGTAGTCTCTCAAAACCACATGGCTTCAAGTCTTCAGCTCGCAGCTCTTTCTTTAACTTGTGGCCTTTTTTCCCTGTTCCTTTTTCTCAACTTTATCATCAGGATATGTTTCTGATCTTTGCCCTTATCTGGGACTGTCTTCTGAAATTTACTTTCTGTCCCAATTATTCTTATAATCCTTATTCCCTATCCTGCTCCCTGTCTCGTGCTCCCTGGGACACTTTCTCTCTAATGGCCCCCTGGTTCCATGTCACCTGACACCTCGAATGTTGTGCCATTTCACAATTTTGCCTTTTTAATTCTGCACATGTTTGCAGGGTCAGTTCCTGATGTGAAGAATGTGGGAACAATGAATTGTGCATGTGTGGTTATTTCCAGGCTGACACAAGTGCAAAACCCCTGAGGCCTGCTAGGAACAGTTGTTCCGAGTTGTGACTTCAGTGAAATAACAATCCTTAGACTGCAGAACAAGAGGGAGAATGGGCACCAGCAACATAGAGCAGGACTCTCTGAGTGGGAGTTTTGGGTTGTGCTCACCCCAAAGACAGGAAAATCCCATCTGAGGTCAACAAAACCTTTGCATGGTCCATGTCCACCACCCCTCCACCACAACCAATGATTCTTGTGGTGTTGGAAGAAGGAGGAGAAGGAGGCCAAATTTGCCGGCAGCAGTCAGAAAGCAAGTCTTCTACCTTAACCGCAGTGAAAACGTCAGCCACTATTTCTATTACAGTCATTTCCCCTTCTTTTAGGAATTCCTCACTGAATTCTGTCACTTGCTGCTGTCAGAATGGTAATTTCTGAGAAGGGTGAGGATGGCATTGCCAGTGGCTGTGAAAGTGCTGATGCCAATGGCATTTTATGCAATTGTCTCCTTCGGATTGGAGCTGGAGATATTTGTCACAGCTCACAGTTTGCTGTCCACCTATGCATAAGAGAGGTCACTGAGGGGTTCTACCCCAAAATATTCTTTTCCCCTTGCTTGAGAGAAACAGGCAGCGCAGCTTTGCAAACATTTCAGACTTTCCTTTGATGCACAGTACAGGAAATCATTGATTGTATGCATATTGCTTTGTGGGTGCTTCAAATCAATCCTGAGATGTACCATAACTGAAAGGGACTCCCCTTCCACAATATGCAGCAGGTGTACAACCATATGCAGTGCATGTTGCAGGTCCATGTCCAATATTCTGGCAGCATTCATTTTGCAGCATCTGTATCTGAGCTATCAAGGTAAATCAGAGGGTGGCTAAATGGGCAATTAAGTGCTTCGTTTTGATGACATGGCTGGTGATTCTTATTGTGGTGTGCAGTCACTCAGCAGTGTACTTATTGCTGGCTGCATGGAGTTGTCATGCATGTTATGAAGTTTGTATGCTGCTTGCATTGGAAGGAGGTGAGTTTTGCATTGCAATATTACAGCCCTGTTTAATTTTGTGTCCACTACATCTAAAAATTATGAAGGTTTGTGAAACTAAAGCTGTCCAGGACAATATGATATTGAAATATTGTTACTGAGTAAGAGCAAACCTGTGTATTGCCAACAGCAATCGCAAGTACAACTTCAAAGAAACAAGACATATCTCCATTCCTTACTCCATTTCTCAAAACAGAAGAAACATCTGCAGGTGAAAAAAAAGACTTATACATTTATTGCACCTAATTACATCTTTCAGAAACATCTCCAAGTACTTCACTTAATATGAATTGCTTTGAAGTGCAGTCACCTATTACGTATGCAAATGCAGCCATCCTTTAATAGACAGCAAAATCCCATAGAAACATTGAGAAGAATGGCTGGATAATCTGTTTTGGATAACCTGTTGAGGGTGAAAGGCAGGATACTGAGATGATTTGTTTTCTTTAATATCTTGAGCTGGATTTTCTCTTTTGAGGAAAAATCACCAGTCAGGAGGTTTTCTGACATCGCAATTCTGTTCCTTGTCGAGAAAAGTGCCCACATTATTTCTATGGTGCATTGGTGGGGATGGAATGAATTCAGGACTGTCACATCCCAAAGCAGATGTGAGCTGTGAATGGAGGCAGGAGGATGCTGGTTGGATAGATTAGTAGACTTGCTTCCATTACCTGTACCATGGCCAGTTCTGGAGATGAGTGCTAGGTATCCTAGTCATCACATCTCCACCCACCCTCATCTCCTGTCTCTCTCCACATATCACTTCTCCCTCCATGCCCCCTGCTCCCATATTCATCCATACTCGCCTTATCAGCCATGGCCCCTTATACCTTTGCCCACTCATTCATCCATTATCCACTATGACCAGAATTCATGAGTTCTATAATAACATTGTGAAGTCTTTGGAATCACAATGAAACTGTCAAAATAGACAAACACCTATTCAAAAAACCACGTCAAGAACATAATTCTCCTTGAAGCTCATAAAACTGTCAATTTAAACGACACCCATATTCCCCTCGACAGCTAAGTCAACATTTCCTGTTCAGCTGAATTCATTAGTTGGGTTTATAACACAGTTGAGCATTCATAATGAAATTACACTATATAATCTTGTCAACAGGACTTATGGAGATAAATACGTTAGAACCTTTGAAGTAGTAAAATAGATGACACTCTGTTCCATTGCTTCAAAAGCTGAACACAAGGCCTACTTGTCAATCAAAGAACCTAGTCATCTATTTCACTGCTTAAAAAGCTGAACACGTGGCTTACCTATTAATCAATGAGAAGATCAAAGCACAGCATGTAAATAATCTACAGTAAAATCTGAATCTCACCATTGTTCTATGCAGAACAGCATTTTATCTTCTGGATAAATTAATTTAATACCTTCCCAGACTTTTTTATTTTCTGCACAATTTAATGGTCACTTACCTTTTCTAAAATGAGCCCTATCGTGAATCAATTATTAAACATACTTAACTGATCATATGCCATTACATTATGACATGTTAAGTCAGCAAGACTTTTTAGATTTACCTGTCAAAAGGGTCACTGACTCCGGAATAGACTTTCCGATGGTTCATGACATCTCTGAGGTGATATGAACCTTGTCTCCTTCAGAAGCTGGCCTGACTGCATGAAAATTGCAGAAGTGCATCTGCAATCAATGGCAATGGAATATGTGGACTGATGAAAATGCACCCTTGATCTTTTATCTCGTACCCATAAAAATACCATGCAATGGGAATCCCAGAATTGTGTCTCACCCACATGTTTTTTTTAACTCTTCTTGATGTGGATTTTTTTCAACTGGGTTGGTGGAATCCAACCTCGGGGCAGTGAGATCATTCATCAACACTTGGGCCTCATCTGAAGGACTTAAAAGATGTTTATTGAGGAATTGTCGTGAAGAATGCTGCATTCAGCCCCAAAATTTGAATTCCACTTCAATTGAGTTGCAAACCTGCGATCTTATCTTCAAGTTGTGGCTAAATAATTTAGAATAGTTTTTAGTGATGGAGGAATAAGTAAAGCTTAACAAAATGATAGGCCAAAAGCTTAATTCAGAGAATGAGCTACAGAACTAATCTCAGTGTGTCTCATGCTGACCAATATGGATTAACTTTAGTCATTACTGAGAAGTAGCCTGAACTTGGATAACCCGAACATTCCCAGATTTTTGTCAACTTTTGTTGTTTATCTGACTACCAGGCATACTCTAAGATTGTCTTGAGAAGTGTCCTTTGTATCTCCCCTTTACTCCTCAATAGAAAGCACTTGAGCATATTTGTTTGTAACAAAGCTGAGATTTGAAAGCTCATCATAGGGGAAGCAGAGGGGAATCTTTCTACTCTGCAGTATAGTACACACACTGATGCTGATGGTTCCTACACATTATGGGAATACAACTGCGTAATGCCACCACCTTACAGAACAACTATTTAAAAATGAATTCATTCATACTAACTTTCCAGTTTCTTTTAGCATGTAATCATGGCCCATATTTAAGCAGATTAACGTGCGCAAAGACATGCAATATTTAGGTACCTTTTAAACAAAGGTGTTCAGGCAGTCCAATTATAGTTGTTTATCTCTTTCATGACTGCTCCATCTGGCTAATAGGACTATCAGTTTGAAGCTTCATTGCACAGTTGACCTTGAGCTGAACCTGTGAACAATCACCTGGAAAGAGTAATAATCACTGTCTGTAACCAAACCATGCAGAATTGGTTAGTTGAGGAGTGCCATGCCTCGACAATTAAGAAAGCTGCATGTCAAAAATTAACATTTTCCTTTAATTTTTACCTTTGTAGCTGAATTAAAATATGAAAGACATTTGTGTTAGAAGGCCAACACTGTTCCTGTAGAGAGAGTGCTGCTGGGCAGTGATTACACTTCCAATGGAAGGTATTCCATTCAGCCGAACTTAAAGAACATTCATACTGCTTTCATTGAAATGTTATTGTTATGTCATGAATATAAATTCCATTTTAATATCTGATTTAGGTTTCTATTTAATGGAATTGAATTGGAAACCAGCAGCATGAAAGGGAACTGAGGGACTGTTGTGTACTCTGTTTCACGGAGACATGGCTCATTCCTTCTTCACTGAATTATGCCCTACAATCAGAGGGCTTCTCAATCCACTGCCTGGACTATACTGGGGCCTCAAGCAAGTCTAGGGGAGATGGGGTCTGTCTTCAAATCAACACCTCTTGATGCCTAGGTGTAGCAATTGGCGAGTTTCTGCTCCCTGGAATATCTGATACTGAAATGCCGGCCCTATTGCCTTCCATGGAAGTTCACGTCTGTTATCCTGACAGCAGTTTACATCTCACCCCACATGGACGTAAGACTGCACTGGATGAAATATATACCATCACAAATAATCTTGAGATGACACATCTTGTAAATTGTGGCTGGGGACTTCAATCAGGCCAAGCTTAGAAGTATCCTACCATGATACCACCAATATATTTCCTGTTCCACCAAAAGGCCAAGCATCTTAGACCACTGCCACACAAATATCAAACATGCCTGCTGCTCTGTTGCCCACTCACCTTTTGGCAAACAAGACCACAAGCTCCTGCTCCAGGCTTCCAAGCAAAAAGTGAAACTGGAGAATCTGATAAAGCAAACTATGCGATGTTGGTCGAAGAATGGATTATTTGATTTTGTAGAATCAGTAGATTAGGTTGGTCAATATTTAAAAACTCAGCGACCAATCTGAGTGAGTATGTCACATCAGTAACTGACTTCATTAGTAAGTGTGCAGAATGCTGTGTGCCAAAGGAGCAAATCGCTGTGCTTCCCAACCAGGAATCATGGACACAATTCTCCCATCATGATGCAATAATTTTTTGGCATGTTGGGTTGGGAGATGCGTGTGTCGGTCATTTCATGGGATTCATGCATGCATTCCCTGATACATGTGCATCTCCCACTGCCGGAGAGCAGACGCAGTCAAGACCATGCTGGAAACCAGTGGAAAGACAAGATAAACCATTTTAATCTGTTTATAGTGCAATTTAAATGCGATTTATTTGGTCCAGGACTGAATTCTCCAGGCCTAATAGCATCTCCCACCCCTCCAGGAATATTTCAGTCTGGCGGGGTTTAAAGTAGTTCCCAACATTTGGGAAACTAGCGGGAGACCCTGCTAGAGTGAAGGGGTGCAATCAGGGCCCCTCAGGGGTTAGGTGGCAAGGGGCTAGTGCCCCCTTGGCATGAGCACCCTGGCAGTGCCAGCCTGTAACCCTTTGCACTACCCAATGGGCAAAGTGCCCACGCCAAGGGGCCACCTTGGCACTGCCCACGGGGCATTGGGTAAGGCCAAGGGGTGGGACCTATTGTGGGTGGGGCTTAGGGGTGATTGCTGCCACTCTGCCGGGGCTGGAGGGAAGTCAGCAATCGGACCTTGGGGTGGGGTGATCTGCCGGGGGCGTCTGCCTCCAGGAGAGGGAGGGGAGGTGGGTGTGGGGTCTATCTCCCGAAGATGGTTTGCTGGGATGGGAGCATGGGAGGATCATCACTGCTGTGTTGGGGGGTGGGGGTCAGTCGTGGAGATCGGGGCGGTCTGGGATGGGACGGGGTGTCAGGACTGGTCTCGGAGTTGTTGTGGGGGCTGTGATTGAGGGGTGGGGAGTGTTGGAGGGGCAACACTGTGGGGATCTGGGCTGGCCAATGATCAAGCTGGCCAGCAAACAGGAGGTTGACAGATTGGAGTTACTGCGTATGCGCAGAGACCTTGAAGTGTCAGACTTCTACACAAATAAGTTTTTAATAATATTCAGGATTGTCAGCTCTGCAGTGCACAGCCTGTGGGAGATTAGAGTCTGAACTCTCACTGAATAAACAATTGTGAATTACACCAGTTTTCCTGTGAAATCAGCACTTAGAATTTTTTTTGGGCGAATTGGCTCCTATGGATGAATAGGGTTATCCATCAGGCAAGCCAACCCTAGTTATAAGGAGACCCATCAAAGATGCCAAAAGACAGAACTGAACCAAGCTAGAATCCCAGGCTAGCCACACGGACTCCCACCAACTATTGCAAGGTCTGCAAGATATAATAGGCTACAAGATGAAGGCAAGTAGAATTGCTGACACCAATGCACCTTTCCCAATAAGCTCAATGTACTCTCTGCCCATTTTGAGCAAGAGGTCAAGAAGTGCACACCTTCCATTGCAGAAGCCTTGGCTGAGTCAGTATCTGAGGCTACTATCGCAGATGTCAGATCAACCTTCTTGAAAGAAACTCTGGCACTGTGAATGTTTGCACTGCGCAAGAACACCCATATATTCTAAGAGTATTCTTGCAAATCTGAGTCAGTTGGTCCAAGCATCCAATTTGTGCAGTGCCAAATTTATTAATTTAAAAACAAGTTTTTTGCGGCTTTTCACAAAGCCTGCATATATTGTAATTTTAAGTCAATTGTATGCAAATCTATCTTTTTTTCAAAAATCATTGTTTACTCCTATCCACTTGTTCAGCACAACTCACACAATTAAAAAGTAAGATTGTTTTTAGGTTTGATTAAGATCCTGATATTACTGCCCCACAATGGGACACATTTTATTAGGATGATCCAATCAGGCTTTGGAAACCCAGCAGTAAATAGGAAACGGGACCTGCTGGCTTTTGCAGTGCTTCTTATGGACTAGAAGAAGCAGGAGTCCCTCAAGAAACCTTCAGTCATTTCTGTGCTGACAGCAGACACTCACTCCCTCTTGTAATGGCCTAGCTCTCTGTCCCCCGATTTCCTGCTCCCTTTCTACTCCTGATTGCTGGACGTTGTCTGAGCTACAATCAGCTGCTGCTAGTTGCCACCAGCAACCGCCTCTTCATCTCCCACCCTGTCAGTACCTGGCCAGTCTAGCTTATCTGACATGGAAACATTAACAAAATTATAATGAGGCCAAGCCATTAAATCCTCAACTTCTGCAGCCCCAGCCTTACCCTATTTTCTCTGCATGACGATGTTCTCTAACGCTTTCTCACCTCCCACCATAAGTGCCCAGGCCTGAAACTCTCCCTTTTTTATTGAAGTTTGCTAATTTGCATTTCATTTGGAGTAGTTTTGGGCCCCATATCTAAGAAAGGATGTGCTGGCCTTGGAAGGAGTCCAGAGGAGGTCCACTGGAATGAAGAGCTCATCGTATGAGGAACGGTTGAAGATTCTGGGTCTGTACTCACTGGAATTTAGAAGGGTGAAGGGGGAATCATATTGAAACCTACAGGGTGCTGTGAAGCCTGGATAGAACAGACATGGAGAGGAAAAACTGGAACCAGAGGGCACAAACTCAAACTAAAGGGACGATCCTTTAACACAGAAAGGAGGAGGAATTTCTTCAGCCAGAGCATGGTGAACTGATAGAACTCTTTGCCGTAGAAGGCTTGGAAGCCAGGTCATTGAATATCTTTGAGACAGAGATAGATCTTGATTAATAAAGAGATCAGGGGTTATGGAGAAAAGGTAGGAGAATGAGGATGAGAAAAATATCAGTCAATACTGAATGGCGGAGCAGACTTGATGGATGCCTTTCCCAACAAGTGTTGCTGGCAGTAGTGGCTTCATTAATAGCAAGTATAGCATTGTGTTGCAGTTGAACATTGAGCAATGATTGATTTGGAAAAGGAAGAGGCTGCGAGATGGAATGACAAAGGGAAGTGCTGTTGCTCCCCAGTTACTTGGATCCCACTTGATTTCATTCAGATTAATGAGGAAGTGAAAAAGCTGTCAAATGGTCACCAGCACTATGTTTAAATAAATAAATAATAAAATATTTAAAAATCCTCCAACCCTCACCCCTCAATTTCCTCATTCCTCACACACACTCTATGCCTCATTCATGTCAATTTGTGCCAACCCATGACCTGCACCACCTCTCCATGGTTCCTATACCCCAAGCCAACTTGATGCTCCTTTAGCCCTATGTCAAACTAGTGTCAACCTATATCAACCCATGCCCCTATCCACTACCTTTTGTACTGACATCTTTCATGTTAACTTACCTAGTATCCTTGATCAGTTGACAGGCTCGATACTTCCTGGATAGCTTTGACAGATTTGGTAGCTTTAACATATCCTGGATAGTTTTGACAGGTTTAACAGTTTTAACACTTCCTGATAGTTTTGACAGGTTTGACAGCTTTTTCACTGCTTGACAACTTTGAGAGGTTTGACAGTTTTGACATTTCCATGAACAGTCCTGGCAGGTTTGACAGCAGATCACAATTCATTGGCAATTGGACAGTTCATTGACAGTTAGACAGTCCCTTGACAGCTGAACAACTCTTTGAAAGTTCCTTGACTGCTGACCAGTTCCTCAACAGCTCCTTGACAGATGGACATTTCCTTGACAGTTCTTTGAAAGACAGATAGCCCTTTAGCAATTCTTTAATAGCTGGATTGCACTTTGACAGCTTGACAGTTCTAATGATTTTATCATAAGATGTACATAATCATAACAATCCCACAAGATGCCTGACACCACCAGAACAGAAAGGTGTTCTGAGACCCTTTCTAAAGGCTATCTTGCCTCTCCAAAGGGATGCCTTGGCTATTCAAACAAATCCACCAAGTTTAAACTTCCTCTTACCCATTCTAATCTGCACGGTCTGGATATCACATTCCTACCCTTCCAAAATCCCACTTCAGTAGAGGCAACTGGGAATTTGAATAGCCAGCTACATCAGTGAATTGCGCGTGTGCAGCTCAACTCCAATCCTGCACCATTGCCTGCCAACCTCCTAGCCCTACCGAAGATTGGGTGGGTCTCAGAATATACAGCCATTTCTGTGATTGTTACTATGAGGAACATGGGGAAAAACCAGGCTATAATGATTGTTGCCTCTACCAAAAGTCCACAGAGTTATTTATGGTGATGGTACACTGAGCTGAATCTTTTACTATACATTGACATTGGTTCAACATCACTCTCATGTAGCACGGAAGTACTGTTTTAGGAGCTTGGAAGTTGACAATTGTGGGCTGTAAAATGTCAGGATGACTGAAGATATTCAGTTGCAGACTGGTGAGCAGCAATCAAGTACTAAACAGTTTGAAAAGTGAAGTTAACTACCCTGTTCTTTGGTATTTTCCATGAAATGTTAATGAAAGGCTCTGTTATGCTCTCTCAGATCTCTTGACATTATTCCAAGAAGAGCAGGTGAGACTACCTGGCCAATAAGTATCTCTCAGCCACCATCACTAAAACAGATGAACTGCTGTTTGTGTGATTTTGCTGTGTGCACAGTAACTGCTGCATTTCTTATCTCACAATAGTGATTACGTTTCAAAGTACTTCATTGTCTAGAAAGTGGAATATCAGAAGGTCATGCAAAATGCTACCTAAATGTATACCTTTGGTTTCTGTTGAGAAAGAATAGGATTGCTTATTTTTCTTGGATTTTCTGCAGTAAAGGAGAATATACACTCAAGTTATTTCTCAATTGTTTATGGAGATTGTATCATACAAGAAAAGGTGCACTTAGGTTGAGCTCAATTATTCATTCCTATTATTTATGTGGTTATGCAAGGCTAAGGCGTGACACTTGAGGCTAGGTACTAGTTTGAAGGTGAGGATGGGGGGGAGAAGAAATGATGACAGTAATGAAAGCCCCTCTGTTCAGGTGATGAAAACACTTAATTGATCATTGAATTCTGATGACTTTGTGCCATTTCTAAAGGGTTCCTTGAGTAATCATCATCCTAATGCTCTATTACATAGACTTCTGTCTCCAAGGCAACTGGACTAAGCTCACCAGGTCTTCTTGTTTTACAAAATTATTCAGGTTTCAACTTCACAGAATATGTGTCGTCAATAATGCAACCCTTCTGATCTCTCAAGGCAACCATCAAGGCAACAGAAATGCCAAATTAGCTGCCACTGTGTCTCTAAATGGCTGGTTGAACCTTTGCCTTATCATTGTACTCCTCAGCTGCTTGTCATAGAACTTTTACAGCAACAATTATCCTTTCATAGGTATTAGAGGCATTGTGGAAATTTTGAGCCAAATGGAAAATTGCGTGGTGGTGGGGTGATATCCCCCACCAGAAAGACTCTAGTGGCATGCCTAAACTGCATGCGATTGAATACATACATATTCAAATATTTGCTGCCGGGTGATTAGCCCTTGCCACTTCCCCTTCGCTTCCTGCAAGATGGCTCAGAGGCAGGAACATGTTGGTTCACTGACTTAATGCCCTCCAATTCTACCTTTTTCCCTGACCCACTCCCAAAGCAGCTTCAATACGATCAAGAAGATTCCATCCATGATTGCAGCTTTGAAAACACTCAAGGAGTTCAGCACACACTATCCAGATCAAAGCAACCCACTTAATCAGCACCCTTTCCACCATCTTAAACATTCACTCCTTCTGCTATCAGTGCAAAGTGGCAGCAGTGTCTACAAGATGCACTGTGGCAATTCGCATCTACCAAATACACAACCTCTACCATTGAGAAGGACAAGGGCAGCAGATGCATGGGAACATCATCACCTGCAAATTATCCTTCAAGTCCCACACCATCCCGGCTTGGAATTCTATCACCTTTCCTTCATTTTCGCTGGGCCAAAGACCTAGAGCTTTCTTTCTAACAGCACTGGTGTGTGTATCTACACCACATGGACTTCAGTAATTCATGAACGGGGCTCATTAACCATCTTCTCAAGGGCAACTAGGGATGGGCAATAAATGCTGGCTATGAGAGCGATTCACGTCCCATGAACAAATTTTAAAAAACACCATAAATAGTGGTGTTAAGGAGTGAATGCCAAAGTATATTATGCAATGTAATGGATAATGATTTCTTACAATTTCTGTTCATTATTGCTGTTATGCATTTGGAATCATCAAGGTGGATGGTGGCAAATGGTAGGCTTCTGCAATCAAATCATATGATTAGACAACCAGATATTGAAATGCATGATTTAGTAAGAAGAAGTGATATTGCGATATGTGATTTGACAAGCAGTGATATTGTAATACATGATTTGACAATGTACATCTGGATTTACCTCACTGCTGGATGAAAGGGAAGTTAAAAATTTCTACATATTAAATTAGTGCACTGCTGGAATGAATGGAAAATTGCCTTTTTCTTTTTGCGCATTTTCACGGTGACCTATAGAATCCTCAGATGTATATACAAATACAGTAGCCACCTTCTGCTGTGAGGTTACCATCTGTACACTTGCAGCAGTTGCATCACTAGAGAAATCTGCCTCAGCCTATGTTCCTCTTTTCACAGCAGGAGCTCACCATTAAGCAGTCCATTAGCAGAGTGGAAAATAGATTCACAATTCCTGAAAAAAATTCATACATATGGACATGGTTTCTTTTATAAATTACAGAGTTTAACTCTTTGTATACTGGATCTTTTCTCAGGTTTTCCACAACACTCAAAATGCCTTCTTATCATTTATTCTTCTGAATATCTTGTGAAAATGTCATTTCAGTGTAATCTTGTGTAATCCATATATGAATTATAGTGGCGGTGTGGTGGTAATGTCACTGGGATCCAGAGGTGCAATCTAATGCTCTGCATACATGGATTCAAATCCACTGAGGTAGAATTTAAATTTATCAGCCTGGAATTAAAAAGTTAGTCTCAGTAAAAATAACCATGAACCCATTGCCTTTGTCATAAAAAAAGCACCTAGTTCACTAATGTGTTTCAGGGAAGACAATCTGCCGTTCCTCCCTTTTTTGACCTACACAGACCCACAGCAATGTTGTTGACTCTTAACTGTCCTCTGAAATGGCCTAGCAAGCTACTCAGTTGTATCAAATCACTAACAAGTCTAACAGGAATGAAGTTGGATGGACCATTCCACATCAATCTAGACATCGGAAATATTATCAGCTCCACCAGTCCTGTTCGACTCTGCAATGCCCATCTTACTACCAAAATTGCACCAAAATTGAGAAACCCCTTCCACTGACTTGTCATTCAATGGTCTAACATAGTCATACACATGAAATCATATCTCACCATGTACCAGACACCACCAACACCACCATTACCATCCTTGGGTGTGTCCTTTCCCATTGACATCCCAAAGGAAGTCAAGGAAACACCCTCCTGGTTACCATTGAATGCACCTCCCACAATGACCGCCATTATCAGCTGCTGAATCAGTACCCCTCCATGTTGAAAAGAAATATGAAAAAATTCTGCAAGGATACAGAAGATATTTTGGTGAGGACCTTTGACCCAGCTAATCAAATCCTAAAGCACAGAATTGCTAGACTGGTTCTATGGCAGGTGGCGAGGGAACCAATAAGTGGGAAAGACTTAGATGACCTCATACTCATCAATATGTCTGTTGCTGATGCATCTGTCCATGACAGAATTGGTAGGAATGATCACAACATGAAGTTTGTGGTGCCAAAGTCCAATGTTCACACTGAGGTACCCTCCATTGTGTTTTATGGCGCTGCCATTGTGCTAAGCAGACTTCAAACAGATCTAGCATAACAATATTCATGAGATTCTGTAATCCATCAGCAGCAACAGAATTGTATTCAATCATAATCTGTAACTTCATGGTCTAACATATCCTCAACTTTACCATTTCCATAAAACCAGGTTCAATGAAGGCTGCTGGGACGTGTGCCAGGAGGAATGCCCCACATATTGAAGGTGCCAGCTTGCTGAACCTATAACACAGGACTACTTGTATATCAAATAGCAGAAGCAGCATGTGATAGATAGTGCTAAACATCTTTAAAACCCACCTAAAAACATCTTAAAAACCATCTCTACCACCTAAAAAAATAAGGGAAGCAGATGAATGAAAACATCACCACCTAGATGTAGTCTTGCAGCAATTCAAGAAGGTGACTCACCATTATCTTCCCTGGGACAATTAGGGATGGGCAATAAATGTTGGCCTCCATATCATCTGAAAGAAAAGAAAACAACTAACTGGACGGCGATGTTCCACAAAGATCCCCATCTCCAATGATGGGGGAGCCCAGTATCTCAATGCAAAGGCAAGGCTGAGGCATTTTCAACCATCTTCTCCCAGACGTTCTGAGTGGATAATCAATCTTGGTCTCCTCCTAAGCTTTGCAGATTCAGTTCCCAGTTTTCATCCAATGTGATTCACTCCACGTAATATCAAGAAATGACTGAAGGTGTTGGATACTGCAAAGGCAATGGGCCATGACAATATTCCACTAGTAGCACAGAAGACGTAGGCTCCAAAATTAGTCAAAACCATGCTAAGCATTTCCAATGTAGTTATAATACTGACATCTACCCATGTGGAAAATTGCCCAGATATGCCCTGTCCACAGGGAGAAGGATAAACCCAATTGGCCAATTACTGCTCATCAGTCTACTCTCAATCATCAATAAAGTGATAGACGGTATTGTAAACAATGCCACCAAGTACTTATTCAGCAATAAACTACTCACAGTTTGGATTCCACCAGAGTCACTCAGCTCCTGACTCCATTACAACTTGTCCAAACAGGACAAAAATGCTGAACTCAAGTGTTGAAGTGAGAGTGATTTGACACCAAAGCAACATTTGACCAAGTATGTCTTCATAAAACTGGAGATAATGGTAATCAGAGGGAAAACTCTCCACTGGTTAGAGTCATTCTGAACACAAAGGAAGTTGGTTGTTGTTGTTGGAGGTCAATCATTTCGGGAAATCACTGCATGATCTCAGCATCATATACTGAACTCAACCATTTTTACAGCCTTCATTAATGACCTTTCCTTCACCACACCATCAGGAGTGAGGATGTTTTCTGATTATTGCACAACATTCAGCACAATTTGTGGCTCCTCAGAAACTAAAGCAGTCCATGTCCAAATGCAGCAAGAACTGGACAACATTCAAGCTTGGGCTGACAAATGACAAATAACATTTTCACCACACAAGTTCCAGGCGATGACTATCTTTTTTTTAATTCGTTTGTGGGACTGGACATCTCTGACTGGCCAGCATTTATTGCCCATCTCTAATTGCCCCTCAAAAGGTGGTGACGAGCTGCCTTCTTGAATTGCTGCAGTCCATGTGCTGTGGGTTGACATACAATGTATGTCAGGGAGGGAATTCCAAGATTATGATCTAGCAACTGTGAAAGAATAGCAATGCACGTTATCCCTGTGCCTATGTGGGTTTCCTCCAAGTGTTCTGGTTTCCTGCCACATACTGAAAGACATGCTAGTTAAATGCGTTTACCTGAAAAGGCGCTGGACTATAGCAACTAGGAGAATTTCATAGTAATTTCATTGCAGTGTTAATGTAAGCCTTACTTGTGACTAATAAATATTTCCAGGACAGTAAATGGCTTGGAGGGGAACTTGCAGATGGTGGTGTTACTATGTATCTGTTGCCTTTGTCCTTGTAGATGGAACTGGTTGTAGGTTTGGAAATGCTGTCCAAGGATCTTTGGTGAATTGCATCTTATCGATAGTACACACTGCTGCTACTGAGAGTTGTTGGTGGAGGGAATGGCTGTTTGTAGATGTTGTACCAATCAAGCAGACTTCTTTGTCCTGGATGGTGTCAAGCTTCTTGAGTGTTCTTGGAGCTGCTCCCATCCAGATCAGTGGAGAATATTCCATCACACTTCTGACTTGTGCCTTGTAGATGGTGGTTAGGCTTTGGGGAATCAGGAGTGAGTACCTTCTGCTGTATTTCTAGGCTCAAAGATCCTAGATCTCCATCAAGAAAGATCAGCTCCTTGTCATTCACTGGTGTTACCGTCATTGAATCCCCAATTATCAACATCCTGGGGGTTAACATTCTCCAGAAACTGAACTAGAGTTGCCAAACGGTTCATTACCATATTCTCAAGAGCAATTAGGATTGGGCAATAAATGGCCTGTGAGGTCCAAATCTAATGAAGAGAGAAAAGTCTTAAAATGTAATTCAGGTAGAATCATAGAAGGATACAATAGTTCCCATACAGAAGCAGGCTACTCGACCTGTCATGTCTACGCTAGCTCTCTAGAAAAACAAATTAACTGGCTCTCTTCCCCCACGTTCCCAACATGATCAGCTGGAGGGGTAACATGTCAACCCCCCTGGCATCTTCAGGTCCTACCTTAGCCATACATTCTTTTCTCTTTGGGTGATTATCCAATTCACTTTTGAAACCATGATTGAATTTGCCTCCAGCACATTCTCTGGTGGTGCGTTCCAGATCCTAGGCACATTGCAGAAAGAAATTTTTTCTCATGTCACCATTGGTTCTTTTGCCATTCACCTTAAGTTGGTGTCTTCTGGTTGTTGATCCATCTGCCAAGAAAGCAGTTTTTCTCTAGCGTGTGTAGAGTCCTCATGATGTTGAAATCAAATCTCATCTTTGCCCTAGCTTTTCCAATCTATTCATGTAACTGCAGTCTCGCACTGTTGATCACGTGTAGAAAATATACTTCCATCATCCACCAGTATTAGAAAGGATCAGACTTCTCAGTAAAGAATGTGAAGTCTGGGAATTAATTAATAATACATTTTTGAGCAATGATCAGCAGTGAAATTTGGGTCAGGAAATTACATTGTGCTATGCCAGTATAATCTCATTAGTCTGTGGATAAATCTAATAACTTTACTGTCAATATTGCATTCAGCAGTCTGGCTATTAGTTTTTTGTAATGAACATGATCACCATGATATTCTGTGAAGCACATATATATTTTGTTTACTTCTCAACATTAATTGAAGGTTTTTCTTATGTTCAATATCCTCTTTCTTGTTCCTAGGCAAGTTTAAATACAGACTACTTTTCACCAGTTCCAAATTTATTATTATTTCATTTTATTATGATTTTCAATATCACTTTAATGAGATGACTCATTAAGCTCATAGTTTTAAACTAATTGCACTCCATTGCTTTAGGTATCTTCGTAACTTAAAAAACAATGAATATCTCACGTCACTTGGAATATATCATATTGTATATATTTGATCACAGATTTATGCTGTCATTTTTAATTCTGTTTCTTCATGGGCTTTTTAGATGTTTTGTTGTTTCTTTAACTATGCCTAAAGCTTTTCCTGTATTCATCAATTTCTAAACATTCTTTACCTCCAACATCATCATGTTTGCTCTACTGTTTGCCTTTATATCTGAGTGATTCAATTATTTGGATTGTACTACAATTCATCTGTACATCCCGTCCATCATTTTTGTACAGCATCCCTTTAAACAGTATTTAGCCAGCTTTGTTTTTTATCAATTAGTTTTCCTTTTCTTTCTGTGTCAAAGATTTCAGTTTCTGACGCATAGCTCTCATTTTTGTCATTAATTTCCAGTTCCAATACTTCATTCATATCTGGTTATACAATTTCCCTCCAGTCTCATTACATGCATTTTTGATTTCTTTTTCAATTTCAGCACACTCAGGTGTTTTCTTTTTTCTCTTTTTGACCATCAACTGACAAGAGGATCAGCTATGTTTCATGTGAGGAGAGGAGGGCCACAAGGCTGTTAACTGTTGCCAGAATTATTTAACCTGTGATGTTAATGTACCTTTAAGAGATTTAAAAAAATCATGTTCTTTGCAGCTGTCAGCTCTCAGTGTTGCTGAGCTATCCATAGAACCCTTTTATTGCTGTTTCAGTGGTTTAAATGGTTTTATTTATTTTTACTTTGGGTTGTTTTATGACCCTGCATTGTTTGAAGGAAGGTCATATGTTCTGGATAGTTTCTTTTTCTTCTAATGAACTTAAGGTTTCATTTTCTGTTTGGTTGCTGTTGGTTTTTAGAAAAGGATGGATATCAGACTGAAAGTAGTGTCTCTCTTTCTCTCTCTCCTTGGTTTTTGGAAATTCTGTTGGTTAGCTGAAAGCAAGGCTTTTTGCCTTTCTGAAATGGAATATCTGCTACTGGTGGCTTGATCTGAGAGTCTCCCTGGTATTCTGGGAGGTTGTTCTGACTTCAAACTGTTTTGAAGATATCCAAAGGGCTACTAGAATTTACAAGAGTAAGGAATGAGATAGGAATCTGGTGAACTGGTGTGGCAATAATAATTTCTCCCTCGATGTCAACAAAATGAAGGAGATTGTCATTGACTTCAGAAAGTGTGAAGGAGAACATACCTCTATCTCTGTCAACAGGGGCAAAATAGAAAGGGTTGAGAGCTTCAAGTTTTTAGATGCCCAGGTCACCAACAATCTGTTCTGGTCCCTCCATGCTGACACTGTAGTTAAGAAAACTCACCAATGCCTCTACTTTCTCAGAAGAGAAGGGAAATTTGGAACATTAGCCATAACTCTCATCACTTTTATAGATGCACCATAGAAAACATTCAGTCTGGTTATATTACCGCTTGTTATGGCTCCTGCTCTGACCAAGACTGCAAAGAACTACAAAAGGTTGTGAATATAGCCCTATCCATCATGCTAACCAACCTCTCATCCATTGACTCTGTCTACACTTACTGCTATTGTGGCAAAGCAGCCAGTGTAATTAAGGATCATTCTCTCTTCCACCTTCTTCTATCAGAAAAACATATAAAAGTCTGAGGTCACATACCAACTGATTCATGAACAGGTTCTTCCTTGCTGCTGTCAGACTTTGAAATGGACTTACTTTGCATTAAGCTGATCTTTCTCTATACCCCAGCTATGGCTGTAACACTAAATTCTGAACTCTCTTGTTTCCTTCTCTATGGATAGCATGTTTTGTCTGTATAAGGCCCAGGAAACAATACTTTTTACTGTATGTTTATAGATGTGATAATAATAAATCAAATCAAATCAAAGGTGAAATATCAATTTTCCTACCAAAGGACTTAGTTCCACTATCACATGAACATGAATCTTTGTTGTGGTATACCTGTGAGATCAAAGTGGAGGGTAGCAGGAAGCAGGGTCAACCTTGGTGTAGCTGAATAATGTGCATCACAGAATATTTGTAGATGTGTGACGATAATGTAAGACAGAGAAATATTATATACAATGACAGTAGATCATCTGGTAGGAATTGCTATAAGCAGAGAGAGAGAGGCTAGTATAAGAATGCAAAATGTGTTGGTCTAGAATTCCTCTTTCCAAAATTTCACATGGGTGTTCGAACTGTTTAAATAAATGGGTTCACATTCTTACTAAATATTTCAGATAAACAGTAGAGCAGTTGTACATCAATACCTCAGGGTTCTAGTGATGAAAGGTCATAGAATCATTGAATCAAAATGGCTACAGCACAGGCTATTTGGCCTGTTGTGTCAATGCCGTCTCTCTGAAGGACCAACTCAATTAGTGACCACCCCACCTCCGACTTTTCCCCAGGGACCTACAAATCTTTCTTTTTCAGATAAGGGTACAATTCCCATTTGAAAGCCTCAAATGAACCTACCTCCACCACTCTCACTGCATGAAAAAATTTCTCCTTATGTTATCATTTCTTCTTATACCAACTGCCATATATTTGCTTCCTCTGTTTCTTGATCCTTCCACTAATAGGAACAGTTTCTAGCTACAGTGGGGAACCATTAGGTTGTTGTATTTGGACTTCCAGAAGGAATTTGACAAGGCGCCTCACAAAATGTTAAGTCATAAGATGAGAGACCATGATGTTGGAGGTAGTATATTGGCCTATATAGACAATTGACTAATGGGCAGGAAACAGCAAGTGGGGATAAGAGGCTCTATTTCAGATTGCTGACTTGCAACCCCAGTGAGATTCCATAGGAATCCGTGACGGGACTTCAATGTTTACAATATATATTAATAACTTGAAGGAAGGAAGCGAGTATAATATAGTCAAGTTTGCAGATGACAAAAAATAGATGGAAAGGCAAGTTGCTGGGAGGACACAAAGAGTTTACAAAGAAATATTGATCGGTTATGTAAGTGGGAAAAAAGTTGGCAAATGGAGTATACTGTGGAAAATGGCAACTTATTTATTTTGGAATGGAAAATAAGAAAACATTATTATTTAAATAGACAAAAGTTGCATCTCAAGGGACTTGGGGATATTTATGCATAAAACACATGAATTTTTCTGCACCCACATTGTCCAATGCGTTCACATTCTTCCTTTGATCAATTGAAACAATTAATTTATTTGAGGCAACACTGCAACCCAATCATTGAGATGGTACAAGGAGGTTTAAAAGAGAATTTTTATTCTGAAATTTTTTTATTCAAAAAATCAAAGTAAGTTTGATCAAAGTAAGTTATTAATAGTGGAGGACAGAATTAGAGTAGAGCACTGCCTGGATTCTCCACATGACTCCATCCAGTTGTAAGTGGCCGTAACAGCTCTGAGATTCCACAGTGGATGGTGAAGACCCTGTAATGATTCCTTCTGCCTCTAACCTGGACCGCCTTTAACTCCTAATGTAGGTAGTGACTGAGGTGGCATCATGCATCCATGCCACCTCTTTCCACACTTTACTATTTTGGTATATTTCCCACCACTCTGTACCTTTCTTCTATTTTATCCAATAAGGTGTATAGGTTGGACAAATGAAATTATGACATTTCGTCTGTCAACCCCTTGTCCCTTCTTTGGCTGCCTCTGCCAGGATCATCTGTATTAGATATTCTCGTAAAGTAGTACAGAACCAGTCAGAAGTCATTGGTTAAAACTTTCATTTCCATTACACTGCTTCTAGTTATACTTCATGGAACTAATGACCATTTGCAGGGATATTCTGCATGCATGCTGCTTCTGGCATGGTTCTTGAAGTGAACATTCATGTGAGCATCCCCAATGTATGTTGGAAGGCTACGAGTGTGTGTTATCTGGATATCCCCACCAATTGATGCAATGCTGGGTTAACTAAGTTGGGCTACATTGGTCCAGGCAATGAATTCACACACCACTCTGCAGGCAGCAAGCACAACAACTACAAGGTGGACCCTGCACTAGTGTTCCTTAATAAGCCAGGCACCCAAATTGCAGATAACTTAATTTTGAAGAACATCTGCTCCTGCAAAGTGTCTGGTTGCACTCTGGAATGTTTTGGAGATATGGTACTGAGTTCATGGAGAATGTTGTTACATCTTCCAAGGAAAGCAGAGGAGCAGGAGACCTGTTGATTAATGCAGCCAGCATCTCAGTGTGTATTCCCAATAGCATCCTCCTATATGCAATCACAGCAAGGTCCTCATCTGAGTCCTCTACAGTAGAGCCCATCTGTAACTCATCTGGTGAGCTGGTAGACATACAATTGCCTCACCCTGGCCTGGCTGCAACTCATTTGTACCTGGATAATTCTCCACATACAGATCCCAACTCCATAGTCACCTCCACCTAATGCTCAGTACCAATAACTGAGTTGGTGGCAGTGAGTGTCAGATTAAATAACTGGGGCTTTTCATTGTTGCTATGCTGATGCTGTCTATCCTACACTTAGTGTTTTCATGGCTGGACAGGCAGCAGTTTTTGGATGTTTGAAAGCAGAATATCAGAAAATCTTTGTGTGACATCTCCTATTCATCATACTACCCATTTCTCATACTACTCTCTGTACCAAAGCGCTCATCCAGCAGCACTTCTGGGCATTAGGGACTTACAATTCATGTATTCTACCTCATCCATAACCACCTCCCAATTCTACCAGCCATACTCACTTCTCACTGCCTCCATCACGCTAACATACCGTTAATACAATCATTTACACTCTTTCCTCTCCCCTATATGCACAATAAAGCAGACCAAGGCCTCCTGCATCCACCATCACAAAACAAACACTGTTTTAAACAAATATAAAATTAACTGAAAAGTTTCACTGAGTCCTCCTGCCACAGATCCAATGTAACTAAAGGAGATGATGAAAAATGCACTCATGATAGGTTTAATAACACTTCAGGTATTTTCTTGCCTTTTCAATTCAGTTCAATTGCAGCTGAGACAGGTACCTTTCAAACTCAGACTTTTCACTTCAAACTAATAGAAGAAAAAATTGATTTGAAGCAATCACTTGCAGATACTGCTCATGCTTGTGCTCTACATGAATATTGCTAACTATTCATTCTTATGAACTAGCTGTTCCTTTCCAGTCTCTTGCTATTCTGTCAAGATAGTTTTGGTGGTGGTGCTGCAGAATCTAACAGACACTTGCACATGTTGGCTGGAGCACTCCCACATCAATTCTAAGTTTTCAACGTGCAACGGAGTAAGTCCTGCCGATTTTTTTAGTGGGATTTTCAGAATGAATCTCTGACACTCCACACATCACGGAATGCCCTAACGGGATACACTGTGGAAATCTGTGGGCTATTTCCCATCCAAGAGGCCAGCAGAATAGTACTGAGTGAGCCCTGCACAAGTACCGATCTGTCAAGTGGAAATCACTGGCCAGCCCCCGCAAACCACATTGTGGCCTTCTAGATCCCTCGCCCCTCAATTGCTGGCCTCCTGGATCTCTTGGGCCACCTCCGATGTTCTCCCCCCTCTTCCGGCCAGCCCTGATTCCCTGACACCCTCCACATGGTCAGTCCTGATCTTCCGATTCCCTCCCCCGATAATCTCAATCTCCACTACCATCCCCATGACGACCCCCTCCCCAGCGGCCCGCCTCCCGCCCCTCACTCAGATGGTTTGCCATGATAACCCCCTTTCCTCCCTCTGCCAGTGATACCAATGCAGAGTGGCAGTGGGGTCCCCCGCCACTGATCCTCCCGAAGTGCCAGACTGGCACTGCTGAAGGGACACCTACCCCCTTCCATTTATGCTCAACCTCCTTGGGGGGCCTCAATGGCCTCACTTCCCTCCAGTAGGGACGGGTTGCTTGTTCCCCATTAGGGGATAGGCATAAATCCTACTGGAGTGAATCACTCTCTGTGGAGAGGGAGACGATAGCAGGTACAGAGATTCAGTCCCAAGCTCGGTAATCAGATGGAAATCGAAATTTGCATATTATAATCAACTTCCGGCACAGAGCTGATTACACCAGAAGCACGCGGAAGCTGTGGCGCCCGGCGGGAAGTCTGTAAAACAGTCCCTGCTGATGTTTCCCGGCATGCTGCACTACTCGAACAGCGCAGCCCCGACAGTCTCAAGCTCCACCACCCTCTCAATGACCATCCACAACCCCCTCCCCAGCAGGCCCCCCCCCCCCCCCCCCCCCCCACCCAGATGGTTTGCCACCATAACCCTCTTTCCTTCCCCTGCCAGTGATCCCAATGCAGAGTGGCAGTGAGGCTATTGAAACATCTTCAAGGAGGTCAGGCATCAATGGGGTCAGGGGGTGTACCTTCGGCAGTGTCAGCCTGGCACTTTGTAGGATCGCTGTTAGGCAGGGGGTTCCTGGATTTTGACCCATAAACAGTGAAGGAACTATGATATATTTCAAAGTCAGGATGGTATGTAACTAGGAGCTGGTGTGGCTCTGCACCTGTGGCTCTTATGCTCCTGAGTGCTGGAGGTCCTGGGTTTGAAAGATGCTGTTGAAAGGGGTTTGAATGGTACTGACGATAGGGTCTTGGCATGTTTCTATGAGGCAGAAAGAATGAACAGTTCTTAAATCTCAATTGTTCTCCAAACAACAATACAAGAGAAAAAAATAAATTTAAGTAACAATATTACCAAGTTGAGCAAGAAATGTTTCAGCTGTACTGATTTTTTAATGTTTCAAATTCTGATTTATTCCAAGTGACATTTAAGGTTCCTACAAAGCTGATTTCTCAAATATGCTCTTGACAAGTGAATCATTCCAATGTTATGTCATTTTCATTCACAGCATTTCACAAGACAGCTGTTTCTCACACAATCTCCAAAGAACAGATGTGAAGTATTGCAAAGTTTATCTGTCTTTGCATTTTATTTTGTGATGGAATAAAGAAGACACTGTTAAAAAATTTGCGTGAATGTCAAGGATGAAGAGGAGATTTTCTGGAATAATACCAAAGATGAGGGACTTCAGTTATATGCAAAGATTAGATAAGCTGGCAATGTTCTCCTCAGAGCAGAGAAAGTTAACGGGGGTTTTAATAGAAGTGTTGAAAATTACCAACTGCTTTGAGACGATAAATGAAGAGAAACTGTTCCGCCTGGCAGTAGGGTTAGCAATCAGGGGGGTCAAATTTGAGGTAATTGGTATAAGAACAGAGCGGCAATGAAATATGTTATTTTATACAGAGAATTGTGATCTGCAACACATTGTCTGACTATAGACTGGAAGCAGATTCAGTGGTAAGCATCAGAAGGAAACATGAACTGTTGCTTGTCATATGATTCATATTGTTATCCACAACCATTCTTGACTGGATGGAGGAGGGAAAGAGGAGCCTTAGTACGGCCCTTTGTTGGAGTATTTAGCTCTGTCTATAGCTAATTATTTTCAGCGATCAGCTTTAGGTTGCCTTATGTAGGTTGGTGAATCATTCTAAGATGTGCCTGATGCAGATCCAGGCAATCCCTTCAACTCTCCATATTGAACCATAGGGAGCTATTGAAATATTTCTGACCTATGCTCCCTATGAATGTGATTTTCCTGCCAGGAGCAGTGAATCACAGAATCACCCCCATTGTGATAAGAGAATACCCACTGATTGTGAGAAAGCATCTGCAATGAGGATGTCACACCTCATTGAACGATTTATAAATGTCAAGAGCAACTGCTCTAATTTTGTGCTGGGCATCAGTAGAATTACTTCATTTCCAATTCAGGAGATTGACAGCATCACTGGTCGGTTCAATGATCCTAAAGCTAAATTAGGGTCTAGAAAGCAGTTTGTTGTTGCTTAGATATTGCATGTATTTTTCAGCCATAAATTTTATTTTAGGGAAACTAACCCATCACCTTGGTCTTGCGGCAAACGTTTTTATCATTGTGGTTTCTTCTCAAGTGGACAACATATTGGATGGTTGAAGTAGATGAGGTAAAGCAGGCACTAATACATTGAAGAGAACTCTATGAGCACCAAGCATCTGTATTACCAGTGTCCATTGCTTTCATCTGACACATTGGGGTTATCGGAAATGAATGGAAAGCTGCTTATCTCCTACCTATCCACATAGAGCTTATGTACACTCCTGATCACTATATGGCTTTGTAGTCCCTGTAGTAACTGTGACAAAGTGCTTATAAATGATTGCTCGTAATGTTTACTGCGTGCAGGACACAATATTTTTCTAATACAAATTTTGATTTGTTCCTTTTAAAAAGAGATAGCAGGTATTTACAGGACTATTGGACACTGTGGCATATTTTGCAGTTTTATTAGTGCTGGTCCATTAACAGACAGTAATGAAAGTCAGATTGTAAGGTAACTCAAATTGGCAAAAAAATGGGTATGGCTAAATAGGTTTTCATTATGGAAGGAAATTCTAATGAAATTAAATCAAACTGTATTCAAACAAAACAGTTGATTTTAAGGAGACCAGAAGAATTGCATTTTCTAATGTTAACCATTTTTGATTAATAGAGGGCACTAACATTTCATTTCATTATTCATCCATTGAATGAGGCTGTCTATGGCAAGGCCAATGTTATTTTCCACCCCTAATTGCCCTTGAGAAGGTAGGAACCATCTTTGTGAATGGCTGCAGTCTATCTGGTGTAGCAGTGTAATGGGATTCTCTCCACTTGCTCGATAAGAACACCCCACAACACTCAAGAAGGTTAACACAACCTATGACAAAGCAGTCTGCTTGATTGGCACCATGTTCACCTACTTTAACTTCATTCTGTCCATTACCAATGCACAGTGGCAGCAGTGTGTATTATATAGAAGGTGCACTGCAGCATTTCACCAAGGCTCCTTCAATAGCAAGTTGCAAACCTGAGATCTCTGCTACAAGATCAACAGATGCATGGGGAACTTCAGCACATGCAAGTCCCCTTAGGCCACACACCATCGTGACTTGGAATACTATCACCATTCCCTCTGACAACTGACAGTTAACTGTCAAGCTTTGCTTATATTCAAACCAAGCAGGTTGACTCTGAGTGTTCAATGCATTGCCCTGGGGAATGAACTAGAGAATAGCTGTCCCCTAAACTTTCATTTGGCTAAAAAAGGTGCAATGTGTTCACATATGTCTTTTGGCTGCGCAGGATAGAGGCTTGTTTATAAATATATGTAACTTCTAGCACCCTTAAGTAAGTCACAGTGTGAACCCAACTGGTAATCTTAAATTTGTTGTCACTGTAATTCATAGCACATTCAGGATTGTTTAGCAAGTGTTGTCCAATTGCAGAATCACATCAAATATAGAACATTGTGTTTTGAGTTTTGCAAGCACTAGCTGGTTGGGTGCAGTCGGTACTTTGCCTATTATGAACAGCTAAAGGGACATACTGTTTAATAAGATGTGCCAGTCTTTAAGGCATATGGGCTAGAATCTTGGCATCACACTGGCACTGAAATTCATAAAGCACTTTACTTATTTGTGTGATAGACAGAATGTCAAAAACCATGAAGCTCTCAGTAAGTGTGGCTTAGTTACACATGCTAGAAGTGACATATATTCACACACAGGATCCTGCCCTTTGTAGGTAAAAGGAGCATGAATACATATTGTGTCTTTTTAAACTAAGCAAAATCTTAGGGGACAACTATTCCCTCATTTATTCCCCAGGACAGTGCATTGACCAATGTGAATCAACCTGCTTGGTTTGAGTTTAAATAAAACCTAGCAGTTAACTGTCAATTATTGGAATTTATTTTACTGCCCTCTACCTTTTATTTCTTTATTGTCTTACTTCATTTTTCTTCCTCCCCACTCTTTTCTCCTACTTCATCCCTCTTTCCATACTTTTTCTCCCCCTTTGCTTCCCCTCTCTCCTTTTTCTAAATTTTACCTCTCTGTCATCCATTTCCGCCCCTCCCACCTCCAATCCCCACATCTTCCCCTGTCATAGTTTACCCTCTGATTTCAGCTTCTCTGCCATTTGGCCATTCACACCTTTTATTCTGTCTATGGGCAGACATTAGCAGCCTTTTCCCCTGGTTTTTGTGGCTATGGCTCATCTTTCATTCCCTCACCCCGTAGTATAAATATCTCCCACTTTCCAAGCCTTTTAGCTTTGACAAAGGGTCATCTGGACTCAAAACATCAGCTCTTTTCTCCCCTTACAGATACTGCCAGACCTGCTAAGATTTTCCAGCATTTTCTCTTTTGGTTTCAGATTCCAGCGTCTGCAGTAATTTGTTTTTATCAGTGCATTCTTCATGACAACATCTCTACCAATCAGAGTCCAATTACCAACCAATTAGCACTTGCTTTACATGCAATATAAATTGTTGTTCACTTTGTAATTTGATATTCATATGAACTGTCCTGATGAGTGCAAGATGTAAAGCTTCGACAGCATATCTCTTCTTTCAGCAGTAATTTATAATAAGCATTTCAAAGACTGTAATAATCTTGGCTAGGGCACTGCATTGTAAGCAGTTGTTCACTTACAATGGTACTACAGTAAATTTCATGCATACAGGCGACAATAATTCTACAACAGTAAAAATGCTAATATGAAAACATGAATATCAGATTATGTAAAATTTATAAGTAATGTATTATATATAATGTATTTGTCATAGAGTGTGCAAGTGACATAATGGGAAACATGAATAAAACAAGACTGATTTGGAAGATGATGTTCATCTCAGTGGAATTAATTCTAGCATAATTGACAGATGAACTCTCTCAGCAGGGTAGTTTTCCATTAATTATCCAAAATATCTTAATACCCTGTGCTTTGCACCACATCTTCTTCTGCTCAGGGTAACACTCCTAAAGTCATGCCTTGGGGAACTACTAACGAGTATCTCGTAACATTAACTATAGTGCTTCTGTTGTTGAGATTATTAAGATCCCCAGAACTATCCAATATACTCAGTAATTTCAGCTCTGCTCCTTAGGGTTGAGAAAACCATTATTCTTGTTCAATTATTACTGTTGTCAGTACACAAATAAAGGAGAAAGAGAAAAGACCTTTCTGGTTTGTTCTCCTCTAGAATGTAATTGTCATTAATGTAACCTCCATTAGTAATTACTACTGCTTGGGCTGTATACTTAAGAATGTTAATTCATTTGGCCATATCCTTGACTCCAGAACTGTGCAATGCCTAGACTAGATAACACTGTTCCATGCTACTGAATGCTTTTTCTCTAGCAAGGATGAATCAGCAGCTCAATATAAGAAGTACAATGAACGGCTGATTAATTAACTGCTGCTGAAGAAGATAAACCATTGAGGGCGGTAGTAATATTTTGCATAATTATATTTTTACATGATTACTTTTTTATCTCTTTTATGGAGAAATTGTGAAGTAAAGACATATTTTCTCTCTAAGTTATAGTAGTCAGCCTAAATTTGCTGAAATATCTTGACTCTATTTGTGAAATTGAGATTCATCATTTCATGATCTGAAAGGATTTAAATGGTTATTGTTATTTTAAATATTTCTTGCTCTTTTGATGAAGGAATTAAACTACCAAGCTATTGATTTGATATGATCTGATCTGTAATAGGACAACCTAATATATAACACATGAAAAAAAAGTTCATAAAAATTTCATGTTGTGCCTAGTTAGATCCAAACACAAGGAACTTACATTTATACAGCACAGTTAAGGCTTTCACTGTACTGTGCTTCACTGCTAATGAATTATTTATGCAATGCAATTTTTTACTGTTGTGTAAGCAAACCCCACAACCAATTTACACATAGCAAGATCCCACAAATGGCAAATAGGAGGAGGGTGTGTACTGGAAAGTGCAGTGAGTTGTTCAAAGGTCCATTGACTTTGGTGAAACTGGATGATCCTGCTGGTGTGAAATTCCACCCTATAATTTGAACTTGTGAGGAGTCGCTAAGGCAGACACCTGCAGGTTTCACACTCAAATGGTGACTGGGCATTGTGAGTAGGATTTTTACTGACCCCACCTATAATAAATTGGAATTTCCCCTACGCCTGACACATCGACCCCACCTACAATAAATTAGAATTTCCCTTAGGCCTGACACATTGCTCCCCACTGAAGTTAAGCCTCAACAATGGCTTTCTGAAGAGTATGGTATCTTGTATAGGGCTCTCTGATTCCATCTTCGCCCAGTTGTTCCTGCCCTCGCCTGGTTGCTTTGTTCACTTCCAGCTTTAAAACCAGAACCCATGAGACCATCATAATTACATCCAAAACAGAGAAGAACAGGCTACCACTATTAAAAAGTTGTTCCTTGAAATCATAATTCAGTTTGGAAACTTAGGAAGTAGCCACAAAAAAAAACCCAGACTGCTCAAGCAGGCTAAGAGTGCAAAGCAGTGACTGATCCGTATAAAGCAGATGAGTTCTTTAAGTGGCACTCCTGCTGGGCCTATGTCCAAGCTTACCATGAAATAGGACAGGCGCTGTAGCAGGACCATTTTCCAAAGTATACAACAAGAACAGGGCCTTGCTATTAACATAATAACAAGGCTCTTAAGTGGTTTTCTCCTGTGTAGCTGAATCCAATATGGTGCGTAACACTATTGTAGCTTGGAATGCATGTGCATTTTATGGACAATTAGATTTCTAGCCCATTATGTTGCACACTGGTGTGGTTGAACCATATATTTGTTCGTCATTTAACTTAATGCTCACAGGCCTTTCCTGTTCCAGATCTGCCAAGCATGTGGAACATGAATTCTGCCCTTATAATACAGTGAGAGGAACGTAGTTTTCATCTGAATTGAAATAAGCAATGAAGGCCTCCAGAGATTGACTGTTCCTAGTCTGTCTGAAACCAATCTCAAAAATTCAGATAAAATATGATCAACACTTGAAGATCAATTACAAGTGAACTTCAACCAGAGTACACTGTCTGCAACTCATTTCCTTTAAGCAATAACCAACATTGACTAATTCATAAGTAGATGCAAAGACAAGAGGCGTGATTATGACTTTATCATACCAGAGCTAGCTGACAGAGTAATTGAGTTTGTGATAACATTAACCCCGATGAAAAATCTTCTTGGACCAGTCTGAAGGTAACATTGTGCAAGCAGTAGTACAAAGCAGACAAAAGTACAAAGTCTTATTAATGAGTAAAACTATTGCCAAAGCAGGTAAGTCTAATAATGCAACTTCATACATTTACCCATAAAATGCCCAGCTTTTAATGCAGTATGTAAGACATGTGGTATCAGAGGACATTGCAAACAACAATGTAGAAAGCAAAGGTCTAAGCAAGTGGCTCAAAATCATGAGAAAGCACAAACAGAGGCCAGACAAGTGCAGCATTTTAACCAACCAAGAATGCAACCCAAACAAAATAAAAATCAAATCCACACAATGGTTTGGAGAATCCATCCCTAGAATTCATTACAAATCATGGGTCACCAAAATGTTGTTCATTCTGATTCCTGCACATATTTTATGTTGTGGCACTAGGGTGTCCAAGGATTGCAGGCCTACAAGTGTACAGAAACTGGTCCTTGGACACTATCTGTGGTATCGTCAGGATGATAGCAAATAGTACAGACCACAGGGAACGTCATTAGAAACCACATGCTTACAGAGGGTGAAGATCACCTCACTCTGCCATGCAGATTATCAGCCAACTGGCTGAGTGACACAATTGGACATGAATTTGCAAACAATTCTGAACTTGCACATTTCATCCTACTGCGGAACAAATCAGCAGAAAGTGTGGACAATACACCTTATCCCTCACTCATTGATACTTCCAAATGTACATGATGCATTACTCAAAGAACAGGGTAAGATGAAAGGTATGCATGACCTTCATGTGGGTATTGAATTGCCTAACCTGAACAATGGACAGGATATCTGAGTGTAACACCCAACTGAAAATACTTGGAACCCAGAAGAAATTGCCAGCACATGCCCAAAACCAAGATCGTATCATGTATGAAGCTTTTCCTATGTGAGTGTGATCAAATGGATGCCAAATCAGAACAATCTACTGTGATTCAAACATGGCCTAAGATTCAATATAATCAAAACACCTCAGCCAGCATTCTGAAAACGGACAGTGGCCATCTACCAACGAGGGGTGGCATGGCAGCACAGTGGGTAGCACTGCTGTCTCACAGCTCTAGGGACCTGGGTTTGATTTCCTGCTTGGGTCTCTGTCTGCATGGATTTCTCCCGGGTGCTCTGATTTCTTCCCACAGTCCAAAGATGTGCGGGTTAGGTTGTTTGGCCATGCTAAATTGCTCCTTAGTGTCCCAGGCTGCGTAAGTTAGAGGGATTAGTGAGATAAATATGTGGAGTTATGGGGATAAGGCTTAGGTGGGATTGGTGGAAGTGCAGACCAGATGACCTCCTGCATTATGGGGTTTCTATGATGATCACTATAACTAAGTCTGGATGGATAAGCAAACTACCAAGACTTGTAAATGTATTGTTTTGTATAATGATTCATTCAGACACAATTTATTTTGTGGCATGCAACCAGTTTTTAAAGGTAAATGTTCAATCGAAAAAAAGGGCAAAGTTGTGGTGTGAGGTACATGTACCTTAAAGAAAATTTATCTTAAACTGTTATCAATCATTTTCAACCTGACGTGCTGTGATGTTTTTGACCCATTACATATATTCAGTCTCCAAGAGCAGAAGTGGAGATCAGATGCATATATTTAGCTTCTTCATTAGCCTTATTTGTATACGATCTTATCTTCAAATGAAGAAAATTCCTTGATACTTTTTCAATCTTTGCTGTATGATTGGTATATTTATGCTGAAGAACATAGGAGTTAGTATATCACTGATTATATTCAGTGTGCACTATATATAAAGGTACATTCTGGGAAATTCTTTAAATTACCAAAATGCTTTTTTATCCAACAATTTAACAGTGAATATGTAACTTAATTCAGAATAAAAATTTACAATTTTGCGCTCATGGAAATATTTCAGTGTGTGAAAATGAAAAAATCTTCAGGATTGAAGTATGAGAAAATAAACCACCTCCTCGTAGGGTAGTGTAGAGACTGAACAGATGCCCAATAAAAGTAATAGAAGCTAATTCAATCTATCTCTACTTGTTGCTGGTTATAGCAATAAACAGTATGATAAATTGGAGGTTGGTTAGCTTTTATCTCATAAAAGCAATCATAGTTCATTATTTCTTTTATGTGTTTCTGTATGACATTTTACTTGCCTGTAATTCTTTCTTTCTGAAGAAAAATTCCACCCATTGCACTGACTTCTATAACTTTATTTAATCTACTTAATTGTGACCATTGCCTTTACAGCTGCTGTTTGCTCATGGTTACAATAATCAACTACCTCCAACAGCAGCAAGCCAGGAAAGTGGGCAACAATGCACTAATTGTCTGTTAATGTCAGCACACCAAATGACTATACATTAATGTAGGCATTAGCTCATATATGCTGAGGAATTGTATCTCTAGACCATCAGTGAAGATGTTATTTTTGCAATTTGCTTGTGAAACTATAGTTGAAGGTCTTCCTTGAGTTCACAGGAAATGTAGGGTCAATCAATGGTGCTGAGTTTGTGTTGGACAGTAAAAAGTTTGTAATGAAGTCTGAATGATAATATGAAACATTCCAGAGGACACAATAGTTCTTTTCCTAATGAGGTAGTGCTGTATGTATTGGGAGGTTGGAGAAGTTAATGAAGAGGATACTGTTAGGAGAACAGCAGGCCAGAGCTCAATATGAACATGTGAAAAAAGATGAGAATCCATGAGTCACTTTTGATTAAGATCTATGGACTTCAGTGGATTTCACAGAGAGTATTTCCCTGGGGAAGACTGCATTTTTATGGCAAATTTTATTGTAGTAAAATTATAATATCCCTGATAAAGATATCAGAAAGAGGATTTTCGCACAAATGTATTTGGCTTTGAAGGTTAAATTGCCGATTGCTTGATCAGCTTTTCCTAGTATAGAACTGCATTTGTAGTAATTGCTGTTTTGTACTCTTATCTATTTATTCATTTGATGTGGGCTTTGTTGGCTAGACCAAAATTTATTGCCCTTGAGAAGGTGATGGTGGGCCAATCTCTCGAAGATCATGGCTGGAATTTTACTGCCCCACTGCCATGGGAATTGGAGGGGTTGGACAATGGAAAGGTCCATTGATCATGGGCAGAATTTTGCAGTTTCAGGATGAACAAGGCAATAAAATCCTGCCCCATGCGTTGTAGGAACAACAATAGTGCTGTTAGGAAGGGATTCTAACATTTTGATTCAGCTATGGTGCAGAAACAGTGATATGGTTCCAAGTCGGGTTAATGTGCGGCTTTGAGGAAAATATGAGGGTGGTGGTTTCCATGAACCTGTTGCTCTTGTCCTTCTAGTGGTAGAGGTCATGAGTTTGGAAAGTGTTGTCAAAGGAATCTTGGAGGGTTGCTGCTGCGCATCTTATAGATGGTAAATACTGCTATTGTTGTGTGTTGGGTAGAGGAAGTAAATGTTGAGGATGGTGGATTGGATGCCAATCAAGTGAGCTGCTTTGTTCCGGATGGTGTCAAGTTTTTTGAGTGTTGTTGGGTCTGCATCCATCCAGGCAGGTGGTGAGTATTCCATCATACTCCTAACTTGTGCTTTGTAGATGGTGAGCAGGTTTTAGCGAGTCAGGTGGTGAGTTTCTTGGCTCAGTATTCCCAGCCTCTGACTGGCTCTTGTAGTCACATATTTATATGGCTAGTCCAGTTCAATTTCTGGTCAATGGTAACCCCAGAATATTGATGATGGAGGATTCTGCATTGCTAATGCCATGTCAAGAAGAGGTGGTTAGATTCTTTGTTTTTGGAGAGGGTCAGTGCCTAACTGACCCTCGTGGTGTTTGCCACGTATCAACCCAAAGCTGAACGTTGTTCAGATCTTGTTGCATATGGGCACAGATGCCTTTAGTACCTGAGGAGTAGTGAATTGTACTAAAACAATTCCATCATCTGCGAACATACCCGCTTCTGACCTTATGACCAATGACGGTAGCTTAGGGCTATAACATTTCTTGAGGAACTCCTGAGACTGAGATGTTTGGTGTCCACAACCATCTTTCTTTAGGCTAAGTATGCCTCTAACCAGTTTTCTCCCTGATTCACATTGACTCCAGTCTTGCTAGGACTTCTTGATGCCCTACTCAGTCAAATGCTATTTTAATGTCAAGGACAGTCAGTCTTGTCTCATCTCTGTAATTTAACTGTTTTGTTCATTTTTGGACCAATGCTGTACAGGGTTGTATGACATTAGACTTTGGATGAACGGCACATACCATGGCAATCCATACCCACTTACTTGTGCCAAAGATTTTCTTCTGCCTGCCTCTCATTCAATGTTCTATTACCTCTTCGTCACTGATTGAGAATTGGGATTGGTGGTATGGTAATTTGCTGGGTTGAATTTGTGCTGCTTTTTGTTGATAGGACAATGTGGGCAATTTTCCACATTGCTGAGGAGATGCCAGTGTTGTAGCTGTACTGGAACAGTTTGGTTTCTAGTGCACAGGTCTTCAGTATTATTGCTAGAATATTGTCAGGACCCATTTTCTTTGCAGTGTAATGCCTTCAACTGTTTCTTGCTATTACTTGGGGTGAATCAAATTGATTAAAGATTGGTATCTGTGATACTGGAGACTTTAGAGAGGAGGCTAAGATGGATCATCCACTCAGCACTTCTGGTTGAAGATGGCTGCAAATGTTTCAACCTTCGGTGGAATTTTTTCATCCTGCCCATCACTGGAATCGCAGCAGGAGGGATACAGACCATGCAAAGGTCCATTGACCTCGGCGGGATCTTCTGGTCTTGGAGGGAATGCGGCTGGAAAATCCCACTCCTGGTCTTTTACACTGATGTGCTGGATGCCCCCATTGAGGATGGGGATATTTGTGGAACCTCCTCCTCCTGTTAATTGTTTATCACCATTCACAACTGAATGTGACAGAACTGTAGAGTTTAGATCTGATCTGCTGGTTGTGCAATCATTTAGCTCTGCCTGTTACATGCTACTTCCACTGTTGTCAAACAAGTAGTACTGTGATGTAGCTTCACCAGGTTGACACCTCATTTTTAGGTTTGCCTGTGCTGTTCCTGGAGTGTCCTCTTGCACTGTTCAGTGAATCAGGGTTGATCCTTGAATTGGTGGTAATGGTAGAGTGAGGATATACTGAGCAATGAGGTTACAGTTATGGTTGAATAAACTTCTGCTGCTGTTGATGGCCCACACCAACTTATACACGTCCAGTAATAAGTTGCTCGATTTGTTTAAAACCTATCCCGTTTAGTATGTTGATAGTATCACACAACTTGTTGGAATTTTTCCTTATTGAGAAGGTGGGACTCCTTCTCTACAAAGATTGCACAATCATTGTTTCTACCCCTACTCTTGTGGACAGATGTACCTGCGACAGATAGATTGGTAAGAATGAGGTCAAATCATTGCTGTTTGTCATACCCTGCTATTTGTCATTTTCATAAATGACCTGGATGAGGAAGTGGAGGGATGGGTTAGCAAGTTTGCCGATGATACAAAGATTGGTGGTGTTGTGGATGGTCTGGAGGGATGCCAAAAGTTGCAGCGGGACATAGACAGGATGCAAGACTGGGCGGAGAAGTGGCAGATGGACTTCAATGCAGATAAATGTGTAGTGGTCCATTTTGGCAGGAATAATGGGATGAAGAAGTACAATATAAGGGGTAGGAGTCTTAGCTGTGTTGTAGAGCAGAAGGATCTCGGGGTCCGGGTCCATAGGACTCTTAAATCGGCCTCGCAGGTGGAGGAAGTGGTCAAGAAGGCGTACGGTGTACTGGCCTTCATTAATCAAGGAATAGAGTTTAGGAGTCAGGAGGTAATGATGCAGCTCTATAAGACTCTTGTCAGACCCCAGTTGGAGTATTGTGCGCAGTTCTGGTCGCCTCATTATAGGAAGGATGTAGAGGCTATTGAGAGAGTTCAGAGGAGATTTACAAGGATGCTGCCTGGATTGGGAGGCAGGCCTTATGAAGATAGGTTGAGGGAGCTGGGACTCTTCTCACTGGAGAGACGTAGGTTGAGAGGCGACCTGATAGAGGTTTATAAAATGGTGAGAGGAATAGATAGGGTGGACTCTCAGAGGCTATTTCCCCGAGCTGAAATGGTCACTACGAGAGGACACAGATTTAAGGTGCAGGGAAGCAAATACAAAGGAGATGTCAGGGGTAGGTTTTTCACTCAGAGGGTGGTGAGTGAATGGAACCGACTGCCGTCGGAGGTTGTTGAGGCAAACTCACTGGGGTCTTTTAAGAGACTTCTGGATGAGTATATGGAAAAGAATAGGATAGGGGGTTATAGATAGGTCTGTGGATTGGTAGATGTGATTGGCGCAACTCGTGGGCCGAAGGGCCTGTTTGTGCTGTATTGTTCTATGTTCTATGTTCTATGTTTAAATCAGTTTTTCTCTCTTGTTAGTTCCCTCACCACCTGCAGCTTTGCCCTTTAGGACTTGGCCAGCTTGATTAGTAGTGGTGCTACCCAAACCACTCTTATTGATGGACATACTCCATTCAGGATTCATTCTGTGTCTTTGCTACCCTGTGTGTTTCTATCACATGATGTACAACATAGAGGGTAGGTTCAACAAATGAGGAGGTGAATGGTTTGTGGCAATTAATGCAAGGTTTCTTTCTTCATATTTAGCCTGATGCCATAAGACTTCATTTTGAGGATTCCCAGGGCAATTCGCTCATGACTACACGTCACAATGTCACCACTTTTCAGCAGGATAGGACATACTCAGGGATGGAGATAGTGGTGCATACATTAGGTCATATCTTGCTGACAATGCCAAGCTATTTGACTAGTTGATCAGCCAGCTCTCTCAGTTTTGGCACAAGTGCACGGATGTTACTAAGAAGGCCTCTGTGGGGTTGATGGGGTTGGATTTGCCATTGTTGTTCCAGTGGTTAGATTAATGCTGCGTAACCTATCCTGTTTCATTTCTTTTAACTTCACAGGAGCTTGATACAACTGAGTCACTTGCTCAGCTGTTTGAGAGTCAACCACATTGCAGTGGATCTGGAATCACATATTGGCCAAGCCAGGTAATGGACAGAAGCTTTCCTTCCCAAAGCACTATTATAGAATGAGATGGTTTTTACAAAAGTCAACAGTGGTTTTTATGGCCACCATTACTGAGACTAGCTTTTAACTCGATTTATTAATTGAATTTTATTTCCATCTGTTCCGTGTAAGAGTTGAACCAACTCTGGGGTACTAGCTTATTAAGTCTTTGGTAGTCCAGAGTAGTGATATTACCACTATGCCATCACTTCCACTGGGGAGTTTGTGAGTCCACAGTCACTGAATTCATATCCATCTAAATGATTGAATGGAAAATGAATGGCTATGATCCATGATTTCCTTACCAATCCTTGTTTGATATTCACCTGACTGATTGTGCTCTGCTGGTCCCAGCAGTATTGATTCTAATCTTTTAGACTCTATTTCATCAAATCATTGGGGCAATAAATATTAATATCTCTTTAACTTATGTAAATAGTGAGAACATACCAATATTGTACCTCCATGGATTATTTTCTCTTGCTGACTTTCATTTCTCACTGGTACTTCTCTTAAAAACCTGATGTCTTCCATGCATACTTCTGAAACATGATCCTCCATTGATTTCCTGTCTAAAGGTCTTCAAAGTCTGCTTCATCTTTTCAACACTTGGGGCTTGTTCTACTATTTAGAGAGCTCTCTTCCATGCTGTCACACTTTATCATAATTTACAGATTTTGATCTATAAACCTTGTTCCACGCCTTCTGTACTTTTCATTATTTCTTTCAGAAATTGCACACTTTGCAGTCACTTTGGCCCACGATGTGCTATTTATACTGGTTAAGTGGTTACTAAGCTAGTTTACTACTTTTTGCTAATGCTTTCCAACTGGATCCTCAGTCATGTGTTTATTTAAAGTGCATCCCAATGCACTTAGGTTACTGAGAAACACTGTACATTTGGCATTCTTATACTGGTGTTAAAAGGTGCCTCAAAATTTTAAGTACCATTTAACACACTAGAACTCATTTCACTGCAAAGTAATTTTTTTATACATGGGACCAAGTAGAGATTAGGTTCATCCTCAAATGTCAGGTGCATTATGTTATGCATGATATATGGCCTGAGAAGATCTGAAAAAGGGAATTTTGGAAGAAGGGAACAGGATAGCAAAAGTGTTTTTTGAAATAACAAACTTTGACCTTTGCAAAAAAATGTATCACCAGCATTATCAGCATTTTTTGTATAAACAAATAGGTTGAGAATCAGCATCTTAGAACTCTGAGCTTCAGCGACAGCAATTGTTTCTGAATACGTGCTATTATCCATCACTACTTCTATGAGGAGATTACTCTGCCTGTTCCTATGCAAACCCAAATAGATTCTTTTTGTTCCCACTATTGTCTTGTTGGTTAAATAAATACATCAGGTAAGTAGCTAAACCGTACAGTTTAGGAAACTTGGAGATTTGATCCAAGATTTAATCTGAATTAATACTAATAATGACCACAATTTACTTTAGCAAGGCATCTAATAGAGTCTGCCATCATTAAGACTTGTCCTTGCATGTGTAGGTTTCTCTTTTTTTTAGTGTGATAAGTTGCTTCGAGTGTGAGCTGGTAACAACAGAGTGAGGGGAGCCAGGCACCTGAATGAACAAAGAAAACAATTGTTTTTCCTCTTGACATACCAAATTGATGGGTTGAAAATTAATAGCATAGAGACTGAGGAGGAACTGTGAATTAAAATAGTTGTTATTGACATCAAATTAAGCATTGAAGGAGGTATGAAAAATTGGATTAAGAGAGAGAGGGAAAAGAGACAATGGGCCCGATTTTACCATTTTAATTCCAAGTGTCGAGTCCACTTTCAGGTGCTCCCACACGCTCTCAGCCATTTCTAGTCTGATTTACGCTGATGGAATGAACAGAGTTCTGAACTGCACATGCGCAGTTAGAAAAAGATTGGAAAACCATGCCCGTGTCAGATTGCTCCCAGGCCGCAAAAAGCAGAGAAAGCAGGAGTGAAAAATGGGAGTGAGGGTGTATATTGGTTGTGGGGGCTGGGGGGGGGGGGGGGGGGAGGTAGGTACGATGTATCTTGGGGCAGGCAGATGGATCTCTGGTGAGAGGGACAGATGGATCTCTGGTGGGGGGGTTTGCAGATGGACTTCTTGGGGGAAGGCAAGGGACTCCACCTCTACTCTGCGAGTGATCTGTGGGGGGGATAGGGGGTAAGAACTCAGTAAGAATTTAGCAACACCAATTTTTAATCCAACCGATTTATTTGATAGTAAATCCGCGAGCTTTCAACACTCTGTGTCTTCCTCAGGCAAATGCAGTGTTCTGGTCTGCAATAGCACACATCAGCACAGACAGTCAGAGATTGCTGATTAGAATGCGAATCCTTACATCTAACCTGCTATTCAAGTGTTAAAGTGGCTAACAATGTTGTGAAGGGAATCCTGAGCATTGTTAGAGAATTGTGTATTTTCTCCAGACAGCACAGTAAGTGAGGTTTTTTGCTAACCCAGGCAAGTTACGGGGGTTACAGATAGTGTGTCATGAAGCCAAGATCCCTGTTAAGACCGTCCTCATGTGTGCGGAGCTTGGCTATCAGTCTCTGTTCAGCGACTCTGCGCTGTCGTGTATCACAAAAGCCCCCTTGAAGAACATTTACCCGCAGGTCGGAGGCCGAATGCCCATGACTGCTGAAGTGTTCGCCCACAGGAAGGGAACTGTTTTGCCAGGTGATTGTTGAGCGATGCTCATTCATCCGCTGTCATAGTGTCTGAATGGTCTCCCCAATATACCATGCTTCGGGACATCCTTTCTTGCAACGTATTAGGTAGACAACGTTGGCCGAGTTGCAAGTGTATGTACCGTGTACCTGGTGAATGGTATCCTCACGTTTGATGATGTCGTCCATGTCTATGATCCGGCATGTCTTGCAGAGGTTGCTGTGGCAGGGTTGTGTGGTATTGTGGTCACTGTTCTCCTGAAGGTTGGGTAGTTTGCTGCGAACAATGATCTGTTTGAGGTTGTGCGGTTGTCTGAAAGCAAGAAGTGGAGTGGTGGGGATGGCACAGGGGTGGCGATTGGTCTGGGTAGTAGGGGGTGGAAAAGGGAGGTAGTGATGTGTGTGGGTAGTGAGGAGTGGATAAGAGACACGCACACACACATATCACTGCCCCCCCTTATCTACCCGCCCACTATCCAGACTGATCGCTACTCCTGCCCCTCTCCCCCGTATTGTCAGACACAATCAGCCCTCCCCTTGCCAGAGATACATCTGACCCACCTCCTTATCCTCCCCCCCCAACTAGACAATGATCTGACCTCACTCCCCTCTTCCCCCTCCAACCAGAGAATGATCTGACCTACCTCTCCCCCCCATGCCTCCCCACACCACTGATCTGAGTCAGAGAGCCATTGCAAACACTGAATGTGTTCTTCAGAGGCTGGAGCACCCGATTCAGACTTTTTTCAGCAGCTCCCTATAAGCGCAGTTCCAGATTGGTAAATGTGGTGGTAAAGGGGGAAGTGCTGATAGAGTTGGGTGAGCAGGTGATTAATTCAATTTAAGTACACGCAAATGCACTTAAATTGTTGTTGCGCCTGAGTTAGCACGAAACGGATCCTCACCACTTGCGGGTCTCAGTAAAGTGGCGATCTGCTCGGACTTGGGTGCAGATGACCATTTTCTGATCATCATTTTGCCCTTTCCCTTTACCAAGGTGAAGTTGAAATACAATACCAGCTTTCTTGTTATACTGCTAGCTCAATGTTAGCACAAATGTCCTACACAGCACATGACTGTCATGAACATTCATTTTTCCATTGCTAGAGTCAGGAAAGATTCTGTCTGCTTCATGCCAGCACTAACTGAGGTTGCCTTTATACCAAAGTAAGAATAGTTTGGCCTCACACCCAACTTTACCACAATTTTGCCCCTGAAAATGGGTGCAAATTATTGGTAAAATCGGACCCAACATATAAGTTTTCAAAGAATTGATATTGTCAAATATCTAACATTCAATAGAACCTGAACTGATTAACTTTCACACTTGCAGTCGTTAAGTTTTCAGTGCCAGTGAGGTTGATTGGCAATAACTAATGGTTATCATGTCATTAAAAAGGTGTTTAAGCTTGAAATAAAGCTTATTTTTAGTAGTAAGTTTATATTTACTGCAAAACATAGTAACTTTGTGCCATTCAATTCATTTAAATGGTGTGTCAGACAGCAAGATGTCATTTTTGTGAAGATAATAGTGGACTGACACTACTTCAGATAGTAACTTTTAGATATTTGTGTTTAATTGTGCGTCTTGAAATTGCTTTGCTGTTTGTGCATAAACAATAGGGAACACCATTAGCTCAGTTATTTGAACAAAAAATTTAGGTCAATATTTCTAGTTTATTGAATTTGCTGTAATTTCTGATGGTAAAGCTGTTAAAACATGCATAACACAGTACAAAAATGCTGCTGCTATGCAAGGAAAATCAGTATGAGTTTAATTTGCATTATGATTGCTACGTTTTGCTATCCTTAGTGGTAGCTTTTGCACTTTGCTCTCAGCTGGAGTGCAGATACTACTCACAGGTTTAAAAAATATATTTTCTTTGAAGATAAAAATGATTGTGTGAGATCTCTTTTACTAGAGAGAAACCTTGAAAAAGAAAATTAGTTCTTTCAGCACAAGCAAATTCAACATTTTCTGGTCATCATTTTGCCCTTTCCCTTTACCAAGGTGAAGTTGAAATACAATACCAGCTTTCTTGTTGTACTGCTAGCTCAATGTTAGCACAAATATCCTACACAGCACATGACTGTCATGAACATTCATTTTTCCATTGCTAGAGTCAGGAAAGATTCTGTCTGCTTCATGCCAGCACTAACTGAGGTTGCCTTTATACCAAAGTAAGAATCTTCTTCATAGCTTCACTTAAAACACAAGATCAATTACAATTTTGATCAGTAGGTTCTTCATATATCAGGTACTGACCTCATTATCATATGAATTAAAATAGTTATTGATGTCAGAAACTGAATATAACTAACTTAGAATTTTCTGAAAATTGCCCCCTTGTCTTATTTGGGATAGAGACTTGAATGCCTTGTACCCCTTTTTGGTTGTTGAACAGAGTAAATGTAACAAATTAATATTTGGATGTTCTGCATCTTAATCTGCACAGGCATCAGTTCCACTACTTACATTTGTGTGGCCAATATTTTAGTTGTAACCTACGATGACTTAAAGTAAGAGTCAGGCCTTTAGTACCCAATGCCTGTTGAAAGACTTTGAGAAATTAGTTGGACATGTGTGTACCAAGTCATTGATTCTTCAGCAGCCAACTAAAGATGAGTTTAAAAAACAGTTTTGCAAACAAACTATTTTTGGAGTCAGGTAAAGTAAGAGAACTCCTCTGTTGTGATAGGACTAAGTACGTCACTCACCTGATGAAGGAGCAGTGCTCTAAAAGCTCGTGATTCCAAATAAACCTGTTGGACTCTAACCTAGTGTTGTGAGATACAGTGATAGGACTAGTGAGTGGACACTCTCCATGGCCTACTCCAATCCAATCTCCTGGAACTTGCTGAGAATGTGCTGTCAGTGACATTGATTTGAATAAGCCTGTTGAGGTGAAAATACTGGCAATAGTCTGTGTGGAACATACCCATCTCATTTGAGGAAAATTTCCACTGAGCTTTGGTCAAGTGGACCAAAGCTCGGTTTGAAAATTGCCTTAGGCCAAACATTAATATTTACCTGGTTTCTATAGGTTACATGTAAAATGTGTAAGCAAATTCTTACACATTTCTTACGTAACAAATGCTGTTTGCACCTCAAAATCATTAGGAATATTTAATTCCTTTGGAAGACACTAATTTTTAGTTGATGAGATTGAACACAGGAAAGAATGTAAAGGGAAGATCTGAAACATTAAAAAGACGGGGTGTTACTCTCTCCCATGCGAGATGATGCCATTTTTTGGCCATAGCTGTTTTGTTCAGTGAGATAGTGAGAAAATCTTGCTATTGAGGCAAGTGACCTTGCAGCTGATGCACAATTACAGCAGTGTCAGGCTATTAAATAGAGATGCAATCTACTTGATCCATAGAGCAGCATCACTGTGAGAACTCAGGGTGAATTTCCTATCAAGAATTCTCCAGCAAGAATCTTATTGTGACACCATCGAAAGGCTGCAGAAGTTAGAAATTAAAAATCCCGAGTTAGAGATTTAAAAATCTGCAGACATGTGTTGACCGTGTGGCTAAATGAATGAGGGTGCCTGACTTCAATGATCATGGAGGATGATGGTACCGGAAAATTGCAATGTTTGAGTCCTGTCATGGTCATTTTAGGATAGATGCATTGTTGGACAGGAAAGAAATTAAGAGTTATGGTGAGCGGGTGGGTAAGTGAAGCTGAGTCCACAAAAAAGATCAGCCATGTTCTTATTGAATGGCAGAGCAGGCTCGAGGGACCAGATGGCCTACGCCTGCTCCTAGTTCTTATGTTCTTAAGTAAAAATAAATTATAAGTGCAATCAGAGCTTCTTTAAAAATGCTGCTCAGAATTTTATTAATTAACCTTTTTCAACACACCAGGACTATTTCATCCTTTAAGTGTAAGGGGGAAGCAGCAGCTGAGGACAACAAAAATATAAATTTATTTATCAATTTCTTCATTTTCATTGTAAAACCTGCATCTATACTGCATCTTTTATAATGACAAAATCTGTGCATAGTACTTTACAATGACATACTTCACAGTGAAGCCACTATTACAATGTCAAAATCATATCAGCCAATTAATGCACAGAAAAATTCCACAAGCAGAAATGAGATAACCAGCTAACCAGTTTTAGTTGTGTTGTTACAGGTGAACATTGACCAGGATGCAAAGGAGAACTTCCCTGTTCTTGTTTGATTAGTGTTCAGGGAACTTTTTCTTTCACCTGAGAGAGCAAATGAGGCCTTCACTTTAATGTTTCCTCCAAAGTATAGCGTCTGAGACAGCATAGCAATCCATTAGTGCTGAAGTGTCAGTACTGCACTGAAGTGCCAGCTAGGATTATGCGCTCAAGTATCTTGAGTGGGTCTATGAACCTACAGCCTTCTGAATCTGAGGCAGGAATGCTATTCTGAGATAAGGTGCTCGTTTATTACCTTACGCTGACACACTATTTGAATTAACAATCTGTTTCTCTGCACAATATATTGTTATATTAATCCTTATCCTGCTGGCAAATACAAGGAATGTTTTGCAAGCTGATCATTTTTTCCAGATCTGAACTTGTACACTGTGCTGAAAATATCTCCGATTACAGCAGTAATACTAGTCAGACATCAGGAGGAGCTGTATGATTGTAATATTAAAGTGAACTCCTAAAATGTCCACATTAAATAAAGTATACAATCCATTCTGCTCTGTTTCATTTTTGTCACTCATCCCATTCTATCTAGTTTATCCAGACTTACCTTCTATTTTCATTATCTGTATGCTTAATCTTGTTTCTTTTTAAAATTAACTTATTTATTCTCACTTCTTTCTTTATAAACAAAAATTTTCTCTGCACTGCTGTGCACTTTGATTTTGAGATCCGCATCCCTTAAACCCTGTCCCAATTGGGCTGAAAGCCAATTTTTTTATTTATCATATACTAGAGTTTGATATTGTATCATTAAAGTGAGCAGTAAAAACTACCATTGTAAACTAAGTGCTCCACCAATAACCCAAGAGAGTGGATAGAGCGACAACGAAATTACATTGTTGGTAGCTGCCCAAATGTTTAGGAGTCATGCTCTCATGAAGAGTAATTGGCAAATATTGGGGGGATTTTAAGAACCTGGACAATGCCTGAAGGCCACAGATATAGAATAGATACCAATATTTAAAATGGAATCAATGCTTTCTTGGGAAGTAAAGGAATTAAGGAGAATGGAGAGAGGTAAAAAGACAGAACTGCCTTAATAATGGATCAGGCTCAATGAGCTAAAGTGGTTGCCTTCTATATCTACACCACAATGATGAAAATGGTACAATAGTCTTCAAAATGAAACACAGTCACTAGACTGTGGTTTTTAACAGGACCAAGTAAATTCAATTGGGTGGTGATTCTATCCTGAAGGAAATATTTGAACAAAATAATTGTATAATATTATTATCTAGAGATCCAGAAGTCTTTTTAGATTTGAACCTAAACTATTCAAATGATAGTTCACTAGGAACTGGACTCCTGAATTTCACAAAATGCTATAGTAAAGATTTGAAATACAATTTCAAGGATAAGTTACAAGCTTCTCATATTGACATAACAAGAAAAGTGGGATCTTATTCTGCTGCAATTTTTATACAAGTGGACATAATGCAGGTTTGGCACTGCCATCATTGTTGGAATGATGATTGGCAAGGGTTGCACATTATATTTTCATATATAGAAGCAACAATCACTCATAAGGGATTAAGTAAAGACGTGTGTTGTTTTATTTAAACTAGACACAAAGAACAGATAAACATGGATAGAAAGCTTGATGATATCACCAGCAACACAGCATACTTTATTTCGCTGACAGATCAAAGTGAAATTGAGACCGGATCATATGATACACTGTCCTTCTGATGATTTTATCCCTTAAAGGCAACAGTAGGTGGGCAGAAATTAAGACAAATTTTGATGGTATTTGGATAGAGCAGTCCATTGATTTAAAGCAGTGAGAGATACTTCCAGCAGAGGGCTTAATGTCACAGGAGGGAAATCATGCTAGCTAGTTTTGGGACGAAGTTTCAGCTGACTCATCCTTGCTTGCCAAATTGAATCTACACTGATTGATTGAAAATGTGGCTTTTCTAAGGAAACTGAAGACTCAGATTTTTTTTGTGGAGAGCTCTGTCTATTGCTTCAAAAGTTACCATAGCACTGAATATCAACACATAAGATTTTAACTCGTAGCTTGCTATAACAGTCAGACTTTCCACTGGTAATGTAATATTTTGGCAGTATAAAAATACTGGTGCATATACATGGTGTTCTTGCACCCAACTGAACTGGTTTATTCTGGTTTGATTTATATATGTATATATACAAATAGGCAAACAATGATGCTATTACACTCTTCCTTCCTAAATGAAAATGTTACATGAAGTTCAAATTCCAAACGACTTACTTTTTTTTCATTTATTTACAATTCTAACTCAACTACTGATTTCGAATTCCTGAGAATGATTCCTTTATTTGTATCAGAACTTGGGGAAGGATCTAGACCAATCACATCTCAGTTTGAGAAAAACATTTCTTCAACAAAGACATTTTCACCTTGATCTTCAATTGAATTTTCACTTCATTAGATATCTGTCTGACTCTGACTCAGAACCGAGAGTTGCAGGCACAACTTTCATTAGAGTAACTATTGGTACTTTATTTGTAACTCAATTATCCAACGCTGCACTGTAGGGATTCTCTGGTTCATCTGATCATTCGGTTCTTCACAGCTCTTCACCCCATTTTCATGAACGCCTGAATTTGATCTGATTTGATTTATTATTGTCACATGTATTTGTATTCAGTGAAAAGAATTGTTTCTTGCGCGCCACACAGATAAGGCATACTGTTGATAGAGAAGGAAAGAAGAGTGCAGAAGTAGTGTTACAGTCATAGCTAAAGTGGAGAGAAAGATCAACTTAATGCAAAGTAGGTCCATTCAAAAGTCTGATGGCAATCATGTACAAACCTAACCTCCTCATTAGTAATATCTTTTTCAAATATGTACAAGGCCCATGTATTTTCACAACTCTTTGTGGTAGTCACTTAGATGATGATCTTTCAACTTAAACTTACTCTTCAACTTCAGAGTTATTTATTTCACTCAACTCACTCTACTGTTTCCTTTCAGAGGCTGTGGGTATACTTCTTTAAAGCCAAGCTAGGTGCAACTTTACTGGCCCCAGGTGGTGGGAATGGAAGGGATTGGGTGGTGGGTGTTGTGGTAGGGTTGCTGTGGGGGTAGTGAGCATAATTGCCATGAGCAGTCTTGACATAGCTTTCCAGTGAAATAGGAAAAGTTTTTATGCAAGTTTGAATGGCAGCAGCTTAGCTGCCTGTTGAATAAAGACAGGCAAACAATTTGAATGATTGATCAGCTCCTATGAGGGCAATTTTCCTGGGCTGTTGGCATTTGTGGAGAAGTTCTCATGTCCCACCATGTGGAGAGGCGGCCAACTACGTGGGGACAGTTTCACATCAGCTTGGCAGGGGAGAGAATTGGAGTTGGAGGCTTTCTGGCATAGGGATAAGGTCATTAACCTTAAATGATATGCTGCCTGCTCTAAAAATGCTGCTGGAGGGCTCCCCCTCCATTCTCCGGGCTTGCCTGTTCACTTAAAACCAAAAATTTATTTAATTTTCACACTTCTGAGGGTGTTTCAAAATGTGGGAGTTTTGCAATTTCTAACTGCCTTATCAGTGGCCATCGCTCTCATGGTTTTACTGAGGCTCCACTGCTGTAGGAGGTCCTCTGGCAGCATGAAAGGCAAACCTGCTGTCCTTAATTGGCCACTTGCCCTGACTGCTGGATATTAATTGTCTCCTCCTGGCAATGTTATGGGGAAGTCTTGCCATCCAATTTGAAAAGCAAATCAGCGGTGACACCTCCACCATTTCACTGATATCCCACCATGCTTTCAGTTTAGCATTCACTATGAGGAACATGGCAATGATCAATGCATATTGTATTAGATGGGAATGGGTAAGTAGGGAGAATGCATGTAGCTTTGAAGAATCAATGAATTTTGGTGCTAAAATATGAAACAGTCCTGTGAGATGAATGACGTCATTCTTTTTGTCACCCATTGAGCTACAGTAGAAGATTAAGAGAGCAGGCTGTGGGTAGTTGTGGAGCATGAAGTGAGGGTGGGATGTGTATGTGCTCAGTGAATGGTGCATGCATAGTACAGGCATTCCTTTTTATGAATATTAGTAAACAATACCATGATTCTTTCCCTCAATTTAGAGAATAGATTTCTCCCACAATCCATGCATATGGGAGTTTGATGTGCCATACTTGCTGCATACCTCTGTATTCTCTGCCCACATATTGACATAACACACTCCTTGCACACATTATCAATGCACAGGGACACTTAAACTATATTACCAAATTTTCAAACAAGAGCATGCACGAATACTGTGATCAGTTCAACTAGATAGTTGTTTTTTGCATCCCAGTATTTTCATAGACCTTATAAACAAATGACTACTGATATTGTTTTCAACAATAATCATTTGCTGGTGTTTCCATATTATAATACCAGTAAAATAAAATTAAATCCTAAATGTCATGACCGAATTGAGAACAGGCTTCCTAACACTCGGCTGTTGAGTCAGAATATTGTAAGTTCAAGTTTGTAATTGTAAGCTAACACTTCAGTTCTGGAGGGAGTGCTGCACTGTTGGAGGTAACGTCATTTGGATAAGGTAACATGCTTGCTTAGATATGCGCGGAGGAATGCTCAGTACTACTGGAAGGACAGAAGAGATCTTTTGGTGTCTTGCCCAGTGTTGATCTCTTAACCAATGCTTAAAAACAGATGATTCATTTCGGTATTGGTGGTAGGTGCTTGCTGTGCACAATTTGTGACGTTTCAAAAAAAATTCATTAACTGTGAAGTAATTTGGGATGTCTTGAGGTCAAGAAGGACGCTAAATGAATGGAACTTCTTTTCTTGTGGATGTTTGCAATTGCCTTTGAAGTGAGAATCTGAAGACAAACAGATGGATGCACGGCAAGAGCAGGACAAATTCAACTCTCTATTCTCTTGCAACCATTTGAAACAGCTGTTCTTTCTGCTGAAGTGATTTGCCCCTTTGCCCTCATCAGTTTACTGTATTCTACAAAAAAGACTGCTATTTGGAGCATTAATCATTCTTCTCAATCTAACCTGTCAAAGCAGCTCCCGCATCTTGCTGGTCATCATCAGTAAAATGTAGCCATTCCATATTGCCATCTCGACAGTAATTAACTAACTGTTGCCTTAAATACTTTAGAAAAATGCTTTCCATGTAACTGTACAAAGTCTGGTATCTGATCAGTTCATTTCAGGGTTTGTATTTTAATTGTTACTCGAGGTTTTTCCAGCAGAAACTGAAAGTTTGTTAGTTTTTGCATGTAATTGAACAGGATTAAGAAAAAATATTAAAAACATGTTTGTATAGGTTATTGACAGATTTCTTGCAAGGGGGGTTCAGTGGATATCATCACAACTAGATGTTCAAGATCAGGATTGAAACAAAGGCTCTCTTTTTCTCTCTTGGGGAAAATAGCTCAAAAATTATGAAAGGCTATAGTAGTGCTACAGATAAAACGTTCCACTTTTTGGAAGGGTATAAGGTAATGGCTGGCATGATGGGACAATAATTAGCACTGCTAGCACCAGGGATCCAGATTAAATTCCAGCCTTGGTTATGTCTATGTGGAATTCATACCTTCTTCTTGTACCTGATTGGGTTTCCTGTGGGTGCTGTGCTTTCTTCTCACACTCAAAACATGTAGAGATTAGATAAATTGGCCATGATAACTTGCCACTTAATATCCCAAGATGTGTAGGTTAGGGGAATGAGCCATGGTAAATGTATGGGGATACAGGAGTAGGCCGTATAAGATTATCCTTTGCAGAGTTGGTGCAAACGTGATGGGCTGAATGGTCTACTTCTGTACTCTAGGGATTCTTTGATAGGGAATTCAAGAATCAAACAGGGAATTCAGAAGACTCTTTTGTCCAGAAAGAGTTGAGATCTTGCTATCTCAGGGAATGGTTGAAGAGAATGGTTGAAGAAAACGGTGCATTTGAGGAGAGGTTAGATAAACATACAATGGATAAGGGAACTATGGGTTATGTAGAGAAATTTAGATGAGAAAAGATGGAAGAGGTTTGTGTGGAGCCTAAGCACTGCATGGACTCAGTGAGCTGAGTGGTCTGCTTCTATGTAGTATATTCTATGTCATCACATCGTTCTAGTCAGTCAACTGAATGGTTAGCAAGTATAATAGAAAGCTGATGCAATAACATCTACTTTGTACTGCTGCCCAAGGCAGATTTCTGTTTTAGAGTTTGATCTGAATAGATGGAAATACAAACATTCAGCTATACATTGATCTAGTGTACCGACCATATTCCTAGGGAACAGTTATTCTAAATGTGATTTATCAGAGATGGACATTGACTTGGAGTCATAGTTATAGAGGACTCCAGCATAGAAAAAGGCCCTTCGGCCCATCACTTCTGTGCCAGTCGAAGACAAACCGTCTAACTATTCTTATCACATTTTCCATTACTTGGTCCACAATCTCGTGTGCCTTGACATTGCTAGTGCAAATCTAAATGTTTCCTAAATGTTATGAAAGTCTCTGCCTCCACCAGTCTTTCAGGCAGTAAGTTACAGATTCCCATCACTCTTTTCCTCACACGCTCTCTAAATGTCCTGCCCTTACCTTAAATCTATGCCACCTGATCATTGATATGTGTACCAAGGGGAAAAGTTTCTTCCAGTTTACTCTATCCATAACCTTCACAATTTTAAATATCTAAATCATGTCCTCCTCAGTCTCGTATGCTCCAAGGAAAACAATCCTAGTTTATCCAATCTCTCTTCACACCTAAAACTCTTCAGCCTAAGCAACATCCTGGTAAATCTCCTCTGCACATTTTCAATGCTATCACATCCCTCCAAAAATATGGATTCCAGAGCTGCACGCAATACTCTAGCTGTGGCCTCACCAATGTTTTGTACAGTTCCAGCAAAAACCTCTTTGCTCTTAAACTCCATGGGCAAGATTTTACAATCTCACTCGAGCGAGATGGTAAAATTCTAGCCAAGGCTAACAAAAATCTCTATTCTGGAATTCTCATCCATGCTGATTCTGGGGTGGGTGAGGTGGTAGGATTCAGGTCTCTTTCCTGGTTAATAAAAGCAAGTATACCATATGTCTTCCCTCTTTTAGCATGTAAGCATGACATTCATTCTCCTTTCTGTTTTTGAACTTTCACCCTCTGTATTGTTACCTCTTGCAATTTTATGCCACATTGTTCTCCACTTTGGTAAAGATCTCTGTTCCTAAGCTAATTCACATATCAAAAACTCTCAGTGCAGCTGAATCTTTATCACTTTCTTTTTATCCAATTCATTAAACTTCATTTTATCTTAGCTTTGTGATGACTTTTTACTGGCTGTTTAGTTTGATCAAGCAGACACAGCATGATTCGTGAAGGGGAAGTCGTGTTTGACAAATTTATTGGATTTTTATGAGGATATGACTAGTACAGTAGACAGAGGGGAACTGGTGTATTGGTATTTTTAGATTTCCAAAAGGCATTTGATAAGGTGCCTCACAAAAGGTTGCTGCAGAAGGTTAAGGTCCACAGATTTGGTGGTAAGGTGTTAATGTGTATAGAAGATTGGTTGTCTAATAGGAAGCAGAGAGTTGGAATCAATTGGTACTATTCTTGTTGTTAGTTGATGACTAGTGGAGTGCTGCAGGGATTGGTATTGGGCCCTCAACTGTTTACCATTTACATAGATGATCTGGAGGAAGGGGCTGACTGTAAGGTAACGAAATTTGCTGATGACACGAAAATGAGTGGAAAAGCAAATTGCATGGAAGGTGTGGAAAGTCTGCAGAGAGATCTAGATAGGCTGAGAGAGTGGACGAGGACCTGGCAGATAGAGCATAATGTTAGCAAATATGAGGTAATATACTTTGGTAGAAATAATAGTAGGAGGGATTATTATTTAAAAGGCGAAAAGCTGCAGCATGCTACGGTGTGGAGGGACCTGGAGATCCTTGTGCAAGAATCGCAAAAACCGAGTTTGCAGGTGCAGCAGGTGATCAAGAAGGCGAATGGAATTTTGGCCTTTATAGCGAGGGGGATAGAATAGAAAAGCAGGAAGGTCTTGCTGCATGCAACTGTACAGGATACTGGTGAGGCTGCAGCTGGAATACTGTGTGCAGTTTTGGTCACTGCATTTGTGTAAGGATATATTGGCCTTGGAGGGAGTGTAGAGAAGGTTCACTAAGCTGATACTGGAGATGAGGGGATTAGCCTTTGAAGAGAGATTGAATAGACTGGGTCTGTACTCGTTGGAGTTTAGAAGGCTAAGGGGGGATCTTATAGTGACATATAAGATAATGGAGGGGATAATAGGGTAGAGGTAGAGAAATTCTTCCTGCTTAGAAAGGATAGCAGGACTAGTGGGCACAACCTCAAAATAAGGAGGGAGCAGTTTAGATTGGAGTTGAGGAGGAACTTCTTCACTTAAAGGGTGATGAATCTCTGGAATTCTATGATGAAGGCTATCTTGTTGAATATATTTAAGTCACGGATAGATAGGTTTCTAATAGACAAGGAAATTAAGGGTTATGGGAAGAAAGCGGGAAAGTAGAACTGATCCACTTCAGATCAGTCATGATCTTATTGAATGGCGGGACAGGCTCAAAGGACTAGATGGCCTACTCCTGCTCCTATTTCTTATGTTCTTATGTTTGGTGATTCAAGGGATAGAAATCCTGTTAAAATGAAGGCGTGCAGTCTCCTTAACATTTTGGGAATTGAAGACCTCCCTCCATCTCCTGAAAGCAAATTGTGATCTACCCCTCTTCCCCCATCTGTTATATTTGTAAGTTGGCAGGTTTAAGGTGAGTTGGGCTCCTGTCTCAGGTTTTGTAACATTTCACTTTCCATCCAACCCAAACATAGGTTAAAATTAACATCACTGTTTTAATAATACCACATTTCTCTCATTTGTTTGAAACAAATGTGACAGTGGTTTTATGGCAGATGAATAAACAAATTTCCCTCAGGAAAAGAAACAACATGGTCTATCATTCCTAGCTCTTTGACTGAAGCTATCAAATCCCATTTCATTCATTTGTTCTTCCAACTTTTGTATTCTTCTCTTTCATTACCTGTTAAATTAATTCACATTATCATTCTAATGAACTTTCACTATCACCATCATTGTTCTAAAATACTTGAAATGCTTTATCCCAATTAAGTCATGTACAGATCAAAAATATTTACTTGCTCATATGCTCAGTGCTTTTATTTATAAAGCTATGAATCCCATTGGCCTTTCCTGTTAGGAATTATAATATACTATTGCTGTATCTGCAAAAGTTTCCACCAGATACTTCAGTTTCCTCACACACTCTAAAGATGTGTAGGTTGGTTGATTGGCCATGCTAAATTGCCCCTTAGTGTAATGGGCATTGGCAGGGCAAATACATGGGGTTATTGGTATAGGCCTTGGGTGGAATTGCTGTTGGTGCAGGCTCAATGTCCTGAATGGACTCCTTCTGCACGGTAGTGATTTTATGATTCTGTAGCTTTGAATGAAGTGTTTTGCCCCATGCTCTTACCTGCTGGCCATATGTAACATGACTTCAAATTAAGCATGGCTACAGAAAATCCTCTGGAGATAAAAGCACAGATTTTCCAATTATCATTATTTTAATAGCAGTAGTAAAACATTTTGGGTTACCACTGACATTAAAGTAATGATACTTGGCAAAGCCAAGCTGAAACACCCTGCTTATTTGCCAGGGATAATATGAAGGAGAAAATTTAGTAGAATGAGCTCCTGGTAGGCTATCCAATTTCTATTTAGGTGAGCATCTAATTATGATCACTATACAATTTGATTTAATATAGTTAGTCAAGTTCTGTTGATTGTTTTGTACTAGTTTTAGGATATCTCAATTTCATTGAAGAAAATTTGAGGAAGGCAGATTGGGATGTGCTGCTACGTAGAAAATAATGGATACAGGTTGCTATACTCAGATTTTTGTATCTGTGGAACTGATAGTATTTTGGTAAATTTGGCTTTGGCCAAATTTAAACTTTGGCTTTGCCAAGTATCATTACTTTAATGTCAGTGGTAACCCAAAATGTTTTACTACTGCTATTAAAATAATGATAATTGGAAAATCTGTGCTTTTATCTCCAGAGGATTTTCTGTAGCCATGCTTAATTTGAAGTCATGTTACATATGGCCAGCAGGTAAGAGCATGGGGCAAAACACTTCATTCAAAGCTACAGAATCATAAAATCACTACCGTGCAGAAGGAGTCCATTCAGGACATTGAGCCTGCACCAACAGCAATTCCACCCAAGGCCTATACCAATAACCCCATGTATTTGCCCTGCCAATGCCCATTACACTAAGGGGCAATTTAGCATGGCCAATCAACCAACCTACACATCTTTAGAGTGTGTGAGGAAACTGAAGTATCTGGTGGAAACTTTTGCAGATACAGCAATAGTATATTATAATTCCTAACAGGAAAGGCCAATGGGATTCATAGCTTTATAAATAAAAGCACTGAGCATATGAGCAAGTAAATATTTTTGATCTGTACATGACTTAATTGGGATAAAGCATTTCAAGTATTTTAGAACAATGATGGTGATAGTGAAAGTTCATTAGAATGATAATGTGAATTAATTTAACAGGTAATGAAAGAGAAGAATACAAAAGTTGGAAGAACAAATGAATGAAATGGGATTTGATAGCTTCAGTCAAAGAGCTAGGAATGATAGACCATGTTGTTTCTTTGTAGATTGTGGTACAGTAAGCTTGATGAAATTAACTAGATCATTATAATACAATGTGTATTAACTCAAAAATGTATTGGTTATAGCAATATAACTAATGTGTAAATGTGAAGTAAATGTGTAAATTACTTTTAAACTATTCACATTGTCCACAAGTAATAATTTCACACTCTAAGTTAAGATATGTGTGATGATATCCTTAATTAATTGGATAACAAATGGGAATGAGAATTAAATGTATGCTGGATTGGTAATTGATTATAATCTCATAGGCAGAGAATTATCATCAGTGCAAGGAGATCTCTTTGGAACTGGGGAGGCCAGTAGAGTGCTGCATGTCTGCTTTGAAGAAGTTCATGTCCATTATCTACATTAATAATTAATATTGGAACCATTTCACAAGCTTTATGATAATGCGTGGAGGACAGGCTATTCTATGTAAGTCAGAGATGGGCAGGTAAACAATGGAAAAGACGTTTAAAAATTTTGCAGGCCCCCTCACCCATAAACTCGCCAGCAGGGTACTGTAAAATTTTGCCCTTAACCTATTGGAATGTAATCAAAACCTGGTGCCCTATCTTTTTTTTATGAGGACCAGAGAATTTGGGACAGAATATCATTGATCTCAGTGCCTTTACTGCATAGGTTTAATTGATTATCCCTCTTCTTACAGCTGAATCCACAAGCTCACTGTCTCCTTATCTAAGGAAGTATACTCCCAAAGTTTCTGCTATAGAAACTTTATATAGCTATAGATTAATTTGAACCTCTGGCTCCTTTCATTCCCTCATGCTCAGTAAGTCAGTCAATGCAATATTCTCACATTACTGTCTAAATTGCCCTTAGTGAAAACCCTTGAGCTGGTGTGTGGGAGAGAATGTGTATACAAAGGTAATGAAAATGCAAGGAGTACAGTGGACAAGATGGTCAACATTAAGGAGCTGGTCTTTGTCACCATTTCCCCAACAGTTAAGAAGTTTCCTGGATGATCTTTCTGATTTATTTTTAAAAATTGGTGCTGTATTTGCTTCCCTCCAGTCCTTGGCCCAGATCCCATTTTCAGTGATTCCCTTAAAATATTTGACAGTCTATGACTATTACTGTTCTCCTTCTCCTTTAATAATGTATTAAAGGTTTCTCCCACCTGGGCACCCCGCTGTCTTGCAGCATCCCTTTTCCTTTCCTTATTGGTCATTGCTATTTTTATCAGGTTCGCTTATTCTTTCCCATTAATTCTGACCTTGTGTGAGGAAGCAAGCCTCAGTTCACTTGGAGATACAAAGACAAAAATAACTTTTGTGACGTCTGCCATTCCTGTGTTCTGTCATACTTCCACAATCATCCATTGAAAGCCATACTTTGTCCCTTTGTCATCTGTTTTGACCAGATATATTTATTGTGATTTGTGAATTTGTGAGGGCGTGGGTCCTGAAACAGCCGCAATCCAGATTATTTTATGGACTCTTGAGCTGCCCACTCAGTGACATTTGCCTTTGAAGGAATACTTGCTGCATTAAGGCCTTGCATCCATCTGTGACTATGCATCATGAATATTTCTCGGCTTTTAGAAAACTTCTGTTGCTGCCTCACTTCCAACCACAGCTCTTGCACAGATTTTCCTGACTGCCTGCCTATGATTTGCATGTAAACTACTCAACACATGTACACAAGATTTTCTAACTTGCCGCGTCTTTCACTTGTACCACTGTACTGCTGGTTGCAGTCCATCTTTTCTCTTGGACGGGGTGATGCCAATGTTAACTGCATTTGAGTGATGGAATATTTCCTTCCCACCCTCCATTTGAGTGCATACATTCCATGATTAGGACCTATTCATTGAGGAGATGGTCTTCAAGGATACTTTGGTTAGTCACCACATTCCAGTGGCTGTTCAGGTACATTGAGGGAGAATTTTAGCATGGCCAATGCACCTAACCAGCATATCTTTCTGACAGCAGGAGGAAACTGGAGGAGTCCCACATTGACATGGGACAAACATGTAAATTCCGCACAGGCAGTGATCCAAGCTGGGACTATGAGACAGCAGTGCTAACCATTGTGAATTGTCAAGAGGGCTTGGCCTTCCTTGGTCACATTTATTTGGTAATGTAAGCCTACGCTATTCTCTTAAGGGGATTTCAATCCTCAGTATCCAGCAGTCTATATCTTTGCACCCACACTTTATCCAGTGACACGTTTAAGGTTCTTACAGCTGCTGACTCCCTTCTCCAGTGGAGGATGCTCTTGCTGCTTCTGATGTTGTTGCCATTCTTTTTGCTGCTCAGGAAGTGATGTAACTCGCTGAACCAGAGTTATATTTCCTCCTTCGCATTGACAGTAAGCCTATCAAGAGCAAATCGGGCCTTGGGAGGAAATTGTAGCGAGTTAGCAAAAGGCTCACATTGACAGGTTGTTACCCTGCCAGGTGAGGAAAATTCAGGTCAGCAAATATTTTATCAGCAATGTTCTCTCAAGCTTGCTGGGCCAATTGATTTTGGGTTTTGCCTGAAGTGTTCTTCAATCTTCATAAACTGGAAGAGAAACTCTGCCTTAGATTTCAGGTGTGTTAGCAGGAGCAGAAGCCAGGAAATATATCCACTGAACCAAATATCTAAAAAGAAAAGAAAAATGTTCAAAAATGTAATGGTCTTGAGATACAAAATAAGTAAATGGAGAATACTAATTTAGATGTCAAGAGAGGAGTCATGTGCTAATAATTCAGTTCACAGAGAGAAGGTTGATAGTTAGAAGTATAGGCTGCAATTTACCCCCCCCCAAAAAAAAACTAAGCCTGAAGTCCTCCCAGTTCACCTGCCACAGGAATCGTAGCAGGCAACACTGGAAATATTGTGGACCATTTAAAGATCTGTTGAGCATAGATGGAAATTTCTGATCTTGGGGCATGTATGGCTAGAGAATCCTGCCATATGTGTCATAACGGCAAGAACACAGAAGCGACCTGCGCAGTTATCCCAAGCTTAGTCTTTTTTTTGGAGAGTTGAGTTGCAAGTCAGCTTGAAGGACAGTTCTTGAGGAATCAAGGAGTGGGGGTGGGGGGGGGGGGGGGGGGGGGGGGGGGCGGTATTGCCTAAGTGTGTGCCGATGAGCCTGGCTGTAAAGCGATCTGGTGCTGTTTTAGAAAGATGCCCCAACCTCACAGTTCACTGGGAGACCTCTACCCTCCACACATACATCAAGACCCCTCCCCATCATCGGTGGCATGTTACTTCATCCCCCCTCCTCTACACGGTGCATTGGGGCCCTCCGAATAAGTTCCTGCTTCATTAGCATCCCCTCCATTCTCCATCCTCCACAATCCACCTTCCCCTTTACACTACCCTTTATCATAGCCCTTTGATCAGGCTCCACCCCTTTGGCACTGCCTTTGGCACACTGGTGGTGCCTAAGTGGCACTGCTGGGATGCTGGGTGCCCACCATGTCATGAACCACCCGGGACTTCAATGGCCTCTGAGTCCACCCCCCCCCCCCCCACCCCCCCCCCCCCCCACCACCACCCCCCCCCCACCCCCCCCCCCCCCCCCCCCCCACCCACCCCAACCCCCACCCCCCTACCCCACCCCACCCCCGGCATGGCCATTGCTCCTGGTCTTCACTAATGAAGACCAGTAGTGATTCTCACCAGTCTTGTGCTGTACCCAAAGGTCAGAAGGTCCTGGGAGCTGGGAGAATCCATCATGCTATGCATATTTAAATGCTACTTTAAATATATCAATTGGCCTCATGTCCTTTCTGGATGTGATCCAGTTTGCATCAGTAAGAACAGGACCAGGATGATTGCAAACTAATTTTTAGGCCAGCATTCTGTTTTCCGGGATTTGCGTGACCTGTGCCAGCATGGTGACATTGGAAAATATCCCCCATAACATATAAATTATGAACACAGACAATATGCCAGCTAAGTTAGACTTGAAAAAATAAGAGAGAAGATTATGGATGACTTGCTGAGAGTAATACATTAAAGATAGACCATTTATCTTGCAGCAGTTGAACTGCTTATTGACTAATGTTGTATATTTAATAAAACTTAAAAACAGTATGATTTGTTACCTGCTACTTTTTATGTAAACAGCTAACTTCACCAATCATACATTCTAATTTTCAAAATTGAACATTCGAAGTATATCAAATTAAAGCCAAGACTGTGTTACTATTATTCTTAATTGTGCTTTTCTGTGTCAAATTAACAGTTAATTTGTGTTCGTGTCATTAATTTGTGTTAGTGTCATACCTACAACAAGTTATTGTCATGTTTGTGGTGATTAAGTCAATAAGCTTTGACAACATTGTGTTGTAGTCAAATGGGCATTGTTTATACATTCAATTGGTTGAGACTTTTTCAATCCTGATGTGCTGGATTTTATCACTGACTTGGGGACCCTGATGTGCATTTAATAGCTGGCAGTGAGTCTAGTGGTGCAACCTTCCAGGAGGCATCTTCCTTTGTTCCTTCAACTTTGCTGTTCCATTGAGCATGGCAGGTAGACTATCAACGCTGCCAACCCAATTGGATGTTAGTTGGCTGTACCCGTAGAGTTGGATGTTGCAGAGACATGACAGGGAACACAAGGGTACCTCTACATGGTGATGTTGTTAGGGGACATGGATCAAATGCAACAATGATGATGTCTGAAGCTAGTTGGTCTCTTGGAGCAGAAGGAAAACCCTCCAGAGGAGAATTGTTGGTGCGGCCTTTTCTGCTTGCAACCTGATCGCTGCGACCTGGCCCCTAATTTTGACAACCATGTCAGATATCTTCCATGGAGCTGGTGACCTCCAATTTGTTTGGATGGGGGAGGGGGTTCCATTCATGGCAAAATGTTGGTGAGATCGTGAAATTGGCTGCCAGCTGGCAATTCCCAGATTGCTTTTCAAATTTTCCCCAGAGGCAGGAATGTGTTGGGATGAGCCATCCTTGTACATCTCCACTTATTTTCCCGATCCTTATATTCAAGACCCCGCAACAGGGTTAGAGAAATTCAGCCTGATATCTTTGAGATTATGATATATGAATTCTTGGATTTGAATTGGGGCATGTGGGGGCATTTAAAAAGTGAAGTATATTTCGTACATTTAGATATAAGCCAATGACTTCTTTTCTATATCGTAACTTTAAGCAAATAATCTCCTGATATTTTTGGAAGCCATTTTCATCCGTCAGTTCTTAACAGAAAGCTTGGTGGTATATTTGCCCAGAGTGTAGATTGAAATACCAAGGGCTCGATTCTACCAAAAAAATTGTAAGTGATGAATTGGTGAACAAAAATGATGTAATTCGTGACTGTTTTTTCAATGGGACTTCAGACTCAAATTTCCCACACTCTGTGCAATGCAGAGGTCACAGTCATGAATATCATTAAAATCTCAGGAGATGGGGCTTGTTCATCCCAAAGTCTGACAGTTTCAGGCCTCTGAGCATGTGCAGCAGCCCCGATCTATCAGCCTCCCATTTGCTGGCCAGCTCAATCACTGTGGGACCCTCGCATTGATGCTCCTATAACCCCTCCCCTGCCACGGCCTAGTTGCGGCCCCTCATGAACATTCCTGGAGTGCCTTGATCTTCAGATTGTCCCTCCCATCTGTGAGGTAGACCACCACTATCATCAGCCTGCCCTGATCTCTGGCTTTCCTCAAGCCAAATCCCAATGCAGAGCAGCAGTGAGACTCCCCCCTCCCACCCCCACCCACCAGTCGGCCCAAAGCCCCATCCACAATAAGCTCTACCCCCTTGGCACTACCCAAGTAGTTCCTGGCGGGCAGTGCCAAGTTGCCCCTGAGCATGGGCACTTTGCCCCTTGGTCAGTGCCAGGGGCATAGGCTGGCACTGCCAGGATATGCATACCCAGGTGTACTACTTCCCATGACACACAACCCCTGGGGGACTCCAATTGCCCCTCTTCACTTCAGCAAGGTCTCCCACTAATTCCTTAAACGTGGGGAGCTACTCTAAACCTCGCTGAAGTGAAGGGTGGGGGATGCTATTGGGCCTGGAGAACTCAGTCCTGGGCCTGATAATGATATTTAAATTATGTTAAAAACAGATTAAAATCACATACCTGGCCTTCTCGCCGGTTTTCAGCATGGCCTAGGCTGCACCTTCTTTCTGAAGGTGGGAGACACAAATGTATTGGGAATTCATGCACAAATCCAGCAAAATGGCCCACATACGCATTTCCCAACCTGATGCACCAAAAAACCAGGGCATTGTAATGGGAGAATCAGACCTCAAAGCAGAACTTCATTCTTTCTTTGTCTGAATCCAATCCTTTTCCTGCACCTACAGGTGCACTAATTCAGACATTCATTTTTATCCATAGCTAGAAATTCCTGGAACAGGTTGCTAGTCTGTCTGCTTGTAGCTTGAGGGTGTCGCTCCACATCAAGCATGGCTCACCAGGAGCCTTTTCCACTTTTACCATCAGTGTGTTTGGAAGGGACTCATAGTTTGACACTCAGCCTATTTGACTATGTTATGAATGCACATTCTGTGGCTGGTAGGTCCTGGGGCAGGACTCAAATTGAGAGTTTCTGGCTCTGAGGCAAGGACCCTATGCAAGACCTATTCTCCATCTGATGCCTTTGAATAGGAATAGTTGGATTGCAATCAGGAGTGGGAGGCTTAACTGATTTTTCCCTCCCTTTTTGGAGGCACCAGACCAATCAAAACACCCTTATAACTCTGCTGCTAGGGAGATATCCACTAAATCAACTCTGGGGTCACCTTGGAACCTATCTGATTTCAATGGTTGAACTACTCATGGAGTCATCATATATTGTACAAAAGATGATTGCCATATTAAGCAGCTAGAAAAGAGAGACTATTTTGACTTTGAAGAAATAAATGGAAAAACAGTGCCTGCTAGATATCAGAAATAAAATTAGGGAGTCACAACTGTTAGTCAGCATCCCAAAGTGAAATGAAGTTAGCTTAATTCTGAAAGTTAATGCAACCAACAAAGGCAAATGAATGTTTTGGTTGCTTTTGGTTTAGGTTACACTCAATGTTGGCCTATGTTCCAGTCTCATATACTGATAGACCTCTTGTGCCATTCCCCATTTTAGTAACCAGCATGAAGTGTAACTGACTGTTGAGTTCTGGAGAAAGATGAGTGCTGGAGGCTAATCCTTGCAGTGAAAGGTCAATGATTTTGTGATAATTTCACATTCAAATTTGGACAAATGTTTAATGCATACTACATCATAAGAAAGATAGACCTATGTTTTATATGCTTTTATATCTACCCAGTGGCTGCTTCAAAGCACTTACAGCCAGCAAGATACTTTTGAAATGTAACTATTGTTGGAAAGTAGGAAACACAGGATCCAATTTATGCTCAGTAAGGTCCAACAAACAGCAATGTGATAATGAGGATGCTTTAGTGATGTTTGTAAAGTTGCTGGATTGTGTGGATATGATGATAAAGGACTAATAACTTGAACTGTTTACTGCGAGATCTTACCAGCTCTTACAAGTTGTGTGTCTACCCATGCTGGAGAAGAAATCTCGATGTACATATAACCACTCAGTCTACAATGTTTATTGAGGGATAAATATTGATCAGGACACAGGAGAGAACTCCCAAGTGCTTCTTCAAAACAGTAATTTGAGAACATTTATGTCCACCTGAAAGGGCAGATGGGTTCTCAGTTAACATCTTATTTGAAAAACTATGCCTTTCATCGTGCAACACATCCTCAATTCTGCATTGGAGTGTCAGACGTTCTGGCTAGAATTTAACCCTTGGAGTTCCAGTATCATTCTGATAAATCTTTTTGCATTCCTGCCAAGGCCAGTTAATCTTTCCTGAGGTGCGATGCTCAGAAGTATTTACAGTACGTTAGGTGTCATTTAATAAGACTGTACATAATGTTGATGTTAAAAAAAATTGTTCAAATGGCAAGGTTTCTATTTTTGTTGCAACTTAGTTTTTTTTATACGTTTAGTTTGGGACAGGGCGAGGCTCTTAGAAAGGCATTCTCTGTTGGCCTTGGGTGGGATCTTACACATCTCACGAGGCAGGGTGGTAAAATTCCAGCAAATGTCCTGGAGTGGGACTTGCACCTAAAATCCTGAGTTAAAAGGAAGTATACCACTTAGTCACAGTATAAAACAAGCTTAAAACAAATCCTGAATTATGCAACTTTTTTCAACATTACGTATATGTTGTCTTTTGCAGAATCAAAGGGAGAGAAATAACTGCAACACAGGTTAAAAAATAGAAGTTTAAATTTGTTTATTAGTGTCACAAGTAGGCTTACATTAGCACCGCAATGAAGTTAGTATGAAAGTCCCCTAGTTGCAACACTTCGCCGCCTGTTCGTGTATACTGAGGGAGAATTTAGCATGGCCGATACACCTACCAGCACATCTTTCAGACTGTGGGAGGAAATTGGAACACCCGAAAGAAACCCATACACATATGGGGAAAGCATACAAACTCCACAGGGACAGTGACCCAAGCTGAGAGTCAACCTGAATTCCTGGCACTGTGAGGCAACAGTGTTAATCACTGTGCTGCTCTATTGAGATTGAAAGAGCCTTGATCATAGATCATTAAAATGTCATGAACAGGTACAGAAAAAAATCAAAAAGGCCAATGAAATGCTGATTTTTGATCTAGAGTTAATGTACAAGAAGATAGAAATCATGCTTTAGCTACACAAAGCTCTGTTTAGATGACACCTAATGTACTGCAAACAATTCTGAGTATCACACCTCAGGAAAGATAAACTGGCCTTGGTGGGAGTGCAACAAAATTTGTCCGAATAATACCTGGACTCCAAGGGTTAAATTACAAGGAGAGATGATATTGATTACAAAAGATAAAGATGTGATTTGTTTGAGATTTTGAGGTAATTAAGTGGAACGGATAAGAGTTTATCATTAAGGGGCTTAAAAATTAAAGTTGAGTGCCTAAATGGTCCTACTCTTATTGCTGTGTATTGAATAGAACCTGGGTATCTACCATAGAGCCTTGCTCCCTCCCCCTTTGCCCCCAACTCCCCCATGTGCATTTGTCACATTGTGTCAGTGGCAATGTGAAATAAATTTTGATTTTTTTTTACCCCAAAAGTAAATTCCTTGGGCTTTAGGAATGCCCTGTAATCTAGTCAATTCTCTTCAGGCCATTTAAAATTCCTGAGCTTTCATGTGAGCTGCAGCATTGTGCAGCTTTGAGTGCCCATTGTCAGAATGTAAATATTGAAAAATTTGTAACGTGATTTATTTATTTCTTGGCATCTTATTACAGAACACCCACCCACTGGATTTATATCAGGGTACAAAAAGCAAGAACAAAGAAAAGCACAAGAACAGACCCTTCAGCGCTCCCTAAACTAAAATAACCTTCTGCCCTTACTTGGTCCATTCCCCTCTATTGCCTCCCTATTCAGGTATCCATCCTGATGCCTTCTTAATATTTCTAACGTACCTACTTCTACCATTGCCTCTGGCAATGCATTCCAGGCACCTGTCGCTGTCTGCTTGAAAAACTTTCTCACCTTGAACCTGTGTCCCCTTATAATTGACCCTTGGAAATATCCCCTTGGTCATTGCCCCTCATAATTTTGTAGAGCTCCATAAGGTCTCCACTGAGCTTCCATCTTTCCACAAACTGCTGGGTGCTTCTACTGCAGAGAGAACCTACCACATTTGTATTGTGCATTTCAGATCTTCATTTTCTTTTCTTATGTAAAATATGGCTTCTCAGAGTAGTACTGAACCTTATTTTACTTTGACTATTTAAATGCTGAGTGACAGGATTTCCTATGCAAGAGATTGTAAATCCTAGCTGCCATAAAGACAGTGAAGTTTGAGCTGAGCTGCTCTCCATGTTGACAATTCACTGTTAAATTTATAAAGCCATAAATCAGTAAAACTGAATCAAAATATATTTAACAGCTTGTATCAGTTTTCATCAAAAGCTATGTGACTAAACAACTAATTCCACCTTGTACCTGGAAGAAGATATTGAAGTTGTTACCTTAGAACATAGAACATAGAACAATACAGCACAGAACAGGCCCTTCGGCCTTCGATGTTGTGCCGACCAAAATAAAAAGCAATGCCCCTCCTAACTAAACCATTCCCTTCTCATCCATATACTTATCAACTAACCTCTTAAACGCCACCAAACTTGGCGCATCTACAACAGCTGCAGGCAGGGCATTCCACTCCCTAATCACTCTTTGAGTAAAGAACCTACCTCTGATATCCGTCCTATAACTCATACCCCTTAATTTAAAGCTGTGTCCCCTCGTGCTAGCTTTCTCCATCCTAGGAAAAAGGCTATCACTGTCCACCCTATCTAAACCTCTAATCATCTTATATGCTTCAATAAGATCCCCTCTTAGCCGCCTCCTTTCTAACGAAAACAACCTCAAATCCTTCAACCTCTCTTCATAGGACCTGCCCTCCATACCAGGCAACATCCTGGTAAACCTCCTCTGTACCCTCTCCAATGCCTCCACATCTTTCTTATAATGTGGCGACCAGAACTGCACACAATACTCCAAGTGCGGCCGCACTAGAGTTTTGTACAGCTGCAACATGATGCTGCGGCTCCTAAATTCAATCCCCCTACCAATAAAAGCTAAGACTCCATAAGCCTTCTTAACAACTTTATCCACTTGACTGCCTACTTTCAGGGATCTATTGACACATACACCAAGATCCTTCTGTTCCTCAACACTATTAAGAGCCCTACCATTAGCCCTATACTCTACACATTTATTGTTCCTGCCAAAGTGCATTACCTCACACTTTTCCACATTAAACTCCATTTGCCACCTCTCGGCCCAGCTCTGCAACTTGTCCAAGTCACTCTGTAAACTAAAACACCCCTCTTCACTATCTACCACACCACCAACTTTAGTATCATCTGCAAATTTACTGATCCATCCCTCAATACCCTCATCCAGATCATTTATAAAAATTACAAACAGCAGGGGCCCCAAAACAGACCCCTGAGGCACACCACTCGTCACCGAACTCCACGATGAATATCTCCCATCAACCACCACCCTCTGTCTTCTATCTGCCAGCCAATTTCTAATCCAATTAGCTAAATCACCCTCTATTCCACACATCTGCATTTTCTGTAGAAGCATTTGCATTTGCATTTGCACATCTGCATTTTCTTACCTTATAAGCTAATGAACATGCAGTGCTTTATAATATTTAATAGACATTCTCAGATATCAGCTTCTTTGATGTACTTTACCCTCCTTCAGTTGACCAACGGTGGTCATTTGGTCTTTTGGTTTCTTCCTTGGTACTGCTATGAAACGTGTTATCATTAATACATGAGAAGGCCTTTTCTGCCCTCCACCTTCAGCAGCCAAGAATGTAACTTGATGCAGACAAGTGAGGTCAATCTTCCAATTGATTGTTGCCACTGGATTCTACTTATATTTTATCACCAATAAAGGAATCTGTGACTGAATGAGAGCTACCTGCAACTTCAGCAGCCAATCACAGGTATTTGTTTTAATTTTATTTATTATTGTCACAAATATTGACACACAGTGAAAATTACTGTTACTTGTGTGCTGCACAGACAAAGCATACCGTTCATAGAGAAGGAAATGAGAGACTACAGAATGTAGTGTCAAGCCATAGCTAGGTGTAGAGAAAGATCAACGTAATGCGAGGTAGGTATATTCAAAAGTCTGTCAGGAGCAGGGAAGGAGCTGTTCTTGAGTCGGCTGGTATGTGACCTCAGACTTTTGTATCCTTTTCCTGACGGAAGAAGATGGAAGAGAGAATTTCCAGGGTATGTGGGTTCCTTAATTATGCCAGCTGCTTTGCCAAGGTAACAAGAAGTGTAGACAGAGTCAATGGATGGGAGGCACATTGAGCTGTTCAAAGAAGGCCTGTTTTTAAAAGAATAACAAGGAAAAACACTAATCAAAAATGACTGCCATGAGTCACTTGATATGGTACTGTGGGGGCAATTTTGAGTGTGCACTCTCTGGCTGCGGGAATGATGGTGCATGCTCAAAATCTGGGGAGTGTGATTCGAACTAGTGAGTTTGAGTTCTGATTTTACCGGCCTCTCGCCGATGGATGGCTTGAAACACATTAGAAGACCACGGAACGCTCATTTTAATACATCAGCATGTCATTAGTGAGCATTTCTTCCAGGTATTGAGCTTACACAGCTATCACCAGCATGATGCCACTTCAATGCCATTTACAACAGGTCGACATAAATGTGAATCAGATGCCTTTGTCTTCAAGGGGAGTTTTGGACATGAGCTTTCGTGTAGCCAGCACCTTTCGGGGTGTTCACTGTCAGGGAGCACTAGGGAGAACTCTGAAGGCACAAGTTCAACTCAGGGCCAATAGTGGGGTCTCAGGATCTCCATTTCAGGGAGACAGATTGGGAGGAGATCCCATATCTACCTTCTCTACCTTCATGTTGGGGTGCCCCTTGCTTTGAAGGAGCTATTAAGGATGGTATGTAGGCAGCACTTCCTGTGCCCTCCTTTCTGGGTTTCTGTCCATATCAAGCTAAGGGAGTGTCATTCCTTAGTGGGGGCTGGCAAGTGAGTAGGAGGGACGTAGCACTGCCATTTTCACACTCCACAGGGATGAGGTGCCAGGTGAGTGCACTGGTTTCCCGCAAACTTGGTGGCATGAATAGGCTGGGTGGAGTCTCTGCGGGTGAACTAAGTGAATTTTATTGACATTCAGAACAAAATGGGACCTTATTGCAACAGCGTCTACATTCATCAATGCCCACTACATGCCTACCGTTTCTTAATCTTCCGCACCTCCCCACAACATTGAAGCATTTCTTCAGGATCCATTGCTGATGTCTACGTGCTTTGGCCTGAGGTGGCTTTGGCTGCCAACCTCTACTGTTGTGGAGCAAATACTGTGGAGTGTTGGGAGCTGTTGAAATGGAACTCCCCAGTGCTTACAGCAGTTAAGTTGTTATATGGCAGGCAAATCAAAGGGAACACGCTGCTGGAGAAGCTTGAAACTCATAGAAATAGAAATTAATACTAATGAGTTGTAAGATTCAGCTCAAAAACATACCAGCGCCATTGGTGCTAAATACTCCGTATTTTGTACCCAAACGAACTTTCTGCCACTTTTTGGTAAGATTTTACTCCATAAATTGACCATTTCTCCAGAAAATCTATATGAATTGCATTGTAGACCTATTTCATAGAATTCCACACTTGAGAGTGTCAAGGCCCAAGTCAAATGGGGGCACTCTTGGAAGGAAGGCACTTACCATTAGAGGCTGGTCTGAAAGCGGGGAAATCAGAAATTTAAAAAGGAATGGTCAAAAATCTTGAGATTGAAATGGTTAAAATAACAGAAAAGGAAATGAGGTTGGAGCAACAGACATTGGAACTGGAATTTCAGGAAAAGGAAAATCAATAAAACACACATAAGTGGAAACAGAGAGAAGAGAATGTGTTCCAGGAAAGAGAGTTTAAATTAAAACAGCTCAAACTAATAATCTGAGATCCCACTGCTGTTCCTTAAAGAAACTACCAGCTCGGGCTTCAGCGTTGAGGCAATGAAGTTTGCCCATTTAATTCCAAGCTTGTTGAGCTGGGCACTGTCTTTATCTCGTTCAGTGGTTAACATAGCCATAGTTAAAGTGGCCACTCCGACCCTAGTCCTTACTGTTACAAAGTAGGCTGATGGGAAAGCTGACAAGGTTTACCCTCTCTTGCTTGAGGGTATGAGGCTATGAAGCAGCATAAAAGGCAATTTTAAATACTAGTTAGGGCTTGAGGTGTACTATCAGAAAATCAATAACTGAGATCAGACAGTCAGAATCACTGGCTGATGGTTATGTGTCCTTCCACAAATCCTCATCCCAAAGGAAATCCTTTCCTCATCATCTCCAACCACCTGAAAAGTACAAAGGTAGGAAAGTGATCAAAACAGAGTATCTATGGAAGAGAAGGATCAGCTGGTAATGCAGCAGGATCCTGCTGTGGATGGAAAAGTTGATGCTGAGGTTTGGAAACCTGTGTGTTTTAATTGTTGCAAAGTGGGACACTTCTGAGCTGGCTGATGGAGGTTATAGGAAAAATCCAAGTGATTTATCAGAGCAAAATGAACTGTGCAGAAAATGGGTGTCAATCTAAGAGCATAGCAGAACAGGCTACGGCTCTATCTGTGGCAGCAAATCTTGGTAGACGCACTACTGGCTAAGTTTAAACAAATTCCTGAGGTTTTGTATCAGAAGGAAGAGTGGACAGATTTCCTAGGATGAGGCAAGTAAGCCTATAATTCTTGAGGGATGCAAGAGCCAGTCAAACTCTACTGCTAGGAAGAGGCATGACCTTTCCATCACAGAGTGCCAAAGTGTTGGGGAAGGGTATTGAAGGAGCATACATGCCCATTTTCTTCTACTGAATGCACCTGAGTGCAACCCAGAGAATGTCTAAGGTGCAGAAGGAGGCCATTCAGCCCATCGAATCTGCACCAAATCTCTGAAAGAGCATTTTACCTAGGCTCAACATCCCACGCTATCCCCATAAACCTGCATGTTTACCATGGCTAATCCACCTAACCTACACATCTTTGGACAAGAAGGAGCAATTTAACATGGTCAATCTGTGAGATTCCTGCTGCCATCAGACATTTGAATGGACCTACCTTATATTAAGTTGATCTTTCTATGACTGTAACACTGTGTTCTGCACCCCTACACTTTCTCCTTTCCTTCTTCCGTATGTATTCAATGAATACTATATTTTATCTTGAAAGTGAGCAAGAAACAATACTTTTCAATGTATACCAATACATGTGATAAATCAAATCAATCCACATAACCTGCATATCTTTGAGAGGATAGGAGGAAACTGGATCAACTCATGCAGACACTTGGAAAATGTACAAACTCTGCACAGTCACCCAAGGCTGGAATAAAACCCTGGCATTGTGATTCAGTGAAAACTTGGCCTCCTTCTACAGCTTAGAGATTCTCTGGGTTGCACTCAGGTGCACCCAGAATAAGGAAATGGGCATGTATGCTCCTTCAATACCCTTCACCAACACTTTGGCATTCTGTGATGGAAAGTCTATTCCTAGCAATAGTTTGACTGGCTCTTGTATCCCTTAGAATTATAGGCTTAGCATGCTATCATGTGTCAGGACTGGTGAAGGTGGGATTTGTCCTCAGTTTGTCTGTAGACAGAGCCAATGTGCTGCTCTGCAATAACCTGGCAGGATCGAAGATGATAGCATTTCACCAGAGGAGCCAAGAAAGCTCATAGACACAGGTCAGCTGTAGGAGAATGTGCCTGCCATTTTCCATTACTGTGGTAACCCAGTCTGTGGTGAGGCAGGATCCATCAGTGGAGGCTGAAGTAGAACTGCAGACAGATTACTTTATTGTCGGGTAATCTGAAGCCCTTTTCAGGAATCCAGAAGACCTGAAGGAAGTAATAAACAGAATGTCCCATAGTTTCAGCTCAGCAAGTTGACCCACTGTTCAAAAAAGGTTAGCTCAGACTGCTGAAACTAAAGCTAAGGCAGAGGCAATCCCTGTATGATACTTCATTAAAAAACAGGTGCTGATGAGGGAATGGAGACACCTTCGCAGACAGTTAAGGAACGGTGATTAAGGTTTCAGGATGGTGAGGATTCTGGAGGGCAACTTCCAGGTAGTGGTGTTCCCATGAATCTGCTGCTCTTGTACTTTTTCTTTGCAAAAATATACTTTATTCATAAAATGTCTGAAAGAGCATTATAAATATTTCAAAGTGGCCATCACACTACATATATCATGTTGCATTCTGAAGTGCTTCAATAGAGTCAAAGAAATGTCAGACATTTCAAAATGGTCTTTACAAATGGAGCAAAGGTACTTAAGTTGTTCACATAGATCACGTTGTACCTTGAGCTGCTTCAATACGATTGCGATATATATAATATTCATGGAATATATTCAATGCGTGTTCCATTGTCTGAAGGGAGTTTATGCAGTTTTGTTCCTTTCAGTTTACTACAGATGAAAGATCTTAGACAATGATCTTTCCCCATTGCACTCATGTGATAGTTGCCCCAAGCTTTAGTGTATCCCTCAGCATGTAGTCCTGGGTTTTGGAATATGCCAGTTTGCAACAAATAGTTGGGGAGAACTCTTTGCACTGGATATACATGTTTCAGGTAGACCAAAGAGCATCTTTCACCAAGTTGAGGATTCTCCAGCAGGAACTGATATTTGATTCAGTGTGCATCTCTGGGAACAACCCATAGAGTACAGAGCATTGCTTCACAGAGCTGCATGGAATGAACTTGACAAAAACCACCTTATCTCACTCCAGACCTTCTTTGCAAAAGCACATTCCACAAGGAGGTGGACAATGGGTCTCTTCCTCAATGCAGTCACCTTGAGGACAACGTTCAGATGGGGTGATCTGAATGATGTGATGGGGAGAGGTTTTCTCACCACTAGCCAAACTAGATTTTGATGTTTGTTTGCCTGGTGATGAGGCATTCTGCCAAATGTCTTTGACAATCTACTCAGGAAACCATTGACAGGATCTACCATTTTCTTTTCACATTGTGCCTCTAGGATGTTACATGCAGACCACTACCTGATGGACTTGTGATCTCGTCCTTCAAGATAGTAGAATATATAGGTTTGGCACTTGCTTTCAAAGGAGCCTTGGTGAGTTGCTGCAGTGCATCCTGTATATGTACTTTTAATTGGCAGTAATTAAATATATTCCGACAAAGAAAGATAACTTTGAGTGATAGAGTTTTACAGCATGGAAACAGGCCCTTTGGGTTAACTTATCCATTTTTACCATTACGCCAGTCCTAATGCCCATATCCCTCTATACCAATCTTACCATGTAACTGTCTAAATGCTTTTTAAGAGATAAAATTGTACCTGCCGCTACTATACCTCTGGCAACTTATTTCAGTCACACACAAGCTTCTGTGTGAAAACATTGTCCCTCTGGATTCTTTTGTATCTCTCACGTCTCATCTTAAACTTATGCCCTCTAGATTTTCACTTCCTACCATTGGGAAAAGATGTTTATATCTACCTCATCTATGCCTCTCATTATTTTACAGACCTTTATAAGATCACTTCTTTGTCTCCTAACTTCATGGGAAAAAGTCCCAGTCTATCCAGCTGCTCCTCATAATTCAAACCATCAAGTCCCAGAAACATCTGAGGAAATCTTTTCTGCACTCTTTCAAGATCCTGTTGTAATCCTAGATAACCTTCTTCACTGTCCAGTATGCCACCAATCTTGGTGTCATTTGCAAACTTACTAACCATACCTCTTTCCATCAAAATCATTAAGATAAATGACAAACAACAGTAGACCCCCTCCCCCACAACATTACTGACTTCCTTTTCCCCCATCCCCCGCCACACAGGGCACCATGCCCCTTTCCCTCCATTGATCTCAGACAGAGTGGCAGCGGATCCCCCCTTTCCCCACACCGATCTCTAGCAGAGTGACAGCGGATGCCCATTCCCCTCTACTGATCTCAGTCAGAGTGGCAACAGACTCCTTCCCCCCACCACACCCACCAATTCAACCAAAGACTCACCTTTCTCTCCAGCTGGCACTGATCTGAAACCAAGAACCATCAGATGCTGGGCAACTACCTTCTCATAAACTGCCCGAATCAGACTTTTATGGAGTATGTCTGTTTTGCACTGATTCTGGATGGGTGAACACAGTGGTAAAGGGGGAAGTGCCAGTAAAGTTGGGCGTGGAGCCCATTAAGTCAATTTGAATGCATGCAAATAATGCGCAGAGACAGGCATGGATCGTGCTACTCACCCCATGCCCAACTTTATCAGATCTTTGTGCCAGAAAATGGGCTCAACACAATGGTAAAATCGGGCCCAATGAGCCAATTACCAGGAGGCATACGTTTAAGTTGTGAGGAGCAAGCTTTAAAGGATATGCTTGAGGCAAGTTTTTTACACAGAGGATGGTGGAACTCACTGCTGGGGGAGATAGTGGAAGCAGCTAGGATAGTGACTTTTAAGGGGTACCTGGACAAATACATGAAAAGGATAGGAATGGAGGGATATGGTCGCTGGAAGGGGAGGAGGCTTTAGTTCAGCTGGGCAGCATGCTTGGTCAGCCTTGGAGAGTTAAAGGGTTTGCTCCTGTGCTATAATTTTCTTTATTCTTTGTTTAAATTCTGCTCCTTGCACCATTTTTCAAGCCACAAATTCATATGTTTAATCTTCCTATTCCTACTTTCACTAGCATATGGCACTGGCAGCAGTCCAGAAATTACTACACTTGAGATCCTGCACTTTAGCCTTCTGCCTTCCTATATTTCCACTTCAGGGCCTCATTCTTTTTCCTACCTATGTCAGCTCAACCCCTTAAGAATGCCTTTTAATCACTCAGCGATATATTTGACCCTGGCACCAGGGAGACAACACATCATCCTGGAGTCTTGATCGCGGCCACAGAAAATGAGTCCCCCATTGCTACTGCTTGTCTGTTCTTGGCCTGATCTTGTTCTAAGGGAGAACTAGGTGTGGTGTCATAGGCTTGGCTGTTGTTGGTATTTTCCCCTAAGAGGCTATTCCCTTTAAAAAGTACACCTATATGAAAGGGGAATAGCCACAGGAGACTCCTGAAGTACCTTACTGCCTCTCTTAAAAAAAATAAGAGGAATCAGTTTCCCAATGAAATGTGTTAAGGAATCTGTTAAGTAGATTCCTTGCAATATAAAATTAGGTAATGTGGATCTTATAGGTTACTTGTGCTTTTTCAGATGTAAATTGGCAACATGTCTCAGGAATCAATCTGGCAACTTGACAGCTGAAAGATAAACTGATGTCAAAAGGAGAGAAGAGTATTCCTCAGTTGCTAGCAGCCTCCAACCTGCATTCCAGAAGCAGATGTAGAACTTGTTCAGCTAAGTCCCAGTTTTTGCACATCATGTTGGTCCAGATGTGTTCTGGATTGGTGTTTTTCTGTTGGTGTCACAGAGAATCAGGCATGGGAAGGGTTCTGGCAGGTGAAATGCATATTGTTTTCATGGTGGTTTCCGGTAAGTTTCCTGATCTGTCATGGTGAGCAGAATTGGAAGATCCCACTGTAATTTACCTGATTATTTTGGGCCTTCTGCCAAATTCTCCCTCTGGCCTGTCACTAATTCTGCCAGCAGAAGCAATAGTTAACTCCACCCAATGTTGCCTTCATAAATCGCTAGGAATAATAAAAGGTCTGGCACAGGAAAGACTGACAGTACAGCAATCACATTGGAATAAGTGGATTATGAGTAACACAGTGAGTAGAAACAATGTTTAAATCATTTAAGCTAAATAATTGTGGGGAAGGCAGGGAGATAATGAACTGTTGTCAATAAGCCAGTTGAATGTAGAATGACATATCGAAAATAATAGGATGCTGTCAGAAATTTGGGAAGTTTAATAAGGTTAACTGTTGAACTTGAGATGAAAACAAAATACCAGATAAGTAACACAATTAACAGGTGTCTAGAGGAATAGTGAAATATAATTTGCCCAGTAACTAGATTAGCAAACATCTGGAAACATTGAGGTGCAAATTGCCACATTAGCAAAACTTTGTTAGAGATCAAGAGGGCTATAGAAATAACTTCTAAAGCTAAATTTGGGAACTGCTGACAGCCAAATCCACAAATGGAGTATCAAAGCCATGGAACAGAATAACTGTTAGCACCCTCATTGGGGAAAGAGGCTAGTTGTCTATCCAACATTCAGCATGCCAATTCCATCTAATTTTCAGAGAGGCCAGTTGCATCTATGATCAGAGCCACAGAGGCCTGTTCCATTGAACATTTGGTGCCATAGCAGATTGAAGGTATTCTCCTCTAAATGTTGCAATTTCATGCCTTTGTTGAAGCAGGAGAAGATGTTTTCCCAGAATTGGTCATTTAGCTATTTAACTATAAGATGGATTTGGCTTTTGGAGTTACTATATTAAGTGTAGTTTGGGAAAAGGGTGGTCTCAGTGAGTTACTGAATGTGGGTATTCTTTGGAAACAAAAGATAATTTTAGGTGTGTTTAATATTAATATACTCAAGTGTCATTGTGCACATTGGTCTTTCTTGTTGAGTGCTTTTGCTTTCTTTTACTTTAATACATATTCTTTATTTGTTGTTTATAAATGACTGAGCTGTTCTTTCACTTATTCCAAACAAATACACAGCATGAAGAACCAGTACTTCCAAATGATCCTTCAGGGTTTTGAGATACTCTCATTGTTGATATCAGTAGGGTTCTTAACAATACAATGAGATCAAAAAGTTAAATCACACTTCAACTACTGCTTCCAGCTCTGGTCATTGATAAACAAGAGAGACATTAAAGCACTGGAAGCAATATAGAGAAGAGCCATCAGGCTGATTACTGATACCAGAGCATAAGGAAAGACATGGACTCCTTAACCTGGAAATGAGGTGTCTTGGAGTGAACTAATAAGATAACATATTGGAAATTTAAGTAGGAATATTACTTTGAATTAAACTAAGAGAATAAATAGACCAAAAACCTGCAAATTCAAACTAGTAAATATTCACTTTTTTGGACAGTTATCAGGAGGCTCCTTGGAATCATTCTAGAACCAGCAATGACACAGTGGTTAGCACTGCTGCCTCATAGTTCCAGGGACCCAGATTTGATTCCTGGCTTGGGTCATTTTCTGTGTAGAGTCTGCACGTTCCCCCTGTGTTTGCTTGGGTTTCTTCCTGGTGCTCTGGTTTCCTCTCACAGTCCAAAGGATGGTTAGATATATTGGCCATGTTAAATTCTCCCTCAGTGTACCCAAGCAGGTGCCAGAGTGTGGCGACTGGGGGATTTTCACAATAACTTCATTGCACTGTTAATGTAAGTCTAACGAGGCTAATAAATAAACATTAAACAGTACAGATGTGCAGTGTTGCAGTGAGTAGATAAATTAGGATGAACTAAACAACCTTCTTCATCTATTAGTATCTTGTCATTCTTGGTCATTAGCATGTTGTTCTTTCAAAGAAAAATTTCTGTCCTCAATTATGATTGTACTCCCTTCCTCGTCCTCTACATATTAAACTGCTTGATGAGTGCATAGATAGAAACTATCTTTATATGGATCTATGTTAACCTCGCAAAGATGAACTGCATTAAAAAGCAAAATGTTCCATCATTTCCATTGATGTACATGAAAACAATTGCAAGAATATCAACTATCAATAACAATATTTAGGACCATATGGATACCTAATGAAATAATGGGTCAGATCAATATATGTCATCTCTTGGACTTGCAGCTGAAAGATAATAAGATGAATTCCAATTCATCTAATGGCTATGAAGGACCTTAAATCTAATGAGTTTGGACTCATCTACTGTAATGGAATTGTTAGATGTTACCAATGGCTGCCTGAATTTAAATAAGAAATAACTACAAATGTTTTAAATACTTTGCATCTCTCGGGTTAATTGCCATTCAGAAAACCTTAACCAATTTTCCAGCTACTGATATGTAAGCAATTATCTTGCAAGCAGGAATTTGCTATTCTGCTCTGTTTTTGCAAATTATGTACGAACATATTAAAGAAAGCCAATTTTAGTGCTCAGAATTAAACCACTATAGATGTAATGAATTAATCTACAAATTATGTTACTGTGAGAAGTACAAACAGTTTATCAAAGGAAATTGGGAGTTCTTATTCATCTCATTAGCCTTAGAAAAGTATGTTGATGACCAACAGAATTGCAATTACCATGTCATCATTAGAATGAAGCATGACAGTATTTTATTGTCATCAGATATTTATTTAAACACATTAATTACATAGTGAAAGCTCAAGCAGTCGCACTTCATCTGTCACATTCTAATTCCTAGAAAAGCTGCCCAAGCAGTGATTAATACCAGCATGTTATGTACAATGCAAAAATTAATAAAGCTGTTCCTTGTGTTTTTTCAAAAAAATGCAACATAATGAAAGCAGAGTTAAAGATAAAATACTGCGGATGCTGAAATCCAAAACAAAAACAGAAAATGCTGGAGAAACTCAGCAGGCCTGACAGCATCTGCGGAGACAGAATAAGAGCCAATGCTTTGAGTCAGCATGACCCTTTGTCTGTCAGATCTGCTGAGTTTTTCCAGCGTTTTCAAGCAACGAATGCATCCTGAAACTGGAAAAACTGTGTTTGATTTGAGAGGATTGTCAGTAAATGAATATCTTGACTGGAATTTTACCAGCATTCCCACCCTGAAATTGAGTGAGTAAGGCCCACTCGAGTGAGGTCGTAAAATCCTGCCCAAGGATTTGATTCTCGATTCTGAAAATGCAATTAAACTGACAAAAGTCGAAGTAATTTAGTTTTCAGAAAATAGAATTATTGAATATTTCAGTGCTTTAGAAAGATTTGTCAGTCAATCGCATCAAAGTTTGTGATTGTTTGATGTAGTTGCTGTCATCTGAATTGCCAACATTCTATGTCAAATCAGTCACTATTCCATAGACTCTGAGCTTTAATTGCCCTTACTAATTTCTAAACATGCCTTGTCAGCTACCTGCTATATGTGGATGAGTAGCTCTGCTATCCCACAGGGGGACAGAGAAGCTGGTCCTGATGGGCCCAAACATCAAATCCCATGTGTTCTAATTAGACCATGCATTCCCAATTACGGCTACTGTAATTACCGTTTCCTTTCTGCAGCATAGGCAGCACAGGAGAGGGCAAGCTGCAAACAGCAGGAGGCCTGATTGATCCAGGATCTTCAGGGAACACTTCTCTTAGCTAGATCGAAGCCAGGGACAGTGTGTGTGTTGTCTCTGTTTTGTGAAGGAAGTGTTCACAGAAATCTGCAATCTCTTGGAAACAAACCTGCAGTCTCTGAATGGGACAAGGGCAGCGTTGACAATCTCTGTAAAGATGACCAGAACTATGAATTTCTCTGTGATGGAATGCTAAATTGGGGCAAGTGGTATCGGTAGTATCTCCTCCTTCACATCTGAGCCGTATAAGACATGTGACTGATACTCTTTATGCCAGGACAAGGGAGGACTCTTGACCGGAGAGCAGCAGACAACTAGTGCAAGCGGCTTAATGAGGATAAGAAGATTCCCCTGTGCAGTGTACTATTAACTGCATATATAGGGCTTTGCTGTGCAAATAGAGAGATAATGTTCTATGTTCTATAATAGAGAGATGTACCACAAAATCAAAGATTTCACTCATAGATTCAGAGAGACCTACAATGCAAATGGAGGCCATTTGACCCATCGAGCCTTCACTGACCACAATCCCATCCGGGGCCTATCCCCAAACCTATGCATTTACCCAACCTAGTCCCTCTAATATGAAGGGACAATTTAGCATGGTCAATTCACCAAACACAACACACACATCTTTGTCGTGTGGGAGGAAACCGATGCATCTAGAGGAAACCCATGCAGACATGTGGAGGACATGCAAACTCCATACAGACAGTGACCCAAGCCTGGAATTGAGCCCAGATTCCTGACCCTGTGAGACAGCAATGCTAACTACTATGCCTATGACATAACACTCTATGACATGTATTCTATGACATGGCATTCTATGACATGGTACCATTATTCTGACCTAACCACTGTTCCATAAGAACATAAGAGCATAAGAATATAAGAACTAGGAGCAAGAGTAGACCCCTCAAGCCTATTCCACCATTCAGTAAGATCATGGCTGATCTTTTTGTGGACTCAGCTCCACTAACCTGCTCGGTCACCATAACCCTTAATTCCTTTACAGTTCAAAAATCTATCTATCCTTGCCTTAAAAACATTTAATGAGGTAGCCTCAACTGCTTCAGTGGGCAGAAATTTCATAGATTCACAATCCTTTCTATAAAGAAGTTCCTCCTCAACTTAGTCCTAAATCTGCTTCTCCTTATTTTGAGGCTATGCCCTCTAATACTAGTTTCACCCGGCATGGACACAAATTCCCTGCTTCTATCTTATCTATTCCCTACATAATTTTATATTTTTGTATAAGATCTCCCTCATTCTTTTGAATTACAACCTCATTCTTCTGAATTCCCTCAGTATTTGAGCTATAATGCCAAATTAGAGTAGCTACTGGGCGATGAGGCCCATGTGCTGATTATCTGCAATCCAATCTGACATGGTCAGCGTATTTACAATGTGATCTATATGGCAGCACGGAACTTCATCAAGCAGACCACTGAGTGGTTCCACTGCCTGGATCACTTCAGAGTAGCCATTCTCTCTGAAATGTTGTTTCATGATTCATTTTGGTCTGTTGAATGTGCTATCAGCTCAGTATCATGAAGGCACAGTCCTTGCACTGGTGATAAGGTGTATAGGTGAGGTGGACTTGCTAGAGGAAGTGGGACTGAGGAGGTAAACCACACATACCTGTTTCGGCTGTTTGTTATTGCCCCATTTCCCTCAGTTTCATATGCTACAACTGTCACGTACCTTGCCTTCCGTATGTCATCGGTTATCACAGTTTCCTTTTAGCTACTATGGTGAAACAAAATACATCACAAAACAAAAATTCCAAATGAACTTCACCAAACAAATCATTCACTATTATATACAAAAGTCAACTCATCGTCCTAGTGTATTCCCTTTGTATCTTCTACGTGCCTTTGCCTGGCTTAGTTCTCCTATTCAGTGCCACTCCAGTATTGTCACATGCCTGGTGGAAAGTTGTTGATTTTGACTGGGTGTAGGTGGGCTTGCCCGACTGTCATGAACAGCACAAACATACCTAAGCTTTTAATTGAACCGCGGCAGTATGGGCTGGGGCAAGGTGGGGTTGTGAAGGTGGGGGGGAGGGGGGACGGGGGATGGGGTGGTGGAAGTGGGGGGAGGTTGTGGCAGAGTCTGGATGAACTCGTTGGTTGAAAGGTACTGGCTAAGTAACAGTGTTGCGATGATAAGTACTGTCATTCTGAGAGAGATTATGTTCGTGCTCCAGGATCCTGGATCTCAGTAATTCTCATACTCTAACGCAGCACAGATTGCTGTACTGTTGTCAGACCCTGCTAGCCACTTTGAACATTGATACCTATAACCATGTTGGCAGTAATTTGAGCTTGCCTGACATCAAACTGGGCTTTCAGTCTAAGATCCCACAACTCAGAAGTTGGGTAGCCTTTGCTCATGCTACAAAGCTGTGACATTGACTATCAGAAGCTCCATCATGGGTGGATCTGCAACTGTGCTTATGGAGTTAGCCACCACCTCCATTTTGAAAATGTTGGTCTCTAAGCTCTGTGCAAAGCCTGATGCCAGGTTAGTGCTGGGCTCCTCCAAACTGCTTGACAGTTGACAGTAGAGTCTCTAGCAGATCTGTTGATGTATCAGGCTTCTCAATGTGCATATCCAATAGTTTTTTTCTAAATGCTACTCATCAAAATCTGCATTTGAGATCTCAACAGTGGAGCTTATACCTGACATTTTCCTTTGAGGAACGAGTACTTGAGTGACATTCACTTCCTTCTCTGGCTGCAAACCATTCATGCCTGGCATCTTTCCATTCTTTGCCCATGAGTAAAGACTGTCTGCAATATCCAGTCCATCTATGTCCATGACAATATTTATAATAATTTGAGATCCCTATTTGCTTCAAGAAGACGATCATCATCCTGATACCAAAGGAAAGCTGGCAGCATGCCTTTATGACTATCATCCAGTGACTCTGACATCCATCATTATGGAGTGCTTTGAAAGGTTAGTCATGGCATGAATCAGTTTCAACCTCTCAGAATGCATGGATTCACTACAGTTCGCCTACTGCCACAACAGGTCCACAGCTGATGCTAGCTCCCTGGCCCTGCACTCAACTCTTGAACATCTAGATAACAAAAACACCTATGAGAGACTTCTATTTATTGACTAATGCTCAGCCTTCAACACTATTATCTTTATGAAACTCATCTGCAAACTCCACGGCCTAGAGTTTGGCTCTTCCCTCTGTAACTGGAAACTTCCTAACCCACAGACTACAATCAGTAAGGATAGGCAACAACATCTCCTCCATGAATATCCTGAACAGTGGTGCCCCACAAGGTTGTGTTCTCAGCCCCCTGCTATACTCCTTATGTACCTATGACTGTTTGGCCAAATTCCCCTCCAACTTGATTTTCATGTTTGCTGATGGTACTACCACAATGGATCAGATTTCAAACAATAATGAGATAGAGTACAGGAAAGAGATAGCGAATCTGGTGAATTAGTATGGTGACAATAATCTCTCCCTCAATGTCAACAAAATGAAAGAGATAGTCAGTGACTTCAGGAAGCATAGTGCAAGGACATGCCCCTTTCTACATCAATAGGGAAGAATAGAATTGGTTGAGAGCTTCAAGTTTTTGGCTGTCCAGATCACCAACAACCTGTTTTGATCACTTCATACCGATGCTGTAGTTGAGAATGCCCATCAACATCTCTACTTTCTCAGAACACTAAGGAATTTGGCACATCTGCTACAACTCTCACCAACTTTGACAAATACACCATAGAAAGCATTCTTTATGTTTGTATCACAGTTTGACGTGGCTTCTGCTCTGTCCAGGCCGCAAGAGGGGTCGTGAACGAAGCCCAGTCCATCACTCAAACTAGCCTCCCATCCACTGACACTATCTACACTTGCAACTGCTTTAGAAAAGCAGCCAGCAAAATTAAGGACCCCATGCATCCTGGACTCTCTTCCACCAGGAAAAAGATGTAAAAGTTTGAAGACACGTACCAACCGATTCAAGAACAGTTTCTCCTTGCTGTTTCAGACTTTGCACTAAGTTGATCTCTGTCCATATCCTACCTATGGCTGTAACACTACATTCTGCACTCTTCTTTCCTTTTCTATGTACAATATATTTTATCTGCATAGCATGTAATAAACAATACTTTTCATTGTATATTAATACATTTTGACAATAATAAATCAAATCAAAGACACCAGCTTTTTCTCTGTGCCATCATCTTGTTTCTTCAGCAACTACTGTGCCTATCCATTAGTAGGTCCTAGAAATTCAATGATATTTTCAGCAAGGCTATTTGGCTGCTTCTCTAACTCTTCATCTAGTGCCCTCCTCCTTGCTTGCAACTTGCTTAAATCTAGTTGGAAGTTATAGTAGGAATACAGCTCAGTAATGAATATTGATTTGTTTTTTGACTGGCTTGAGTTTTAATCCAGCTTCTTCCAAAGACACATTGTCACTCATCAATTACTTGTCTAATTAATCTCACACCATGGGCATGATTTTATGGCCTCACCCAACCTGAGACTGGAAAATCCCGTCCGAAGTCAATGGACATTTCCATTGTCCACCTCTTATCCGCTCCGATTCCATGGTGGGCAGGGCGGTAGAATTCTGGCGCATGTTTGAGACCATATGAGTCTTGGAAAGTTAATCAGCTTGGAAGGATATTAGAAAGTCATGTGTCCACTCAGAACTTTCAACTCTGGCAGGAAGGAAAGGTAATAGGAAGGAAAATCAGGCAGGGTTTATGATGGACAGTCCAACTCCTATCGTCTGTTTCACTGCAGCTGAAGTGCTGCAGCTGAACTTCTGATTTGAAGTCAAATTAACAACAAGACCGGTTGTGTTGACAGTGATGTTGAAACTTGACGATGATGAGGTCACCAGAAATCTGGCTAATGCAATATTGACTCAATGTTGAACCTGGAGACTCGACACCCCCCAAGTGCATTTAACCAATGAACCATCGTGCAATCCATGATATATGCTGAATTGTGTAAACCTGAACTTGGGAACATCACTTTGCGAGGACAATTAAATATTTTTATGAATAAATTAGACACATTTTGCACGGATTTGAAAAATTTGTCAAAACCAATTTTTGTTAATTCTATAAAATATTTGGAATAATTTGAGAAAAAGGGAATAAAATTCTTTGTACGTTTGTGAACCAAGTGCTTTTGTCCACAGTAGAATATTTTTAGATCAGTAACTAATTTATCTTGCAGTTCTGAAAGTGCACCAATTTAAATGAGGAATATTTTCATTTTAACAGTTGCTGAAATGATGTGCAATGTAAAATACATCAATTCTATATTCATCTCCAAACAGAAGCTGCTGTGACATCTCAGTTAACACAAGCTATCCAGCTGCCAGTTTGGCTTCAGACCAAACTATTCAGTTTGTGGCTGCTTACAATCTCCAGGCACAGAAGTGGAGTGATTTTCTTCGTAACCAAAACTAACTCAGCAAATTCATTCAGCGTTTCTCATTAATTTGACTGTATGAAAACGTAACTTTATAACTATGGTTATACTGCAGTTAATGGCCTGATTGTTGTATCTTTAGGCAGTGATGGAAAGAGGGCAGACCTTTATAACAGTGCACAAAGACCTCAGGCTGATTGGCATTAATATCCCTTGACAATAAAGCACTATACATGCTTATTTCCTGTGCAGTGTGCTGCTTCTGTTATCTCTGGTGGGTTGGCCAGATGTTGGGGCTGGGAGCGATGGGGAAGGGGGGTTGTTGCTGTGATGCTGAAGGGGTGGAGGGAGTGTGTGTGGAGGGAATGTGTGTGGTGGTAGATGTCTGAATATTTCAGGTAATAAATATGTAACATGTAACGTTACATATTAGTGGAAGCAATGGCCTAACGCTTTGATCGCTTATCTATTAATTCAGAAACTCAGCTAATGTTTTGGGGAACCTAAGTTCAAATTCCACCATGGTAGTTGGTGGAATTTGAATTCAATAAAAATTATTTGGAATTAAGAATCTATTGGTGACCATGAAACCATTATTAATTGTTGGAAACACCCATCGGGTTCACTAATGTCCTTTAGGGAAGGAAATCTGCTATCCTTACCTGGCCTGGCCAATATATGATTGTAAGCAGTCTCACAACACCAGGTTAAAGTCCAACAGGTTTATTTGATAATAAACACCACAAGCTTTTGGAACACTGTTCCTTTGTCAGATAAGTGGAGATTTCTGATCAGAAACAGGGCATATAAGGCACACATAGTTTACAGAATACTGATTAGAATGCAAATCTTTACAGCTAATCTGCTATTCAAGTCTTAAAGGTGCAGACAATGTGAGTGGAGATGGCATTAAGCATAGATTAAAGAGATATGTATTGTCTCCAGACAGGACAACATGTCATTGATGAAGACGAACATCTCGCTAGGGCCATCCCCACACCCCCACTTCTTGCTTTCAAACAACTGCAAAACCTCAAACAGACCACTGTCCGCAGCAAACTATCCAGCCTTCAGGAGAGCAGTGACCCAATGCCACACAACCCTGCCATAGAAATCCCTGCAAGATATGCCGGATCATCGACATGGATGCCATCATCTCACATGAGAACACCATCCACCAGGTACATGGCACATACTCTTGCAACTCAGCCAATGTTGCCTATCTAATATGCTGCAGGAAAGGATGTCCCAAAGCATGGTACATTGGGGAGACCCTGCAGATGCTAAATAACGGATGAATGAATACCGCTTGACAATAACCAGGCAAGACTGTGTTTCCTTCCTGTTAGCGAACACTTCAGCGGTCATGGGCATTCGGCCTCTGATCTTCAGATAAACGTTCTCCAAGGCGACTTTCACGAATGTGACAGCGCAGAGTTGCAGAGCAGAAACTGATAGGCAAGTTCCGCACACATGAGGACAGCCTGAACCGTGATCTTGAGTTCACATCACACTATCTGTAACCCCCATGACTTGCCTGAACTTGCAACATCTCATTTACTGTCCTGTCTGGAGACAATACACATCTCTTTAACCTATGCTTAATGCTATTTCCACTCATATTATCTGCACCTTTAAGACTTGGTTAGCACATTAGTATTCTAATCAGTATTCTGTAAACTGTGTGTACCTTTATATGCTCTGTTTGTGATCAGAAATCTCCATGAAGGAACAGCGTTCCGAAAGCTCGTGGCATTTACTACCAAATAAACTTGTTGCAGTTTAATCTGGTGTTGTGAGACTTCTTACTGTGTTTACCCCAGCCCAACGCTGGCATCTCCACATCATGACTAACATATGATTCCAGAAGCCAACATGGTTGACTCTCAACTGCCCTCTGCAATGGCCTCAACAAGGGAAACGAGGAATGGGCAATAAATACTGGCCAGTTACTGACACTAATGACATTCCCATGAATGAATAAAAAAAAGTAACCTCGTTTTCACCCAGAAGCCCAGAAGTTGGTTTCATGTGGGTGTGAATTTACTCCATTGATGCCAAAGGTAAAAATCCACAGAAGTTTCAACAGGATTAATTTCTCTGCCAATCAGAAACTGATTGGCCATGTGATCATCAGAGGAGGCAGTTTAAAAGTGAAAACAAAAGTTGTCCCCAAAGAATTAGGAGTATTAAGGGAGTAAGAGATGAGGCTCTGAAAGAGTAATAATGTTAATAATAAAAGTAAAACAACAATTTCCATTTATATAATAACGTTAACATGGGAAATAAATCCCAAGGGCTTCATAGAAATATAATCATACAATAATTAGCATAGTCAAAGAATATATCAAGGAAGCTTGATATAAAAGAATAAGTGGATTTCAAAGAAGGAGTAAGAGGTAGTGGGGAAAAATATACAATGTTAGAACTAGCACAGAGCCAAGAAAGGGAAGCTGAATAGTAAGCAGTCTAATAGGAATGGGAGCAACAGAGCAAAAGATGGGTCTCATGGACAAGATGAACTCAGAAAAGGCATGAACGGGGATGTGAGAGAAATTAGAGAGAAATTAGAGGGAATTGGAAGCCTTATGGCATATTTAGCTTACTGGAAAAGGAGAAAGAAGGAAATGGTAACAAAAAAAAGAAGCTGGGAATTACTTTGTATTCCTGAATGATTCCAGAAGGGCGAACAGTGCTGTAAGAAAGTCCAAGATTCATTAGTGTTAGACATAGCTAGATAATGTGGCGAGTACATTTGGACCTGAATGACTAGAATTTGTGAGAGTAATTATTGGAGCTGAACTGGGAAGAAATCGGGGTTGGAGATAGTCATGGTTTGCCTGGGACAAGACCTTTAAAGCCAAAGATGAGAGAGTGTTTGGGATTGACAGCTAGGGAAGTATCATGAACAAAGCATTGTAAACACTTCCTCTTCCTGATCTTGATCGGGAATTATCCTGTTCTTTCTTGTCAAAATCACCAGCCCACTCGTCTGTATGTGTGTTACTGTTCTGCCCCCGGTGAGATGTAAATGGTGTTTCCTGGGAGGCACTACTAGAAGCATCACTTTGCTTCTCCAATTATGTAAAGGACAAAAAGTCAAAGTATTATGCCTGAGTCATGTAAACACACAGTAAAAAAAATTGTTTTGCTAACTAAGAAAAGTTAAGAGAAAAACTATATATTAAAGTATTAAATCTGTTAATTCTGTATTGAAGAATGCAGATATATCATGATAAATGAATATTTGACAAGGGCCGCCTCAGGGGAGCAGACTTAGCTTTACTCTCTATCTTGCTTTCAACAATGACCTTTATGGTTACTATTAAATTGCTCTCTTCTTGTTGAGAGTATCAAGTACAGATGGTTGATTCTGCAGCACATCAGGGAGACATCGGCACAACTCAACACTGAGCAGACACACATGGTAACTTCAGAATGCGGAAAAAATTCCAAGAAAGAAAATCCATGATTTTTCTAACTCATACCTACAATATAGGGATACAATGCTCCTTTACTTACATTTAAATTCTGCAGCTTGCTGTTTCTATTATCAATAAAATAAGCAATTATATTGTGGTTTAATGTAAAAACATCCTACGTATGCTTCACATGAGCATGGACACCTGACCTGTGACAAGAGGCCCAATTCTGACCAGGCAAGTGTTTGCACTGAAGTAGTGTCAGGCCTCCCAGGGAAAGCATGAAGAAAATATTTTCCAATCCAGACAGGAGAGATTGGGACTGATGACCAAAAGCTTTGTCAAAGATTTGGGTGTAATTTATTTGAGGTGACGGATGGCCGTAAACCAGTTGGTGAGGAGTGGGAACCCTTTGTTGCCTTTCCATGGAAGGCAATGCAGACACTTGCTTGGGCAGAATTAGACCTCTTCTCAGATAAGATATCCAGTCAGGCAGATATCCCACCCTGACAGTGCCCACCCTATCAGTGGCTGGCAAGTCTCCCACACCATCAAGAGCAATGGCTACTCAGATCTGGAGGAGAAACTGGCAATGGAGCCCCAGGTGAGTATGAACAGGATGGGAATGGTAGGGAGGGATCTTCAAATGGAGGTAAGGGGAATTGCCTGAAAAAGCAGACGGTATCTTCCTGTAAGAACCCGCCCTCCCCGCCCCCTTTCCTGATGCTGAATCTCTTGACAGGAAACAGCATGCCTATGAATAAGTGAACTCACCCCAACTTGCTTTTGTAGGCTGCCTCACCTTTGTTTTCTGGCGAATCTTCTTAGCATATCTCAAATGTGACCTTATCCCTCAGTGAGCTAATAGCTGTGCTATGTTTTCCCTGACATGGGTGCAGATCACTCATGCATTATGCAGGGTATATGGCCCAGAAACATCCTATCATTCCTCATCTAAATCTATCATCATAACCCTTTACTCCCTTCTCCCTCCTATGCTTGTCTAGCCTCCTCTTAAATGCATCTATGCTCTTTGCTTCAACCACTTCCTATGGTGATAAGTTTCACATTCTCACTATTCTTTGGGTGAAGAAACTTTCTCTGAAAGTCCAATTGGATTTCTCGGTCACCATGTTATATTGGTGGCCTCTAGTTATGCAGATCTCCACAAGTAGAAACATTGGTTAGTGTTTAATTGGGGTCTTTCTCTGAGGGCTGGACAGCCAGCCAGCCTTGCTTCTTTCCAGGAAAATCTGCCAAATTATTTGCCATTCAGGCATTTAGCCAAACACTGGAGGTCTTTCTTGGGATCAAAGTTACTGAGGTTTTGGGCAAGTTGTAGGGATGGGGGCAGCAACAATGAAATTGGACAGGGGCATGGAAGATCTCCTTGCTGAGAGCTGCTGTGTTGTTGATAGGCAGTTTCACTATGGAGGCAGTGACTGCTGCCAGTACAACCTCCATCCATGGTCATAGATGAGTGATAGTGAGAGGGAGACTGCAATCACTGGGTTGCACCCCACATCACCACTACATCTCTCCCCCCCACCAGTACTGCCTACCCCTCCACACCACCCCCCACTACTGCCCTGTTACTAATGCAAGTCCCTAAATCAGGCACTTTGAGTAAGGGTTCCCCCATCCCTACAACTCCATCCCTCAGATGCCTGCAAGTAGACAAGCCAGGATTTTCTTATCAGGCTTCGTGCACAACCAGTCCTCCATCTTCCATTGGATAAATGCTGGCAACAGTAGGATGAAGTCTTTAAGTGGACTTATGCTTTCTTTGAAAACATAGATCAATTCAGCCTATCTCCCAATGTTAATGGACTCCTTCCAAAATTTCAGTGTCTGGGTATGGAGCCATGTCTTCACCAAAAGCTAACCACTTTTTCTTTGGTCTACACCATAACAGGTTTCATGGAAATCCATCCATTAGGTTCTGAGAGATATTGTTAACAAACACTAAAAAAAAGAGAAAAAAAACCCTCGATCCATATTCAGTGATGAAGATTATCATGTCAATGGGCAGTCAGTACAGAGTTTGCACACTGCCTGCAACATCGCAATCCATGCACACATTTTCAGACCTTCTTGAAAATTATGGCAAAACATTACATATTGGCTGAAATTTTCCAGCCCTTCCTGCCAGTTTCTCTAGTGGTGACCCACTGTGGCACATGCCCCACTGGTGGAAGGTGGGGAGCATACAAAGTTCCATCCTGCCCAACTAACAGAAATAGAAAAACATAAGAGAATTAAAAAGAATGTCCTAATTCAAGGTAAGTTATAATGACGATTCACTCTGGGCTTATAAAGTACCAGGTTTCTTATGGCAATGACGGAGCGAGTCAGGAATTAATAACTAATGCCACAATATTGAGGGCAGTGAAGGAATTAGAGGAACTAACATAACCAACATTGCCTGAAAATCAATTAAGCTGCTCAATAAGAGCATACTCAACCATTGTATTAAATTTTTAGGAACATTCCAGGTTAGAGATTTGCTTTTTTCTTAATCATTTATACAGAAGATGACATTAATAATTTAAGTTAGCTAAAATGTCTGAGGTTTAAACCAGCCCTCCCCTTTAGTGGCATGTGCAGTCATTCTAGTGACCTATGCTGAACAAAGCCGATATTAAACCCAACATAAAATGACAGGGAAGACAATCATAATTAAACGTAACAAGCGAGTGCAGTGATTTGATTGAATTTAATCAGTTATTTTGAACACATTAACATAGATACATGCACATATGAAATAAATTGATTTAATAATTTCGCATTTACCTTTAGAGCTCTACTTCAGAATGAATATTCTGAATAAGTTATTTATGATGGTGAAAAGTCAAAGTCGATTTTTATTATATACACATAAAAGCCTATGTTCATGCTGGAAATAATGCATTTCTAAGGCCTGTCAGGCCTTATCATAAAGCTTCTGAAGCAACTGACTGGGTGCATAATCGCCAAATATTCTCGTGGCATATGTTTCTTCAGGTTGGATCAGTCGAGATGGGATGCCATGTATATGACTTCAATCAATGTCACTTGATAAGTCTTCCAATTCCAGAGGAGTGACATTATTATCCATCTAATTGTGAACTAATGCAACCTCAGGAAAGATAGGAAGTTCTCCAGATATTTGTTGTGTTATGGGTTTGTTTAATGTCTCAATGATGAGATCTTGAGTCTTGATTGCTTAAATATGATCTATTTATTATTAATCTCTCAGTATTTACAGATCCCAGTTAAGGTTGTGCATGGTGCTGCTTCTCCCATGCAGGCTGCTTCTAGAGTAATCTCTCAGTTATACAGTCTTAAAAAAAACTTTCTTACTTTGGTTATATGATTATCAAGCTCCATTTACAATTCTTAGTAGTCAAATTCATATTTTAAGTACATTACTTACCTTTGCTTTATTAGTTTTCTAAGGGCAAAACCGCTCAGCTCAGGCCTATTACTTTGAGTGGATTTGAGGCTAGGCTATAGATATTAAGCATTTTAAATCTCTTGCCTGTGGATAACTTATCAAGAACCATGAATGTAGTTGTTATTGTCTCATTCATCAAATATCCCTGTGTGTGCTGACATACTATTGATCCCTGATTAAGCAACACTGGATTTTGAAGTCCTCGAATGAATCAGAAAATGCTGGAAATACTCAAACAGATCAGATGACATCTGTGGAGAGAGAAACAGTTACTGGGCGGGATTTCCTGGGGGGATTCAGCTGGCCCATTAGCCCATAGAGGGAATCAGGATGGCCTGTTGAATTGGGGTGTCAGGGCTAAAACAGGAATTGCATGGGATTCAGACCCATTGAGATTCTCCCGTCAGCCTCTCTGGCCCCTAACAGGTCCTCACTCGCACTGATTAGTATAAAAAGATATTTAAATGTCTTTACTGGGTTTGAGGCTAGATGCTCTGGCCTCCCAGTATGCTGCCTCCCCGTCCCCCAACAGGAAGTCCACTGGGCAGAATTTGGTGCAAATCCTGACAAACATGGACCTGGTATCTTGGGCTAGAAAGGGTGACATGGAGCTAGTCACTGTGCCCATGCACTTCCTGTCACTGTTATGCTTAGTCCCCCAAGGCACCTAGGGTTAATAGGCTCAGGCTAAGGATGGAATTGACCTCAGGGTTCATCCCACAATGAGGATCTCTTGGCTGGAATGCCGCTTCTAGCTCTGGAAATATGGAGATCAGTCTTAGCAAGGTGATCTCAAGCAGATTTCAGTGCAAAATCTTCATTCCTGTCTGTGTATCATGAAACCTTTGAAGCGCCTTGATCATTGATATCCATGGCTCATGGACACCTGGAAGACTTCAAAATCACAGTAGCACTCCATTCTACAGAAGGGATTACCTTTTTTCTCTCTCTGAACCCCAGGTATGAGAACCATAGAATCCCTATATCAGAACGACACCATTGGGTCTGTACCAACTCTCCAAAACAGCAGAATACCCAGGATCTCCTCCCTGCCCTACCCTACAGCCTTGTGCATTTGCCAGCTAATCCACCTAACCTACATATCTTTGGGCACTAAAGGGCAATTTAGCATAGACAATCCACCTAACTGGCACATCATTAAATTGTGAGAGAAAACTGGAGCATCCAGAGGAAACCCATGCAGACATGGGGAGAGCATGCAAACTCCACACAGCTGGTCACCCAAGGCCAGAATTGAACTTGGTTTCCTGGTGCTGTGAGGCCAGAAGAGGGTGAGGAAGAAGATCCCTTTGAAATCTGACTGAAAGGAGATGTCTGATGTGGGAGGATAATAATACCAGTAAAGCCTGTTAAGTATATCGTGTTTTGTGACAATGGGGTTCCTGTCCTTTCATGGTGGGAACCTCATGTGTCATTGGCGGATTTGTTGGGACAATCAAGTAGGGAAATCCCAGCAGCGTGAAAGCCATTTCAGGACTCTCCCTCAATTCTCTGCCCTTCCATTGTCCCTGCCTGCCAAAAATGTGGATGGAAGAGAGTTGAAGCATCTAGCTGCCCATTGCAAGTAGGACATACAAGTAGGGCATATCTGCCCATAGCATATATTACCCCAATATGTTTGTCCACAGCATGTAGGGCATAGCAAAATAATTTTTCAGAAACATAAAGTTCTCAAAAATTGCTTTCTTACTTTATTTACTGAAATAAGCACTTGAAATACAGTGAATTAAACTTTTTGACATGACCTTCTATAATGCTTTGTTATGGATCTTATTGTGAAACCTTGTTACAGTGTAAACAGAAACTAGATGATATAAATGAAATGCAGATTGTGAGGTTGTCACTAAGGCAAAAAAGCAGAAAACATCTGCCAGATGTACGTGATGAACTGTTGATGAACTCTGGACTGATGCTGAGGTCAGTATGCGCCAATTAGATTAGCTGATGACAAGGGTATTGGCTCCTCGTGAGGATAAGAGAGAAAGCTGCCACGTTTGAAAAACATAACACCTCAGTGAGTCTGTGAAGACAGGCCTAGAAGCTGTTGATTGTCGATTGCTGTTTATTAAGTGTCAATTTGTGCACATTCATTGAATTCAGTAAAGTCATTTTGATAATCAAATCATCCAATCTTCATACCCAGTGTGCTTCAGAATGATAAAGATGCTGAACTCCTACAGAAGTCTTACAAATACCTGAATGATGCACAGGAAGGAGAAGAAGATGGGTAAGGCAGCTAATACTCAGAGAAAGGAACTGAAAGGTCAGTATTTTCAGTGCACCAAATAAAGTCACATTGCATCTGCCTGTATTCTGCCAAAAACCTCACAAAATCCCACACTGACAAAGGGTTCAACCAATTTCCTTTATAAACCTGAAGACTACATTTCTCCTGCTATCCTCATAATGCCCAAGAAATGAAAGCATGCATAGAAGTAAACTCCAAATTCAATGCACATAAATAATTTAAAACTTAAGTCCAGCATTTTCACTGAAGAGTGGCCTAAGTGCAATCACTCTATCTACAACCATTTCTAAGCAAGCTATTTCTGAGATATACACCCTGAGGAAGATGAAGATGAAAGGTTGGTGACAGAAGTGGTCATCCTAGAGCCTAGAAAGGTCAGCTTATGGCAGCACTTGGCAGGATGGCCAGGTCCAAGTCTGAAACTCTCTCATGTAGACATTGAAAAAGGCCTTAAGATAGCAAGCTTATTGTCACTCTGGAGGGTTAGCAACATCTGCTTCCACACATTGAAGCCATTGGTGTCAGACCAGAGCTCAAAGGAGCTAAGATCTGTGCAGACTGAGCTGTCCCACCTAGGTCTTGAAATCCCAAGAAAGTGTGTTATATAAAGTATCTCTAATAGGAGGAAAATACTGGCTACAAAGTCTAACTTCAGTGAAAAATCACACATGACTCTTGCTTTTGACTATGAAAAATGTTTTGCCATTTCGGAAAGTCAAGAATGAAGAAGATAAGAGAAATAGTAGTTTATTTGACTCTTCAAATGTACACTACCATTCGCTAAGTTCATAGATAAACTTGTACATTATCTGCACTTTCTCATCATAAGCCCATATCTCCCGATTATATTAAATGCTCAAAAAATCTATCCTTCTTAGTCTTTAATATGCTCATCAGCTGAGCATCCTTTGCCCTCTGGGGTTGAAAATTCTAAAGATTTATGACCCTTTGAGTGAGACATTTCTCCTTATTTCAATCCTAAATGGCTCAGCCATACCCTGATATTAAGATTCCTAGTTTTATACTCTCCAGCCAAAGGACAATAGCTTCTCAGCATCTAGCCTGCCAAGCCCTCTAAGAAGTTTCCAGAGTTTTCCAAGAACTCTCTTGCAGGTCTACCTACATTACATGAACTGAATAAAGATCAAAGAACAAAAAAATTACAGCACAGGAACAGGCCCTTTGGCCCTCCAAGCCTGCACCAACCATGTAGCCCGATTGAGCTAAAGCATTCTTTGGAGCCCTTCTGGGGTCTTATCCCTTCATTCCCATCTATTCATGTATTTGTCAAGACACCCCTTAGAAGTCACTATTATATCTCCTTTCACTACTCCTCCTGCAATGAGTTCCAGGTACCTATCATCCTCTCTGTCAAAACATTTGCCTCATACATCTCCCCTAAACCTGGCCCCTCTCACCTTAAACCTAGTAATTGACTCTTTCACTCTAGGAAAAAGCTTTTGACAATCCATTCTCTCCATGCGCCTCATAATCTTGTAGACTTCTATTAGATCATCCCTCAATCTTTGCCATGACTGTGAGAACAAACTAAGTTTCCTTATAGCTGACTGTAGCTGTTGAAGAAGATGGCACAACTCCACCTTCTCAAGGGCAGATAGGGATGGGCAATAAATAATGAGCTAGCCAATGACACCCACATCCCTCTAAATAATTTAAATGTGAGCTCATCTCATTCTTCTACATTCAGTAGAATATAAATTAAATCTAATCAAGATGAGGAAAAAATGTAAACCGTGCTCCAATTCATATTTTGTAATGGATGCTTACAACACCCATTCAACAGAGGTCAGAAATGAGGAATAAAGCTATGCTGGTGAAAGTTATTCATGCTATTTCACTGCTAGGTGAATTGCAGAGCAATACTGACACTTAATTATTTCATTTTGCAAGGGCCCTCACTCCAGGCAGCAGGCTATTTCCCCCCGCCCCCTACTCTGGGCTTTATGCAAATTAGAGAACTATCAACAACTGCATAGGCAAATATTTGTAGAATTGAATGTATGAATATTATCGCAAACTAAATGATTTATGAATAGGACTAAGATCAAATAGAACAGTAATCTGGAACCAAAAGGGACCAGAAACTCACTAAATCAAGCTGTATCATTATTGTTTTTAAGTATGTGCTTTTGGTCTAAAAGCTTACATCTATGCTTGTGATCATAGGGAATAAAACAAAATCTCGAAGGGTTAACATCAACTACTTGCAGCGGTTCAATGAAGAAATAATGTTGCAGACACATTTTATCAGCTGCTGACTGTAGATACTGACTACATTATTAAACATCAACAGCTGCAGTCAGCTGATAGGCCTGACTGCCTTGCAAAACGCTCTTTAAGCACCTTGCGCCTTACTTTATTGTGTCAGCATAATAGCTGAGCACATGGGGTAAGTTAATAAGTTTTGTGTTTTATAGTTTCCAGTGGAATCAATTTATTTTTCCACAGTGCACTGAATTCATCTCCAAAGAATGCTTGTATTTATAGGATGAGAGAATCTGCATCTTTCCCATAAATAATTTAAAGCCCAACTTAATCAGTGAATTAAGATATGAGGACAAGAAATCAGACAATAAATAAATCAGCACTGCGGATTTTATGTAACCAGTCTTGAACCCGTAGCCATACTAGCTAACTGTAAGTTTGAAAGCACCATTTTATATTCTATAGATTAATATGTCATCATATGCAGCTTTGGAAATAGCTTACCCTCCATCTTCAGAAACATTCAGCTGCAAAAGTGTAACTGGTGCAAACTAAGCAATGAAGCAGTAAATCAATTATTAATTGACAGTAGCTGTGGAGGACTCCTTTTGCATGACTAAAAGCCATAGCCAGGATCAACTGGAAAGTTCTCCTGCCAAGTATGAAAGTATTTCAAGAGTTTGTGTTGGAGTGCTGTGTGGCCAAATATTTAGTAAATACTGCTATACATGGTTAGTTTTCATAGCTGCACTTTATATAAGTAACAGTTGCTCTGTCGTTTCTTCATATTTCTTCCTGTGCTAAACACATTTGCAGGGAGCTTTCTCTGGCTTTCTCCCAAATGCTGTACCAAGTAGCATTTTAGCGTAAATGTTACCTGCATTCACAAATAGCGCCACATTTTCATTCACCAATATGCCCAAAATTTGGGCAAAGAGATGACCCAGCAAGGGAATAGAGACTTGTGCTGATGCTTGTAACTACTTCTCCAGTTATTCTTTGCTTATCCTTCACATGTAAAATTAAAGCATATTTATTTGTCACAAGTAGGCTTACATTAATGCTGCAGTGAAGTTATTGTGAAGATCCCCGAGTCACCAACTCCATCACTTGTTTGGTTAAACTGAGGGAGAATTTAACATGGTCAATGTGCTTAACCAGCACATCTTTCAGATTGTGGGAGGAAACTGGAGCATCGGGAGGAAACCCACGCAGAAACTGGAGCATCGGGAGTGTAAACTCCATTCAGAGATCTACCCAAGCCGGGAATCAAATCTGAATCCCTGACATTGTGAGAGAGCAGTACTAACCACTGTGTCACTGTGCTTCCCTAAGTAGAGTAGAGGGGTATGGTTTGTTCCAGGATTTTGCCCAGGGTGTCAATTAGAATCAATTTCTAGGGGGCATAGGTTTAAAGCATGAGTGGTAAAGTTTGAAGGAGATGTACAAGACAAGTTTTTTTTACACAGACGGTGGTGGGTGCCTGCAACTTGCTGCCAGAGGAGGTAATGGAAGCAGATACCATAGTGACTTTTAAGAGGCCTCTTGACAAATGCATGAATAGGATGGGAATAGAGAGATACAGTCCCTGGAAGGGTTTTAGCTCAGCTGGGCAGCATGGTTGGTGCAGGCTTGGAGGGCCAATGGGCCTGTTCCTGTGCTGTAATTTTCTTTGCTCTTTGTTTTTTTTTTATCGCCCTGTGACATTTTACTGCCTTTGTTCTGAGTTTGCTACCCTCGAAAGCACTGCCTATATTAAAGTATTAATTTGGGACTTGTAGCATTAGGATGTTAAGGGTCGAAAGGATTAATGTGTGACACTGGAAAACTGTATTGCCCACATGATGATGTGACAGAGAATCACATTACTAGGGGCTCAATCTTTCCAGCCCACTGTGCTGATTGACTAGCATCATGGACAATCAGGTGTGTGCAATTCTGGTCGGGCCTTCATCTGATCCCATTATCAGGGTACAAATTGGTTTCATGCCAGTCCCTGCTGGTAATGATGACCTGCCATGTTGGGTGGGAACAGAAGATTTACTTGAAACCTGTATGTTACATGGGTCCACTCAAGCTGAGTGAGATATGAGATTCCAAGTAATACTGAGAGGAACACAAGAGACAGGGTTTCCATTTAATCGTATGAGTTTTCACCATAATCAAGAAGAATCCCAGACAGTGGGCAGTAAAACATCTCAAAGGGAATCCCAAACGAAAGGACTGAGAGAGTTCGCGGTTAAGGAAAGACTAGCAGAGAAAGAGGCTCCTGTGGAAAAGGGTTTATGGTTGTTTTGATCCTGCTATCATTCCGGACCACACTACCTTTCTCCTGCTCTCCCACTCCAAGTTCTTTGCATGATCAGTTATGTAGACAAGTAACTTTTTGTTTAAAGCAACAAAGTTTGAGATTCAAGATACTTGCGAAGAATGTAAAGCCATACGATTCCAAAGGTTTGAACAAACAAAACTAAATGTACTATAAAACAATTTATGATATCTATCTTAATATCTGTCACTGTATAATAAATGGTGATGTGATCAAGAAAGATTCCATAGCTCATCCAAACTGTCAGCAAAAATTTAGTCAACCAAACTCATTGAAAATTGCCACTCTGATGAGTGATTTCAATCTTCACCTTCAAAGAATTCACTTTAGAGTTCTCTGCAAACATCACTCCAATCTGGACAACCTCAATAACGGCTCACCACGCAGGATTTCAATCTTGTGTCCTGAGACTCTATTCTCTTGAATTCCACATCCTTGCCCCAGCACCAACTCATAAGCAAAGGTCAGCAGGACCTGTTTCCATGCTGTAAACTCAATTCTTAGCAGAGCATAACCATTTCGGCCATGCTGGGAGAATACCACTGCTCCAAAGGACTATCTTCACCCCAAAAGCCTGCAGTGCCCGGTCACCAAAGTTTTGCTATTTTCTGAGAGTGTCAGGGCAATTTCTGAGGCCCTATTATTTAAAGATTGCCAACCACAATGCCTTTTCTGCAGGAGCCTCTGCTACTCTCTGTTACTCTCTTACTCCTTAACTGGGAACTCCCCCTGTCCCTTTCTCTGGGACTCCCTTTGAGATCTCATACCACCCCCTGTCTGGCACTCTACTTGATTACAGTGCCCTGCTCATAGGTTACATGTTCTAGGTGTCAAGTCATTTTCTTCTTGTGCAGGTGTACTGGCCTCATCCTCGCTTTGAAGAACTACAAAATGTGAAGTTTGGTATGTGCCACCTTACTATGACCTACATATGTTTGGAAACTCCCCAAGGCTTGTTGAAACTTAGAATCCCCGATCTCTGCTTGCCAATGAGATAAGTTTGGATTTTGTAACAACAATCAATCAGTTTCTTAGTCACAGAGTGGTGCATTAGGAATAAAGGTTGATCCACTGAATGCCAGAATAATAAAATCATTTCCAGCTCCAAGGAATATCACAGAGTTAAAGGTTATGGGGAAGAATCAAGTAGCAAAATTTCTAAAAAAAATTTAACAGAGCTCAATGAACCAGTATACCAGCTGTAATGTTAAGGCAATGAACAATGGTAGGATTAATGCATCAGAAATAATTTGAAAAGATCAGAGAGATTTGATATCGTTAGAGTAATTAGCATGTTAAAATCTAGAATTACCTACAATAATAACAGTGGAGGCATCCTCTACAGAATTGCGTGCAGTACGTTTTCAAGTATAAAGAATTGGAAAATGCTGACCAGTTTATTAAGCATCATATTCATAAACAGATACAAAGAAGCGATATGCAGCAATTGAAAGAGAAGCATTAGTGGCCATTTGAGAAATTTGCTGATTATATTTCAAGTCTTCCATTATGATAGAAACAGATCCTGCTTGGAATTCCCCAACTGTTCATGACCCACTGCCAATGATGATGGAGAATTTGGTGCTCAACTAAATTTCTGTTCCCCTCTGTGGGACTAGAGAATTCTGCTGGTGTGAACTGCCAGAGAATTCTGACCTATAAATCCTTCATCCCACTATTAAATTAGAGCTTGCATCGATGCCATTAAGAGTTCACAGATTTAAATTAAGATTGATGAGAAAATGCTGGAAAATCTCAGCAGGCCTGACAGCATCTGTGGGGAGAGAATGGAACCAATGTTTTGTGTCTAGATGACCCCTCAATGGTCATCTTTCTGTTTTTGTTTTAGATTCCAGCATCTGAATTCACCGTAGAGTTCTGCGCAAACATCACTCCAATCTGGAAAGCCTCAATGACAACCCATCACGCAGGATTTCAATCTCGTGTCCTGAGACTATTCTCCTGAATTCTGGCATCTTTCCCCAAGAACCAACTCACAAGCAAAGGACAGCACATGGACAATTTGGTCTGGAGGACCTGTTTCCATGCTGTAAACTTGATTCTTAGTAGACCTTCATGATTTTGGCCATGCTGGGAGAATACTACTGTTCCAAAAAATGCTTTTATTTTCAGATTGATGAGGCTTGATGCTCAGACCATGGCAGACACACTGCCACACATTTAAACAGAGAATTCAGAAAACATGCAATATTGAATTTGGGGAAGAAGTGGTGAAGTTTGCTATAATGACAGTCCATATATTTCTGGGAGTTACTGAAGATTAAGTGAAAGAAGAGGCTCAAAAATCAGAGGCAGAATGTAGGCAAAGCAGAGAATTTTATATTAGAGGATGGCTAATGTATATAGCACACTGTCTAGTCCTAAAACCGTGGCCCCCACTAGTTTTTAGCATGTAAAATAGAGAGAGTGCCTAGTTTCCCACTCACACTGTGTAATGAGCTCACACCAGTTTACAGCGGGCAGGAAGGTGTTAAAATTGGCAATCTGCTAGCAATGTTGATTGAGCTCGTTAATAGAAATGTAGAAAAACTACAACACAAACAGGCCCTTTAACCCACAAGTTGCGCCGAATATGTCTCTACCTACTAGACTTACCTATAACCCTCTATCTTACTAAGTTCCATGTATTTATCCAAAAATGTCTTAAAAGACCCTATCGAATCCGCCTCTACCACCACTGTTCGCAGCCATTCCATGCACCCACCATCCTTTGAGTGAAAAACTTACCCCTAATATCTCCTCTGTACCTATTCCCCAACACCCTAAACCCGTGTCCTCTTGTGGCAACCATTTCAGCCCTGGGAAAAAGCCTCTGAGAATCCACTCGATCAATACCTCTCATCATCTTATACACCTCTTTCAGGTTACTCCTCATCCTTTGTCTCTCCAAGGAGAAAAGACCAAGCTCACTCAACTTAATTTCATAAGGCATGCCACCCAATCCAGGCGACATCCTTGTAAATCTCCTCTGCATCCTTTCTATTTCTTCCACATCCTTTCTGTAATGAGGCAAATAGAACTGAGCACAGCACTCCAAGTGGGGTCTGATCAGGGTCTAAAACAGCTGCAGCATTATCTCCCGACTCCTAAACTCAATTCCTCAACTAATGAATGCCAGTACACCATATGCCTTCCTAACCACAGCCTCTACCTGTGAAGCTGCTTTGAGCATCCTATGAACCCAGACCCCAAGATCCTTCTGATCTTCCACACTGCCAAGAGTCTTACCCTTAATATTATAATCTGCCATTCTATTTGACCTGCCAAGTGAGTCACCACATGCTTATCTGGGTTGAAGTCCATCTGCCATTTCTCTGCCCAGTCTTGCTTCCTGTCAATGTCTCATTGCAACTTCTGACATCCCTCCACACTATCCACAACAACTCAAACCTTTGTGCTATCAACAAACTTACCAACCCATCCCTCCACTCCCTCATCTAGGTTATTTATAAAAGTCATAAAGAGCAAGGGTCCCAGAACAGATCCCTGGGCACTTCACTGATGACTGACCTCCATGCAGAAAAAGTCCCATCAACTTCCACTCTTTGCCTTCTGTGGGCAAGCCAGTTCTGGATCCACAAAGCAATATCCCCTTGGATTCCAAGGGCCTCACTTTCTCAATAAGCCTTCCATGGGGCGCCTTATCAAATATTTTGCTGAAGTCCATGTAAGCTGTATCTACTGCTCTCCCTTCATCAATGTGTTTAGCACATTCTCAAAAAATTCATTCAGGCTCGTAAGGCATGATCTGCATTTGACAAAGCCGTGCTGACTATTCTTGATCTTATAATAGCTCTCCAAATGTTCATAAATCCCTCCTCTCAGGATCTTCTCCATCAACTTACCAACCACTGAGGTTAGATTCACTGGTCTATAATTTCCTGGGTGATCTCTTCTCCCTTCTTGAATAAAGTGACCACATCAGCAATTCTCCAATCCTCTGGAACCACTCCTGTCTCCATTGATGACGCAAAGATCATCGCCAGAGGCTCAGCAATCTCTTCCCTCGCCCCCCACAGTAACCTGGGGTATATCCCATTTGGTTCTGGCAACTTATCTAACTTGATGCTTTTCAAAAGCTCCAACACATCCTCTTTCTTAATGTCTACATGCTCAAGCTTTTCAGTCTGCTGCAAGCCTGCATTACAGTCATCAAGATCCTTTCACACTGCGAATGCTGAAGTATTCATTGAGTACTTCTGAAATTTCTATCGGTTTTATACAAACCTTCCCACTGTCACACTTGATAGGTCCTATTCTTTCCCGTCTTATCCTCTTACTCTCTACATACTTCTAGAATTTCTTGGGGTTTTCCTTAATCCTACCTGCCAAGGCCTTCTCATGACTGCTTCTGGCTCTCCTAATTTCCTTCTTAAGTTCCTTCCTACTAGCCGTATACTCAACTAGATCTGTAGCATTATCTAGTTCCCTGAATCTTTTGTAAGCTTTTCTTTTATTCTTGACTAAATTCATTATCGCTTTCGTGCACCACGGTTCCTTTAGCCTACCATAACTTCCCTGTCTCATTGGAACGTTGCTGTACAGAACTTCAGACAAATATTCCTTGAAAATTTGCCACATTTCTTCTGTACATTTCCCTGAGAAAACCTCTTTCCAATTTATGCCATTAATTAAAAGTACCACTAATGGCACCTTTTCCTATCAGCCACGGATATGCCAATGAATGGATTAATTTGAGCAACAGAGATCAGAGCAGTTGCAAATGCAAGAAAACATTGAAGTAGGTTATCCTGAATGATCTACCAGTTTGAATTCAGTTCAACAATGTTCAGAGGACCAACAACAGAACTTGAATGCTTTATTCTCTACAGGCAACAGGCAGGAAATCACAATACTTACTGATGTAAGAGAACATGCAGGAGAGAGAAAAGAAACATTTACTGAACAGACCAAAAAGGGGCAACATTTCCTATGAGACTTCAAAACTCTGAAATGTTCAGAATGACTGGGAGACTGAAGCTTTGGATTTTCAAAAATACAGTGAATATTGAAGTTTGGAACAGAGACTTTGGAGATATGTAGTATAATGGTGTATGTCAAACTAAGTCCTATAAAGGTTCACACTATAATCGTCTTCTGTGACATTACAGTAAATGACATATACTCATGATCTGAGGGAAAGCAGCTTGGGAAGAAGCTAGTGCTAAGAGAGTGTTTTCATGACTGAAAATGTACAGAAGTGTACAGAATTTCTACAGTGCCGAAGGAAGCCATTGGGCCTTTTGAGTCTGCACCACCAACAATTCCATCCACGCCCTATCCCTGCAACCCCCATTATTTACCCTGCTAACCTCCCCGATACTAATGGTCAATTTTTTGTTCTTTGTTCTTTGCTTTCATGGCTAATCCACCTAACCTGCACATCTTTGGAGTCTGGGGGGAAATTGGAGCACCCAGAGCAAACCCACGCCAACACAGGGAGAACATGCAAACTCAACACAGACAGTCATATGAGGCCAAGTTGAACTAGGTCCCTGGCGCTGTGAGGCAGCAGTGCTAACCACTGTGCCACTGTGCCATTAAATAAAGTTAGTGCTTGCAATTATTGAAACTGCTCCAAACTAACAATACAATAATATACAAGTCTCCAGAGCCTGAAGTAGTGCAGGGCGCACTGCTGCCTCATAAACTTTGACTGTAGCTTGGGATTTGAAAGCCAGGTACCCAAATACTCTTTTTATCAGTTAGCTGAATTTTGAGCTGGTGTATTAATCGGGTATGTCTGCCTTCATCTAGAAAACAGAACTTTTCCATTGAACTCTGCGGAGGGAGGTGTTCTGCTGTGGTGGATGGTTCAAAAGCATAGCCACTTGTGATTCAGGGTTATGATGAGAGACAGTCAAAGCCCTGGGAATTCAATAACAAGTATGTGGCAACAATTGAACTTTAGATTCCAATACCAGAGATCAAACATGGACTTCTCTTAAAGGCTGTGGTTTTTTTCAGAAGTAGCTCATGAGTTATGCTCACTGCTGGTACCAGACTCAAAGGGCGGAATTTTTCAAGATTTTTTCTAAGTGTCCAGCTGGCATAAAAATGGGAGACTTCCTGACCTGTTCTAAGGGGTGTGTTTCTACACCAAATCTTGTACACTCGTTCTTTGAAAATATGGGCTAGACTGTTTGTAGTCACTAGAGGCTGCAGGTGGGGCTTAATTTGTCAGACAGCCAGCAGCTCAGATCAGAGCCACAAACTGTGCATTGCACAGGAAAAACTAAAATAAAAAATCAGCTTTCCTGACAGAATACCCCTACGCCAAATACATCCTCCCCCTCTCCACACATGGACATCAGAGATTCCCCCCCAGTATTACTGACCCGCTTACCATGTCACCCATCTCTCTTGCACATGACCCCCTCATCACCACCCTGCCCCCCCACACCCCCATCGCCCTGGTCCTGATGGCTGACTGACATGACTCTTTCCCTCTCCTGCCCACCTTTTATGACAGAAGCACAAATTTCCACCCCTGCCGCCAGCATCCCCCTCCATCAGCACACCTGCAAGTGCTAACTTGGCTTGCCCTCCAATGTAACAAGACAAACTGCATTAAACTCGCTGGAATGCTCTAACGGCTGTGTGACTCACCCAAACTATCTGCAGATGATCTGCTCGAACAAGGGAGAGCTCCATAAAAACCCCAGGGAACCCCACAGACAGGCAGGCAGTGCAGGTGGCCTCCAGCAAGACAGCTCCCCATATTTCAGATCCTGATCTGGCCAGGTTACTAGAGGTGGTGAGGGAAGGCGGGACACCCTGTCCCCCTCCCCACTAGGACTCTGCCCCAGGGCAAGGGATGGGAACACAGCCTGGGAGGCAGTGGCAGCATGTGTAAGTGCCAGGGCAATGGCCGGAGAACTGGGAAGAAAAGCCGCAAAAATCAGAATGACCTCATCCAGGCAACAGGAGTGAGTGTTTCACCTCATCCAGCATCTTCCTCCTAAATAACTCCCAGATCCCACCACCCTCAGCACCCTGCAAGCTGCCAGCCCTAACCTGCACCTCCCTCCTCCTCTCCCTCAAGAGTATCACAACCTCGCCCTCTGAAGGCCATCTCCTGTTACTCTGCAGACTTGTACCATCAGATTTTGCATGGCTCTTTTGTTCTTACAAATAAGAATACCCATAATAGCTGGGAAAGGGTGAAGTGGGTGGTGTGCCTAAGATTGAGGTCCTCAGCACCCCCCTCCCTTAAGGAGCACAGGAATCTGTGGGGAGGAGGGGATGCAGACTGACCAGTCATGGTCAGACTGGAGCACCTGTCAATCCCCCTTTTGCTGGAGAAATCTCAAGGAAGTTACTTGTGGCCCACATTCCTCTCACTCCCTTGCATTTAACCTTTTGTCCTGTGTTGTAGGAAGGGACGCCAACGCATCTGGGCCATCTGGTATTGTGGTCCCCAATGACACTCCCACCCATCCTGCCCCTAGCAGCTTGGAGGATTCCTCTGCGGAAGCAGATGAAGAGACTCCTGAGGCCAGCACCAATTTTGCATCAGCTTCCTCCTCACAGCTCATCATCCCAGAGTTAATGGCGAGGCTTCTGGGTCACTCTCTGGTACACAGAACACATCTGCTGATGTATATCAGGTGGAGGAGGGAATGTCTGAGGTTTTTTAAGGTCTGCCAGAGGCGAGGATTTGTCTTGCCCCAGACTACATTTTGGGTCTCTGAGATCACTTCTCCTTCAGCTGCTAGAGATGCAGCAACAGAGCCAGAGAATGGAGGAGCGGCTGATGGCCACACTCGATCGACTGCGAGGCTGTCAGGAAGAATCCCAAATCTTTCAGGTGAACCAGAATACCAGGGACCAGGGACTCTGCACTTCCTGACACTGGGACATCTTAGGGTCAGTGGGATGAAGAAGTGACATCTGAAAGACAGCCAGGTCTAGGACCTCTAGAGGATGGTTGCCAGAAGAATTACAGGCCAAAGGGTGCAGTAGGTAGCTGGCCACTTCCAATTCCAATGTAAATCCTGGGAAGACACCAGACATCATGGTAGGCGGTGTAAAGTTAAGAAGTTGTGGTGGCGCTAGGATGGCATGGGTGAAGAGCAACACTAGTTAGATGGAATATTTAGACACTTTAAAGTCTCACATTCACATGTTTGTGCATTAACACTTATTTTGAAGGCATTAATATAAATGTTATTTCACCCCACTCGTGACTAATTTGTCTCTAATTATCTTCTAACAGGAATGTACTTACCCGACAGTCACCAGAGAGACCCTATTTGGTTTACCCTATAAGAGGCACCAGAGGGAACCTGCACATTGATGTCAGGGGGGAAGCCCCTCAATGCACTGCTGCTGTGAAAATCAAGGCACTCAAATAATTCACTGTCTACAGTAGGTGACATCCATTGGCAGTGGCATATTGCATCTGCCATGGTATCCCCAGAACTCATGAGACATTTCCATCACCCCATCCATGCCAGGGCTCTACATGAGGGTTTGGTGCTCTCTCATCCACGACCCAGATGTGAGATCGGGTGCCCGTGTGCATATGGATTATCGTCGTTCTCCTCCTTTTCCTCCACATTCTGATGGGTGGCCTCAACCCCAGTGAAGCCTGGCTGGTTGGCCTCCACATCCTCCTCCAGAAGGTCTTGCTGCTGCACCAAGTTGTGTAGGACATAGCAAAGAACTGCAATGTGGGACAATATTAGGGGGCTACACTGAAGGGTCCTTCCAGAACAGTCCAGGCATTTTGAGAAGCCGTATGCACCGCTCTACTATTGAACATGTGGCAACATGTGTCTCATTATATCGGATCTCTGGGTCAGTCTCAGGCCTCCGCACAGGCATCATCAACCAAGTCTAAAGTAGTAACCCCATGTTCCCCATGAGGCATCCCTGCGCTATGGGCACCTCCTCAAAGACGTCCGGGACATCAGAGTTCCTCAAAATGAAGCTGTTATGCATGCTGCTGGGGTTCAGGTTCAGACTTGCATGATATTCATCTAATGGTCACACACCAATTGCACATTTCTTGAATGAAAGTCCTTTCTGTTCATAAATCTTGGTTTCTTGACTGAGGCCTCGAGGGTGCTGTGGGTGCAGTCTATAGCCTGCTGCATATTTGGTATTTTTGCGATGGCTGTGAATTCTGCAGCTCAGGCCTACTGCTGGGCCTGGTCCAGGTCAGGTTTAATATACTGACCAGGCTGCACATACAGGGCTTCTCTGATCTCCCTCACACACTTGTGGACAGATGATTTGAGAAATGCCATAAAGGTCTCCACTGGCACACTGGAAGGAGTTGGTGGTGTAATTGTCTAAGGGTGCTGTCACTCTCACAACCCAGAGCTGTTGGTGGCACGCGACAATTGCTCATTTTTATGCTACTGAATGTTTCCAGGTGGCCTCAAGCCACGGAGGTCAGTCAGTAGTGCACCAAAATACGAAACAGTTGACAAATGCCCTGTTGTGGGTGACCATCGATTTTATGCGCTACTGATCGAACAACATGATCTTGCATTCTGCTTTATTTATTGTTGCTCCATATTTACTTGACATGTTAAATGCTACACTTGCTGTTCGTTTGAACTTCATCTTTAGCTATTTTTAACAGCTTTCATAAGATACTGATAGCATCTATTTTGCCTTCCATAAGTACTTTATTTTCTATTCTTCAACATTAAATTCAATTTTCTGCCAAATTGTGCATTTACAACTTAGATTTAAATTCTTCTGTAGATCTGTGACTGCATTATCTAATTTAATAATCTCTCCTCCAGCTTGGTAACATCCATATATTATAGTTCCTAAGCTAGGTCATTAAAATTGATTTGTTACTCAGCACCATCACAATGATCTCTGTCTCCACTCTGACCAGTTCCCCTAACAGGTACAGCTGCATCAATTCCTTATTCCTCACTTTGAATTTCTACCACTTTAAGTATCAAGGCTTGAAAATGTACAATACGTTGGATTGTTTTTTATGTCCCCTTGGAACATCTCTTCCTCAACAAGTTGGAGGAGGTCCATGAGGTAGAAAGCCTTCCTCCATCTATCACCGCCTTATTCTTTACTTCCTAGATTCTTTTTTAGATGGGAAATTCGCAAAGCTATAATAGATCTGTTTTTCTTCAAACTTGGGATGTGAGCACTGCCAGCAAGACCAGCAATTACTGTCCACTCCTACTTGCTGGAATACACATAGTCATTGTTCAACATCACTTCCAAATCCACCCTGTTGGTGTGAAATTAGAGGTGTATTTCTCTGCCTAAAGTACGAGTTACTATTTTTTACAGCAATCTGATAGCTTAATGATCACTTTTATTGATACTAGCTTTTCATTTCTATATTTTGATCTGAATTCAACTGCTCATATTACCATTGAGCTCTCTTTCTCTGGATCATTAGTCCAGGCCTCCTCATTACTGTAATGTTCTAACTATATTAAGGGTTAAGAGTTTTAAATAAAAGGAAAATCTGTGGTTTGCACACGTGAATTCAAAGTAACACACTTTGAAAAACTTATTGAAAAGATGTCCTCTGCACAGAACAGAAATTGAAATTAAGATATCAGCCTGTAAAACACCCTAATGATACCATCATCAAATCATGTGATCAGCTCTTAAAGCAATCATGCAACTACTTAAATATATAATAAATACTCCTCCAGGAATAATCACTACTGCACCATATCCCTAATATGATTTCATTCGATTGGGCATCAAGAATTAATGTAAGACTAAAGGATGCGTTAATCTTAATTAGATTTACTCTTTTAACCTATATGGGTGCAATATTGGGCTGATACCAATGCAGCAATACTTGCCTAACATTCAGTGAAACTTGTCTGAAATTCAGTGAATACCTGCATGATGATCATCAGTAGTTTACAAGCTAGTCAGATACTCTGTCATGGTATCGTGTAAGATTGTTTCTTCTTGGGCCCTTAAGAATGTTCACAATATTTGTTTTATTGATGTCAGGGTACATAAACCTGATTTTAATCAAATCCACCTGGGATATTAGGACTGGCTTCGATTTTATAACTTGCTTTTGATTTCATTAGCCAGGACAATTGAATCCTCCTTGAGGTTAGCCATCCCCGCACACACTTCCACCCACTGCAAAACACAAACGTAGCCTGAATAAAGATGAATAAAGCTAAACAGACAAGCCTCAGAATGCTGGTCAATGACAAAAAGGACCTGCTGCCGATAAAACCTGATGCAAAAACTAGATTCTCCACATTAATGCGTAGAAATACAATTATACTTCATGTATCTGCCAGCATTAAGTGATCTGTACTATATCACGTACTCTAGCCAAACATGTCCTGAGAAGGTATGTAACCTTCTCGTAGAAAACAATTAGAAGTGGCAACAGTTCAAATATATTCTCAGGAGTAAACTGTCAATTAATTAATTTCATAATTAGGGAATACATAGGAATAGGCTGTTAAATAGGTCAGGAAGCAAAATGTACAATTAGGGCTAAAGAGTCAACATGATATTTATTGCTGGGAATTTTCTGTGATTCCTTTCATCATTGACAATCTGTCTACTCCTCTTGTCCATGGATGATGGATTTTGAAACAGATAGTATGAGATAAGAAATGATCCCTGAGCTGTTCGATTAATGACATAACTTGATGGGGGATATCATAAAAATATTAGAAATGCAATTTAAAAGTCAATTTTTCTTTCAAGGTTCTTCCTATTATTCTAATAGAAATGTGTAAGGTTTTATTACAGTGCAGGGTTGAACAAGGAACTAGTCTAAAAGACTAACTGCTGTGAATCCACTCTCTAGTTATGAGAGATTGGACAAACGTGGTTTATTTCCATTTGAACATCAAAAGCTGAAGGGCGAACTGATAAAAGTTTTAAAAATCATGACCGGCATGGATAGAATGGATAGTCAGAGTCAATTTCCCAGGTAGAAATATCAATTACTGGGGGGCATAGCTTTAAAGTAAAAAGGGAAAAATTTAAAAAAAATGTGAGAAGCAAATTTTTTACATAGAGGGTGCTAAGTACCTGGAATGCACTGTGAGAGGAGATGGTAGAAGCAGATACAATAGCAACGTTTAAAAGGCATCTTGATAGAAACATGAATAGACAGGGAATAGAGGGATACGGACTTTGTAGAGGCAAAAGGTCTTTAGTTCAGAAAGGCATGGTGTGTAGGCGTAGGCCAAAGGGTCTGTTCCTGTGGTGTACTGTTCTTTGCTTTTAACAACACAATAGAAATATCAGCCAGGTTTACTTAACTGCACAAAACAATTTGCTTTTGCATTTGCTGAAAACAGCATTTAACAAGTTTATTTATCCAGGTTATTGCAATTTACCAAGCTCTGAGGTTTTTTTTCACTATCAGAACTGAGTTATATTTACAAAAGTAAAATACTGCAGATGCTTGAAATCTGAAATAGGAACAGATGATATTAGAAAAAACGCAGCATTTGTGGAGAGTGAAACAGAAAACTGGATTACATGCTGATGGTAGGCTCCCCACACTCTAGCATAATTGTTGGGGGATAAGTCTGTCTCTGGTTATCCAGATCGCCCTGATTTAATTTTTCAGTTGACAGGCTTTTAGTTATTCTGAGGTGAGACTCCCTACTCTTTGAGTCCTGCCTCATAGAACTGTCAGCCAAAGGCTGGACACTCTGCAGTATGAACAGCACCACCAGCAACAATGGCTACTGCCTGTACTGCAGCTACACCAAGGAGGGGCTTTGCAATGAACCCAGATATTTAGGGAACTTAGGCAGCCTCTTGCCAGGGGAGTGCAAGGGGTGGGGGCAAGTTGGACAAAGGAGTGAGAGGAGGTACGGCATGGGGGGGATAGAGCTGTTGGGTGGGGGCTCCAATTGGCAATGGCAATTGGCAGCCCTAAACATTGCCTGCTTCACTACACCCTGGCCAGTTTACCTCAGCCGGCGGGGGATCCCATCTCACAGTCGAACAAACAAAATAAAACACAAGGTGACCCTGCTCACTATTGGCATTTGGAATGTGCACATGCTTTTGGACAATCCTACAGCAGACAGACCAAAGCGAAGAACAGCCTTAGTTGCCAGAGAATTTGCAAGATGCGACATTGACATTGCAACCCTGAGTGAAATTTGACTTGCCAATGTAGGTCAGTTGGCTGAAACTGGATACACTATTTTCTGGAACAGTCGCAGTAGCAATGAGTGTCGTGATGCTGGAGTTAGATTCACTGTCAGGAGTCACCTTGTTTGGAAAATTGCTACTCTACCAAAGGGTGTGAACGACTGGCTTATGACATTACAGCTTCCACTACAGAACAGAAGTCAAGCCACCCTCATCAGTACCTATGCCCCCATAATGAACAACGCGGACAAGATGAAAGACAATTCTACAAAGAACTGGATGCCCTACTATCAACAATGAGTAGTACTGACAAGCTGATCTTGCTTGGTGATTTCAATGCAAGACTAAGGTGTGACTCTGCAATCTGGCAAGGAGTCATTGGGAGGCATGGCGTGGGCAAGTATAACAGTAACACCCTACCCTTAATGAAGACCTATGCAGCACATGACCTCCTCATCACCAACACAACCTTTCATCTGTCTACCCGTAACAAGACCTCCTAATCCAACCCCACTCTAAGCATTGGCAGGAGAAAAGACAGGCAGGATGTCAGAGTAACCAAGGCCATGTGTGGTGCTATCTGCTGGACAGATCGCTGGCTCATGGTCTCCAAAATGAGGCCCCACATCAGACCCAAGAGGTGACCATAAGGAAACAAGGTTGTGAAAAGAATCAATGTGGCCAAACTAAAGAACCCCAGCATAGCTTCAGCACTGACTGAAGACTTAGAAATCAAGTTTGCTGACCCTCACCTCACAGGCAGCACTAAGGACAATTGGCAATGCTTCAGGGATTCTGTCCATTCATCTGCATTGAAGATGCTTGGGCCCTCTACCCACAAGCAGTGTGACTCATTCGATGAGAATGATGAGGAGATACAGGCTTCTGTTGAAAAGCACCGTCTTCATCAGATCTGTTGGAACAACCCATCATCAGCTGCCAAGAAAAATGCTTTCACCAGTGCTCTCAGGACAGTGCAGAATAAATTGCATAAAATGCAGGATGCCTGGCTGAGCACCAAGGTAGATGAAATACAGGGATATGCCAACAGAAACAACTTGAAACGGTTCCATGTAGCCCTCAATGCTCACTACGGACCTCAATCTCTCAGGAGATCCCCCTCCTGAGTACAGATGGTACAACTCTCATTATGGAGAAGGCTCAGATCCCGCAGAGATGGCCTGAACACTTTGACTGTCATTTATTAACGATGAGACAAAAGACAGGATTCCCCAGGGTGATATCAACAGTGCCATAGATGACTCACTGGTAGTAGTCGAAGTCACGAAAGCTGTCAGCCAGCTATCCAGTGGCAAAGCCCCAGGGACAAATGCATTACCCGCAGAGATCTATAAAGCTACTGGTCCTGTACTTATTGAGAAGCTCACCGAGTTATTCCAATCCTTTTGGAAGCAAGGATCCATTCCTCAGGAACTTAAAGATTCTTCCATCATACACCTCTATAAGAGGAAGGGCAATCAGCAAGTATGCAACAACCACTGAGGAATCTCGCTGCACTCCATCACTGGAAAAACTGTTGCAAAAATCCTGCTAAATTGTCTGGTCAGTCATCTGGAGCTGGGCCTGCTTCCAGAGTCACAGTGTGCAAAGGGCGTGGGACTATTGCCATGATTTTTGCTGCTCTCCAAATTCAGGAGAATGTTAGGAGCAGAATCGCAAGCTCTATACAACCTTTGTTGACCTCGTGAAAGCCTTCGACACCGGCAGCCGACAGTGGATCATGTCAAAGTTTGGCTGCCCCCCTGCCCCAGATTCATTCAGATGGTACGCCAGTTCCATGATGGCATGATGGACAGAATACTGGATGGCAGAGAATCCTCTGAGGCATTCCTAGTCACCAATGGTGTCAAACAGGGCTGTGAGCTCACACCCACACTGTTCAGCATGATGGTTACTGAAATGCTGAATGATGCCTTCCAGACTGTGTTGCTGGAGTTGGCCTCAAGTACAGAGTGGATGGGAAGGAGACTTCAAGCTACTACCAAAGTGAAGGATACTATTCTGAGAGATGACTGCCTCTTTGCCGATGACAGCGCCCTATATGCTGGCTGAGAGCCAGAGACGCAAGTAAGTACAGACAAATTTTCCACGGCTTGTGACAACTTTGGACTCACCATCAACGTTAAAAAACCCGAAGTCATGAACAAGCTGCTCCTCGTGCACCGTACACAGAACCCATAATCACAATCACAGGGCAGAAATTACAGGCAGTGGACCAGTTCACTTATCTTGGCAGAACCCTCTCCCAGGCAGTGACTATTGATGCAGAAGTTAATTGCAGAATAACAAAGGCAAGTTCTGTTTTCGGTAGACTTCGCTCCAGTGTATGAAAATGTCGAGAAATCAGCTCAGCAACAAAACTAAAAGTCTACAGCGCCGCAGTACTCTCTACCCTCCAGTATGCCTGTGAAATGTGGACTGTGTATCGAAGGCATGCAAGACAGCTCTATCATTTCCACATGACTTATCTTCGCAGAATATTACACATCCGATGGCAAGACAAAGTACCAGATACTGAAGTTCTCTCTAGAGCAAATCTACCATCAGTCCACACACTGCTGATGAGAGCGCAGACCCGATGGGCAGGTCATGTCATCCGTATGCCAGACGAGCACATCCCAAGCAGCTCCTTTTTGGGGAACTCTCTGCTGGAAGACGCTCACATGGAGGGCAGAAGAAATGTCACAAAGACACACTCAAGGCCTCCCTGAATTCGCTTGACATAGACACGACTCCCTGGGAAATGCTGGAAGAAGACTGCCTTACCTGGTGCTGCCTCATTCACAAGGGCTGTCAAGCTTACAAAGCAAGCAGTATTGCTGAAACACAACTTAAGTGCGAGCTGCCCAAGTCCAGAACCACCAGTGCAATAACTGCAGTTCCTTGTAACTACAGGTTACAAGTCTGTCCAATATGTGCCAGGACATTCCGTGCCTGAATTGGCCTGATCAGTCATCTTTGGACATCCAGCCTCAGAATGACTAACGATGTCAAGGTGCTCATCAACGTCGATGGACGAACAACCAAGAAGAATATCCTGAAATCATTCACAATGTTTTTGATGATTCTTATCTGTGTATAATTAGCTGGACTATTTAAGTTATCCTGACAAATAAACATTTTATTACGATAACTGTGGTTTTTACCTGTACAATAACTCATTCTCCACTTAGCCTCAATTGGGCCATGGCTGGGTTGGAGGGTGCCAACCTGACGCTTCCTGGACAGCTGATAACGTTGTGGGCCCATCTGCTTTCCTCTCTGGGAGCGGTTCATAAAATCCGACTCTGAGTCAACACATCAGGTTTCATCGGATCATTATGGACTTGAGTTTGGATCTCAGGATATAGCAGGAATTGTCATTCAAGGAATGCTGAACATCTAAGAGGAATCTAATTGTGGCTGGATCCAAACACACAAGATGGAATTTCATTTGGAATCCACATGGAATAAATCGGAGCGGGAGATGGCTGATAAAGGGTGGAAACTGTGAAAGCCAGTTTGCATTGATACCTGGTCCAACATGAGACGGGAAATAGACTTTGTTTCTCTCTGCACAAATTCTGGCAGTCCTGCTGGGTACTTCCAGCACTTTCTGTTTTTATTCACATTATAGCTAAGTGTGCTTTAAAATAAAGTGAAATTCAGACAGATGTTAAAAGTTCACATGCTGAAAACCACAGAAGCAAGTTTGATGGAATGTCATAGCTCACAGTTTATTTCAATCTAATGCAACAAGGGTCAATTGTCTCATTCCAAGACCATCGCCCATTGAGGATGACTCATTTATTTCAAGAACAGCAGGGGAGGACAGGTAGCTTGCTTTACAGACAGATTTAATGACAAAGCACTGGATGGGGAGAAAGTTGGTGTCACAGCTTTTCATGTGCTGTGAATGCAGAGAAAAAGGACAAAAGGATATATAGACTGCCAAGTTTTAACAAAGACATAGGAACAGGCAGATAGCTGGTTACTTTTTAACCAATTTCTGAGGGACAGAGTCAATTTGGGTGCAATAAGTAGATATTGTTTTTTTGTTGTAGTTCTTCTTTCTTCATTTGCTGTCTAAGATAAAGCACCAATCTATGTTAAGAAAAATTGAAAAGCATATGTGAGAGCACATGCATAAGGTTACAAAGGCGTCCTATTGTTATATCCCAGAGTTATTATGTTGCATAATTTGAAAAATGACTAATAGGGCCATGTAAAATGAAAATAAGATGCTCAGATCAAGTATAGGTGTGTTGAGTACTAATGTACCAAAATGAATATCCTGAAATCGCTCACAATAATGTGTTGGGTGATTCTTATTCATGTATAGTTAACTCAGCTACTTATTTTAACCTGAGGAATAAATATTTTATGTTGATAATGGTGGTCTTTACCTGTACAATAACTTATTGGAACTGCAGTGCAATTTTTCACTGACAGAACTTACATCATTCCTGCACTTGGAACTTATCATAGTTGTGATGATATTACGCCATTAAGAAATGTCTTTATGTCATGTTTCTTGTAATGGGACTTTTTTTAGAAATCAATTCTATTTACCTGGTGCCACTTAGTCTATAACTGGCAGCCCATATGTTAATACCACAGAAGAATAACTGATCCTAATTGCTGGAGTGTTTATTTTAATATGAGCTAATGCAGTTCTGTTACTTCAGTGTTTTTCCCTGGGAATTTTCAGAGTAGGATTTGATTAGGTTGATTGGCAGGAAGAACCTTGTGATTGGTTAGCCTAATATAAAGAAACAAGAACATGGCTGATTGGGATTCTTAAACAGAAGTAGCTCTTTTTGTCTCTCTTTTTCTCACTAGGGATTGGAGTTTGGGATCTGCCAAAAAATAGGAGTCCAACTCTCCCATTGTGATCCGCAACTTTTTTGGCGTGTTGGGTCAGGAGATGCACATGTCAGTCACTTTGCAGGTTCCCCACGAGTACTTACAACCTACGTGTATCTGCCAATCCAAGGAAAATGGCGCCAGCGGGAATGTGCAGAAAACCAGCGGGAAATGAGATAAGTCATTTGAATTTGTTTTATATATATTTTAAATCTATTTTAAATATTGGGCCCAATAGCATCTCCCATCCCGCCAAGAGTACCTCCCCACATTCAGACCAGTAGTAGGAGACATGGCTGGAGTGGAGGGCAATCAGGGCCCCCTAGCGGGTCAGGCAGTGGAGGAATGATGCCCCCGGGCATAGGCACCCGGCAGTGCCAGCCTGTGTCCCCTTGGCAAGGCCCAAGAGGTAAAGTGCCCATGTCTGCTGGCACCTTGGTACTGCTATTGGACAGTATCAAGGCAGCAGGGCCTATTGTGGGTAGGGCCTAGGGGGTGATTGGTGGGGTGGATGATCGAACTGCCACTCTGCATTGCGATCTGTCTGGGCAGGAGGGATGCCAGCGATTGGGGTGGCCTGGAGATTCTGCTGTGCGGAGGGGACCTGCCTCCTGGAGAAAGGGATTGCTTCCGGGTGGGCCTGCTGAGGTGAGGATTGCCATTGTTGGGAGGATAGGTTGGGCATTGGGGTGCTCCAGAGCAGGGGGGTTAAGGCAGGCCCAGAAAATGTTGTGCAGACCATAACCAAGCTGTGGGGTTATGGAGGGGCAGCACTGCAGAGGTCCAGGACTAGTCAGTGATTGAACTGGCCAGTAAATGGGGAGACTAACAGATTGGGGCTATTGCACATGCACAGAGTTCCAAAGCTGTCAGACTCTTGTGCAAATAGGTCCTGCTGAGCCAAGTTTTTACTGATATTCACAATTGTGACCTTTGCAGTGCATAGAGTGGGGACATTCTAGTCTGAAATTGCACTGAAAAAGCAGTCATGATTTAGAACAGTTTTCCCACCAATTCAGCACTATTGGGAGAATCACCTTTATGTCTCTTTCTCTGAGGTTCTGCTGTTTGAAAGTATATCTTTCTCTGGAGGCTGTTGTATGGCAGTTAGAGACATATGTCTTTCTTTATCTCTGTCCAGAGCTGTTAAAAGGCTGAAAGTCTAGCATGCACATAAGCTGCTATGTTTCATGTTAACTGATTAGCAGATTGTACTAAAAGGGATTTATGCCTGTGGGGATATTGCTTAAATTGGAACTATAAAGATAGCTAGCAGGTAAGAATTATAAATTGTCAAGTTTAAATATTTCAACGAGTAAACATTATGTTAATTCTTTTTGTTACATTTTAACTATGTCATTAAATAAAGTTTGTGGGTCAATAGAATCGCACCTGAAGCGAACCACATAAATGCCAAAAAAAATTGGGGGTCTAGGTTAATTTCATAATATACTCTGGAGTTTCATATCTGGTCCCGAACACATTTTTCATGAGAGGACAATCCAAGCTCCACAGCAATTATGTCTTTTTATTTTAAAGGACTCAAAGACAAATAACTTTGGATAGTTTATTCATGTATATCATTGTGTAAATTAGTTAGTGTGCCTTGTGTTTATGCCCGTAATGACACTAGGTGCTTATAGTTTGATAACGAGATAATTACATGTAGAGTGTTATAAAGTGGATTGGAAGTATTCCATATCATTCAGCAAAAAGAAAAACATGGATGTGCAAAATTTCAGTTCTTTTTACACACAAAAAATTTCTGGAACTGGATTTTCACCATGGAGATTGGTATTAAGTTCTCTTCCTGCAGGAACTTGTCTGTCTTATTTTCCTGTCACGAATCAAACATGGGCTGGAGATGAATCTGCCACCTCTGGATGCAACCACAGATGCTGGTGGATGATGAGGCTGGCAAGTTAGAAGATCTGGCTGTGTTTACTGTGACACTTGGCCCAGTTGTATTGCTGATTGTTAGGCATTCTACTCTTTACTCCCTCATACCTACCTACCCACCATGCCCTTTCAGATCTCCCATGCTGCCTCCATGCCTCCATGCTCATTTACCTAGTGTCCAGTAGTTACTGAACTCCTGAACCACATAATAACACTGATAAGTCTTTGAAATACCTATGAAATAAAAAAAGTCAGTATTTCTTTTGGAAAAAAATCTTCTCTTACCTTTTCATAAAACTTATCGCAAATATAGCCAGTGAAAGCCCCATTACAGAAACCTTTCATCTTGATCAAATAAACAAATGGGAATTGGAAAACTTCTCCAAAGAATTATCATGTTGTCATAAGACTGACAGTAAAACAAAGATTTGGAGTCCCTTTTTCACACGTGGAAATAATCCCCCATATTAATCATTCTTGGAGATCAGCCAAACATTCATAATGAAACCATTGGGCAAAACAGACATCTAGTCATCTGTTCAGCTTGTTTCTGTTGAACAGCATCCAAGTGAATTCTGCACAAAACACCACTTGCTATCATTAAATACAATTAGAGAATCGCCCAACACATTAGTTTTCATACCTGCAAAATACCTCTCACCCACAGTTCTTTGTCATGCAATACTATAACACTAGCTCATGTGTTCAATTTACCATCTTCACTTCTCGCTGCCTTGGAAAAGCATCCAACATAATCAAAGACCCCATGTACCCCAGACATTCTCTATTTCACTATCTTTTGTCGGAAAAAACATACAAATGCCTGAGATCACGTACCAACTGACTCAAGAACAGCTTCTTCCCTGTTGCCATCATTCTTTTCAATGGACCTATCATATATTAAATTAATCTTTCTCTCCACCCTAGCTGTGAATATAACAAAATATTCTGCACCTTCTCCTTTCCTTCTCCCCACTCTATGAATGGGAAGTCTTGTCTGTATAATGTATAAGAAACAATACTTTTCACTGAATCCCGATACGTATGACAATAATGAAGCAAATCAAAACAAATCAAATCAAGTTGGGTGTTGTTTCCATTGGCTTGGAGTGTCCCTGTTTCTGAATTGTTTAACTAATTGGTCTGTAGGCTTTTCTTTGTGCCATGTTTACTTTCTCCTCTTCAGCTGAACCAGTTCAAACTGCTTAACAACTTGCATTGCTTTCTCAAAGCTAAAATCTTACTTTGTTTGCAGCACCTCTGAGAATGAGTTATCTTCTACACCTGCTTCTACCCCTGATAAGTTCAGATTTTAGGCCTTCACCCTCATAAAATGGCAGAAGGGGCCAAAACAATCACTGCGATAAATTATACAGGACTGCAAGATCCCAACAGCTAACTGGTGCTTCAGCTCTGAATTGCCTTCACTCTTTGTAGCAAAGGTTACAGGTGTCCAGAAAGCCCTCATCTTAGTGGTTTGATCAGCTAACCACTCAGATGGTTAGCACAATGCCACCCCATGAGGGATAGATAAGACAGCAACCAACAACCAAAAGAACCTAAACCTCTGGCTCTGATGACTGTTGATGAGATCAACATTGCGACCACAGGAAAAATACTGCAACTCCTGGTCAATTTGACAGTTCCAGATGATGTTGAAATCAGTTAGTAGCCATCCATCGCCAACAGTACATCTCATAGCCAAATTATAAGACAAGTTCACTAAAAATCACATCCTCATAACAGGAAAGGTCTTTTTCCATCACAGAGGACATCACAATGATCGATACGAGATAGAGCAAGAGGAAGAAATGACATGGAGGTGAGCATAACCAAGGAATGAAGAAAGGAAAAAAGGTACCCAAATTCTAGAACAAGCTCCAAGCCAACTGAGTTCACCTGCAGCAACAGAGACTGAAATTCCTCTGAAATACGGAAGGGTAAGAAGGCCTCCAGACCACCTGAACCATTAAGCTGAGACTCGAAGGGGAAGATGTGGTAGTAATAATGATGCAAGTACAAGAAGTAAACCAGCATATCTTTAAGTACATTGAATAAAGACTTAAGGGAAGTGTAGTAAAGGGACAATCCTTTAAAACAGAGATGGGAGGAATTTCTTCAGCCAAGAGTGGTGTATGTGTGGAACTCTTTGCCACAGAAGGCTGTGGAGGCCAAGTCACTGAAGACAGAAATAAAATGGGTCTTGATTAATAAGGGGATCAGGAGTTATGGGCAAAAGACAGGAGAATGGGGATGGGAAAAAAATCAGTCATGATTGAATGGCGGAGCAGACTCAATAGACCAAGTGGCCTAATTCTGCTCCTATGAATTATGGTCTTATGGTCGTATAAAAGTCTGGGAAAAAAAGAATTAATGTGGAGCTGAGTACAGTATCATCCATACAGTGATATAAGAGAACATATGACCCATACCTAGGGTTGGCCTTGTGCTGATGTAAACATGGACAGAGCTCCCAGCTTGAATCCTTTCTTGTATAATGTGGACATAGTTCCTGTAGTTAACAAGTACGTGCTGTTAACCTACCTAAGTCTATAAAGAGTTCATTGAGACCTATTGAGTGGTATCCAACACCCTACAATGGAGTACACAGTGTAGGTAGAAGGGTCAGAAGGTTATTTGTAGTGGAATATTGAACACTTTCTTTGTGCATGCGTGAATTCCTTCACACCTACAGAAATGCTGAAACTTTTGCCCATGATTCTTAGCAGCAATCATATCCAGGCAAATAACAAAACATTCTGCTGCATTTATATTGCTTAACCACTTTGAAAAAACAATTTTACGATGGGGCTTTGGGATCCTGTACTGTAGAAGCTTCCCTTTATACTGAAGAGGAATTAGCACATTAGCCTGAACAACAGGGGAATAATTACACAAGCACACAAGCTTGAGTAATGTAGTTTTTTTAAAATCCATGGTTTGTGTATCTTTGTCTGCCTGATCAATCCTCTGTGAAGACCACTGATTGTTTTTCACAAAACAGCCTCACTGGCCTGAATAAATGGGTTAAGACATTGAAATTGCTTGTGGCCAGATATTGCTTTGACAGCAATGTATATACTACATAAATTTCCAGTGATAACAACAACTGAAAGTGGAAAGGAAAATAAAAGTAAAGCAAAGATTTGTGAGATGAAAGCCAAGGGAAATGACTTACATAGTGAACTCAAAGTTACCCGTGTACAAAGTGATAGTAAACAGCACTAAGTCCTTGCTATTGTGCAGGTTACCAAAGTAAGCTGTGGGGAACATGCAGTATGGATCTACTTCGAGACTGTGAATACCAGCCAGGCAACTGAATTTCAAGAGTACTAGCTCCAAGATAGATCGGCTTGAAAGCTGCAGGTCTCAGTGAGAGAAAATGTTGCTGCAGAATGCATGAATATACTTGTGGCTTCGTTTATGGTCAATGGGTTTTATGGCTTTTTTTTTGCAATTTTGTTAACATATTTGTTAAAGTGACAACGTTGTGGCTGAGTGGAAAATGATGGACCAGAAACAGAGAATGACTGTAAATCAAGTTGCACTGATTGCAGGTTGTGGATGGTTATGGGTATAAGTTATGGTTGGTGAGAATGGCAGAGTTTCAATGAAACCTGTTGCCCTTATTTTTCCACTTGTACGCATGCAACACTTTGAAGGGTGGCTGCACATTCTTCCATCAGCCAGTTCTCCAGGAACGTGAAAGTGATACAACTCCGACTAACACCTCTATTTATGACCTCCTATGCCAGGATGGCCAACATTTAACCTCAAAAAAAGTGTTGTCACTCCTGATCCATTGTTAAATTTTGTGTGCAGTTCTGCCAGAATCAAGACCTCGTTTCCCTCTATTGCTGCTCCTATTGGAGAATGTGGGCTGTGGGGGTGGAGGGGGCATTAGGGGGGAACATTTCAGTTGCGTACCACACAGCCATCTTCACTGTTATAGAAATTTCATTGACACCTGCAAGATATTTACCGGAAGTTCAGTGTTTATCTGTCAGTGAAGAATGTGGCAAGCTCCTCCTATGCCCAGAAATGCATTTTTTGTGCTACCTACAACCCTCCTTATCATGTAGAGAGGAACTAGAATATCAAAATAATCTTTATATTTGAGATGGAAAAATATAGGAATGATATGGTTCACTCCTATCTATTTAAGCTGCTTCGTTCTGATCATATTTAGTATTCTCCTCCTCGTGTTGCCCTGTCTTCTTTGCATCAGGTGCCATGTTGATGAAGACTCCAACCTAAACAAGACCAGCCAGAAATTCTTGTATCAGGTAGGTGCATGAAATAGACAGATACTGATGGAGTTTCAGACTGTTTAATAAACTCTGATAGAGCTACAGTGAGATTCTTCCAGAACACTGGGTAAATTTGGTCCCTTATTAATCTTAAATATTTGGACCATTTGTTCTATAAGATTCTATCTCTCAAGGCAATAAGTCTCTGAACTGCTCAATGGTTACACATTTTTGGAGTTTTCTTTTTGTCTTTCTTTGCATCTACTTCAAAGTCAAAATATCCTTCCTGATAGTTATGGGTCTTAAGATCTGCAGATTTATGTTTTTTTTGTACTGGGGAAACTAACTGAGCTTAATGCTTGCCTCGTTCTTTTAAATGTGATGTTCATCTACACAGAGCATTTTTTCAGCATTTAGAACATATTGTAAGGATTGTTAATGTGCCACCTAGTCAAAGTTTCAACATTGGTGAAGCGTTAGGATTGATGTTTGTGACTAGCAAGAGGAACACAGAATAGAAACCTATTCAAGCAGACAGAGCTGAGCTAACTTTGAATGATTTATATCTTTTTAAACAAAAATGTATATTGCTGCTAATAATTTATAGTTATGTTGTGCACAGTAATAAATTTAACTCACCAACACTCTTAACAAAAGCAATATGCGGCTCTTACATTTCCTAACTCCATGTCGTCATTTTATTCACCATTATCTAATTGTAGAATAATTTAATAATATAAGAGTTTTGGCTCTTTACCATTTGTACATCTCTTTTCAGCAATATTAAAAAGAAATATGAAACATCTCTCTGGGACATGATGCAGAATAAAACATCATTTAAATTCAAAGCAATGAAAGATGGGCCACCTGTGATTGGGGTTAAAAATCAGTTCACAAGAATAAAGGACCCGAGGCACACAAAAAAATACATTAATTTTCATTTCCATCATTTGAATTTATTATGTTTTCATTTTCCTAAAGCGAACGAGTTCTTTATTAGTCTGACTTACTAAAATGAGAATTAATGAGCTCACATGACGGAGGGAAAGGAATGCAAACTACAGCACTGTATTCTATCTGTGAAAGAACAAAGTATTTAGTAAAGTGACATTTAAATTAAGAATAGCAGAGAAATCATTTTAAAAATTATTTTACTGTTTAGCCGTGTAAATGCCAAAATTCACATTTGCTTTATTGATATCACATCAGAGACCATTTCAGATGCAGCATAGACAGATCTGTCAGAACATAGTGCTACCGTGTTAAAGTGTTCACCTCATTTTAATGGCTGGAGGTCTGATCCTGACTGCAACTAGAATCAACAAAGAACCCTATGTCTGATGAACCTGTCAGAATGCTCAGCTGGCCACTTGGATTTTAAATGACAGCTTTCCTATTGAGACCAAGAGACAAGTAGTTCACTCACTTTCGTCTAAATAATAGGGTGGAAATGAGCATATTTTTATAAAAGGAGGAGGGAAAGAGGGGAAATTCCTGTCTGGATAAATGTGTTAGAGCCTTCAATGGTGCTGTCATCAACTACAGTAAATGTTCTAAAATTCATTGGGGTAAAACACGGAGAATTTAAAAATTCTTGAATCCTCAAATATCATTGTTCTTTGGTTTCATGTCACCCACCAGCCAATCAGGCAAAGTGACGTTCCAGCAATACTGCAGTAACACTTACCTGCGTTCTCTTGTATTTTATTGAGTTCTGAACAGATTTGCTCACCTTTCCATTTTGTAGCCTACAGTCTGTGCTAGCTTAATAATCTGAGTTGTATTGCGCATAACTTGCAAAACCAGAACACATTAACAAGTTCTATGTTTTGCAACAGGAAAAAAAATGACAGACCTCATTTATATTTGAACCATGCCAGTGTCATTTGATCTTTTACATTCAAATATTGTGAAATTTTCCCATATATAAGCTGACTGCAAATGATAAACAATTCAAAACATATTTCAGGTATAGGTAGGAATGTCCCCTAATTGCATTTTGTCCACATGTAGTTATAAGCTGAGAATACCTATTATGGGGAAAAAAAACATTCTCATGACATTTATCTTTTAGTTCTACAGTGGAAATCAATTGCCAATAAGGCCAGGTTTGTATACATCTGACACCGACTTTCATTCTTTTCCCTCCAGTTCCTGCCAATTATAGTCAAAAACCTACATATTGCGAGATGATCCTGGAGGCAGCACTAAATTCGCAAGAGAAATGTTACCTTTTTTCCTGTGATCACAAACAATTACATTAGTAACAATACTGCCAAGAATGTAATGTGATCCTACAGATAAATCTGAAGGTAGAAATAGTTGTCCCCCTACCCAATTAACTAGATTTAAATAAATATCTTAATTATTGGTGAATGAGCCAAAACTAATATGAATGACATTGATCTAATTAAGGCCATAATGTGAAAATGCAAATATCCAAATGCAGGGAAAAATGTGAGAGCAATTTCCTTCACAGAACTTCTGACAAATTTCAACAAGTACTGTGGAAATTAATTGGAATTACCAAAATACCCAGGATAACGTTGATGTTACCAGAGATGGGATTTTGATTTCTATGTTCAAAAGGCAAATTATTAGCTATTTGAAAGATATTGTTGAAGTAATAATTTATTTCTCAATCAGGTAGAGTTTACTTTCAAAATAAACTTTAAAATTATGAAAGAAGGCCCTATTATTTGCATTTCAGTGATGCCATCTTATTGAAATGTGCCAAAGTGCTTTACACAACAAATAACCATTTGAAACCCAACGATTTACACAGCCAACTATGACAGTCATCCTGCACCAGCTATGTCTAATAAGCATCAATGAGGTAAATAGTTGGTCTAGAACCAGTCTAAAGGAGGGTGAATGGAAAGTTTCATCATCTACGCTGTTAAGTGGTTCATTAATTGTTTGCAAAGTGTATATGAAGTTTTACTGGATGCATCATGTCAAGTTTGCTTACCATTATTTAAACTACTAATTGTTCACATGTAATTAGCTACAACAGATTTGTCCTCATATTTAGACTGACTATTATTAAAATGTTGCATTATTATCTCTCTTTCAAAAAATATTAAAATGTTCTTCCCTGGTTTTATGCCCCCTGCCACCCCACCCACTTTCCCCATGGCTTTGAAGCATTGGAAACCCCACAAGCATAATTTTAAAGTTTATTTCAAAAGTAAACTCTATCTGATTGAGAAATAAATTACTGCTTTGACAATATCTTTCTAGTAGCTAATAATTTGCCTAATAAACCCATACATGTCCCTGATCAATGTAAATGAATGAAGGAAGTGAAACGTACAACATTCTTGAACACATGGACCACTGTGATTTTTGGACCGAATTATAGGCATAACGCATAGCATAAAGAAAAAGCATAACAAAAGTATTTTTATATTCAGATGCATTTTAACCCTGCCACCTATTTATATTGCAAGGCAATTAATAGCAATATAGTAATTATTTTAAATTAAGCATTGGGATTTTATTTCTGGCGGTAATACTGTTCTTAATAATGAATGGAAAACCCTGAAGCCAAAAGTGCCAAGTTTTGTGACTGGGGTCTTAAAAAGACAAGCTTTCATTTATGGAAACCACCTTCTGCCTCCTCAGAGCACCCAGAATCAATGGGTAAAACTTTCAACTTCACCAGGGATTAAAACAGATTGGCCAGCTGTCAAGCACTCTGTATACTGTGGTCATGTGATGATGTGATGATGTGGCTACTTAAGGGGTCACATGACAGAAACTCAGGAGTTCACCCCAGGGCATGGGCAGAGTAGAAACATCTAAGAATTGTTTAGAGTACTCACTAAATTATTGTTGTTTTGAATCCTTGTTCACCAGTCAATATCATTGGCTGTCCCAACTTTAAACAGGGAAGATATAGATTGAGTGGTCAGATGGTGATGTGAAGACGTGGCTATTTAAACATTCATGTGACAGAAATATGGGAGTTCTTCCCAGTGCATGGGCAGAGTAGAAGCATGTAGGATTCTCATCATCCTCATTTAGGAGTATATTGCCATTCCTTAACTGAGATGTAATTCTGGAACCTGCAACTTGACTTCAGCAATGGTAGTGATGAGCTGTCTTCTTTAAGGAATGGCAATGTACTCCTAAGTGAGGATGATGGGTGTTCAGATGAGTGAATAAACTATTGTTATAAGTGCATGGTGGTCAGTCATTGGAACCCAGCACTTTTCTCCACTGTCAATTAAAAATATTAAAATACACCAGGAAAAATACAAAAAGGATTTTAAAATTTAATGAGGAATTATCACTTGGATAAATGCGATGAATGAATGGTCTCTCCTGTGTTAAAAGTACTGATTCAACAACAAAGATTTTCTTTTTTTGTTCTCTAATGGTCCAACTCATATGACCTCTGCTTCTTCCAACTGTGATGTCTATATTTGCCATTGTTTGGACAACTGATTTCTTTTGATGGATGATGGGCCCTCCAGAGGCAACAGTTCTACCTCATTTACCACACTGCTGTCAATGTTGAGGTTATGGTCTGAACACAGTAGTATTTGGACTGATGTTCCTTCGATGTTCCACTCAGCTGTTCACAAAGAAGCTGCCTGTGTATGAAATTGTTGCCAGCCTTGGCTCAATGGTAGCTTTCTTGCATTTGAACCAGAGACTCTCACATTCCAGTCCTAGTCCAGAGAATTGTTCTATGCTAATGGTTCAGTGCAGAAATGAGAGAAAACTGCGCTGTTAGCAGTGCTGTCTTTAGTAATGATACTTTGAATTGAGGTCTTTGTCTGCTCTCTCAGGCAATTGGGGAAAAAAATCTTCTGAAACCTCCATCAGCATCTGAAGCCCTTCTTCTTGAATGACTTATTCCTCTAAAGTATATTCAAATGTCATCATTTGTCCAGAACATAATTGAACTGATGATCCCAGTACGCATGTTACTATCACACCTAATGGTGAATGTCAGTACTAATCCTGTTGAATTTTTGGGTGCCAGTCATTTCTGTCAGAAAGTGAATACTGGTGCATTCCGCGGAAAGAAAAGTAATATTGGCCTCAGTGCTGGCCTTTGAATTTGGGCTCTGGTTAAACTGTAATCTTTTGGCATCCAGGCATGGTTCCTGAATTCCAGGTGGCTGTCCCACTAAGTTGCAACTCCAGGTAAATACATTTTCTGAAGGTTTGGAAAGTGCAAATAAAATTCCTAGTTCAGATCATAGTATGTCCACACAGCCAGATAAAACATCAAATCAAGAGTAGGTTATTGCTGAGCTGCTACCCTTCTCACTTTGGGTGGTAGTCCCAATACAGTTACTAGAAAAAGCATGGTGACGATTCTCCCAGCTCACTGCACTGCTTTTATAGCACAGTGGATCGTGAGACCCTTGTGGAGATCATTTTATGGGCTCCCCATTGGGTGTCAGAGCCTCCATGCATCTCTGGCAGCTGGATCTTTGGTGCAGAGCTGCATAATTTGTATAAATGTGAATTTATACAATTTTCATGTCAATAGCGCACCCAAGACTGAAGTCAAAGGGAGGGAGGCCGGCGATCAGTGCTGGCCATCAGGATTGGGGGAGGGGAGGTGGTCAGCCTGCTGGAGTTGTCGGGGCTGAAAGGGAAGAGTCGTGACTTCTGGTGGAGGGGAGGATTGGAGGGGGCATCGTGGTGGATTGGAGGTGCAGGGGAGGGAATCATTGAGGCAGGCTGGGGGCGGAGGTAAGAAGTTGGGGTTCAGGCTCGTCCGGATATGTTTCAGGGGCCAACAGTTGAGCCATAGAGGGGGTGATTGCATGGCTGGCAATGCAATGGGGGCCACAGGACTAGCCAGCAATTGAACTGGTCAACAATAGAGAGGCTGGCAGATAGGGGTTAGATTTTGATAGGTTGGTGCATGCAAAGTGACCTCCTCAGTGCAATGCTGCCGGCCCCTCCAGTGGGATCCCAATGATTTTTAGCATGATTCATGCAAATGCACTTTGCAGTGCACAGAGTGTGGGAGATTCATTTTCAAACTCTTTCTGAAAAGCACCAGCATGATTTACTCCAGTTTTTATGTGAATTCGACACTTAGAATGTTTTTTGTAAAATTGCTTCCCTGCCACCACTGCTCCTCCAACCTTCCCCCTCTCTCCATATGTCTGAATTTGAATAGTAGTTTCAAATGTAGTTTTACTTCACAGTGACACAGGCAATGATAGAATTTCAATTAAGCAGAGAGGTCCAACTTAATGTTCCAGATTCATGAGCACAAATCCCACTATGAATGTTGAAGAATTCAAAATAGATTAATTAATACATCTGGAAACAAATGGTGGTCTCAATGATAATGGTCAGGAAACTAGCAGAAAGTGACAGGTCTGGGAACTCATGGAATTTGCTCTTAGAGGAAGGGATTAAAAATTCAGGAGGTGATCAGCTGTTGAGGCAGTCTGAGTTGGAGTGATTTTTGGAGGGAATTCAGAGGCTAGATCTTTAAAAGTGGAGAGCTGAAATCCCTCACAAGGGATTTAATATGAGTGTACATTTCACAGTGAACACTGATGTCAGGGTGGATTGCTGAGAAATCAAGGGTGTTTGTCCAGTTGTACCTATCTTTTTTTTAATATTCATTCCTGGAATATGGGCTTCCCTGGCTAGGCCAATTTTTATTGCTCAAATTGTCCTTGAGCAGGTGGTGGTGAGCTGTCTTCTTTAATTGCTGCAGTCAGGCTGAAGGTTCCAGAATTACATCCCAATTAAGGAATGGCAATATACTCCTAAGTGAGGATGATGAGTGATTTTGAAGGCAACTATCAGGTGTTGGTGTTCCCCTGCTTCTGTTGCTCTTCTCCTTCTAGATGGTATAATGATACTGTCTTTTTAAAAAACATATTTATATCATGTTTCTTGTAAGGGGTATGTTTAAAATTCAGCTTTGTTTTGCTCAGTGCCAATTTGTCTGGACACCAAGCAGCTTGCATACTGAGAATGCAGGCTAATGATTGATTTTAGCTTGGGACATATTTGTTTTAATATCAGTTAATGCATTTTTGTTTATTTTTTTCCCTGGATTTTTAGTGTACAGTTTTACTTAGGCTGATTGACAGACTATGTGCTTAAGGGAAAGAGTTGAACTTACAAAGAAAAGCAACGTTCTGAAAGTAGTAAGAGTTTTCTCTCTCTCTCTGGAGGCTGCCATTTGAGACCTGCTTGGAAAAAAAGGTCTCATTCTCTTTCTTCAGAATTATTCTGGAGGCTCATGGACTGGCAGACCAAGGACAAGCATGCAAGCCTGTGTGGTGCTAACTGATTTTGAAGAAGAGCTTAAGTCTATTAGAGGAATATTGCTTGAATTGAAACTAATAGAGATGGATTAACAATTAAGGATTACATCTTATTATGTTTAAGTATTTCAGTTGGTAAAAGTTAACCTAATTCATTTGTTATAGTTAAACTGTTTTGTTAAATAAAATTTGTTTTGATTAAAGTTTCTTAGTGTGTCAGTAGAATCACATCTGGAGTGAAACACCTTATCCTCAATGTCAAAATAAAAAAACTGTTGGGGACTAGTCAGGTTTAAAAACATGTTTTGGGCTTTCTGATCTGTACCTCAACAGTGATAAAGTTTGTGGGTTTGAAAGATACTGTTGATGGAGCCTTGGTGATTTATGATGCAATGTAATGTGTAAAAAACACATTTTCCCATTAATTGGCATATATCTCATGTTGAATGTTGGGGAATAAGACAGACATGGTAAATTGTTTTACTTTTCTGACTTTACATAACTTTATTTAATTTGCTTAGAAACCATGTTTTTATTTTCTCAATAAATATGTGGGATTCAAACTTGTCTACTTTCAATGAAATGTTGCTGGTCCCTAAACTGGATTGTAACAGATTCCTAGATGCCCTCTGAAATTATTTAGTATGTTACTCAGTTGTATCAAACTTCAATGGAAAAGTTGAATAAATATAAAATTGAATGGATCATCCTGCATCAACACAGGCATCAGAAACAACAAAGGCACACTCTGTCCAGTCAACCCTGCAAAGTCCTCCTTGCTAATACCTCAGGACTTATGCCAAAATTGGGAGCGTAGTCCCAGACTAGTCAAGCTGGAGTCTGAATGTTTGCCATCTCTTAGAATCTTTTATCTTTTACGACAGCTCCAGGTTGGTAAAGACTGCCTGAGCCAGATCATCGACTGAACAGTGGCCGTTCTGTCTAAATGCAGGAGTATTTCTGTCAAGATTTAATTTAAATTCAGTGTTCTTTTCTAATCTCAGTCTTTTCAATCTCAGATGTCTAAGCAGTTGACTCTTTGGCCACTTCTTGCATACCTTGACAATGTCCTTACAACTAGATTGACAGAGCCAAGCATCTAGCAGGCAGAGAAGTGTTAAAGACTGCTGGTAGGGTTTTTAAGGTCACCAGGTGAGTTGTCAGGGGGAAAAAACCTTAAAAAGGTTATAAAATTTTTAAACAAATCAGCAGCAAGTGGCCTTACTTTGTGAAAGCAGTTTGTTCTTCCGTCAAGATAGATATTTTTCAGCCACTTGAAGAACTTTGTTCAGGTTATATCGATGTTCCCAATTAAATCTGTTCTTTTTTGTTCAGCTCTTGGCTTATTTTATGTTCTTTCAGTTTTTCATTCTCCCACTCTGCGCAAGCTTTGTCCAATTCCTTCCGAGTAGCAACCATATTTTCTTCGTTTTGAAGTCTCAATTTGTGTTCTAAGACTCAAATCTATCCCCAAGGTCCCATAGTAACAGCATTAGGCAGAGTCAAATCATTTCATTTTAAAGCACTGTCTCTCTTTGTTTTCCCATTAGCCTGGAGTGCTGCTGTATTTTTCTTTGACACCTGTGGATTAGGAGCTGCAGGCTAGTTTAATTCAGACAAGGTCAATTTATTTTCAACTCTTTGTTGTCAATCTGAGATTTCAGTGTCTTTTCAATCTCAGATGTCTGAGCGGTTGACTCCTTGGCCACCTCTTACATACCTTGACAATGTCCTTACAACTAGATTGACAGAGCCAAGCATCTAGCAGACAGAGAAGCGTTAAAGACTGCTGGTAGGGTTTTTAAGGTCACCAGGTGAGTTGTCGGAGGGAAAAAAACCTTAAAAAGGTTATAAGATTTTTAAACATTAGACATTTAGACATTAAGACACAGACACAGCTATGAGCATTAACTTAAATGACTTCAAAACGGATTCATAAGCTAACAAGAAAGCAGTTTGTACACACATGAAATGTATTAAGAGATTTAAGCAAGTAATTATGAAAAGTATTAAAAGTATTTAAAGTATTAAAAACATATGCGCTGATATTTTGGATGTATTAATGTAGTTTTAAGAATCATTGTTCACTTTAGCCAAAGACAGTTTGCAGAAGCATTTTGGTAAAGAGCATTAGGGCAAAACCATATTCTAACAGAATATTAAAGCCTTAACAATATGCAAATTTGATCAGTGAATTTCCTAACGGAGAGAACATTCAGAACACATAATCAGACTTTATGAAAAGGTTTTATTTACTGTCCAGATAAGATGGATGCATGCCCAGATGTGGAGTCATGAGTTAATCTGGTTTGGCAGTGACCTATATAGGAATGTACCCATTGAACTTTGGGACCTGTGTCTTATTATTCAGGGACACAGGAAGCTGGGTTAGCACTTAGCATCTGATTTCTAAGATGTAATGAAAAGCCATTATGCCAGAGGTTGTGATGTAATTGGCTAAGGTATATGAGAGGTATTATTTTTGATTTATGTATACTGAAGATAATTGATTTAAAGCTAAAGAAAGGTGGGATTAATTGCTAAGAAAACAATGTAATGGATCTGTTTTGAATTGTGTGTATTAGATTCCATTGGAGAGGCTGGCTGCTCTATCTTGGGAGCTGCCCTAACCCTTTGAAGATTTTTCCTAGCAGTTGCTGGTCAAAATAAAAGTTACGTCTCTAAACTAAGTCATTCATGAGTCTTGTATTGTCTGAATTTCCGATGGTACCCAATCACCTCGAAAACCTCACCAAAAAAGAAGTTTCAGGAGACTGGAGTCCACCTCAAGAAAGAGAAATACACCTTTCTACTCATCAGGCAAATATGACATTGTGTAGATGTATAAAGATTACATCCCATGAAAGACAAGGTCAAGATGATAAAGTAGAAGCATTCCTCCACAAACATAACCAAACTCAAATCATTTCTCGTAAACAACTATGCACAGTTTTAACCCATTTTATGAACTGTACTGGCCTCTTTGCATATGCTGCTGAAGAAATGCCGTCACTGGGCTGTGCCGAAACTATGCCAAGTTTCTCCAACAGGACTTTCCAAACCCACGACCTCTACCATTTAGGTTGAAAAGAAAATACAGATAGGTGCATGGGAGCACCACTGCTGCAAGATCCCTTCAAGTCAAACATCTCTCTGACCGAGAACTATAATGCTGTTCCTTCACTGTCAGTAAATTCTCCCTCACCTCCCCCCGCAACAACTTCCTCCAACAGCACTGTGGACATGTCTACACTACATAGTTTACAATGGTGCAAGAACGCAGCCTAACACCACCTGTACATTCTCACCATATCTGCTTGGGTTTCCTCTGCGTGCTGTAGTTTCCTCCCACAGTTATTGTATGGATTCGATTGGCCATACTAAAATTGCCCCTTAATATTCAAAGATGTGTAGGTTAGGATGATTTGCTATGGCAAGTGCATGGGTGGGACTGGGTAAGGTTCTCTTTGGAGAGTCAGTCAGACTCAATGGGCCAAATGGCTTTTTTCTGCACTGTAGAGATTCTATAGCTCTATGATTCAATGATTCTCAATGCAATTAGCTTACGGGAAATAAGTTCTTACCTTGTCAGTCAAACACACACACCAAAAATGAATTTAAAAAAATCACAAATAATAGCATTCACCACAGTGCTGAAGATTCCAATGTAATTAAGGAAGAAATATTCTTTCCAAAGATATTTGCCATTTCTTGGACACTGCTGTGGCAGAAACTTATTTTACAACATAAGTCATTTTGCTTCCTTGAGGCAATAACTGACTCTGATGACCCTTTTTGATCCCTGTTACACTATTTGTATTCTATGTGAAATATAGTACGAATGAAGCGTTCATTTTTTTCTGTTATATTGAAGTGAGCACTGATGCATGTAGGGATTTTATAGGGATGAAATACATTGTAGTTTTGGTGTTTGCTATTGCTTGGGTTTATGCACTAATAACTCAGTTCAAATACCTAATCCAATTTTATAATCCTGCTTTCAAAGACAGGACAGTCTTTTAAGCAATAAAATTTATCTTGATTTTCATTCAATTAGCTTAAGCCTAGAAAATGCATTTGGATTTTAACTCATAAAATTACCAATAATTGGAATTTGAAGTAAACTTAAATTGAGATGCTAAAATTAAGTTTTGAGTAAAATTTTAACACTAATTGGGATAATTGGATCATAGCATTTGTAACTATCAATAAAATGCCTAAGGATATTATCAAATGTATTTGCAGCATATAAATGGATTCATTGGTATGAAAAGGCAACAAGAAGAATAAAGATCAGTAATGTGTTGGGACATCATTAAGTAAACATGTCACATAATTATTGTTTAACCATGTGAAAAGTCTTTGCAACAAGCCTTTTAATGTATTTACTGATTTGATGACTTGTGAAACCAGAGATCTTGAAACTTTCTTGGAATTCCTACATTCTTGACCTTGGATTATAACTGAGAAGAAAACATGGGTGGGATTTTATGGCCTCACTCATCCCAAAATCGTAAAATGCCACCCAACGTCAATGGACTTTCCTATGCCATGCGCCTTGCCTGCTTCGATTCCTGTGGTGGGCAGGCCGGTAGAATTCTGGTTTACTTGTTTATTTGTTCTGCTCTGTCTGTATTACGGTGAGTCTCTTATTTAATGAAAGCAAAATATTGTGGATGTTGGAAATCTGAAAAAAACAGGAAACGTTGGAAAATCTTAACAGATTGGGAAGCATCTGTGGAGATAAAAACAGGGTTGACATTTCAAGTCTGTATGACTTCTTCAGAGTAACTTATTTAACTCCTGCCCTTAAAATCACTGGCAATGTTACGAAACTTTTGTTGCGTAGTAACTGCATTTGTATCGCATAATTATGTTAATGTGCCAACTCCAAGAGCACGGATGTTATAAATCAGTCACCAGATAGTTAATTGGAATGATCAGATTTTTAACATGCCTTTTGGTGATTAGGTTTAATGGGGGTAATTAAGAACCACAATAATACCTGGAAGAAGATTTAACTTTCTTTAAATCAGAGAACTGCTCCCAACTCACCTTTAATTTTTGTTTTAACAGAGGTGGATTGGGGTGGGGGGGAGTGCAGGACATGGGGATAGGCATCTAACCTGCTTTCTAGAGGAAGGTCCATTGTTAAGCTATTAACTGTGTACAGTTTTGGTCTCCTTACTTGAGAAAGGATATACTGGCACTGGAAGAGGTACAGAGGAGATTCACTAGGTTGATTCTGGAATTGAGAGGATTAGGTTATGAGGAGAGACTGAATAGATTGTGGCTATACTCATTGGAATTCAGAAGAATGAGGAGATGTTTTGTAGAAACGTATAAGATTATGAAAAGGAGATATAAAATAGAAGCAAAGAAGTTGTTTCCACTGAAACTAGAAGTAGGGGGCATGGCTTCAAAATAAGGGGAGCAGATTTAGAACAAATTGAGGAGGAATGTCTTCACCCAAAGGGCTGTAAATCTATCGAATTCCCTTCCTAGTGTAGCAGTTGAGGCTACCTCATTGAATGTTTTTAAGACAAGAATTGATACATTTTTGAATAGTAAAGGGATTAAGGATTATGGTGAGTGGATGGGTAAGTGGAGCTGAGTCCACAAAAAGATCAGTCACAATCTTATTGAATGGCACAGCAGGCTTGAGGGACTAGATGGCCTATTCCTAATTCTAATGTTCTTATGTTCTTCATGAAACTACTTGCCTCAAATTAACTAGAGTCCCCCTGCGCCTTTAAGGTCTGAAAATCAAGTTTCCTCAGGAAACCTGACAGATGAAGGGATATGAGAAGGGCAAGAGTGTTTGTGAGACAGGCGGAGATGGAACACTTCCCCTGTGCTCTGCAAGTTCATCTGTTTGGGTCCCATTATTGGATCGCTATGAATAGGTATCCCAATCTGCACTCAGCTTTCTCCCTAATCTATTCTTCATCTCCTGCCATGACCTAATCATGACCATGCACCTCAATGTAACCCAGACCTTCTGATCTCCTTTCCAAATCATACCCACCATGTGCACAGCTACAATTGTTTTTAAATGCTTCCAATATTGCCTCCCTCCAAGGATTCTCCCTTGGCCTTTATCAGCATAAACCACACAGTCTGATTTTCTCTCCAGGGTAACTCCTCAGCTGATTCTAACTGAGGAGAACATTTCCTCTGTGGAATTTATGTGGCCATTAAAATGTTTCACCATCCTGTCCTTAACATGTCAGTTATGGTACTGTTACCACTGAGCTAACTTGAAAAATTCAAGAAAGTAAAATAATATGAAAATGTGAGGAGAAATGGTCTCAGCTTGAGTGTGAAAAGGAAAGTGAGGATTTCTCTAATGAAAATTATGGCAAGAAAAAAATAATTTAGTAACAAAAAGACTGAGATAAATACAAAGCTCCTTATGCATGCACAGGTCTGATTTACGCTTGTGAATTATTCAAGAAAGAACTGATTATATGGCATCATCTGGTGATTTTTGCTTATAATAATCTTTTCTTGCAACTTGCGTGCATAATTTATTTTGAATTTCATTCAGTTAGGTTATCCTGCAATAAGAATAACATGCTGGAAATGCTCATCAGGTCTGACAGTTGGGAGAGAGAAGCAGAGGGCTGGCTTTTCACTGAGTCATTTAAGAATGATGGTCTGGGCTTGATTCTGGAATTCCTGGCCTGATTCCTGGGACTTCCAATTTCATGCATTATGCATATGGTTATGAACCCACATTGCAATTTTTTCCTGGCTGATTCCATTGCAGGAATAGGCATCTCCAAAAGTTTTGTGCGGTCAGGTCAGATTTTCAAGGTATTATTGTTCACGGTCATCTGAGGTGTCGAGAATGAATGAACCTCTGAAAACTAAGTTTAAAAGATCTTATCCATTCCTCCTGCCAACCTATGTCTCCCTAGCTGAGAGCCCCAACATCCATTTGTCTATTGAAACAGTTGTGCCTTGGTGAAAACATTGCTTGATTGACAGGTCTTTTCTGGTGATGTATTCTGTCAATTGTACAATGTTTATCTGCATAAGATATAGGTTTTTGCTATTGAAAGACTAAAAATTTTGGATGACTGGAATTTCATAGGGCTGCAGTAAAAGCACATTAAAAAATAGAACATAATGAATGAATGAGCTTTTAAAAGTTTTTCACACATGATATTGTTAGCATAGGGTTTATTGAATCTGTACAAGGTATATACTGAGTGAATGGGGATACAAGTGCCATAGGTTTGCATGGAAGGTATGAGGGCCCACAGGATTTAGTGGAGAGGTGTAGGTTGGCATGGATTATATAAGAGGTCATGGGGCTTGGGTGAAGGGACATGGAGAGGGCATAGAGTGTTGTGTAGTAGGGGAAGGAAAGAGGGGATATGAGGGCTGTTTTTGGTTTGAATTTATTATAACTGGGATGAAATCTAGAAGTACTGAGGCTGGCCTTTTAACCAGTGCATCTTGGCACTTGTCAGCCCTACAGCTGTCTCTGCACTTTTTCCCGGTGTTGGAGGCCAGACTCTCCACGCATCCCACCCACCTGAAAATCCCACCTTTGCAGGCTCTATCTCAGGGGTGGGCACATTGATCCAGGAAATTTCCTAACTCCGGTATCCACCTCTCAGGTGAAAATCCAGGCCAGAGTTAACATTGCAGCGCCAGTCCTTGCTTCAGAAAAAGGTTGAATATTTTCCTGCAATGTGTTTATCTCTGTTTTATACCTGTTAAATTTAATGACAAATTCATTCCATCTTGATATATTTGTCACTAACCTGTCAACAAATGTTTTGCTAAGTCTGTAGGGCCTACCACAGGTGTTTGGTGCTGAACGCGCAAATTATGAGCTTGTCTTTTTTTAAAGATCTCTGTGAGATCAAAATTAATCAGTAATTAGCAGAGCAGGTGCCTTTTTCTCAGGATTCTTCAACGGTTAGCCATTCGTTGCCAGATATGGTTGCACCACAACCACGTTTCTCTGCTAAAGCTGCTCATTACAACTGAAAAGCCCTGAAATGCAAAGTTAATTACTAGCTTCCTTTATCCACAGTCAACCATTTTCTTAACCCTCTTTGCTTTCCACCCTTACCAACAGTAAGAGTCAGGTATTCATGGAAATCATTGTCAGTAAGTTTGAGCCCAGTTGTTATGTTGTATTCCTTCTTAAAGTTTTCAGCAAACCAAACTTACCCAAGATTCCCATGATGACAGCTGTTAACCTAGTCAAGTTACTCCTCATCTTGCCTCTGCCCTCACCAGAATCATCTTGTCAACGGGGTCCATCTCCTTTTCTATAAACTTTTTAATCTTCCCTTCCTGGCCCAAATGCTAACTAACAGGTAAGCACAGTAAGAAGTCTCACAATACCAGGTTAAAGTCCAACAGGTTTATTTGGTAGCACAAGGTTTTGGACTAACATTCCTTCTTCACCTGAAGAAGAAACAAACTCAGAAAGCTTGTGCTACCAAATAAACCTGTTGCACTTTAACCTGATATTGTGGGACTTCTTACTGTGCTTACCTTAGTCCAATGCCAGCATCTCCACATCATAACTAACAGGTACTCAGGTATTGTTCCTCTCTCCGTCAATCTGCTGTCACCATCCTTCCCAAAAAAAACACTCATGATCTATTTACTCTTTGAAAATGCCATCCCATCTCCTTTCCTTTCCAGATATGGGAAATGTCATTTTTCTAGCAACTCCACATTCAAAACTTCTGACTCAGAACTCCTCTCTTGCCACAGCGCTGAAGATGCCCTAAGCAAAGGCACAAATTGCATCCTATCTGATGCCTTATCCTATGTACACTTGCTTACTACTTCCATTTAAACCTGCCTGCTTCCTTTGACGTGGTTAACTATATCATACTCTTTTGACAGCTTTCCTGCGTTGTTCAGCTGAATTGGACACCTCTTCCTTTATTCTGAACTATTTAGTTGTAGCCAGATCATCCCCTGCAACGGTATGTCTTCCTGCCTCCAATACTGTATGATTACCTTTGAGTCCCCTAAGGATTTATCCCCACATAACATCTGTTTTTCATTTACATGCTGTTCCTTGGCAACATCATCTGAAAACATAATGGCAGGATTTACACATGGGCTATAGGCTAATGACATCTTTCTGTATCTCATCATGACTTACCTTGGCCCCTCCAGTGTTCCTGTGTTGTCAAACTGCTATTTTTGACATCTAATCCTGGAAGAACTGATATTTTCTCCACTTAAAGATTAGGACTGAATGGGTTTTGTTGTGGTACTCACCACAAAGTCTATTCCCTTGCTATTAATTCCATCCTTGTCTCTGGCCACTCTCCCAAGGTGAGCATTCAGGAGATTCTAAACTGGTTTGCAAATCCCATAAACCCACCTTCACAAAAACTCTCTTCTTTAATAATATTACCCTTGACCAACCCAGCTTTATCAACTGTTGATAAAGGATTCATCTATGTTATACCTATCTCCAGATTTGACTTTCTCAATGCTGTCCTGACCAGCTTCACATCTTCAACCACCACGAGCCTGAAATCATCCAAAGCTCTGCTGCCTATGTCCTCGAGGACCAAGTTCCTTCCACACATCATCCCCAGTCTTATTGACTTATACTGGCACCTGGGCCAGCAAAACTTTAATTTTAAAATTCTCATTCTCATGCTGAAAGTCTATCGCGACATTGCTCCTTATCTCTGTGATCACATCTAGCTCTGCAATCCCCTGAGATTGCTGCGTGCCTCCAACTTTGCCATTTTGTTCCTAGTTATGAATATGTCAGTTTGAATCCACCTATTGTTAGAACTTAAGATGAACAGAGAGAATACTTGATGAACTCTAATGACCAGAATGTTTTATGATGCATTAATTATTGAAAACTGGGCATGTATCTTATCTGACAGTCCATGTCATGACTGATTACTTTTTTAAAAGAAAGAAATTCCTTGATGCCAACAGAAAAAGTACCATTGAATAAAATTTCTCTTTTTAAAACTGCAACAAACAAAATGGAATCGACGCAATTCAAATAGTAATTAACAGGTAAAGAATATTTCAAATAAAAAGGTAAATTTAACTTTAGGTAGTAGATGCAATGAAGGTGTATTTTGCATTACTTCCCCCACAGATATGGGACCATGGCAATTTCAGGCTTTCCAACTCATTTCATCTTCTATGTAGAATGTCTCACTCCCACTCAGTTGCACTCATCGGCAGCTGTATTCCACCAGAATTCCCCAGACACAATTATCACTAACAAGGTTCACGCCAATGAGCCCTTTCTCACTTGACACCGGATAGTGCAGAATTCCCAGAGACTCCCTTCTCCAATACCTTTAAGCAGCCTGGTGAACTCTAACAATACGTTAAAAAAAACAGTAATGGATCTTGTTCCATCCAACAGCTTCTTGCCCTTCTTGTCTTAAGTTTTCTCCTTTGTAAATGCATGAAAAAGGAGCATATCCTCTTTTCCAATCTCTGTTCTAACACCAAGACTTGTTCAAAGCCTGCCAAATAGAAAACTATTACATGCAGAAAAAACCTTGTCCATTTTTCCTTTACACAAACCCTGAGTCTGTTTTGAAATGCCAAACAGGAAAAACTGGCTAACCCAACCCCATAGCAAGTAGCTTTCAATTTACCCCCTGCTTCTTGGCAGCTCATCACAAGACAACTTCAGCCCACATGGGCATTTCTTGGAACCTACTGAAACCAATTAGCTCTCTGTCAGAATACTCCCTACCTCACCCTGCTTTTAAAAGGGGCATCATGCAAAAAAAAATTGCATGCTTTTCCCCCAAGCACATTGGCCATCATACTTAAGAAGCACCAGTTCTGAAGAAATAAACTGCCTTTATCTCAATAAAACACAATACTGGCTTGGTGCCAAAGAAATAACTTGGATGGAGCAATTCATATGGAAAAATCAAACTTGAGATACATGTGCAGGTTATTTGTTCAATAATTTTGAAGAGCAATGACTGAAGTCTTTCTGAGTAATCTAAGAGGAGAAGTTAGTGTCCAACTGTTCTATTCAGAAGCAATCTTTCTGCCTGCTCAGTGTGAACGGAACATGAACGCTTATTCCTATTTCAATCTTTCCATTTCAGTTTAAATTGTCTTTTAAACATTTTAGTTCTATTTTATTAGATATGCTTTATATAACACTACCCATTTGATAACAGACCTGAATTGAAATCAATAAATCCAGCCAATTTAGGATATTTTAACTTTAGCATAGTGCAGTGTAAATCCTTGGAGGATATTGCTCATTAATAAACTGCTTCAATTTTGTACAAATCACTATAATATGTTGGCTGGCACCCAATTAGATCATTATTGCATTATATTTGAGATGTGGTGTTGAGAGACTAAATGTTCAAACGATTAATACATTCATTTTTAGGGAGGAAAGAGATTGGAATAATTTATTTTTTCTCACGGCTTTCTTTTGTGGTGTTTCAGATTTATTTATCCAGCCAACCTGAAAGTGTGGGACGAATTGTACTGCATTTGCTGCATAGTGATGGCCTTCAAAAATATGCAATTTGTATACAAAAAAAACCCAATGAACTTTTTTTTAAAGTTTTAGCATAAACTAACAATCACTCATCATTCAGGGGCTTTGGAATGTAAAAATCCAAGCAATCTCTGAGCTCTACCTGTGAGAGACTATTGGTTTTTGCCACTAAATTCTAAAACCTTTGGTCTTGCCAGGGAAAAAGAGCTGTGCCTGTCACTAAACTCCCGATATGTTCTGTCATTAACCACTCTTATTCTGACACTGGCTTCCCTGCCCTCTTACTGAGCTTACCCCAGTCCAACGCCAGCATCTCTACATCATTCCCTGCCCTAGACCAGCAGGAGGGCAGATACTGTTTTCATGCCTGACTGAAAAACATTTGGAGCTCAAATTTCCTTTCATTTGCTGCTATACAAGTGAAATCCTACTTTTTACTCAGAAGTCCTTGTCAGTAATTGTTTCTGTCAATACTAGTGGAAACTATGATTTTAATAAAAGTAGCATTTGGTGAGAAGAGAATGAACTGAATCATCAGGATCAGTGTAGATACTTAAACTCCTTGGAACCAAAGGGTATTTCGATGTTTGTATTAGCTTTACAGTGACAGTAGTTTGATTGATTTTCCTGGTTAGTTTTTCACATTATTTCAAATGGTTTAATAAATGCAAACAGATATCTACAATTCTCTGGTTATCATTATAATTAAAAAATAAAACTTACATCTATAAAATTCTTAATTATATTGCCCAAATGGTTCTATGTGCTTCACATAATGAATTTCTTCTGGAATGTAGGGATTTTGTATAAGCAAATATGGTAGATGTTCTTCACTAGCAACATTCACAAAGAATAATGCGAAGTTTAAGCAGTTTATGTTGGCTGAGGAAGTAATGTTGGATAAGACACCTGGGGAATTCCTTGTTCTCCCTTGAACAGTGCCATTGAATATTTAATGTTAATTCTAATCTTAAAATGAAAGAGTAGATAAAAGTAATGCAATGGATGTCATAAATTTTTCTTCTTGAAAAGTTGAAAATACCTTAGATAATGTATCATATATTAGGCTCACGAGGAGTTAAGGTATGTGGAATCGGGGCAAATAGCTGAATGGATAGCAAAGAGGCTACAAATAGAAAGCCAAGGAAGTGGTAAAGAGGAATTATTCAGAATGGATGTTTCAAAAGGACCAGCTAAGATTAATGCCTCTGATAAATAAAATGTGGAGATGTTGGCGTTGGACAGGGGTGGGCACAGTATCACAACACCAATTCATAATCATGGCGTATATGGACAAAGAATGAGACAATTCACACCGCTTTAACCTGTTTCTTTCTCCATTCGCGTTGTTTGTACCTGTAGAGACTTGACTACCTTTTAAGACTCGCATCCTCAGCATTATCTTGCAATTGTGCCTTTGTCCATATATGCCATGTCTGCGAACCCAACTTTCCACTCACCTGATGAAGGAACAGCACTCCAAAAGCTTGTGATACCCAACAAACCTGTTGGACTTTAACCTGGTGTTACAAGACTTCTTACTGCACTCATAAATAACATTAATAATTTAAACTCAATATCCAAATTTTCAGATGATATAGCAAACTAGGGCTATATTTAACACTGATAAAGAAATATAATACAAGAAAGCATTTGAAAATTTGCTAACTTAACAATTAGATGGCATATGTACTTTGAACTAAATAAATATGTAGTAATGTGCTTCATTGTGAAAAATAGTAACATTATTAGAAAATAAAAAACTGAAAGGAGTTGGAGAAGAAACAGAACTGAATGTAGCCTCACTGTTTAGCATACAATTACAACTGACAACAAAGCATGGGGATTTATTTCTAAAGTGTAGAATTCAAAAGCAGTGATGTTATGTTACACCTGCATGGGATGATGGTCAGGATATAGTTAAGAATACTACAAGCAATCCTACTCTTCATATTATAACCAGATTACTACTGGCAATAAACATTGCTGGACTAGCCATATAAATGTTGTAGCGACATGACTAGGTCAGAGGCTGGGAATTTTGTGGAGGGTAATCACCTCCTAACTTGCCAAAGCCCATCCACCATAAGGCAGAATTTATGAGTGTGATGGAATACTCCCCACTTGTCTGGATGAGTGCAACTCCAACAACAATTAAGAGGTTCAATGCTATCCAGGACAAAGTAGCTTGTTGATTAATACCACATCCATTACCTTAAGCATTCATTCCCTTCTCCAACACACAGTGACAGCATTATGTACCATATAAACCATTTGCAAGATGCACTTGGGCAACTCCCAAGTCTCCTTTGACAGCAAATTCCAAACACACAAGTTCTATCACCTAGTAGAGCAGGATAGTGGGCACATGAGAATATCACCATCTGCAAGATCTCTTCTAACTCACACACCATCCTGACCTGGAATTGAATTGCTGTTCCTTCACTGCCACTGGCAGTACGTGTACCGAGGTAAATTTATACTTTAAGAACATACTGCCCTTTTATATTTTCATACAATCCCTACAATGCAGAAGGAGGCCATTCGGCTCATCAAGCCCATGTTGCCCAAAATCCCATCCAGGCACTAACCCTATAACTCCATGCATTTACCCTGATAATCTCCTTGACGTTAAGAGGAAATTTAGCATGGCCAATCAACCTAACCTGCACATCTTTGAAATGTGGGAGGAAACTGGAGTGCCCGGAGAAACCCATACAAACAGGTTCGAAGAACATGCAAACTTTAATCCTTTAATGTGATCATTTCCCATTCTTCTAAACTCCAGAAAATGTAGGCCCATTCTACTCAATTGATCCTTAATCGACAGTCCTCTTTTAGATAAAAAGACATGTAGGTACTGGGGCTGTCAGTGGATTGCTGACTTTGGTATAGTTTTTCCTTTTTAATAATAACTTTTGTGGTTCCTGACCAAGTCTGTAATTGTGCATCATTACATTGGTGATGAAGATGGGACGGATTATAAGAGCACTACCTCAATTGGCCAATACAGTCAAAAGTTTTGATGTAAATAGGAAAGAAATGAAGAGTAAATAGCTCCTGAGAAACAAGAAATGTGACTTTGGGTTTAAGGAAAAATAGAATTTAAAAACAAAAGACAGTTGCTGCAGAATTTTTGATGAGAGGAAACAAAGAGAACACAAAGCAGTGTTTTTGCTGAAAAGGGAAAACTGCCCCAAGAAACTGGAGGAGCTTTCCCAGAGTGTGGGAAAATAAAGAGTCGACAGAGGGATCTACCTGGAGATCCCTGCACCGAGGGACTGCAGACAGCAGTCTGTTTTGATGTTTTTAGAAGAGGAGAAGACCTCCATCTGTTTAAAAGAAAGGAAGTAGACAAGTTTTACAATGGCTGTTTGGATCAGGTCTCCAGTGAAATCGACAAAAATGGGCACTTCAAAAGCAGGGGGATATTAGATGCTTCAAATGGGCAGCAGAAACAAAAAAAAACTGCAGAGATCACTGAGAAATTTCCATTAATAAAAGGAAAGGAAGTTTTAAAAATTAAAAGAAGGCTCAAATGAAGAGTACCAGGTTCCCACTAAAATTTCTAAAGCATGGGAAAAGCACGTACATAGAACATAGAACATAGAACATAGAACATTACAGCACAGAACAGGCCCTTCGGCCTCCGATGTTGCGCCGACCAATATAAAAAGCAACGCCCCTCCAATCTAAATCATTCCCTTCTCTTCCATATACTTATCAACTAACCTCTTAAACGCCACCAAACTTGGCGCATCTACAACCGCTGCAGGCAGGGCATTCCACTCCCGAACCACCCTTTGGGTAAAGAACCTGCCTCTGATATCCGTCCTATAACTATCACCCCTTAATTTAAAGCTGTGTCCCCTCGTGCTAGCTTTCTCCATCCTAGGAAAAAGGCTATCACTGTCCACCCTATCTAAACCTCTAATCATCTTATATGTTTCGATCAGGTCCCCTCTTAGCCTCCTCCTTTCTAACGAAAACAACCTCAAATCCCTCAGCCTCTCCTCATAAGACCTGCCCTCCATACCAGGCAACATCCTGGTAAACCTCCTCTGTACCCTCTCCAATGCCTCCACATCTTTCTTATAATGTGGGGACCAGAACTGCACACAATACTCCAAGTGCGGCCGCACTAGAGTTTTGTACAGTTGCAACATGACGTTGCGGCTCCGAAATTCAATCCCCTTACCAATAAAAGCCAAGACTCCATATGCCTTCCTAACAACCTTCTCGACCTGACTGCCTACTTTCAGGGATCTATGCACATACACACCAAGATCCCTCTGTTCAGCTAGACTACCAAGAATCCTACCATTTGCCCTATACTCCACACATTTATTATTTCTGCCATAGTGCATTACCTCACACTTTTCCACATTAAACTCCATTTGCCACCTCTCGGCCCAGCTCTGCAACTTGTCCAAGTCCCTCTGCAAACTATAAAACCCCTCTTCACTATCTACCACTCCACCGACTTTAGTGTCATCTGCAAATTTACTAATCCATCCTTCAATACCCTCATCCAGATCATTTATAAAAATTACAAACAGCAGGGGCCCAAAACAGACCCCTGAGGTACACCACTTGTCACCGAACTCCACGATGAATATCTCCCATCAACCACCACCTCTGTCTTCTATCTGCTAGCCAATTCCTAATCCAATTAGCTAAATCACCCTCTATCCCATACATCTGCATTTTCTGCAGAAGTCTTCCATGGGCCACCTTATCAAACGCCTTACTAAAGTCCATATATACCACATCAACCGCCTTACCCCCATCCACCTCCTTAGTCACTTTTCAAAAAACTCAATGAGGTTAGTAAGGCACGACCTACCCTTCACAAAACCATGCTGACTATCCCCAATCAATTCATTTCTCTCTAAATAACTATAAATCCTATCCCTAATAATTCTCTCCAATACTTTGCCCACAACAGAAGTAAGACTCACTGGCCTATAATTCCCTGGAAGGTCTCTCTTCCCCTTCTTGAACAACGGGACCACATTCGCTATCCTCCAGTCCTCCGGAACCACACCCGTAACCAACGACGACCTGAAGATCAGAGCCAGAGGCTCTGCAATCTCCTCTTTGCCTCCCAGAGAATCCTAGGGTAAATCCCGTCCGGCCCAGGGGACTTATCCAACTTCAAACCTCGAGAATATCTAGCACATCCTCCCTATCTACTACAATACTTCCCAATTTGCAACCCTGTACCTCAGTGTTCTCCATAACTACATTTACATCACCCTGCGTGAATACCGAAGAGAAATATTTATTCAGTGCCTCACCAATCTCTTCAGGCTCCACGCACAACTTCCCACTGCTGTCTATGACTGGCCCTAATCTTGCCCTAACCAATCTTCTATTCTTAACATATCTAAAGAAAGCTTTAGGATTCTCCCTAATCCTATCAGCCAAAGTCTTCTCATGTCCTCTCTTTGCTTTCCTCAATTCCCTCTTTAGCTCCCTCCTGGCTAATCTATAGCTATCCATTGCACTAACCGAGCCTTCAATCCTCATCCTGACATAAGCCTCCTTTTTCCTTTTAACCAGCAAATCAACTTTTTTTGTACACCAAGGTTCTCTTACTCGACCATTTCCTCCTCGCCTGACAGGGACATACTTATCAAGGACTCGCAGCAGCTGCTCCTTGAATAAGCTCCACATTCCAGATGTTCCCAGTCCCTGTAGTTTCCTAGTCCAATCTATGCACCCTAATTCTCTCCTGATGGCTCATAATTACCCTTCCCCCAGCTATAACTACTGCCCCCAGCTTCATGCCTATCCCTATCCATCACTAAGGTGAACGTAACCGAATTGTGTCACTATCACCAAAATGTTCACTAACTTCCAAGCCTAACACCTGGTCTGGCTCATTGCCCAGCACCAAATCCAATGTAGCCTCACCTCTAGTTGGCCTATCTACATACTGAGTCAAAAAACCTTCCTGCACACTTTGTACGAAAACTGACCCCTCTAACGAGCTAGAGCTATAGCTATTCCAATCAATATTAGTAAAGTTAAAGTCCCCCATAACAATTACCCTATTACTTTCACTCCTGACCAGAATTGACTTTGCAATCCTTTCCTCAACCTCTCTAGAACTTTTAGGAGGTCTATAAAAGACTCCCAACAGGGTGACCTCTCCTTTCCTGTTTCTAATCTCAGCCCATACTACCTCAACAGACAAGTCCTCATCAAACTTCTTCTCTGTCACTGTGATACAGTCTTTGACTAATAATGCCACTCCTCCCCCCTTCTACCTCCTTCTCTACTCCGACTAAAGCATTTGAACCCTGGAACCTGCAACATCCATTCTTGTCCCTGCTCTACCCAAGTCTCTGAAATGGCCACAACATCGAAGTTCCAGGTACTGGTCCAAGCTGCAAGTTGCTCCCCCTTATTGCAAATACTCCTTGCATTAAAGTATACGCATTTCAAACCATGCCCTACCCCACCCGTATGCTGCTGTGTTTTACAGCTTTCCTCTATGACCCCCTTACTCTCATCCCTCTTAGCACCCCAACTATTTAGGATCCCACCCCCCCCCCCCGAATCAGTTTAAAGCCCCCTGCATAGCCTTAGCAAATTTTCCCCCCAAGATATTAGTTCCCCTCTGGTTCAGGTGTAGACCATCTCTCTTGTAGAGGTCCCACCTATCCCACCTATCCCACGTAGAGAGAACCAACCAATAGCTGCTAGCAGTTAAAAAAAGATGATAGTCTAAAAGTGATAATACATTTAAAGCAGTAATATATTTACAGTGGTAATATGTTTAATGTGTAAATGTACTTCAAGTGGAAACCACAAGAAAAACAGATGTTCACAGACAAGAAAATTGGAGAAGACCCCAGGGAGAGGACAATTCTCAACAAAGGTCCATAAACAATGAAGACCATAAGGCAAGTGCCATGCAAGTTCTCAGAGGAGGCAATGAAGACCTCAAGGAAGAGACAATGGGAAGACCTCAGAAGATGCAATGAAAGAATCAGAACGTGGGGCCATTTCCAGTGGAATAATTTCACATATACTTTGATTATAGCTTCACCTTTGCACAATACAGTTTGCAGATGACATTTATCCAATTAATAGAGATTTGTTTGTTACTAAATTTGCTGCATGGCATTCAACTTGAGTTCATGCTCAGGCCAGTTCTAAAAGTTTATTGGAGAAATATTCTTTCCCAAGGTTGCGGTTTTTTGGGTTGCGGCAGTGAATATGTGTTTATTTGCTTGTCGATGTAAGCTAAAGGTATCTTATGCTGTGAAGCCATAAAAATGTGTTTTTGTTCTCTTAAATTCAATTGGCACAATAAATTGTTGGTTTAGACCTCGTCTGTATCATGGCATACAAAACAAGGGTCTAAAAATTCAGGGCTGGTCAATAGTTAAACTTCACAGTTGAGGTCCAGATGTCAAAATACTTGTGAAAATGCCATGTGAAACATTGAAAAGCAGATGGAATAGATGGGATTTTACAGCCTTGTCCGAGCGAGACTGGAAATTCCCACTTGAGGTTAACAGACATTTTTGTTGTTCGCCAGCTTCGATTTCATAAGAACATAAGATCATAAGAAATAGAAGCAGGAGTAGGTCATCCAGCCCCTCCAGCCTGCCCCGCCATTCAATAAGATCATGGCTGATCTGCAATGGTTCAGTTCCACTTTCCTGCTTTCTCCCTGTGACCCTTAATTATCTTGTCAATCAAAAACCTATCCACCCTTGACTTAAATATATTCAGCGAGGAAGTCTCCACCACTTCAACAGGCAAAGAATTCCAAAGATTCACCACCCTTTAAGTGAAGAAATTCCTCCTCAACTCTGATCTGAACTGTCCCCTGCACCCCCTCCCCCCCATTTTGAGACTGTGCCCTCTAGTCTGCTATCTTTGCTAAGCGGGAAGAGTTTCTCAAACTCTACCCTATCCATTCCCTTCATTATCTTATACATCTGTATAAGATCCCCTCTCAGCCTTCTAAACTCCAACGAGTACAAACCTAGCCTATTTAGTCTCTCCTCATGATCCAATGCCCTCGTCTCTGTCGTTGGGGTTTTCATGGTGGGTGGGGCGATAAATTTCCGGCAAATATCTTTAAATTTTAAATTAATTGACCAAGCAAGAAATTTATAATTGCTTCGAATTGACTCAGTTTTCCTGAAGAAAATCATTAAACATTTCAATATTTTCTTCATTTCTTTCAACCTCCCCATCTCAGAAAATCCTTTCTCAATCCCAGATTTACTTAGAATCGATGAATAATATAACAAAAATATGTGTAAAACACTAATCAGACCATAACTGGATTATTCTGTGTAGTTCTGGTCACTGCACTATTGGAAAGATTTGATTGCAACTGGAAGGGTATAGAAGTGATTTACAAATCTGTTCCCCAGATCATACAATTTTATTTATGAGGAAAGATTGGATAGACTGGAGCTGTTTTCCCCGAAACCAAGGTTGAAGAGGAAAAACTAAATTGAAGTGTATATAATTCTGAGAGACAAATGGATTGGAAGGCCCAATTCCTCTAAGGATTTATGGAAAGAAGTAGGAGATTTAGAGGCCATTCACAGGGAACATGTTTCACTCAGAGGTTGGTGAAGATCTGAAACTCACTGCCTAAAGTGTCATAAGGTGCAATAGTGGCATGGTGGCACAGTAGTTTGCACTGCTGCCTCAATGTCAGAGAGTTGAGTTCAATTTTGATCTCACGTAACTGTCTCTGTGGACAGTTTCTATATTCTTTTCATGTCTTCCTTCAGATGCTTCAGTTTCCTCCCATGTTCCAAAAGTGTGCAGTTGAGGTAGATTGGCCATGCTAAATCTTAGTGTCGGTGGGATTAGCAGAGTAAATTGTGGGGGTACAAGGGTAGAGTTTGTGTAGATTCTTGCTGGTGCAAGCTCAGTGAGCTGAACAGCTTCCTTTTTCACTGTGGGGATTCTATGATTCAAAGACCAAGAGGTTTAAAATAGAATTAGGCTGGATGGCTACTTGTTAGTGAATGTTGCTATTGGAGATTATCATAAGGCAACAAAGAAGGAAAAAAAGCTTAGAAGGGCAGTTCTTACTGAGTAGGTAGAGTTTCCTAAGCATTTAGGCTGCGAGTGCTGGGGTATGTTGGGGGCCATGAGTCAGCAGGGATCAGAAGGAAATAACAGGCACGTCCAGGAATCCTGATAGTTGGACTGATGACAAGCCTAGCCAGGCCTGAATATGGGAATAAACTACTCTGAAATAGGGACAAGTAGCAACGAGCAGCAGCAGATTTAGACTGCTGGGCATGAGAAGTGCAGAAGTGCATGGGGCAGGAAGGTATTGAGGACTGTTACCTCTGTATGTGATGTATTACCAAAGCACAAGTACCTTGTTGTGTAATAGCATCAGTGCAATGAGGTACTTGACCACTCCAGGCAGGGAGTTTCTGACGTGCATCCTGATTGAGGATCACCTCAGGCCTTGCAGGTCAGTATATCTGTCAGTATCCGAAAAGGTCACTGTGTCTTTGAGCATCTTTGCCTCTGGATCTTCCTATGATCGGCAGCAGACCTTACTGGCATTTCTCAGCCAACAGCGCATCACAGCATGAAACAGCCTTGAGAGAATAGGGGAATACAGAGTTCCAAACAGATGGGGCAATGCTGGCTCAGAGAGTGCTGGAATTTGCCTCCATCACTGGACTCCCACAGGTACGCGATGAGGAGGGGGTTTCCATTAGACCCATGTCACCATCAGGATGTCACTGAAAAATCAGAAAGTCCATCTCTCAAAAGGGTTTCCACTCTGTTCATTTTGTCCGTGGCCATGACAAATAGTTTCTGTTGATATATGCACATTATCCTGGTAGTTAGGCTATGCTGGGAACTTCCTACGCCTTAGCAGCAATCTCTCTCAGAAGGGCACCATTGATGAGACTGGATTGCTGTATCAGCTCAACCTCCTTGGCAGCATGGGTTTGGCAGCAACTCCAACTCTGCAAGTCACCAACAGTCCTGCGTAGAGAATCACATACCAGTACTGCAGTGAGTCCTGGACTGTGCACTGGGGCACACAAGAGTGCTAGGAAAAGTCCATCAACAATACCTACGCTGCATCCTTCACATTCCGGGAACAATATCCTTAAAACCAGATCCACAAGAATTCAGGCAAAACTTCTGCAAAGCACCAACTTCCATGGACAGGACACTGTGTGTGAATGGCTCTAAAAATGTCTCTCCTCTGCCAAATATTGCTTAATCAATCCTCAAAAGGCCAACATTCCGGGGAGGAGAAAAAAAAGCTTCAAAGATATTCTGAAGCTCTCCTTGAAGAGTGGCAGCATTAACATTAACAACTGGGAGAAACTGATACCAATTATTCAAAATGGTGGCAACTTGACCGTCAAATTGCACCAAGCTTTGTGACAACCACTTAATGATGAGACAGAGTGGTGACAGAGACAGACAGGAAAGGAAGCAAATCCTGCATGCTAATCCCATCACCATGTGGGACATCCTGATCCATAGTTGAAAAATCTGTGGTCAGGAGTGGGGCTGTTCAGTCACATAATGTTCTACAGTAGAATGTTGCGATCCTGAGTAGGTCCCATCCTCGAATCGAGAGACAGCTACTTCTACTGTTGATGATCATCCTGGCAGCTCCCACGATGTCTTCAACCTCAGACTATCACAAATGTTGAAATTCTCTGTGGCACTAGCAAGCACCTGAATGGCTGCCTGGGGATAAGCAATATCTATTGAAGAGATGATTCCTGATATTTTGGCATCACATTTCAGTGGAGATATAGAAGCATTCCCCTAATGTCATCAGGTCATGAGGACTATGTTGTACAAAGTAAATTGAACAGGCTATTAACTTTCTGAAGACGTGGTTCCAGTGTTTTGAGAAGTCAGGTGGAGTTTTCCAGGCATATTCTTAAGTGTCCTGTGCATTTTGATGGTCTGCTGTACTCTCCAGGGAAGTGTGAGCCTGGGAGAAGGAGAAGCATTAGCATGGTACAGTTCCTTGGAGGATGAGGAAGTGGAAGAAGAATATAGGAACATAGAAGATAGGAGCAGGAGTATTCGCCTCTTGCTTTCCAAACGTCTATAAAGGCTGCTCCACCACTCATTTAGATTAGGCTGATCTCCTGGCTCAATGTCATTTTCTAAACTATCTCTAAGAAAAGAGATAGTTTTCTTAACTATCTCTTAATCCTATCCTTCCCCCTTTTTTGTGATGAAAATATTTTACTCAGACTGTGTCAGTTGTCTATACAATGTTCTATATCCGCTTTAGGAAGTTGGGGAATTTCCTGATTCAGTTATTGTTTCCAATTTCTGATGGATTGCTGACTGTGAGATGTGACTTGATTTATTGTCTCACGGTACTTTCAATATTCGTGTTTTTTTTTTCTTTTTGTTACAAATCAGATCTTCCCAGGATGACAGTGGTAGTGGGAAATTAAAGCTACTTGTGTTCGATTTTGCAGGAGAATTATGCACCATAGCTCCTCATTTAAATTTGTCTCTGATACTTAAACAGTAGTTTGAGAAATTACTTAAATTCTTTGGTTTGACATTTGATGAATGATATGGTCAGTATCCAATTTGGAACTGCCTTAGCTTGAGGAGGTAAATCATGTCAATTGCATATTAAAAGTGTAAAGAAACCAAGATATGAACTCTGTTGCTATTGTGCATTCAGCTTCTACATCAATTCACAAATGCCATTTATTCTGCTTTACTTGTAGTCATGAGACTCTTTTTGATTTTTTTTTCCTTGCAAGCTACATTATGCAGCTTTTGAAACCTAATCAGTCTGTGTCAGAAACACAGCAGTATGTCTGCCCATGTGTATGAGGAAAATTGTCTTCTAATAATTGATAGCCTCTGCTAAACAGATTCTTTTGCTGCACATCAAAACTCCCATTTAGAAAAGTGAATTTACTTTGCCTTGTGACATAAAAAAAACTTAGCATTCACTGGGTTTTGCTGCACTTCACAAGATGCAGTAAATATTTAATGAAAGTTAGGTCAGTGATAATTCAGTATTTGCTCAGTCATTGTATGATCATAAGTACATGCACTGTCAACATTTTGTCGTTCCACATGGGTCATTTGCGATTCACTCCATCTTTCTTAACGTACAATTTGAATATATTACACTGGGGAAAATTAAAGGTCAGTTTCTCAGTTACCTTGGCCTTTTCCCCATCAACTCTTGCAGTAGATAGATATGGAGACAATAACAAAGGGTTCATCAAGCCTCTTTATTACAAATAGCACAGAATATGCTCAAAAATTGGTCTGAAGTAAATCTGGATTTGCACTGTACTCAGTGTTAATACATATCTATTACTGCTTATTATTCATTAAATATGTATTGAAAAATGCTTTGATTAAAGGCAATTTAATACTAGCAGAGTACGTAGTGACAGCACCCAGTGAAGAAGGCTGAAGCTCTTTCAAGACACAAAAAATATAACTATCAGGGTCAGTGCTACCAATAAGTATTTTATAGTCAAATAAAGGAAGTTAAGTAACAATGTTAGGTGAAAAAATGTGCTTACAGACATTAAGCCATCTGTATAAAATTGATTAGAATAATACGAATGGAAAAATACAATCATTATCTTCTTAAAAATAAATGTGTTCAATTAGTACCAATCATCATAGTGAGATATTAATTTAGTTAATATGCAAAGCACATGCAGTACAACATAATCTCCAATTGCTTGATGACATTTGGTGCTCTGCTCAAAGCCTAATGCAAAATACAGCTCTATATCTTTAGTAAATCAGACTGCTTTTTAATGAAATTCTAACAAGATATAGAAGTCCAATAAATAGCTCATGCTGATGGATAAGGGTTTGTCTTAAAAAAAAACAAGGAAATGTGACTTAGTTAATTAGACCATTCTTTACTAGTTGTCATCTAGTGTCAAACTAGGCTTTTTTCTCAGTGTTAGTTTCTAGGCCCATATTGTTTCATTTTTATCTGAGCAATTGTTTACATTTTATTATCAAATGATTATTTAAATTATGGGAAAATTCTGCAAAATATAAAGTTCACAGTCATGCTAGGAATGGCATTTTTCATCTTGTTAAAACTTGGTCATGGCATGTGGGTATTGCTGGCAATATCAGCACATATCAGATCTTCCCAACTGCCCTTAAGAAGGTGGTTGTGAACTGCCTTCATGAACCCCTGTATTTTGTGTGGTGAAAGTACACCCACAGTGCTGTAAAGGTGGGAATTTCAGGATTTTGACTCAGTGATGATAAAGGTGTGATGAGCTCTGCTTTGGTATGAAAGATGCATGGTTTGGAGGGCAAGTAGTAGGTGGTGATGTGTCTATTTCCTTGCTGCCTTTGGCCTTCTAGGTGGTAGAAATTGTGTGTTTGGAATAAACTTTGATGAGCATCTGCTTTGCATTTTGTGTACAACCATGGTGAACTATGGTGGAGGAAGAGAATGCTTGAAGTAATAAAGAACAAAGAACAAAGAACAAAACAGCATGGGAAACAGGCCCTTCAGTCCAACGAGCCCACGCCACCACCCCGATGTTCCCACCTCGACCCGTGATCCCTGTCTATGTTTATAGATCTATGGATTAAAAACCAAATTTGAGACAATTTAGGGAGGATTTGTTCTGCCAATTAGCCTAGAGCACATTTTTGGGATGTGGGAGGAAACCGGAGCACCTGGAGAAAACCCACGCAAGCACGGGGAGAATGCACAAACTCCTACAGACACAGACCCAAATCTATGTATCTGCACAGCACAGCGATAGTTACTGAGCTGTCGTGTTGCCCATCAAATGGTCCAGGTCAAGCATAGACTAACGACATGAAGCACTAGGATACTCTCACAAAATCCAAGAGCAGCCCTCTCGCGACCCATCGCGTGTATGCCCCTTGTTAGACAACAAGGCGGACCAAAGCACTTGTAGGATAAAAACAAGTATATCAATATCATTGTCTATTTACACACTTCCCAGGGATTCCCAAGGGTCATAATCCCTATTTTAAATCAGTTTTCTATACCTCTCCATTCCCATTCTGTTCATGCGCCCATCCAGGTATTTCTTAAATAACTCCAGAGTGCCTGCCTCCACCACTTCACTTGGCAGCACATTCCATACCCCCACCACCCTCTGTGTGAAAAAACTCCCTCTAGCATCCAAGTTATATCTTACCCCCCCTCACCCTAAGCCCATGACCCCTCGTGCTATTCGAGTCCATCCTAGGAAAAAGTTTAACCTTGTTTACTCTATCTATACCCTTCATAATCTTGTACACCTCTATCAGATCTCCTCCAAGTCTACATCTTTCTAAGGAAAACAGACCCAATTTGCCTAACCTCTCCTCGTAACTCAGACCTTCCATACCAGGCGACATCCTGGTAAACCTCCTCTGCACTCTCTCCAGAGTCTCCACGTCCTTCCGGTGGTAAGGCGAACAGAACTGGACGCAATATTCCAAATGAAGTCTAACTAACGTTTTATACAACTGCAACATTAAAGGCCAGTTCTTGTACTCTATACCCCTTACTATAAAGGCTAGAATACCATATGCTTTCTTCACAACCTTCTCCACCTGCTCTGCCACCTTCAGAGACTTGTGCACCTGCAAACCCAGGTCCCTCCGCATTTCTATACACTTAATAGGCCTACCCTTTATCATATACCTCCCCACAACGTCCTTTCTCCCAAAATGCATCACCTTGCATTTATCAGGATTGAATTCCATCTACCATCTATCTGCCCAAGCTACCAGCCTATCTATGTCCTGCTGCATCGCCTGACAATGCTCCTCACTAACCGCAAGTCCAGCCATCTTTGTATCATCTGCAAACTTGCTGATCACTCCACTTACTCCCTCTTCCAAGTCATTTATATATATGGTGAAGTGGGCCTCTTTGTCTTGGATGGTGTTGAGCTTCTAATTGTTGTTGGAGCTGCACACATCCAGACAAGTGGAAAGTATTCCATCACACTCCTGACTTATGCCTAGTTGATGGCTGGAAGGCTTTGAGGAGACAGACTGAGAGTTATTCACCACTGAAAAATCAGCCTGCTCTTCCATCTAGTTATATGGTTCATTTAGTTAAATTTGAAAGGTGAGTCCTGGGGTGTTGATATTGTGGAATTTAGTGATGGTGATGTCATTGACTGACATGCGAAGGTGGTTAGATTTCTCTAATTCTGGGTTTTTAAAAATGCAACTCTTCTGCATGGTCCTCCAAATCCATCTGTATTGTATTTTTTCCCTCCTCCCTATAACTGTGTCTTGCCTTCCAAATACTAGGAATCTCTAAAACCACTAGAAATAGCATTACCTTCACAACCTCCACATGGACTGAATGTTTCACGGTCAGTTCCTCAGCTTACCTGTACTAGTGTGCTTTTCCCATTTGCTATGATACTGAAAGGTCGAGCATACTGCTTTGAAGTTACAAATATCTGAAGAGATTGTGTGTTTGGAATAAACTTTGGTGAGCATCTGCTTTGCATTTTGTATACAACCATGATGAACTATGGTGGAGGATGAACGGAGCCAACATGATTTGAGTGGCTATGTTTGCTCAGAGCAATAACTGGCTCTGATGCTGGAGCAGATAAAATGGATATGGAAGGGAACCCCCTGGTCTATAGTCTAATTTTCAACTTTTGGGGATGGAGGATCTTTTGAACACCACCAGGCTTCATCAATTTCTGTCTCCCCTGTTTTGTTTGGAGAAGAAGAGGCTAAGAGGATATTTGATAGAAGTATTCAAAAATGATGAGGGATCTGCACAGAGTGAATATGGAAAACAGCTCATGAAAAGATCACTGGCGAACCCAGATCTACAGCAATGGTCATCTGTTGAGCCCCTGTATCAGGCCCAGCTCTTCTTCTCAGATGATCTATGTGTTTCTTAACACAACAATTTTGAATCCCTATAATATTGAAGACCAGCCATGTCAGTCCTACTGCAAAGTTTCCAACCAGGACTAAATCATCAACTTGGAAAACTCTTGCCAAAATCTTGTGGTTGTTCACATTGGCAGCATCCTACAATCCTGCTGATGGTGCACTTCACTGTAGTATTTTTGGCAGTGAGGGATACCCCATTGTGGTTATTACCACAATAACCATCCAGCCACCAGAGAAGGGCATGTCACCTCCTGCCTCCATCAAATGTGCTACAGAGAGGTAGAAAAATCCTGCCCTCTGTCTTTTTCTCTTGAGTCGCGACTTTCTTTCTGGGATTCCCCCCTCCACTCCAAATCTGGGAATATCATATCGAACCATAAACAAGTCCATAAGCAACACCCCATTGGTAGCTCAGCTGGCATTACCCTTGCGGTCACATTTGGCATGGTATTATATGACAACAAGAAATTGGCTACACGGAGAGGTAGAAGCCTATTAAATAATTTATCCATTGATGATTTGAATGTTTGTATAATGCATTCTGCTAACTTATAGGAGACTGGGTGGTCCGATGTTGACCTAACTTGGCAAATACTATTTGATTTGACAAATTTTCAAAACTCCTCCACTGTAAATGAATCTAGGATAAATCTAGGATGCCATTGATGGCAAAAATATTCCTCAATTTGTCAATTGTACAAGTGGCCATTGTGGGCTTCATCAATTAGACTTTCAACTGTTTGGGATGTGATATAAGAAACATATGGCCCATTAAAATCTCTATGTAGTCGTGCCCGTGACCCACCTGGTCATTCCCAAGGATGCATGTTCACCAGTAGTGACAATGCCTTTTTGGCTTCCGAACTGGAGCATTGACTGACTTATCTTTTGATTTCTTTATCGATGCCTGGCCACCAAACATAATTACAGGCTAGTGCTTTCATCCTTCTTTGTCCTGGATATGAGTTGTGCAATTCATGTAATAAAAGTGGTCTCCCTCAGGGTGGAAATATAATACAATGCCTCCCCCTTCCCAACCTCCCCCGCCACAGTAACATATCATCCTCACGTGTTATCTCTGTTTTTCTTTTTCGATGCGCTTTAAGTAGCTCTGACTTATCATATTGCCAACCTTGCATCACCAGCTTCTAAACTTTTGATAACACTGTGACTCTTTTGGTCTAAATTTTTATGTTTTTAGCTGAATATGGTAAAGTCTCTATTGGGTGCAGTGCCAGTGCTATATTTTGTGGGGCTGCTGGTGATCCTCCTGTCTTGCGCAAGGGCAAATAGCTAAGGGAATCCATATTAGATATTTGTGTGCCTGGATGATTCTGGAAGATTGAACCATATACTGTTGTAATAGAGAGCACCTGTAACCCATTGCAGGGGCAGTTGTGGCAGTGGCCTACCTTCTCTGAATCAACTTAATAAAGGCATGTGATCTTATGCTGTTGTGAAATGTCATCCAAAAATATACTGATGAAACTTTTTTACTGTGTAAATGACCACCAACTTTTCTTTATCTGTTTAGGTAATACTTTTTCTCCCACATCTGATAATGTTCTCAACACAAAGGCAATTGTCCTTTTTATGCCATTGGGTATTCGGTAGGACAAAACTGCTCCCATTCCATACGATGATGCATCGCAGGTAACTACCATTGGTGTGATTAGATCAAAATGCATCAATAATGTTGACAACTGCAAAGTTTGCTTTATTTTTCTGAATCCTTCATTTGTTCCTCTTCCCACTGCGAATGCTGATGTTCCTTTAACAGCTAGTGAAATGAAGCTAAAGTGCCCTTGCACTGATTGTCTCGGCTTAACACTTTGCCATTCCATAGCATTTGGCCCGATGACATGGCTCTCAGGGAACGTTCCCTTATGCAGACCACAATATCACACCAAGCAAAATAATATTTCTGATTGTTGAAGCTCAATCCTTTCAACGCCAAGGCATTGCTGCAGATGTTCCTCAGGATAGTGGCCTAGATCTAAACATTTTCAACTACATCTGGGATCATCCCTCCAATTTATGGCCAGTAATGGCGGGGTGTTATCTGATTCACAATGCTTCAGATACTGAAACAGTCCTTTCCTTGGTTGATAGGAGTCAAATAACAGTGGTGCCGAAACATGCCAGGCAATGGGGTGGCACGGTGGCACAGCGGTTAGCACTGCAGCCCCACATTGCCAGGGACCTAGGTTCAATTCCAGTCTCAAGCGACTGTCTGTGTGGAGTTTGCATGCTCTCCTCATGTCTGAGTGGGTTTCCTTATGGTGCTCCAGTTTCCTCCCACAGTCCAAAGATGTGCAGGCTAGGTTGATTGGCCATGCTAAATTGACTCTTAGTGTCAGGGAAATTAGTAGGGTAAAGAGATAGCAACAGGGTATAGGTGGATTGTTTTTGCAGGCTTAATGGGCTGAATGGCCTCCTTCTGCGCTGTAGGGATTCTATCATTCTATGAATGACTATCTCTAAAATAAAAGAATCTTACGTTGAACTATAACTGCATCCCTCACCATCAACATCCTGAGGGAGTAAGAAGTGACCAGAAACTTAACTGGATCTCCCATTAAAATAGTGTGACAATAGAAATTCAGAGGCTGGGAGTTCTGTGACAAATAGCTGGCATCCTAACTCCTCAAAACCTGTTCACTAATTAAGTTTTTTTTAAATTATTCATCACAAGTAGGTTTGCATTAACACTGTAATGAAGTTATTGTGGAAAATTCCTGAGTTGCCACACTCCGGTGCCAGTTCAGGTACACTGAGGGAGAATTTAGCATGTCCAATGTACCTAACCAGTATATCTTTTGGATTATGGGAGAAAACTGGAGCATCTGGAGGAAACCCATGCAGACATGGGGAGAAAGTGCAGGCTCTGCACAGACAGTGACCCAAGTTGGGAATTGAACCTGGATCCCTGTCACTGTGAGAAAGCAGTGCTAATCAATGTACAGATGAGGAATGCTGTGGAATATTTCGCATCTATACAAATGCAGCTCCAACAACACTCAAGAGGTTTAATGCAATTCAAAACAAACTAACCTGCTTGTTCATCACCCCACCCACTACTTTAAATATTCATTCCCTTAAACATCAGTAATGCACAGTAGCAGCAGTGTGTACCATCTCCAAGATGCATTGTAGCAAATTACCAAAGCTTCTTAGATAGTACCTTTCAAATCAATGACTCAACAAAGAACTGCAATGAGTATGTGGGAACAGCAACACCCCTCCAGATCACACATCATCCTGACTTCGAATAATAGTGTTATTCCTTTCAATTGCTGGGTTAACATCCTGAAACTCCTTCCCTAACTGTTCTCTGAGGGCCCTATTTTTACCATTGCATCGCGCCCGTTTTCAACCATGAAAATATGATAAAGTCAGGTCAGAGGCCAATAAATGCACCTGTGACCGTGCAGATGGCCACTTTACCAAAACCCTGGAATGGTGGCGATTCCATTCGCTCCCAAAGAAGGTGCAATGGCAATTTAAATATATTTGCATGCATTTCAATTGAATTAATGAACTGCCTGCCCAACTTTATCAGCATTTCTCCCTTTACTGCTGCGTTCGACAATCTGGAATCGCGCCGAAATGAACCTGCTGAATAAGAGTCTGAATCGGGCACTCCAGCTGTTGAAGAGTGAGTTCAGAGCTTCCAATGGCTCTCTGATTCAGACCAGTGACGGGGGCGGGGGGTTGGGGGGGTGGCGGGGGGATGGTGGTGGAGGAGGGAGGTGGGCCAGATCGTTCTTTGGTTGGGGAGAAGGGAAGTGAGGCCAGATCGTTGTCTGGTGGTGGGGAAGAGGGAGGGCTGATCATTGTCTGGTGGTGGGGGAAGGGAGGGAGGGCTGATCGTTGTCTGGTGGTGGGGGAAGGAGGGAGGCTGATCGTTGTCTGGTGGTGGGGGAAGGGAAGGAGGGCTGATCGTTGTCTGGTGGTGGGGGAGAGGCAGCGGTAAAGGGGGAAATGATATTCAGATGTTCCTCTGTGGGGGGGGGGGGGGGGAGGGGGGGGGTGGTGTGGGCGGGGGGAGGTGGCGGTGAGGCTGGACCATTCCCTGGAGGTGGGGGAATGAGACCAGATCGTTCGATGGCCGAGGGGGAAGGGTGAGGGCATGGAGAGGTGGGAGACAGGTAAGATGTATCTCTGGTGGTGGAGGGAATCGCTCAGCTCACTAGTGGGAGAGGGCAGATGGATCTCCAGTGGAGTGGGGGGGGGGGGGGGGGAGTTGGGGTTTGCGGGGGGGGCAGTCAGCTGCCATTTTGTGGACAATCGGTGGAGGGGGGAAGGATACGGAGTCGTGATCAGTCTGGATAGCAGAGGGTCAGTGGACGAGGGAGACAGTTATATGTGTGAGGAATGTCGCTGCCACTTTTCTCTCCTGTGCCACTTTCTCCGCTTTCTGTGGCCCAGGAGTGATCTGACACGGGCATGCTTTTTCAAACTTTTTTCCAACCGCACGTTCTCTAATCGTTTTGGCTGCACTAAGCCCCGTCCACAGCGCAAATGGGATCTGCAATTTCTTTTTCAGGCTAAGTACGTATGAGACCCCCTAAAAGCAGATTTCCAAGTCGGATCTGAATTGCGCCTAGATTCAGCACTTAGAATGAAAATGGTAAAATCAAGTCCTTAGTGTACTTGCTCTGTGGGGGTTGCAGTCGTTCAAGAAGATAGTTCATCCACCACCATCTCAAGGGCAATTAGTGATGGGTAATAAATGCTGGCTTAGCCAGGGATTGCCCACTTGCCATGAACAAATGATAAAGGTTTCTTTGTCACGGTTCGATACATCTGGGCCATTTCAGAGTCCAGTTAAGGATAAACCACATTGTTGTTGGTCTGATGTTATACACAGACCTTATTAGATAAAGTTAGTAAAAATTCCTCCCCTGGAAGACATTAACTAACTACTGGGTTTTTAGTGCAATATTTCATGATCAGCATTACTGACACTAGCTTTTTAATTCCAGATGTATTAACTAATTGAATTTAAATTCACGGTTGCTGGGGTGGGATTGGAAATTACACCTCCAGATCATTAGGCTGGCCTCTGGATTCAGTAACCTAACCATTATGCTACTGTACCATATTCTGCTGTCAAGATGGATGCTAGTTCCTTGTGTTGGTATATCATACAATCATTGTTATTTTTCATTATTGCTGATTTCCTCCAGTGCAATCCACTTGTCCTGTCATCCGATGATTGAACATACTGATTATTTTTCTGCAATTTTACACCTCTGTTATCAGATATCCACTGTGAAATTACAGCTCAGATATCAGACATCCATAGCTCAATGTTCTCAATGACCTTCTCATTCATATTGTGAACTCATCTTGGTTCGACATTGCCAATTTTTAATGAGAAACGAAAAATAGGAGAGGAATAACCATGAGTTATACAAAATAACTGATGCACAAAAAAATTACAGGTACATTTGAGTGCCCTTTATTTGTTCTTGACTTAAGTATTCCATTGCAGTTATGTCACTTCACACATACTAGCCCAAAGGCAACCAGCAATTCACTGGTGACCATCAATTACTTCATATATAAACTAATGATCTGAGTAATTATTTTACCCCTAGTGCAATACATCATGAACTTCAAATGATGCACACAATATGATATATAGTTTTTTTCAGTCTATACTCATTCAGCTGACAGTGATGAAAAACCAAGCAACCAAGCCATTGCTCCATCTGGTTGCATCACTTAAAAGGTATGTGCTTCCTTTTTCTAAGTAATATATCAATACACGGCTGAGTTAGTTAAAAGAATTTCAGAACAGTAACTTATTCATTCACCCTTTCAAACAGGTGCTTCAATTACAGCATTTTACTTGAGTGTGTTCACTGTGCTCATGAATCAGTGTGGAAATACATTTGATAGATATTAATTCACTCCCCAATTTAAATGAAGTCATACATTCCTTCCTTATTTTAGTACTTTTACCATACGCCTCTATGCTCAGATTTATAATGGTAAACAGGAAATATTCACTGAGAGAAGGCGCCTTCTGGGCATCTTATAAAGTCATAAACGAAAGGACCCATTTTGCTGCATTTGACTAATAGCAGCAGAAGATGCTATCTCTGATGAATACACAGCCAACTTTAAGAACAGCAGCGATTTAAGAGCTGTTCTTACTGGATATCTTGCTTAAGTGTCTCCTGATCTGTGCAAGATTCATGTTGCTATTGAGAGCATCAAAAAATCTCACTCCACAAATATTTCCCCCACCTTTCCCCCATTTAAACACTGTGCAAAAGTTTGCAGCAAATAAGACATAGAAGATAGGAACCAGTTGTTGTCATAAAAGGATGTATTGTTTGTGTTCAACCTCCAGATCTTTTAGTGAGAAACCAAACAACCTTACAATAGTTGTTAGACTTGACTTATAGATATCGGGTGGAATCTCCCAATCAGCCTGTGGCAGATTTGGTGCCAGGCAGATGTGGAGAATCAGGCAGGAGCCAAAAATTTGGAAACCTGCTGACGTAAAATCAATTCTCCCAACGGTAACTTAATGGCAGCTTATTCTTCCCACTGGCAGGTGATGCAAAACTCAGTAAAGTTTTACAACACCAATTTTAAATCCAACCAATTTATTTGATAGTAAATCCGTGAGCTACACAGGTGATGCAAAAGCCATTTGCATCTCATCAGTGCTCATTAAAACACCTGCCTCTGGTGTCCCATTAGCTTTCTAATCTTGAGTCACATCAGTGGGAATTTACTTTGGCACCAAACCCAGTTGCTAATGAATGGTGTGACAAGGCAGTCCTCAGTTCACCAGACTTTGAGATGAGCGCAACAACTTCATGCCATAATGCTGTGCTGTTCCTGATGTGCTGCTCACCACTCTGCCAGGGCAAACCAGTTCCTAACATATCCATGCTGAACTGATCTTCATCAACAGCACCATGCTGCTTTGAAGCAGAATTGTTTTTTCTCTCTCTCTCTGTAAAGCAGTCCCACAGAGTCGGAGATGACTTGCTTCCAGATGCCTGAGGAATCCAATGTGTAACCTATAGTCTCAGTCATGGATGGGACACATGACGGGTAGAGGAACGGGTGGGTGGGGTGCCCAAGTTGCCACGCATTCATTTCATCGTTGATGCTGAGACTCAGCTTGCTCTCAGCGATAAAAGTCGAGGTGTTCAGCTCTTTCCTGGATGCTTTTCCTCCACTCCAATCGGTCTTGGGCCAGGGATTCCCAGATGTCAGTGGGGATGTTGCATATTTTCAAGGAGACTTTGAAAGTGTTCTAGAAGCGTTTTCTTTGCCCTCCTGGTGCTTGTTTGCTGTATCAAAGCTCCAAGTGGAGCGGTGGTTTCAGGAGCCTCGAGTCGGCCGTGTGGATGATGTGACCCACCCAGAGATGCTGATCGTGTGTGGTCAGTGTTTCCATGCTGGGGATATTGGCCTGAACAAGAACACTGAGGATGGTGCGTCGAAATGCCAATGGATTTGCAGGATCTTCTAGAAGCAGCGCTGGTAATACTTCTCCAGCTTTGAGATGTCTGTTCCATTGTCCCTCCTGTGTCTCTATCTCGATCGGTATTGTGCCTGGGGAGTACAGGGGCATCCTTCCCCCTGTGTGGTGCTACATACCAGTGTCTATCTGGACAGGACAGTGTTACAGGATTCATGTATCCACCACATCAAAGACTCAAAGTTTGACTAGGGGTGGAGTGCGAGGGAGTAAGGAGTATGTGACGTTACACACGCAAGTGAGCAATGTGCAAGGAGGGCCATGCAAGTCGGGGGAAGGGTGAGGAGTTACAATGGCAGGGAAAAAGGCAAGGAGGTCGATGATGAAGATGAATAATGAAAGGCCGAAGAAAGACAGAAGAGAGAGAAACTGAACCCCAACACACAGCATGGAGGTATAGTGGTTAGCATTGCTGGCTCACAGCACCAGGGATGGAGGTTCAATTCTGGACTCAGGTCACTGTCAGTACGGAGTTCTTCTCTGTGTGGGTTTCCTCCAGGTGCTCCAGTTTCGTTGCACAGTCCAAAGATGTGTAGGTTAGCTTGATTAACCCTGCTAAATTGATCCTAGTGTCAGGGAGATTGGCAGGGTAAATACGTGGGGTTATAGGGATAGGGCCTGGATAGGATTGTACTTGGTACGGATTTGATGGGCAAAATGACCTCCTTCTGTACTGTAGGGATTCAATGATTCAATGAAGCGTACATAAAAAGCTCATCAACAAGGAAGGATTAGAAGGACATCACATCGTTTACTGGAAAGGGATGGGTGGAGTCTCCAGATGTGGTGAGTAGAGGTCTAACAGTGGCATGGGCACCTTGCAGATGATGGGCTCAGGAGAAGAGGTTGAATCAAGTAAGAGACTTACTCCTGAAGCTGCTAACCTTTACCCTCTGGGTTGCGGACATCCTGTGTGGTCTACAACGAGCTGGAGAGAGTGATACGAGTGTGCTGAACTGTTTTATAAAATATGTAGCAGAGACTTCCAAACCAGTCAGCTGAGAGCGGGCAGGCAAATCAACTGGCCCACCAGAAGAGTTGAAGGGGAACTCGCTTATGTATAATTAATAAGCTTCCAATTGTTGAATCTGGCACAGGATCATGCTATCCAGATCGATGAGACAAGTACCGCTGAGTCTTAAAATAGGGGAATGCTGCTCATAGTTTAAAAAGAAGAAAATGGTTCACTGTTATTTTGCCAAGTGTGAATATTCACAGATCTTTTCATTAGTTTTTGAAGATGTATTTGTAAGTAATTTATTAACATATTCCCTTTAAAGCTATGAGCGTAGCCACTGTATGATGATATCATTAAGCATTTGGGCTGGAATTTTACCGTGGCCCCCCACCACAGGAATTGGAGCAAACAAGGGGTGAAGCATAGAAAAGACCATTGGCCTTGGGATGGGATTTTACGGTTTTGAGGTGAGAGAGGTCTTAAAATCAAGCCCTTGATTTAGTCACCTTGGTGACAGTTTCTCTTCATTAGTTCCTTCTAACATGTAGCAGATTTTGGTGAAGATGGTGGGATTAAAAATTAATTACATGAAATGACAGTCAAAACCATGATGGATAAAATAATCTAGTTCCCAGTGGGTTAGCTGCTAGGATGGTAAAGATTCTAATTGGGTTATACAAAATCTGATCTTCAAACTGTCTCCTCAGTAAATGGAATGCTGCATGGTTCAACTATTGATCAAATTGCCTTTGACAAATACGACATATTACCCCATATCCCCACCCATGCTCAAATGCAACACAATTATTTTTATGAACTGATTTTGTAAAAAGCTCTGTTCTGCCCTTTACTAGTGCATAAAGAATTAGACACGCAATGATTCCCTCACTTCTGTAATGAGACTGCATACCTCACCCTTTGCTTGCCTACTTCTGAAGATATATCATTCTCTTCTATCATCACAACCATGAGTTTTAGATATAGGTTAAAAATGAACTTGCAAACCACAGTTCTAACCCTTTGATCATAAAACTTGGTCCAGACAGGCATGAGAAGGATTGTTGGCAGGAAACATAAATTTAAAAAGGTCAGGTGACAAGAAATGTAACATGTTTGAACCAAAGGTTGTGTCACATATATATACTATTTCCAAGTGCTGTCTTTTGTTACTTATTAATTGTACATAACTGAAATCATTTCTCTGCCTTGATTGACAATGTCATGGTTAATGTCAGCATGTAACCTGACTGGTTGTACCCTTGTGCTAGACATTTTGTTGAAAGCAGGTAATAGGTTTATTGGAGACGTGTGTGCCATGTTGATGATACCAAGCATAAGTGCTCAGCTTAGAAACTCAAATTCACAAGTGGATTTGGTTATGTAACAAAAGGCCACAACAAACAAAAAGCAACAACCAATAAAGTGCATGACATTGCTAACTATAATGTTTAAGTTTATTTATTAGAGTCTGAAGTAGGCTTACATTAACACTGCAATGAAGTTACTGTGAAAATTCCCTAGTCGCCACATTCCGACTCATGTCAGGTACACCGAGAGAGAATTTAGCATAGCTAATGCACTAAGCAGCATGTCTTTTGAACTATGGGAGGAAAGCAGAGCACCTGGAGGAAACCCATACAGACACAGAGAGAACATGCAGACTGCACATAGACAGTGACCCAAGCCCAGGTCCCTGGCACTGTGAAGCAGCAGTGCTAAGCACTGTGCCACTGTGCTGCCCAATGCATGTAATGTGTTGGTGGTAGCTTTAGATTAAAACTGAATACAGAGAACAAAAATACTAGAAGCATCAAATCCTTATGTTTTTATTTGTATATGGCTGGATCTTGTGAAAGGATTATATGCATTCAGATGAGCATTGATGATAATGTTTTTATAGTGAAGTGTATTTAGTGTGGTCTTGAATGATGAGGGTTGAATTGCAAAAGGTCGATTTGCTTTGGAATCACAACATGTTTCGGAAAAGCCTTGCAAGAGGCAGAATGCTTAAAAAAATTGTTAAAATCTATGGAGTTGGGTCTCCCAAATCATGAAATCGCAGTGAATATGTCATTAAAATCCAGAATAAGTCAAGATCTATAATAATGTGGTTCCAGAAGCCGAGTATTTTATAGTGAGTGCCTCAGCACCCGACTTGTCAAAGTCTTTTCATCATCTACAAAGCCTGAGTCAGGAGTGGGATGGAGGCACTCCTCTTGCTCCAACCACACTCAGGCAGTACATAATCATCCAGAAGAAAGCAGCACCACTTCAACCAGCACCTTAAACACTGACTCTGTCCACCACCAGCTCCATTTGTAAGGTGCATCACAGCCAAGAATTCCTCAGCAGAATTGATCAAACCCATCACCATTACCAGAAGGGCAAAGGCAGTAAGCACATGGGAATACAACTACAGGCAAGTCACATGCCATCCTGATTGGAACTATAACCTTCAGTCCTTCATCCTGGCTGAGTAAAAATCTTGGAACTCCCTCACTACCAGCACGTACCTTTGCACAAGGACTATAGTGGTTCAAGAAGATAGTTTCAAGGGAAGTTCAGCCTGGGTACTGAGTGCTGGACTTATCAGCAATCTCCACATCCTGTGAATAAACAAATTAAGTAAATAAAAACACACTGTTGACAATAATTTTGAAATTGTAAATGCAATATCACAACTCCAGCGTCACTGTTGCTGTGCTGATGTCAATCTACAGTGGCACTTTAATTAGGTGGTAGTACTTAGTAAAGTACAAAGATATGATAATTAATAAAAACACCAAATCATAGAATTGTTATGAAGAATGAAGAGGTAATTTGTCCCATCATGTATGCACCACCTCTCCAAATGATTAACATGACTTAGTGCTACTCCCCTGCCTTTTTATGTATCTCTGAACATTGTTTCTATTCAAGTAATCATTATTACCTTCTTGAATACTTCAGCTGAACCTACCTCCATCATACCTTCAAGCAGTACATTCCAGATCGGAACCACTCGTATGAGAAAGGCTTTTCTCACTTCATGTTTGCTTTTTTTGCAAATCACTTTCATTCTTGATCCTGTTATACCTAGTCTGTCCAGCCCCCTCATGATTTTGAACATCACTATCAAATCTCCTCTTAGCCTTCACTCCAAGGAGAACAATCTAAGCTTTTCCAATCTATCCTCAAAACTGAAGTTTCTTATCCCAAACCATTCTTGTGAATTTCTTCTGCACTTTCATCCTTCCTATAGTATGGAACCCAGAACTGTACACAACAGGGATGATTTTCAGTTGGAGTTCACTATAGACGAAAAAGGTGATGCTGGCGGAAAAATCCACAAGGCTGCAGAAACAAAAGTCTTGGTGGGATGGCAAGATCTCATTCTGAGATTTTTCCACTCCTCAACAGTGACACAATGAGTTTCCTTTCCAGAAAGGATGGAGACCTCATTTAGATAAATTTAAATATCACCTTGTTGCCCATTCACTTAACCTGACAATATCTCTTTAGTTTAGTTTATTTATTAGTGTCACAGTAGGTTTATATTAACGCTGCAATGAAGTTATTGTAAAAAAAAATTCCCTTGTTGCCACACTCTGGCACCTGTTCAGGTACATTGAGGGAGATTTTACCATGGCCAATGCACCTAAGCAGCACATTTTTCATACAGAGCACCAAGAGGAAACCCACACAGACATGGAAAGAATGTGCAGATTCCATACAGAGAGTGATCCAAGCCAGGAATCAAACCTGGATCCCTGGCACTGTGAGGCAGCGGTGCTAATCACTGTGCTACCGTGCTGTCTGCCCTTTGGGTGCTCCTCACAGCTTGCATTTCTACTTAGCTTTGCAGAAAGCCTAGATGCAGTGCTCTTTGACTCTTTGTTTAAGCTATTCATATAAAGTACAAACAGCTGAGGCTAGCACTGATCCCTAAAACAGTCCATTGGCCATTGCCCACCAACTTGAAAATGCCACCCCTCCCCTCCAGACTCATCCCTTGTATGTGCTTCCTGTGCTATATCATCACTAATTCTATTAGTGCTTATTGTGTGCATTAACCTTTTCAAATGTCCTTTGGAAATCAAAGTATACTGCACTTAACTGTTTCCCCTTTATCTATCGTCCCAGTCACATCCTTAAAAAACTCCAATAAATTTGTCAAACATGATTTCCCTTTCATAGAAGCATAAAATCATAGAATCTACAGAACAGAGACAGGCCTTTCGATCCAAACTTGTCAATGCCAACCATGAAGCTCATCTGAGTTAACCCCATTTGCTAAAGGCCATTTGTCTTTCGTAAAAACACATTGCCTTGCTCTATCATACTATGCTTTTCGAACTGCAATGTAATAGATTCCAACACTTTCCTGATGTCTGATGTTAGGCACACTGACTTGTAGTCCCCCTTTTTTCCCTTCTTCCTCCATTTGCTAACTTTCAATCTGCTGGAATTGCTTCAAAATGGAAGGAATTTTGGAACAAATGCCTCCACATCGTCACAGTTAGCGTTTACCAGGCAGAAAACCCAAATGGTGAATGAACCATGTTGGGATTGCTTGCAGGCTTCTGGGGGAGAGAAATTTCCCTTGTTCAAAGGTGGTCAGTGCATAATTGATGGACCCAGCATCATGAAGTTGGGTAGCTGGTTGAATCCTGCTGATCTCTCGACAAATAAGTCAGCGAATGTAAGTGTGCTTATTTGTCTGACTTATTCAGACAAATAAGTGTGCTTCCTCCACCTCTTTCATCACTCATTTGTGGCCTGGGTCCCTTGGCAATGTTGGACCTTCGGTGAATGTTTTGCTGGCAGCAGCTACTACATACCTGGTAGTGCTATTGAGCAATGGAGAATAACTGGCTGCCAGCTTTCTACATGCAGGACTTGCATCTGTGAAGGTCCTTGATCTCAGAGAAGGACCATTGCTGCCCAGTTAAGTGTCTGATTGACAGCAAAATCAGAGGACCTTCCTGAAAAGAGGTGAGTGGGCTCTCTGAAGAACTCCAGCCAGTGGATGAGAACTCCATTACCTGTGTAAATTTCTACATATTAGCAAATTTGAGTCTATTGAAAATAGACTTTAGCAATATAGGGGATGATTCTCCCATCACGACCCAAAGAATTTCTGACGCAGGAGGAGGCACCTCAGGAGTGGCGGGCATGGACAGACCATCACAGGAGTAGCCACAACCAATCCTTCAGGAAGGAGGACAAGAGGCTGCCACTGAGGGCAAATTTTCTGGTGTGTCGGGTTGGGAGAGACACGTGTCAGCCATTTTGTGGGTTCCCCGTGAGCATTTGCAATCCGTATGCATCTTCCAACCAGAAAAATATGCCAGGACTGCGCAGAAAACCAGCATGCCACTGATTTACATTACTTTCCATACCTTAGCATGTCATTTTTTGGATTGGCACGGCAACCTTTGCCCACATTTCCATCTCCAACCTCTTTGGCGTGGTGTAACTATGGTGCGAATCAGAATAGGTATATAAAAGTCTCAACCTGGTGTGGCAGCTTTGAACTGGCATGAGATAAGTGCTGCTAGCGGAGCATGGGGGATATTGCAGGCAGGTCCTGGGAATGCTTGGTGGGCTTCTTTCAGCTGTCTTCAGGTCCTAGTTTGTCTTCTGATCTCCTCAGAAGACAAACACGGGATACTGTAGACAGAGTATCCTTTGTCGTCCAGTACTTCCCTAGGGCAGAGAAGCTATAACATCTTCTCCAGATCCTTCAACACGTCATTGATGAAGATGAACATCTCACCAAGGCCATCCCCACACCCCCACTTCTTGCCTTCAAACAACCGCACAACCTCAAACAGACCATTGTCTGCAGCAAACTACCCAGCCTTCAGGAGAACAGTAACCAAGACATCATACAATCCTGTCACAGTAACTTCTGCAAGGCATGCCAAATATTGACACGGATGCTGTCATTTTGCATGAGAACACCATCCACCAGGTATACAGTACATGCTCTTGCGATTCGGTCAACTTTATCCATCTGATACGCTGCAGGAAAAGATGTCCCAAAGCATGGTACATGGAGGAGTCTATGTAGATGTTACAACAATAGATGAATGAACACTGCTCGACAGTCACCAGGCAGGAGTGTTCTCTTCCTGTTGGGGAACACTTCAGCAATCATGGGCATTCAGTCTCTGATCTTTGGGTAAGCGTCTTCCAAGGCGGCTTTCACGACACATGACAACACAGAATCGCTGAGCAGAAATTGGTAGCCAAGTTCTGCACATATGAGGACAGCCTCAACCAGGATCTTGGGGTCATGTCACACTATCTGTAACTCCCACGACTTACCTGGGCTTGCAAAATCTTACTAACTGTTCTGGCTGGAGATAATACACATCTCTTTAGCTTGTGCTTAACCCTTGCTCTGTACATTTAAGACTTGATTACCTGTAAAGACTCACATTCCAACCATTATCTTGTAAATTGAGTTTGTGTCTACACAAGCCCTGTTTGTAAACACAACTCCCATTCACCTGAAGAAGGAGTCATGCCCTGAAAGCTTGTGCTACCAAATAAACCTGTTGGACTTTAACCTGGTGTTGTGAGACTTCTTTCAGGTGCTGACTCATGGACTAGTAATATCTGTGTGGAGAGGGGCTTCTATTTTCTCAGAGCTCTCTGGGTGAGGTTCTGTGACGGAGTCTGCTCAGCCTTCCCCTCCATGGAACTTTGTAGTGGCAAGTCCCTTGCCATGGGTGTGGTCAGGAATTTGACTGAGTGCTGGTGTTCTGGGGTCGGGGAGGAGTGCACCACGTGCTGACTGAGGCCTAGCCAGATGGAGCAGCTGCTGCTCCAGGCTGGGAAGCAGAGGTTCAGACATGGACTGCGTGGAACCTGCTATCACTGGGCTGATTTACAGTCTGTCCCTGCCTTGTGACACAGACCTGGATACTGCAGTTGCACACGTAGCAATGGCTCAATGGTGCACATTGCCCATGGCTGCACACCGACCTGCATAATCTGTGGCAGCATTTGTCATGATGGGAATCTCACACAACCCTAATCGGGTCATATATGGCACCATGGATTGTGCAATATTGTCAGCTCCCACAAGTGGGGGTTCTGGCCCAAGTGAGGGGTTGGGGTAGTGCTGGATCTAAGCACTAATGAGAATAATCCATCATTCTACATTCTTTCCAAACTCCACTGTGCAGATGGATCTCAGTTTGTTCGATCTGGAGCTGACTATGTTGATGGCAGCAGGGGCTGAGGAGGAGGTGGCGGTGGCTCAGGAGGTGGCGGGAATGGAGCAACTACCACAGGAACAATCAGTTCCTCAGGAAGGAGGGCAGGGAGCTGCCACTGAGGGCCAGCCGATGGTTGAACAGACTCCCAAGAGGGTGCACAGAACGCACAGAGTGCCATGGGCAAGGAGGTACAGGTCTCGCAATTCATTCGAGGCTCTCTCGGAGGAGGTGTGCTGTCGCAGGGAGCAGTGGACAGGACACACATTGCCTTGCAGAGCCCACAGGCAGGGCCGCAATAATTTTCGAACAGGAAGGAGTTCCATTCCCTGAACGTTCAAATTGTCTGTGACCATCGAATGAGAATCGTGCATCTTGATGCATGTCGCCCAAGGAGTGTCCATGACAGCTTTGTGCCGAGGCAGTCGGATATCCCTGGGCTCTTTGAAGACCAGTCCAGGTTCCTGGGATGGCTATTGAGTGACAAGGATTACCCACTAAGGCTGTGGCTAATGATGCCTGTGTGGATGCCTGAGTCCCACTATAATGAGCCCCATGCAGCCATCTGGTCCAAGATAGAGCAGTGCATCGGTCTGCTGAAGTTACAGTTTTGCTTCTTGGACTGTGGGGGCCCTCCAGTATGACCCTGTGCCTGATTCACACATCATCATCATTTGCTGTGCTCTTCATAACACTGAGCCCACTTACTATTACTCCTCATACAGCAGCTATGACTGTGTGGCCAAATTCCTCTCCAACTTAATTGTCAAGTTTGCTGATGACACCACCATTGTATGTTGAATCTCAAACAATGACAAGACGGAGTACAGGAATGAGATAGAGAATCTGGTGAACAGCGCAACAACAATAATCGCTTCTTCAATGTCAACAAAACAAAGGAGATAGTTATCAACTTTAGGAGGCATAGCGGAGAACATACTTCTGTCTATATCAATGGGGATGAAGTAGAAATAGTGGAGAGCTTCAAGTCTTTAGGCATTCAGATCACTAACAACCTGTCCTGGTCCCTCCATGCTGGCACTATCATTAAGAAAGCCCTCTATTGCCTCTACTTTCTCAGGAAACTAAGGAAATTTGGCATGTCCACCACGACTCTCACCAACTTCTACAGAAGGCATTCTTTGTATTACATTCTGGTTGTGTTACATTTTGGTATGGCTGGTGCTCTGTCCAAGACAGCAAAAAATTACAAAGTGTTGAGAACAAAGCCCAGTTCCTGACTGAAACCAGCCTCACACCCATTGACACTGTCTACACTTCCCGCTGCCTCAGAAAAGCAGTCAGCATCATTAAAGACCCCATACATCCCAGACATACTCTCTTCCACCTTCTTCCATTGGGAAGAAGATACAAAAGTCTGAGGTCATGTACCAATCAACTCAAGAACATTTTCTTCCCTGTTGCCGTCAGACTTTTGAATGGATCTACCTTGCATTGTGATCTTTCTCTACACTCTAACTATGACTATAACATTACATTCTGCACTCTCCCCTTACCTTCTGTATGAACAGTATGCTTTGTCTGTGTAGTGTGCAAGAAATAATACTTTTTACAATTTAAGAATACATGTGATAATAATAAATCAAATCAAATACTAACTTGAATTCTTAATCCCAAGCAGCTCACGACTTTGTGCCTGTTAGTGGACTTCATAGCTCACTTTCTGTGCAGTTTCAGGATACTACGTTCAGTAAAATGGATGATAATTACTTCCAAATTATATCCACCAATCACAGACAATACCAGAGTTCTCTCTCAAAAGTAGTGCTATTATCTTTCAACACTCTATGTGGATTTTGCACCACTGCGTTTAAATGCGGACCAAAAGAGTTCTCTGCTCCATTATCCCTTTGAAGACACTGTTTATATTATTCCCCCTTCTCTTGGATGTACTCAGGATTCACACCTTCAAAATGTTGCCCCAATGGACTTCCTATTGCTGCTGCCCCCATCTATTGATTTTCTTTTGCAATGTGGTATGGTTAGTATGACAGAGAAAATTCTCATTCAAGAAGTTAGCTTCCATAAATTTGTTAATGTATATGGCAAATAATGGTGACATTTAACTGCTCTTGAGGTGCATTTTTATATATTTTATATTTTTGTTAAAAATGATTTTAAAATATATTTACGTCATTATCTGAAATTAGTTGAAAATTGAAGCAGGGTTTCAAACACAAAGTGTTTTTCACTTTATTGGAAATTACTCTGCATGAATCACAGATGGTCTGACAAGAACTAAAAGGAAAGTTGAACGATTTTGCTTCATGTTAAAAAGACTGCATGTAAATTGATGGAACAGTGCAAGGTTTTGTCGGAATTAAATTGCTAATTAAATCACTGAAACTGAAGAGAGAGTTTCATCATCCCAAGATTTTACAATATTTCCATTGCTGTTACATGTTAACAGCAAGCTCAAATTGGACTTTAGGGGAAGTGATGATACTCTGGGGCCTGGATTTAATTCCTACCAGAGGGAAATTTGAAATTCAATCAAAAGACCTGGAATTACAAATGTAATTATGACAAGAAGTCATTGTTTTTTTTTGTTGCAAAGAACCCATCTGGTTCACTGATGCCCTTTCTGGAAGGAAATCTGCCATCCTTACCTGGTCTGGCCTACATGTCACTTCAGACACACAGCCATGTGGTTGACTGTTAACTGTCCTGCTGACCTAGCAAGCTGCTCAGCTCAAGGGCAATTACGAATGGGCAATAATTGCTGGCCTTGCCAGCAACACCCACATCCCATGGAAGGTTTAAAAAAAATAATGGCCAGATAACTGAATAAAATGACATAAACCAGTAACAGACAGCAAGAAGGTATTTACACAATGGATTAAGCACCCAAACACATTCATGAAAATTCCAAATATAAGGGATAGTATTTAATTGCACTGTATTATATCAAAAATAAGTAATTTGTGTTTGCAGAATTTCTCTTTCTTTACTGGCTTTGAACTCTACTTTCTGCCTCATAGACGGTAGGATTGTTGCTGGCTTTTCCCACTTCTCGGTCAACCACATCTGGTGTTCTAAAATAATTTGCCAATTAAGTGAGTATTTAACTTTCTAAGTATTGTGACTGTAAAAGAATCATGTAGATAAGCTTTCAAACAGATTTTGAAAGAGAAAAGATAACATTTATTGTAACTAACACCCAACAAAAATGGGCAACAATAATAAACGAAACACTCCAACCCTAAAATACTCGCGCATTCAAGAAATTTGCACACACACAGAGGTAAGTTTCAAAGAGGAACGTGTTGTAAATGTTTTAAGAACCCCAGAAGAAAATCATTCATATATGAATCCTTAGATAGATGACCATCAGCTTTAGACTGGGTTTAACTTTCTAGATTCTATGTCCAGATGAACAATCAGTTTTCTACTGAGTTGGATGTGATGTGCCTCAATTGCGTGTGTTTTTGATGGGACGGCATTACATAAAAATCAGGCAGGAGCCCAGTGCACCATCTTTCCAACCATTCCTTAGTCCACCTCCATAACATAGTAAGTGGGCAGGTGCCAAAATCGGCAAATTGTAAATTAATAATTAAGTGTCAATAGAACTTTCAGCCTGCTGACTCTGATAAAACACTGCCTTTGCCACGATATGGTTGATGTGGTCAGACAGAAATGGGCAATCAAATTTTTGAAAAAAAATTTATAAGAGCAGCAAGAAAGGGCGAATGATCTTTGGGTTGCCCCATGTACATCAGGTGAAGTCCCTCTAAGGCAGCAACCCTCTTCCTTCCTACTTACTGCTCTCCAAAGTCCATTATCCTCCTACAGCCCCTTAAGTTGGCAAAACACACCTTGTCCAATATCCTGGACTTACCTCACTCTGGGATCCATTTGGGACTGGTTATAGTCCCAACTAATCAGTTCTTGATGCTCCTGGAGCTGCTGACCAATCCCACCTACTGCGTTTTGTGTCTGCTTATACAGAGCTAAGCGGCTTCCACCTAAGTTTCCTTCTGGAGTGGATCAGGGGTTGGGATGGAGTGGGGGGGGAATGAGCCATGTCTACCACCTCATCTTCCCACTTCCTATAAAATGCAGCCCATAGTCTCTCTGCACACTGACTGCGCAAATCATAACGTCCAGAATTTTCCAGCCTTTCCCACCCATGGCAAATCCCCTGCGCAGGAAACCCCAGTGACAACAATTGGACCAGAATATCCCACCGCCAGCTAATGGCAGGCCATCTCAAACACATGGCAAGGGAATGGGGAAAGGAAATCCTGCCCAAAGAGTAAGCTTATCACATGGCTTTCATTCATAAACTAGCAAGTTTCCAGATACAGTCAATAAGCTGGGAAACCCATATTCTAAATCCAGAGTTTGGAGTGGTTGGGGTTTGCCATGGCTGGGGTTTGGCAAGGTGATTCCTGACTCATCTGTGTCCACTATCCAAAGTGATTTAGTCTAAGGTCTTTAGCTGCATTCTCTTGAATGCACAGGTTAGGCTGGGAAGTTTTGCAAATGGTTCAGGAGATGGGTCACAAGTACTCATTTAAGTTGCTATTCTCTGTTGCACTATTTTCAAGACAGCCCATCTCTGTATTGACAGCTTTGTAACTGGCAAGATATAGTTATATCAGTGCTTGATAATCTTAGGAACTACTGTTTAAGCACTCAAAATACTTTTGTTCAGTTTTTAAAAAAACGACTTCAGTCTATTCAATACGCAAGTATTTTGTTATAAAATATGTTTTCATAATAAAGCATTTGAAAATTAAAAAAAATTCTAACCCCTGTCTCACTGGTGAAATATTTCAGATAAATCAATGAGCTGGTGTTTCTTCTTATTCCCACACAAAATCAGAAGATTAGAAAACAGGAAAAATAAGTTAGGCCTATGGCTGATCCTGTACGCCAAACTTCATTTTAACCCTTCAAGCATATTGACAAGTCTTTGATGAATTCTGCTTTCAAGATGGTTTAAATCTTCCCCTGTAGTATGAGCACATTTCTCCATAAGGAGTTCTTGTCCTGTTGAGATGCAATCTTTGTTATATAGTTTCCATCTCCAGTGGAACTGGTCCCCAGTATCCCAGGAATCTACAGCTCATCCTCCTGTAATATCTCTGGAGCTATACATTCATCTGCTCTATCCTCCTAGTTTTTTTAACTCACAGTACCAAGGCACTGGGAGTAATCTTGAGATTACTCACTTTGGATTGTATTTGTTGATCTCCTTCTAATCATTAATCATCACCTTGTTCTCCTTTCTACCTAAGTTATTGATACCAATACGGACATAACCTCTGGCCATTCACCCTTTGAGCGCTTGATAGTCGCTCAGTGTCATCACTGACCCTGGCACCAGGGAAACAAAATACCAACAGGAATTCACTAGAGAATTACCTGGCTTTTTCTCCAACCATAGAATTTCCTATCACTATTACTTTCCCCAGTCTTCCTCTGTTTGCAATGCACTACCTGTCTGATCCTCCTTGAAATCCCAGTTTGCCACCCATTCCGGCTCTGCCTACACATCCTTAAACTGTGAGCTGATCACATTTTGAACATGCTATCTACACAGCTACTCCACAGTGATGCCAGCTGCTGCCCGAGTTTCTCCAGTTGTTGAAACTTTCTGCATTTGCATTGTCCAGGACACAAGATAGATGTTCAAAGGACAATTATTCTATGGATAGGCCAACTAAAAAGTTTTACTTCGCTCTTGATGTTTATATGTCTTAGGTGTTAATACAAATTTAAAGAATTTGTCCTCTTAACGTTACTATTCTAGGTTACTTAATTTTTCCTTTCATCCCTAGATCTAGTCAATTAAACACTGATTGTGATTCTATGATAATGTACACAATATACATTGTAAAAAATATATGAATATTTAACATTCATGTTTCTGCATTGTTACTGATAGGGGAGAGGTGATAGGCACGACTGCACTTCTTTTTGCATCTATCCACTGACCTAAAACAGCATTTTTAAAATAGATGTTTTATCTCCTGAATGCTTTAATAGTCAGGAATGGACAGATGACTGGTTTTGATAAGTTTAAAAAGAAAGATAAATGTTTATTGTTCAACATCCGAATATACACAACCTCATTCATGCACATGCTCATACACACACGCTTTCAGGAAAAGATTTCGATTGTAAAAATATCATGCATTTATGTTTTTTGTGATGGGGGACTTTAACTTTGCTAATATTGATTGGAATAGCTATAGCTCTAGCTCATTAGAGGGGTCAGTTTTCGTACAGAGTGTGCAGGAAGGTTTTTTGACTCAGTATGTAGAGAGGCCAACTAGAGGTGAGGCTACATTGGATTTGGTGCTGGGCAATGAGCCAGACCAGGTGTTAGGCTTGGAAGTTAGTGAACATTTTGGTGATAGTGACCACAATTCGGTTACGTTCACCTTAGTGATGGATAGGGATAGGCATGAAGCTGGGGGCAGTAGTTATAGCTGGGGGAAGGGTAATTATGAGGCCATCAGGAGAGAATTAGGGTGCATAGATTGGACTAGGAAACTACAGGGACTGGGAACATCTGGAATGTGGTGCTTATTCAAGGAGCAGCTGCTGCGAATCCTTGATAAGTATGTCCCTGTCAGGCAGGGAGGAAATGGTCGAGTAAGAGAGCCTTGGTGTACGAAAAAAGTTGATTTGCTGGTTAAGAAGAAAAAGGAGGCTTATGTTAGGATGAGGCTTGAAGGCTCAGATAGTGCAATGGATAGCTATAGATTAGCCAGGAAGGAGGTAAAAAGTGAATTGAGGAGAGCTAAGAGGGGACACGAGAAGATGTTGGCTGATAGGATTAAGGAGAATCCTAAAGCTTTCTTTCGATATGTTAAGAATAGAAGATTGGTTAGGGCAAGATTAGGGCCAGTCATAGACAGCAGTGGGAAGTTGTGCGTGGAGCCTGAAGAGATTGGTGAGGCACTGAATAAATATTTCTCTTCGGTATTCACGCAGAGTGCTGGAAATGTAGCTGTGGAGAGCACTGAGGTACAGGGTTGCAAATTGGGGAGTATTGTAGTAGATAGGGAGGATGTGTTAGAAATTCTCGAGGGTTTGAAGTTGGATAAGTCCCCTGGGCCGGACGGGATTTACCCTAGGATTCTCTGGGAGGCAAGAGAGGAGATTGCAGAGCCTCTGGCTCTGATCTTCAGGTCCTCGTTGGTTACGGGTGTGGTTCCGGAGGACTGGAGGATAGCGAATGTGGTCCCATTGTTTAAGAAGGGGAAGAGAGACCTTCCAGGGAATTATAGGCCAGTGAGTCTTACTTCTGTTGTGGGCAAGGTATTGGAGAGAATTATTAGGGATAGGATTTATAGTTATTTAGAGAGAAATGAATTGATTGGGGATAGTCAGCATGGTTTCGTGAAGGGTAGGTCATGCCTTACTAACCTCATTGAGTTTTTTGAGAAAGTGACCAAAGAGGTGGATGGGGGTAAGGCGGTTGATGTAGTATATATGGACTTTAGTAAGGCGTTTGATAAGGTGGCCCATGGAAGACTTCTACAGAAAATGCAGATGTGTGGAATAGAGGGTGATTTAGCTAATTGGATTAGGAATTGGCTGGCAGATAGAAGACAGAGGGTGGTGGTTGATGGGAGATATTCATCGTGGAGTTCGGTGACGAGTGGTGTGCCTCAGGGGTCTGTTTTGGGGCCCCTGCTGTTTGTAATTTTTATAAATGATCTGGATGAGGGTATTGAGGGATGGATCAGTAAATTTGCAGATGATACTAAAGTTGGTGGTGTGGTAGATAGTGAAGAGGGGTGTTTTAGTTTACAGAGTGACTTGGACAAGTTGCAGAGCTGGGCCGAGAGGTGGCAAATGGAGTTTAATGTGGAAAAGTGTGAGGTAATGCACTTTGGCAGGAACAATAAATGTGTAGAGTATAGGGCTAATGGGAGGGCTCTTAATAGTGTTGAGGAACAGAAGGATCTTGGTGTATGTGTCAATAGATCACTGAAAGTAGGCAGTCAAGTGGATAAAGTTGTTAAGAAGGCATATGGAGTCTTAGCTTTATTGGTAGGGGGATTGAATTTAGGAGCCGCAGCATCATGTTGCAACTGTACAAAACTCTAGTGCGGCCGCACTTGGAGTATTGTGTGCAGTTCTGGTCGCCACATTATAAGAAAGATGTGGAGGCATTGGAGAGGGTACAGAGGAGGTTTACCAGGATGTTGCCTGGTATGGAGGGCAGGTCTTATGAGGAGAGGCTGAGGGATTTGAGGTTGTTTTCGTTAGAAAGGAGGCGGCTAAGAGGAGACCTTATCGAAACATATAAGATGATTAGAGGTTTAGATAGGGTGGACAGTGATAGCCTTTTTCCTAGGATGGAGAAAGCTAGCACGAGGGGACACAGCTTTAAATTAAGGGGTATGAGTTATAGGACGGATATCAGAGGTAGGTTCTTTACTCAAAGAGTGATTAGGGAGTGGAATGCCCTGCCTGCAGCTGTTGTAGATGCGCCAAGTTTGGTGGCGTTTAAGAGGTTAATTGATAAGTATATGGAAGAGAAGGGAATGGTTTAGTTTGGAGGGGCATTGCTTTTTATTTTGGTCGGCACAACATCGAAGGCCGAAGGGCCTGTTCTGTGCTGTATTGTTCTATGTTCTATGTTCTATGTTACCTCTGGGGTAAAAACTTGAAGTGATTCAGTCCTTAAATCCACTTTATATCAAATGCAGAAAAGTTTTGGTAGTTTAGAAAGACAGATTAGCTGTAGTTTTATGTTTGTTTAACAATTTCTCTTATTATACTGCAGTCAAGATGCAATAGTGGGACCCAGGCATGGTTCCTCAGGTAGAAATCATAAAATTGTAGAATCCCTACAGTGCGGAAGGAAGCTATTTGGCCCATTAAGTCTGCACCAATTCTTACCCAGGCCTATCCCCAACACCTAGCCCATACATTTAGCATGGCCTATCCACCTAACTGGCACATCTTTGGATTGTGGGAGGAAATCGGAGCACCCTAAGGAAATCCATGCAGACACAGGGAGAATGTGTAAACTTCACAGACAGTCACCTGAGATTAGATTGAACCTGGGCCCCTGACAGCAATGCTGACCACTGTGCTTCCGTGCTACCCAAATTCAAAAGCACTTCATATGTCTGCTTGCATATGGCTTAAGAGCAGGATCTTAGACAGAGGCTGGAATTTTCTGGCTGTTCACTCTGGCAAGATCTTCTGGTCCAACTAACAGAACATCCCACTATGGGTTTCCCAATACTCTAAAATGCAATCAGTGGGAAATGCCCTTGACACTAGTGGAACCAGAAGACTTATGAAGCGAGACTGGATCAACTGGGCTTGTACTCATTAGGATTTAGAAGAATGAGAGAGGATCTCGTGGACCCTTTAAAAAAACCCTGATGGGGCTGGGCAGGCTAGATCAGGAGCAATGTTGGAGAAGTTCAGAACTAGGGGTCACAGTCTAAGAATAAGGGGTAAGTCATTCAGGACTGAGATGAGGAGAAACTTCTTCACTCAGAGAATTGTGAACCTGTGGAATTCTCTACCACAAAAAGCTATTGGAGCCAGTTTGTTAGACATGTTCAAGACAGAGCTGGAAGTGGCCCTTGTGGCTTAAGGGAACAAGGGACATGGAGAGAAAACGGGAGTGGGAGACTGAAAGTGCATGATCAGCCATGATCATATCGAAGGGCCGAATGGCCTTTTCCTGCACCTATTTTCTATGTTTCTATGTTTCTATCTTGCCGCCAGTGAATGGCAACACACTACGGGAAGGCTAGAGAATCCCTCCAAGCTCTTTTCTCTTTGCTGGCATAAATGTTTTTGCCTTTCTGACCAGAATCTGTCTTAGTAAAACATTTATCAGAAACCTTGAGGACGATTCTCCCAAAAGTGCTGAATTGGTGGGAAAACTGTTCTAGGTCATGATCGTTTTCTCAGTTCAACTTCACACTTGAACTTCTGCACTCTGTGCACTGCAGAGGTCCCAGTTGTGAACATTGTTAAAAGTTCAGGGGGGGTGGAGCCTACTCACATTGAAGTTTGATAGTTCTGGAACTCTGCGCATGCACTGTGGCTGCGATCTGTCAGCTTGATTGCTGGCCAGCCTAGGACTCCAGAAATGCTACCCATCCAGCGCCCTCCTCAATGGCTGAATTGCAGCCTCACAATAATTCCCAGACCAGCCCTGACCCCCTCCGTCCTGATGTCCTGCCCATCATCCCCCCCACTCTGAGATGCAGGCTCCCCCTGGCAGATCATCCCCATCCCCACCCTCCCCAACCACTGCCCTCTCTCCATCCCATACCAATCTCCGTGCTGAGTGGTAGCTGGACCCACCATCTCCACTGATCACCCCTCAGCCCTGCCCCCCTTGGCACTGCCCGATGCCTGCTGAGAGGGCCTCGATTGCCCCCCTTCATTCTGGTGGAGTCTCTTGCTAGTTCCCCAAATGTGGGGAGTTACTTTGAACCCTGCCGGAATGAAATACTCCTGACGGGATGGGAGATTCAATCGGGACTGGCAAATTTTCAATAATGACATTTCAATATATTTAAAATACGTTAAAAAAGAGATTGAAATGACTCTCCTGCCTTCCTGCCAGTTTCCAGCATGGTCTGGATTCTGACTGTTTTCCAGCTCTAGGAGAGGCGCATGTGTTCTTGGCAATGCACAAATCCAGGAACAAAGCTGACAATGTGCATTTCGCACCCTGACCCATCAGAAAAGTTGTGGGTTGCTTTGGGAGACTCACCCCCTCTCGTTTCTGCCATGTGACTAGAGCACTCCTTCTCATTGTCCTGATAAATAGTTTCTGATTGATCGGGTATTGTTAGACATTGGAGTCACTTATCCACACAATCAGCTTTCCACATCCCAAGTGTGGAAGTTTCCATTCTCTGCACAGAGGCGAAAAAACCAATCTCCAGTAGAAAACACAGGCAACCTCCCACATGCACACAGAGATCTCCTACTGCCACAGAAATGGGGAAACCCCTGTATGCACAAGTAATGTTCAACATGGAAGAGCACTCATTAAGCAGCTGAAGGAAGGCAGTGAGTGGCAATAAATAGATAAGATTCCTTGTCCATGTTTGGCCTGATTACAGGAGACTTCATGGGACATGGAATCAATGTTGAGGACTTCTTTGGGCAGTACCTCTCAGGTGCATACTGGTGACACCTCTGGTGGGTCTGCTTTGCCAGTGATATTTGAGCCTGGGATACTGGTTGTAAGGTATGATTATGTGTATATGACCATGTCAACCTACTGCTTGACTCGCCCTGTTGACCAGTTATTCCAGTTATTCATGTATTGAGAACTTGTTAGATTAAATTAATAAATATTGCGTGACATACTTGCATATCAAGGATAATTACTGGCAAATCACGCAAACCATTGCTCTGTTGTGAATTTATGGAAAAATTCTAAAAAGGCTCACTTTAAGAAAGGAAATGTCCTGTTGCATTTTTCTCTGTCTTTCACTAGATGGCATTCAATGTACATCAGGATTTTGGCATGGTATCATAAGCATTCTCACACCAAGCATATGGTTAACTTAAAAATGATTCATTAGAATTCTTATCATTCTGTGTTAATTTGTGAAAGCAATTAATGCTCAAGTATAATTAGAGTTACACTCCATATAAGCTGATATCACTCTTTTAGTCAAATAAGAGATGCTGCAGTATGATAGTGTCATTCTCAGCTTTTGCTACATTGCTGCAAAGATTTTTTTTTGTTTATCCATTATGGGTGTACATGAACACCTGGAGAATTACGAAGAAAAATCATGAACTCCCATCTGTTTATACCTGATGTCAGAGACTGCGAGGGTTTGAGTGGGAATGCAGGAAAGGCAGGAGCAATCGCATGTATACTACTTCATTATATTGAGTGACATTTAACAATGTATTAGTCAGATTCATTGAACAGAAAGGCCAGTCACCTTCAAGCTTTGGAAAGAAACAGTACAATTACTCCAATTTAATCTCAAAATGGAGGAAGTTTATGTCTGAACCTGTCCTGTCTTTTCAATAAAGCCTAATCACTTCACTGGCAAGAAAACCTGATAGCTGGTTGGGGGTACTTCTACTGTACCTTCAGAAACACTCATAATTCAGCATGGCTAAAACCAGACAAGGATATGATTCTTTTGGGACCTGGTCTTTCCTTGGTTGTTTCTTTTTTGGACTGGTAGAGGGAAAATTCTGTGCCAGCTCAACTAAAGTTGCCAGTCCTTTGGTCATCAGTGGGGTCCAGTGAAGATTGGGCATAGCCAGGTTAGGTATGGGCCCCTCTAGCCCTCTGAGTGAGACTGACATTCCAATGTGGAGCCAAATATCAGAATTTAATTTCAATGTGGTTCCTTTTCCATGGTTGAGAATAGTTGCTCTCGTGGTGAGTGCACGATAGGCTTATCCCAACCAGTCTCTCTGGAGTCAATGGCAGCGGTCCTGACAATCACAATTGCAGTTTAATCAGTGGAATGCGTGGCCTGAAGATTTTTGGGATGGTTCCAGTTTTAAATTTGTTTAAAGACTACCTTATTTTCCATTTTCCAAACTGATAGGCCTGTTGCTCATTTCAAGCAATTTTATTTATTTATTAGTCACAAGTAAGGCTGACATTAATACTGCAATGAAGTTACTGTAAAATTCCCCTATTCACCGCAGTCCAGTACCTGTTCGGGTCAATGAACCTAACAAGCACATCTTTCAGAATGTGGGGGGAAACTGGAGCATCTGGAGGAAACCCATGCAGACATGGGGAGAATGTGCAAACTCCATACAGACAGTCACCCAAGCTGGAAATCGAACCCGGCTCCCTGGTGCTGTAAAGCAGCAATGCTAACCACTGTGCTACAAAGGCCCACAGCTTAAGCATTTGCAGTTATTGTACAATTTATAGAAGATTGCATATTTTTAAAGCTGCCTCCTATCAATATGGAGGCAAGAATTATATAAACTTATACACCATGATAGCTCAGACGTAGCAGTGGTTAGCAGTGCTACCCAACCCTGGAATACTTTGCATTGGTTGTAGATTCCAGGACAGAAACATTTCACCCGGAACTATCAAACCTCATCTTTAATGAACAAAAGATAAAGAGAGAGAGAAGCTAGTATCTTTGAATATGCAGTATGTGTGGGTGGACATTCGACATCTTTCATAAGCCTGCATGCCTGCTGATACCGACGTGCTTTCATTTTTAACTCACAGTGGGACTGACACCTCTTCTACCATGCAATTATTATTATACCCATGAGCTGCAGTCTAGATTGCAGATAGCTGGAAAGCAGTTGTGAGCCCAGAATAGCATTTACTGTTGCATTTTAGTACATCTCAGGGAGACAGAAATCATAAAAAAGTGACGAGAGACCAACAAACAAAAGAGTCCGACGCTGTGCACTTAGCACTATTGTTGACTGACGTGGTCACAGCAGTGACTGTCACTGTCTCTTCAAGCTCCAGAATCCCAGCATTTATGTTGCCAGGCTTGAGAGGACTCACTTAAGAATATTATTTTGAATTTTCATTCTTCTAGCTCAACGTGAGTCCTGCTATCTATTGATAATGCTGGTGTTATCTGATCATTATTCATCTTCAAAGTTTGAAACTGATGGAAAGTGTTAATGGTACAAAGACCCCATATCTGCTTTCTTCTGATATTCCTGTCATTTTCTCTTTAAGTTCAAACTTTCTCTCACTCTATTACATATTGACTTTAATTTCCCCTTCTGGCTTTGTTATAGCTTGAGACCAGTTGTTCTTTGAATTTGAAAAGTGTTGTTATCAGTTGTTTGGAATACACTTCTGCGTCTTAATCTGCAGTAACCAAGTGTCAGTCATTCACTTGTTTTTTTTTTAATTGTCTCCTTTATGAAACATATATCAGCAGCTTCAGGTGGGAATAGGGATAGTGCATGATGGAGATGGTGGATGGTGGGAGTTAGGGAGGTGAATGCTGAGGGATAGTGGTCGGTGGCAGAGGGGGTGGTGGAAATTGGGATGGTGGGTAGTGTAAGTCGGAGTGGGGGGAGTTGGGCCAGTGGGTGGAGGAAGCCAGGGCAGTAGGTGGTAGGAGTTGGTGTAGTGGGAGTCAGGGCACTGGTGTGGGGTGGTGAAGGATTGGTGTGGGTGGTGGCAATTCATCCAAAAAAATGTGGTTTCACATTATTCGACTTGGACAAATGATACATTTGAAAATTAAAACATTTTACTGTCCAATTTACATGTTCGAAAAACTGAATGTTATGGTGCCAACTAGACTTTTGGCAATCTTCCGCATATCAGCATGTGTACGGTATTTGTGTAACTCTCTTAATATTGGTGAATATGTAGTTATAACTAGCTTCCCAGGAAAATAAATGAATCTGTTATTGATGTTCTTCAACATGAGTTGCCTTTGTTCAATATGCCCGGAACATTTATGACTGTTTGTTTGAATGCTACATCTGGGTGAATATTTTATTGAGATGTACAGAAAAAAGGCTGTCTCAATAGCTTTCTTTTCATTGAAATTTTAATTTAGTTTCCCATGTACTGAGGATCTTTCTACCAGGGCTTCAGGAAATGTATTTATAGAACTGGCCTCCAGTATTGTAGCTAAATAAGTATTCTGTGGAGTGAAATTTGATTGCTTTTTCCACAACAGCCCTCAATGCTGATGTTGTGTATCTGCACCCTGAATTATGTTAACCTCTATAAGTGATTGGTTTTCTGCATACTTGCGACTGAATTGTGAGGCCAGGGCATGCTTGTATTATTCAGTGCCTTCACATCCCCAGGATAAGATCCTTTATAATCAATGAAATATACTTGAGATTAGTTACTGGGGTTTACAGGTAAACATGCCAGAGCACATGCACAAATAGCGAGTGAGATTCATGACAGGGCAATCTATTTTATTGGTGTTGTTTAAGGGAAAATTGTTGACTGGCATCCAGTAGAACTTTCTACTCTTCAGATAAAAATGTGGGATGGGAATTACATCTGTTTGAACAGGCAGGTAAACTTCAATTTAACCTCACATAGGACAGATAATGGAGGGATTTTGAGCCCACATTCTGTGTGCTGAGATTAGCATCATGTGCACGATATCTGAGAGATTCGGAAGACACAATTTGCAATGGTGAGTTTTCAAGCTCCAATATTCCAGCCCCCTCACTGGCGGAGTAGTGTGAAACATATTACAGGATCTCAGGAAATTCATTTTAATACATTAGCATGTCATTAGTGAGCACTCTTTCCTGAACTTCCCCCTCACTGGTTATTCAGCGAGCGTCTTTTACAACAGCTCTGCATAAGCGTGAACCTCGGTGCTTTCGCCACTGAGGGAGAATTCAAAAGTGAGCGCTCAGGCAGCCATCAACCTCCGAGGTGTTCACTGCTCAGGAGACACTGGAGAGGATTCAAGGGACACAGATAGGTTCAACTTGGGAACAAGATGGGAGTCCCAGAATTGCCATATTGGGAAAGGCGTGAAAGGGATCACTTGCCTGTCTTTCCTTCCCATCATGTCAGGGCACCCCTTGTTTTACAGGTGTTGTGAAAACTAGTATGCCAAAATTCTCAGAAAGACTGTAACATCACATAGATAACACTGATGTTCCCCGCTATGCAAGGTGATAGTGATGTTTATCATCATGCACACCAGCTGAGGTCATGACAGGGTCATTGATAAGGTCCCCCTTCAGGATGCAAGTGATGGTCATGTGCATTCATTCAACTGCCTTTTAACATGGTGCCAGATTTCTTTGGGGGGTTGGGGGCTGGGGTAATGCAGGCATTTGGTGCTACTGAGACTCTGGAGGGTCCACGTCTGCATCCTGTTGACAGGGACTAATGTGGAGATGTGGCTACAGTGTCAGAATGGAGGGGTGACATTGAGGCAACTGTACCAAGATTGGGGGTAATTCCAGAGGAATCAAGAGAAGAGCATCGAGGTTCTCTCACAAACCCTTATATCTCACTATGGTCTTCTTTCCTTTACAGTGCATGATTTGGAGGATCATGGAGCCTGTCAATTTGACAGTGCTATTTATTGGCAGAGCATAGCGACAAAGACACCAACATGCCACAGTACCTGGCCAGGACCAGCACTCCACGAGGGAACTGTTGCTGTTCTGGGAGCAGATTGTGGATGTGTGAACTTCATATGTACTGGCTGAGGATATTTCAGCATTAGTCATCGTACCTGCAGATTTCAGAGGTTCAGTGCTGTAGAAGGCTACATCTATCCTGGGGGCGGTGGACAAACCCTGCCAGATCCTGCAAGAGCTGGCACCACATGGAATGGGGAAATGTTCACAGCCTGTGATCTTTAAATAAGTAAAGTTTATTTATTAGTCACAAGTAGATTTACTTTAATGCTTCAATGAAGTTACTGTGAAAATTCCCTAGCCACCACACTCCGACACTCGTTCGGGTACATTGAGGAAAAATTTAGTGTGACCAATGCACCTAACCAGCATGTTTTTCGGAAGCAACCAGAGCACCTGGAGAAAACACATGCAGGCATAGGGAAAATGTGCAGACTTCGCACAGACAGTGACCCAAGCTGGGAATTGAACCCAGGTCCCTGGAGCTGTGAGGTAGCAGTGCCAACCACTGTGCCATCATGCTCAGAGCTGCTCTGAATTTCTATGTGAGTGAGTCATTCCAGGGCAGTACGGGAGACTTGTGTGCCATCTCCCAATCGGACACACACAAATGCATCCGGAAAGTTACACACATTCTTTATGTGAGGACTTTTAACTTGTATTGAGACCCACGTGAGCCAAGATAGCAAGGCCATGGTCTTTATCAGTTTAGTAGGCTTGTGCCTACAGAGCAAGGTTTGAATGACTGTACCCATGTGGCCCTGCTCTCACTATGGCACCTTGCAGCACCATTAATGAACTACAAGAGATACAACTTTCTTAGCGAGCAACTTATCTGTGACCACATAACACACATCATGCTGGTGTGTGCCTGTTTCCTGGGGAACATCCATGAAAGCCACATCTTTGGACGCTCTTAAATCCCAGTTATCTTTGAGGGAGAGGGGTGGCTAGAGGAATGGCTCCCAGAAGGTACCCACTCAGGAGGTGGCTGATGACATCAGTGCAGAGGCCACAAACAGCAGTGCAGATTCGTTATAATGAGGCTCATGCTGCAATTCATGTGCTGGTCTAGCAGGCGATTGGCCTGCTGAAGATGCCGTTTTGGTCCCTGGACCAGTGAAGGGATGCCTTACAAAACAGCACCCAGAGGATCTCCTGTATCATTGTAGTCTGATGTGTTCTCCGCAACTTGGCACTACAGAGGGAAGACCACCTGGACCTGGAGCGATGAAGGATAGCCACATCACCTTGGATGAGGAGGATAATGAGGAGGGTGGTGAGGATGATCACACAGAGGAGGAGGCAGAAGAAGCCCAGGTAGTGGTCAGGGCCCGAATGAGCCACCAGGTTAAGGATGGCCTCATAGCGTCTTGTTTCGGGAATGAGCAGGACTGGGGAGCAACTAACTCTCCCACCATGGGTTTCTAACATCTACCCAGTAATATGGTGCTAGCAATATGCTCTCATGTTGTTGCCAAACATCATGTGCAGAGTGTTGAAACTATTGGCCAGACTCTGCAGGGTAATGAAGCTGACTTGCCTTGAGGAATATTCCTCTCATCCTCTGCAATATGCCTGACTCTTGCCTGACACAGAGCTTCACACATCTGTGACATTAGTGTACCTTTAAGAAAGGTTTTATTCAAAATATGGTTTCTGCAGCTCTTACAGTTTTAGTGATTTCTTAGCTCACAGCTTTAGTAATGTCATTGTTGCCTGGCTGACTATGCTACTTAAGTGGCTTAAATGGCTTTGTTTGTGTTTACTTTGGGATTAGTTTTATGATCCTGCATTGTTAGGAGGTTGGTCGTGTGTTTTTGGACGTTTTTTTTCATTTTCAGTTTAGAGCTGCAAGTTTAAGTTAAAAAGCTGAAAAGAAGCATTTTCTCTCTTTGTTGTTTTAAAAATTCTGTTGGTTAGCTGAAAACAAAATCTTGTTTACCTGAAGGGTGAAAATCTGCTGTAGTTGGGGCTGGACCAGGGCCTTTCTGGTCCAGTTTTAGGAAACTGCCTTGGCTTCAAATTGTTCAGAGCGAATCCAAGAAACTGCAGATTTCAACCAAAGGACTCAATTTCCAGTATTAAGTGAGAATGTCTTTTGCTGTGTTGAACTTGTTTAAAAGGTTTTGGCAATGGTTTTAGTTTTGATTGGAACATCTTAGATATATCCATTAAGAGTAATATATCATTGTGGTTGATCTGAATCTTGTTTGTAATTTATAAAAATTCTTGCTAGTTTTTCTTACTAGTTAACTATATTCTTAAATAAACTAATGGGTCGTTTGAATCACACCTGAAGTGGAACATCTCATGCTTATCCTAGCTGAATTCAAAATGCAAAACTTACAATTCAGGCAGGTCCCATTAAACACTTTGCCATTTCTAACCTGAACCATAATTGATCCTGCCATTGAATGGCCTTATCTTAATGCTCAGAAACGTGGGATATACAGTGTCAACTATTGCAAACCCCATCCACATCAAGGGTCCTGGAGTTCACATCCATCTTACATCCGAGATGGCACCAGCCTGGCAGCACCTCATCAGTCCTTGACCTCATGATCACTAGGGAACATGAGAGGCGTGCACTTTGATAAATTTGGCAGTGAGAGGGTTCACTCTTTCATTGGGAGATAGGCTCCAGGGTGGGAGGGGGAAGGAGGGGTGGCACGTCGGGCATGTCAGCAGCAGAGCCTCCATACTGTGTCACCAGTGTTTTAAACACAAACAAAAATATATATTTATATGTATAACAATTGCACTATTGTCATTACACTATCTACAATAGTAGCCATGTTCATCTGTGCCTATTTAAGTACTTAGAGTTTCTTAATCATCCTGACGTTCCCACAATATCTATAATATTCTCCAGGATCCACAGTTGAGGATGAGACAGCCAGCTGACTTTCCTTGCAGTGTTGGTCTCATTGCACTGAAGTGAAGCCACCATCTCCTTGGATAGAAGGTGATGGAAAACTCCATTCCGCTTTGCAGTCGGAAGAAGGCTGCTGTCACCTCTTCCTGATTTTTGTGACTTTGCCTTTTCAGCTTTAGCAGCTGTGGGATGACTGGGCCCAGGGGCCTGGGGCTCAGTGGAGGACTGGGCTCCAGCATCCATCTGAGTGGCATTCCCTGAAACTTCCCTGCCTTCACCTGCCATGGATCTTCAGCTGTGAGATGCTCACTAGGAGGGGACATGGTGATCGAGAGAGATGGAAATGAAGTCCTTGTGCCTGGTTTTGGAAACCCCTGAGGTGGCTGGTTGACAGATGGAATTGCAAGTGGGAGAGATGTCCAATAATGTCCAGAGAGGGATTGGAGGTGGCTCTCTTACTTTGGCTGAGAGAAGAAGATCATTCGGCTTCTTCCGACTCTACTGCCCCATCCTCTTTTGAAGTGAGCTTGAACTCATCAGAGCTGCCCCCGTATCCCAAGCCAGGGTGGCGGCTCTGCTGAAAGGCCATCTCCTGGAGCAGGTGCTGGACTGGGAGTAGAGTGCATCTCAATCCAGCATTCTGGTGAGGGATCCTTCCAAAAAGTGAGATGTGGACTTCCTGGCTGCCACCCTCAGGGTTAGATCCAGAACAGGTATAGGGGAGTGCTGGGGTGCTGCCGGTGTGGAGCTCCCCAGTGATTGCAGCGATTAAGTTATGGTGGAGAGAGCGAATCAGATGGAATACACTGTGGCGTGATTCTCATGGGCATAAAAGTTTTCACTAATGAAGCATAAGATTTAATGGGACGAAAATCACTCCATTTTTGTGGCAAAATCAATACCCTGTCATTTTTTGGTAAGATTCCGTCTAACATGTCCAACAATACAAACCTCCTTTGAACTAGAGTCAAGTACCAGCCTATATTGTGCATTCAAATCCTGCCTCTGAGCTTGAACCTACAGCTTTCAAATTCAGAGGTAAGAATGCTAATAACTTAGCCAAGCTGACAGCTTAATGATTCCATAGGTTTAGCATAATGCCTATTTAATTTTATCAGACACTGGACCGAATTTACCAAAACATTGCATTCGTTTTTGGATGTGAAAACTTGGTAAAGTTGGGCATGAGGTGAGTAACGCCCCATTCCCCCTTTACCAATGGCCGAAAATAGCTGCAATCTGGACCGTGCGCAAAACAGGTGTGATGTCAATTTAAGTGCATTTGCACGCATTTAAATTGACTTAATGAGCTGCGTGCCCAAACTTACTGGCACCTCCCCCTTCCTCACTGCATTTGTTTTGATTCGGATGCCCCAGTTTCTGAAGAGGTAAATTCAGAGCTTCCAATGGCTCAGTTCAGTGGTGATGGGGAGGAGGGAAGCAGGTCAGATCGCTCTCAGGTGGAGGGGTAGGGAGCCAGATCAGATGGCTCTCTAATGGGGGGAGAGAGGTGGTCAGATGGCTATCTGCTGGGTGGTGGTGGGGCTGCAGGGGCTAGGGGAGTCACATCACTCTGCGCGATTGGTGGGTGGAGGGGGAGTTCCACTGCCACCGTGAGTGCGATTGGTAGGGGGGAAGAGGGAGTTCACTGCTGCTCTGTGTACAATTGGTGGAGAGAAAGGGGGCACGGGACCGCCATTTATTTGGTAGGTGGTAGGTGGAGGATAAGGGAGCCAGTTATATTGTGGGAGTGAGGGCAATGTCTGTGGGGGTCAGGGGGAAGCATTATTGGGCTTGAGAACAATCTGACATGGGAGCATTTTTCTAATTTCTAATTTACTTTTTCTGCACATGCGCAGTTGAAGGGTCTGATTGGAGCTGCAGGGTTTCAGGCACAATAAGCCCTGCCCGCGGACTTCAGCAGTGCGATTCAGAACTGCTGATATTTTTTCAGGGAGAGTGTATGGGGGCGTGGAGAACAGATCGAAAAATTAGATCTGAAATAATCCCAGTTTCAAGTCTACCCAGCAGTTAGAAATCCGGTAAAATCAGCCCCTTAGCACCATGAAGTTGCTCGCCGCATCTCTCTTCATATCTATTATTAATTTCATCTTTGTGTGCATTTTGTTAATCAATTGGAGCAAATCTTTTAAACTCATCTGTTCTGTTGATTGTACATTGGAAATATCTCCATGCTGCAGTATAATATTTGCAATCATGAAGCTGAAATTCCGAAGGTGAAAAAAATCTCCTGTGTCTCAGACACAAATGTGTTAGATTATGCCTCAAGCTGTGTGAAAACAACATTATTCCGGATGTATCTCAGCCCACAATATCATAAGATGTTGGAGCAGAAGCAGGCCATTCAGCTGATCAGATCTGTTCCACTATTTGATGAGACAATGGCTGAACAGAAATGATAATCCTCAGCTCCACTTTCCTGCCTTATCCCCATAATTTGTGATTCCCTTACTGATTGAGTCTGTCTATCATAACTTTGAACATACCTAACGACCTGATTCCACAGCTCTGTGGTGAAGAATTCCTCAGATTCACTATCTTCTGAGAGAAGAAATTCCTTCTCATCGCTGTCTTAAGTGGGTGACCCCACACTCTGAGATTATGCCATCTGATCCAAGACTCTCCCATAATGGTAAATAACCTCAGAGTTTCTACATTGTAAAGCCCTCTAAGAATCCTATATGTCTCAATAATTCTCCTCCAGTTCTTCTAAACTCGAACCTACTCTCCTTTTAGAAAATCCTTTCATATTCATAATCAACCTCGTAAACCTTCTTTGGACTGCCTCCAATGCCAGTATATCTTCCCTTAGATAAAGGGAAGAAAAATGTTCTCAGTATCCCAGGTATGGTCTAACTAACACCTTGCATAGTTTTAGCAAGATTTCTCTTTTTACATTCCATTCCTTTTGAAATGAAGGCCAAAATCCCATCTGCCTTCCTATTACTCGTTGAAATTGCATGCTAATTTTTTGTGGTTTATGCGCAAAGACCCCCGATCCCTCTGTGCTGCAGCTTTCTGCAGTCTTTTGTTATTTTAATGATATTCAATAACTTTATTCTTCCTACCAAAGTGCATAACTTTATGTTTCCTTACTTTATAATCCACCAGCCAAGTTTTTGCCCACTCACTTACACTGTCCACATTCCTCTGTAGACTTTTTGCATCATACTCATCACTTGCCTTCCGACCAACTTTGTGCTATCTGCAAACTTGGCAATAGTACATCCACTGTCCTTGCCAAAGTCATTAATCTTGATTGGATTTTTTTGGATTGCTTGCAAAATATTTCATGTATTTGCCATGTTTTGGTTATTCCTTTCTATGGAATGAAGTAATTGACTCTTTGTTCATTAGATAGAGAAAAAAATCATGGCCCTTTGCGTGACACACAGATAGATCTGTGGAACCTTCAGTTCTGATACTGTCTGTTGGGCAATATCTAAACAAATTCGAAGCAAAATTATTAATTGCCAAATGAAAACAGAACATGCTGTAAATACTCATCAGTTCTGGCAACTTCAGTGGGAAGAGAAGCTGAGTTAATCTTTCAGGGCCATGACCTTTCATCAAAACTATTAAGCTCCATTCTGGCAAATAAGGTTGATGGTATTATAAGTGAAACAATCCTTGCATATTGTATTTCTTATTCGCAAAAGTGTTGCATCTTATTTGAACAATTTTTGAACGCTGTGTATGAGTTAATCCATATTCTCAACGTTGCATCAAGATAGGGGCCTTTGCTTCAGCACATTTGTGCCCCATTCTGTTCCCTGCTGGTATTTCATAAAATGCCAGGGAAAGTAAGGAGCATAAAGGGACATTCTCCTTTGCAGGCCATCTCTGCCCATTGTGAACATACTGTCCCTACGTCCCTATGGCTACTCAAAGCTAGTGCCCTCCACATCACTGGGCCCATCAGCCCAGCCCAAGCCTGGTGATACCCCAAGACTGGAGCAAAGTTCTTGCTTTAAGGAAATGAATACTCTTCCTAGTCTTGCATTGCTGAGGGAGAGCCATAGCTACACAGAACAGGCTCTTCACTGCTGTTTTAATTGGGTTTGGAGACCATTGTGCCTATATAATCCAGCCCTGTGTAACTCGATTTACATCTCAGATAAACAGTCATTCATGGCTTTAGACTGGAAACCCGAACCATAAATTGAAATGAACTGCAGTAGAAAAATAGGAGAGGCAAAAATAGCAACAGAAAATCTATCTTTGTTTTACTAAAAGCTATTAGCATTAAAATGCATTTAGCGTTTGTCATCTATTAGTTTCACAAGAGAATTTCAAGACCAGAATCGATTAACATATCAGATTAATATAATAAAACTATTCCTGACATATGAGTGACATTAATCTATGCTAACATTTGACTTGGCATCATGATCAGAGTACTGAAAGATTGGCAAGCCTGCAAGCAAAGAATTCTCCAGTGATCGAAGGATTAACGGTAACATTTATAGCAGCATAAATAGGGAAGGATGCTGGGTAAGACATGGCTGTATAGGATGCTGCATTGAGTAATATTCATATAGCTTGTGGCACAGAGTGCTTTGTTGTGAACAATACTGGGCAATCCAGGATGGAGTTAACAACATGGAGGCGATTCTCCCAATAACAATTCTAAGTGCCAAATTCATGTAAAAACTGGCGTAACTCCTGCTGGTTCTTTTTGGCGGGATTTTTAAAATAAATCTCCCATAGTCTCTGTGCTTTGGAGAGATTCACACTGAAAATCAGGGGGCCTATTCCTGCTGGAGAGGCTGCCAACATAGTGCTGAGCGAGGCCACTATGCTTGCACCAATCTGAATGTAGAGATGCCAGTGTTGGATTGGGATAAACACAGCAAGAGGTCTGACCACACCAGTTTTAAATCCGTCCGATTTATTTGACAGTAAACTTGCAAGCTTTCGGCTTTGTAGTCTTCTTCAGGTGAATGAGGTGTTCTGGTCAGCAATCTGTAAACTGTCTGTGCTGATATGTGTGCTATTGCAGACCAGAACACCTTATTCACCTGAAGAAGGCTACAAAGCCGAAAGCTTGCAAGTTTATTATCAAATAAATCGGTTGGATTTAAAACTGGTGTTGTCAGCCCTCTTACTGCATGCACCAATCTGTCAGAGCAGAGATTGGCACATGCACAGTAGCTCCTCACTGATCGCTGACCAGCTGAATTGCTAGTCAGCACAACAACTCTGCATCGCTGGCCTTCCAACGACCCCCCCATCCCCCAATCGCTGTCCTTCCACACCTCCCCCGGCCAGCAATGATGTCCACCCTCTTCTCATGGTCCAGTCTCACCTCCCGGACCCCCATTCCCTCGGCATCTCCACCAGCAGTCCCGACCTCCTACTAGCAGTCCCAACCACACTTCACAGGCAGCCTCAACCCCCCTGACTGACAGCTCACTGCTCACCACCTGGATGGCCAGCCCTGATCACCCCCTTCCCTCCCTCTGCCAATGATCCCTATACAGTGTGGCAGTGGGGTTTCCCATCCTCATTGGCCCCTAACAGGCCCCACTCCGCTTACTCTACACCCTTGGCATTGCCCAATCCCTGGTGGGAAATGCCAAGTTGCCCCTTGGGAATTGTCACTTTGTTCCTTGGGCAGAGATAGAAGACCAGGCTGGCCCGGCCTAGTTGGCAATGCCCAGTGAGCACCCGTCTCCTTAACCTCCAACCACCTGGGTCAGGCTGCCTGTTTCTGTTAGTGGGGAGCTGTTGTAAACCCCGCTGGAGTGAACCACTACTGACGGGTGTTGGTGATGATGGGGGGTGGGGAGGGGAAGGAGGAGGGAGAAGGAGGGCAGGTGGAGGTGTTAGCAGACCCGGAGACTTCAGTCCCAGGCCCGCTCATGACATTGAAATGATGATTTAAATCTGGTAGAAATTCTGGCCCCAAAAATGCACAAAGGCTGTGGCACCCAGCAGGATGCCTGCTAAACAGTCTCCGCTGATGTCTCCCAGGCTGGGAGAATCTGCCCCTCCCTCCCCCCTCCCCGGCCCCTGCCATGCCAGTTTCTATTAGTGAAGCAGCAGAGCTGTAGGCATTTTCATCTCTGATGTTATGCAAAACTTTGCGTCAACCTTGAGAATCTGCAATTAAACAATGGCTGCATCAAGGAAACCATTTTCTTTAGAAATATTAAACAGAACCCAAGTAGTTGTTTGGGATAATTTAGTTCTTAATACACAAAGTTCAATTAATACCTGCTTTAGAATGTACATCCAACCTAATAATTCCTGTTGCATTTTGTCAAACAAAACTAGCAGATGTTGAAGATGCCATTCCCACAAGTTAGTCCTCCCACTGGTCCAGCAGCATGGCTCCTCATATAAGAAGGAGGTTGTTTCCAGAAGAAGCCAAGACAGCATGATGACAATTTAAACAAATTGGTCTTCACATTGTTGACTGCAAACTTTCTTCCCCTTGTTTTCACACCACCTGCTAATTGTGCCATTAGAGATGATTGGCAATCTCTTCAGGAAAGCAATTACTTATCTCTTCTGAGATGGAAAGAAATGAGCAATATTTTTGAAATGCAACATTTTCTCTGAACTTCTAATTAGAATTTAAGTCTGTAAATGGTAATTGACCAGAATTTTCAAAAAGGAAACCAGGAATAATCCTGCCATTGGGTCCAAATGTGGGAACCGAGCCTCTGCAGCCGAGTGGCGCAATATTGAGTGGCATTCTATTGCTATCCAATTAGAAAGGCAGACTGCCTCTCACCAGCTGCTGGCTCAAAGGGCTGGTAATGCTGTAACTTCAACTGTTAGAGCTTGGCACAGCTGAAAGAAGCTAAAGATGTTTCCGTGTTGATGCTCGCTCGAAAACAAGGTTTCTTTTTCATGCAGGGGCCAGGCAGGCACAAAGACCCCAGTAATTGGGCTGGTTTGGATGGGCCACTTTCCAATACCGTAGTCATCGGGGGAGCCATTGTCATAGTAGAGGGAGAGGCACTTTGAACTGTGGAGTGGTTAAAAGGGTGGGCTTCCTCCAGGAACCCAGTGGGAAGCCACCAGGGTTTATTGGCTAGTCTTGCGATGATGATGTTTCACAGTGCCAGCAGAATGCCAGTGAGGGAGGGAAGTGGCTTTAATTGGGCACTTAATTTGGCATATTTGTTTGTCAGTTGATAGTCGTTCCACTGAAGTTCCATTCCTGATGGTGTTCAGTGGCAGCAGGAAGTTGTTGGGGTGCTCTCCTGATGTCTTCTCCCATCATTATAGTAGCCTTGCTGCCTCGCTTCCCATTCCTGGTGAATCAGTGGGAGGGATTTTCTGGGCTAGTTGGCAGCAACTATCATGGAGGGTTGGAGTGGCAAATCAGGAGAAGGCCAACAATTGGTTTTATGCTGTTGTAAAATCTTTTTGCCAATGTTTGCTTCACCAATCAATGGTGTGCTGCATTTCAAGCTGTGGTGCGTTGGGAACATCATTTAAATATATTTGCATCTTATTATAACCCCTGTTTGCCAGAATCCCACCCCTCTCCCCACCCCACCAGCTGGATCATTCAGGCACATCAGTGTGCATTTAAAACCATTTGTTTCACAATAGAATAAAAGTGATTGCGCATCTAGTGACCTGCACTTCACTTATCATATTAAGGTTAGTTTATCTACTTTATATCACACAACACTCTCAGTGATCAGTGCCAGGCTTTCACAGGCTGCACCATATTGCTGTGATAGAATCAGAGATTCCCTACAGCGTAGAAGGCCATGGGCCCATTGAGTCTGCACTGACAACAATCCCACCCAGGCCCTATTCCTGTACTCTTACATATTTACGCTGCTAGTCCCCCTGACACTCAGGGGCAATTTTACATGGCTGTTCAACCTAACCTGCATACATTTGAAATGTTGGAAGAAACTGGAGCACCCGAAGGAAACCTAAACAAACAGGGGAAGAATGTGCAAATTCCATATAGATAGTCACCTGAGGCTAGAATTGAACACAAGCGCCTGACACTGTGAGGCAGCAGTGCTAACCACCTTGCCGTCTGTCAGAGGATATTGTAGGCATCTTTTTACCTATTAGACAACTGGTAAGGTGGGAATGGCTTCTCAAAGGTTGCAGAGTTGGATTGTACTGGGAAGATGATGAGGAGGTGTGGGGACCTGGCCTCAGCAGACAAGAAACTGCAGGGCTGGAGCTGCACGAGTGGGAAGATTGCACTCAGACACATAACTGGTGGGGCAAGTGGAGGTGGTGGAGTGGAGAAGGATCGAGGGATTAACATCCTCTACAACGGTACCCTATAAGAGGCAGGAATGGTTGCATGATCCTTAGTGGGCTGTTAGCTGTGTGCCTTCAATCTGTTCGTCAAGGAGATCCACTTTAAACAAGGGAGCTACATTCTGTGTAACGCCAATGGTAGATCAGCTAAATAGTATTTGGAACAAGGCTGCTGATGATATTCTGCTGCTGTGAATCCATTTAGAGATGGTACATTTGTTTGTGATGCATTCTTTCAAATCGCACTGATATTATTCACTGAGATCGATAGATCTTTAATCAGTGGAGGAGTTAAAGGTATGGGGATAAGGTAGGAAAAAGAACTTAGTGAGTGTTAGATCTGCCATGATCATATTTAATGATGCAGCAAGCACCTAGGGTTGAATGGCCTTCTCCTCTTCCTTTTTCTTATAATCTTATCCTCTTATGGTCTTCCAAGCTGAATTGGAAGGACATGCAGCCTTTGGAGAGAGTACAGAAAAGATTTACCAGTATGATGAATAAATTGGGCTTGTTCCCTGGAAAGACAAAGGTCGATGGGCGACATAATAGAAATTTATAAAATTATGAGAAGTATAGATAGGGTGAACAGTTGGAAACTTTTTCCCAGGGCAGAAATGACAATTACAAGAGGGTACAAGTTCAAGATTAGGGGGGAAAAATTCAGCAAAGATGTGTAGGGGAAGTTTTTTACACAGAAGATGGTGGGGGCCTGAAATACACTGTCAAGTGAGGTGGTTGAGCGAGGTCCGTTAGCTATACTTTAGACTTATCATGGTAGGCATATGAACAAATGGGGAATAGAGGGATATAAATGGTTGGTCTAGATGGGTAAACGTGTTCATCGTAGTCTTGTAGGACTGAGGAGCCTGTTCCTGTTCTGTACTGATCTTTGTTCTTTGGTCGCCTTGCTGGACTTCCTGCAACCAGAGGTGGGATAGAAGACATTGTGGAGAGACCCCACAGCATTGGCAGATGGTTCATGGAGGCATCACAAAACCTGGGAGTAGGAGTCCTCTTACTTTAGGGAGCAACATGCAGCAATCGCAAACTCCATAGACAGAGGTAGATATGTGTAGATGCAGTTTAAATGTGGTGGCCGGAGTGAGGAAGTGCTGAGGTCATAGCATAGCAGGCAAATTGAGTTTGCCCACCAGCGATTGGCAAGTTTCTCATGCCTGTATAATTAGTGAGGCAGGGAATGGACAATATGGCGTGAAAACCCACTATTGCAGTCGGTAAAACGCTGATTTTCATGGTTTTCAGAGCAATTCAGGGAAAAATTATTAAAAGGATTTTTTTGATTTTGCCTACACAATATAAAATTGTTAAAGGCCTCATTTATAGTCAGTAACCAATTCAGTACATTGAAAAGGACATCAAGGTTTGATTTCAAATAACAGGAATTTGAGTCAGACCCTCTCACCTGGTTTATCCTAATATAGAGCATTCATTACTAGGAAAATATTGGAGGTGACATTTGAAGAAACTAGTATAATAGCATCATTTGAAACAATTCTAAGCTATTATCCGCTATTCACAGATGTATATATGTGCGATAAGTTGAAAATATTGCTTTGAGCTCCACAACACAGTGTGTAACTGGTTTATCTGGGCCATGGAGTGGGTTGACATTAATTTCGAGTTCTTATAGCACTAATCAAAGGAAGGAAACACTCCAACAATCCAATGTGCATGAACTGCTGGCTTATTTGTCTAAATAATAAGGCACTGCATTTCCAATTCAATATATGCAAAGCATATTGAGATTGTTCTGAAATGTTTTAAGGCATTATGCAATTGCAGGTCCTCCTTTCATTACAAATGTAATCTGTTTTTGCTGTGTTTAAAAAATTGAAACACTGCTAGCAGTGATAATATTGGTGAGTATTGCATACATTCCTTTGATTAGTGTACTACATTTTTAGAACATCATTCGTAGGACATGGGCATCATTGACTGGCTAGCGTTTATTGCCTATCCCTAATTGCCCTTAAACTGAGTGGTTTGTTTGGCCATTTCAGAGGGCAGTTGACAGTCGACCACATTGCTCTGGAGTCACATGTAGGCCAGATCAGGTAAGGACAGCAGATTTCTTTCTCTAAAGGACATTAGTGAGTCAAAAACAAAACAGAAAATGCCGGAAAATCTCAGCAGGTCTAACAGCATCTGTGGGGAGAGAAAGAAGAATGTTTTGAGTCTAGATGACCCTTCTCCAGAGCATCAGTGAAGCAGATAGGTTTTTCCAACAATCAACAATGGTTTCATGGTCATCAATAGATTCTTAGTTCCAGATTTTTTTAATGGAATTCAAATTCCACCATCATGGGATTCGAACTTAGTCCTCAGAACCTATGTCCATCTGAATTTCTGGATTTATAGTCCAGTGATTAATAGGCCATTGCCTGCCCCAATCTACTACTATATACACAAGGATGTGACTATTGTGTGTATGAGTGTGTGTGTGTGTGTGTGTGTGTGTGTGTGTGTGTGTGTGTGTGTGTGTGTGTGTGTGTGTGTGTGTGTGTGTTGATAAAACATATTGGAAATAATTTAAAAGTTGCCATTCTTTCCTTTACAACTTTTTCATTTGTCTGCATTGGATATTCGTGCGATGAGGACAGCAGAGTGGCAGAATGGTTAGCATCACGTCACCAGAAGCCTGGATTCAATTCTGGCCTTGATGACTGTGTGGAGTCTGCAAGTTCTCGACATGCCTGTATGGGTTTCCTCTGAGTGCTCTGCTTTCCTCCTTTGACATCCTTTGTCACTGTGACCATGGCAAATCATCCCTCCTCATTCTGCATGATTCTATCTGTAGCCTTTGACACAGCTCATCCTATCACCCAATGTATAGCTGCTTGGAACTGCACTCAGCTGGTTCTATTCCTATCCAGCCAGCTGTCAGAGAACCACCATAGCCCTAAACAGCAATGTTTGAAAGTACAATATCAGGCCAGCTCCTACTTATCATCACCTCTCTCTTTATTTAAACTGTCTCAAAATTGTCAGGGTGCTTATCCAAAATCCAGTACTGGATGGGCACAAATTTCCTCCAATTTAATATTAGGAAGACTAATTTTTTTTTGGTACCTGCTATGAAAGCTCTGCTCCCAAGTTACCAACTCTATCTCTCTCCTTGGGAACTGTCTGACATCAGCATACTTCTTTACTTGACTTCTAGATGAGCTTCCAACTATACATCCATGCCCTCAATAAGATAGTCTATTTTCAGCTCTGTAACCTTTCCTGACTTCACCCTTGTCTCACACCATCTGTTGCTGAAATCCTTATCCGTGCCTCAGTCAAATGTAAAGGAAACAATCTGTACACCTGGCCAACCTCCCATTTTCCATCTTCTTTCAACTTAAGACAGGATGGGTAGTCAGAAGCTGTTTTCCAGGATGGAAGTGTCAATTAGAAGGGGGCACAAGTTCAAGATGAGAGGAGGAATGTTTAAGGGCAATATGCAGGGGAAGGTTTTCATGCAGAGAGTGGTTTTGTCTGGAACATACTATTACAGGACGTAGTGGAAACAGCACATTAACAATATTTAAGAGACATTTGGATGGGCACATGAATAAGAAGCCAATAGAGGGATACAGTCTGAGTAAGGGCAGAAGTTTTTTTTAGTTTAGTTAGGGCACCATGATCAGTAAAGAGTTTGGTGGGCTGAAGGGCCTGCTCCTATTCTGTACTTTTCTTTGTTCTTTGTAATGTAAAATTCTGCTGTCCATATTCTAACTCACAGCAAACTTTGTACATCTATTACACAATCACTGACCTGTGCTCTAACCCAGTGAAACAATAGCTCATTTTTATCTCATCCTTATGGCAATAGCCCTCTCGCAGCCTAATGCATCTCTTTCTTTGTAACCTCCCCTTGCCTTTCAATTTTGGTCTTTTCAGCATCCTGGATTTTAACTTCTTCACCATTGGAGGCTGCACTAAAACCCTTAGCTTTTCCCTCAAAACTCTCTCTATCTCTTTCAATATCATTTCGCTAATATTGAGTTCTTGTCACCTTCACTAATATTTTCTTATGTAGCTCACTATCAAATTTGCTTCAATAATTGCTCCTGTGAAACTCTTGGGCCATTATATTATGTAAAAGGCACAACTGAGTGTAAGTTGTTGTAGTAGGTATATGCATATTTTAGTTAGCGCTTCTAATAAATGGATTTACCAGGCATGTTAATGTGTAGAGTGATCTTTCAGCATATATTTAAAACTGAAAATGTTTGCAACAATCCAGCCTGGCTGGAAACATTCTGCAGCATACGGTTGGCAGGATATGTAAAAACTCAAGAAGAGGAAATAAGCTACATCTCCAAACTTCAACAGCAGTAAAATAGATTTGGCATTTCTACTTCATCCAAAACAAAAGAGAAAACAGCTAAAAATGTTTTTTTTTCAACGTATAGAACTTTGAAACATTTCATTACCAATTCTATTTCCATCTAGCTTCTAAATAAAGGTATCACAATTAGCGATAGCATTGTTCTGTTAGTCTAAATGACAATAATACATTACCTCAGCAGAAACAGGAGCAGCATTAGCTTAACCCAGAACAGAAAACAATCAAGTGAATCACTATCATTCCTCCTGCTATTATTGATTTTCTGAATGATACTTCTTCTAGATGTACATAGCACTTGCTCCCTCGCCCAGAATTACTGTAGTCACCATCCACAGGCAGTTTCTAGTTTCTTAGATGACGACCATCTCACAAATAGCGGAAAAGCTACCTATTCCATTTATATCATCAGTGCCCCAACTGTTAGCTAAGTCTCAACAATACTCCAATGCAGATAACCCCCATTGCTTTGATCTTTTGACGAAATATAATGAATGGGAAACAGTGTATTTACATTGTGAAAGAATTACTGCTTTTATAGAAATGCTACGACAAGTTCTTTTGCAGCACAGAATGATGATACTACTCTTAATACTGATACACATGAACATGCAAGACAGATGGAGGAAAAGGCCTATTGATACAGGCAGCCTGTCCCATTCTGTAGTGATTCAGTTGCATCACAGCACATATCTCCTACCAAATCTCTACTTCCAGAGTCATCATGCCAATCTAAATTGAGAAAGGAACTGAAGCTTACGTGTTGTTAGTCCCCGGGAGGGCAGCAGTTTGACAACACTGAACGAAGAAAGCAAAGATGAAGATGTCCAGTCGGTTTCCTCAATCTACAGTTCTGTTCCATCCACTTCCAGTTTAATTTATATGCTTTGGAAGACAAAGTCCTTCAAAGGAAAAATATACTTTTCCTGTCTCTCTAAAATAAATAACCAATTTTTCCCTGAACATCATTTCTCCATCACAGTTATGTAGCTGACTGGAAAAAATTGTCTTTTTAACTTCCAACTTTATTCTACTCTGGAGAATGAAATGTTGTTATGATTAATTATTCATAATCTTACTATGCTGTATCTCCCAGAAGTTTCATTTCTATCTTCTCTTATTCTTGATATCTATTAGAATCAATATTAACATACTTTATACATAATTTGTTTGATTCATTATTTATCACTAGGACTATTTATCATACTTTGTTTATTAGTAAATATATGCAATCACTTGGACAATGTTGTGCCTTTGTCCTGGCTTCCAAAGAAATAAATCTGTTGAATTTGGTATCATCATCCAGTTGCTATCAAAACTTTGGATGATGAACCCACATCAATAACTTCACAACAAGGAAGGTAGTCAACACTTATCACTCATATCTGCCAAAGGCTGTGTAGAAAATTGATTTCAATAATGCATAGAAGCCGACTCTTGATTTACATAACATTCTGAGCAATTAGAAATCAGGACAAAACACCCATTTTCACAGCATTTAAATTTATTTTGATAGCTAACTTGTGTGAAAAGTGCAGAATACTTCAAAATGTTTATCATTCTTCCAGAAAACAACATGATGCAAAAGTTATCAATTTTATATGACTCCCAGATTACTTTCAAGTTAGTGTGCTTAGCAAAATATAAAAAGTCTTCTGTTTCATGGTAATTGAACACAAGATTGCTGGCATCTTACATGCTTTGAATGTACTGTGCTAAAGCTGTTAAGTGCTGAATTTGGCTTCCTTGGCAAATTTATTAGTTTACAAACATTACATTATCCAATGCAATTCAGGTGTAAAAAAAGTTAAATGCTATTTTTAGCAGGGTGTACTAAACACAAAATTACAGTATTTTTTGTACCAATTTTGCTAAAGTGTCTGTTACTGTGTCCTTGGCGATAAAAGAACTTCTTTCATACAAAAAGTGATTGATGCTTGCTGATGTCAAACCTGTGGGCTGAAGTGTCAATGATAATATCGCTTAAAGATGATTAGATTTAACCAAAATGGTACAACCAATACCTTGAAACTAAAAGGGCCAAGAAAATTGCAATACATTATCAATAGTAGAAATTGATGGGGATCACAGTTCTAAACTCGTGTTCTATTGGAAATTTGGGATTCGTATAACTGTGCTCACTTGAATTCTAAAAAGGACCAATACACTGATGTGTTTCAAAACAGAAGTACCTAAATCAGCTGAAATTATTTTCATTTGAATTGCTGTTGGAATGTACTCCTGTTGTGAGTGTGCCCTTCTTCACCAATATAGTAGATGCTATTGTGCGAGCTTTCTGCTTGCCATTGTGTTGCCTTAGTAAGTTGCAGAGCACCTGAAAGGCAGGTGCTGCATGGCCCAGTTTCTAGGCCATAAGTCTTACGTTTAAGTTTATTAGTGTCACAAGGAGGTTCATATTAACTCTGCAAAGAAAATACTGTGAAAATCCCCAATTCGCCAAACTCCAGCACTTGTTCGAGCACACTGAAGGAGAATTTAGCATGACCAATGCACCTAACCAGCGCATCTTTCTGACTGAGAGAGGAAACCGGAGCATTCGAAGGAAACCCATGCAGACACAGGAAGAATGTGCAGACTCCACACAGACAGTGACCCAAGGTGGTAATTTAAACTGGGTCTCTGGTGCTGTGAGACAACAGTGCTAACCACTGTGCCACCATGTTACCCTAGTGTCCTAATGACATTTCACTGCGCATTATATTTAATAACGTTGCTCCATTTATAATAAACTGTGCAAATTAACTCAGATAGAAGCTGGAGAAATGTTGTGCAAAAACGTAAAAGTTAATCTGTAAATATTTCAAAGGTTATTTTGGCCAAAGACTGAAACTGGGCATTAACTTGGTCCAATGCTAATTAGACAAGCCTGTTCAAAAGCTCAGAAAAATCACACAATTTTGATTGTAATGATAAATTACGATAATTTGAACAAGTCTAGAGATAGCATTCACACGCTGATTAGACACAATTTTCATCGAGCAGTATATATGAGCACTATGCACTGACTGCTGCTAAACAGTAGCATATTCTGAATGACAAACAGCAGCAGATGGTATGATAGCTCAAGGATCTAGAGAGATGAAATACAGGTTATTGGATGCCACATTTAAGGTCCTGGTGGAGGACATCCAGCATTAGCCAACATAATTAAGGACCTCACACACCCTGGATGTTCTGTCTTCCACTTTCTTACTTCAGGAAAAAGATACAGAAGTCTGAGGACACATACAAACTGACTCAAGAACAGCTTCTTCACTGCTGCCATCAAATTTTTGAGTGGACCTACCTTGCAGTAATTTGATCTTTCTCTATATCCTAGCTACGACTGTAATACTTCATTCTGCACTCGCTTGTTTCCTTCTCTATGAATAGTATGCTTTGTCTGTATAGCACGCATGAAACAATACTTTTCACTTTTTACAAATACATGTGATACTAATAACTCAACCCAATTCAAATCAAATCAACTCAGAGGAAGAGAGATGTTCTGAACCCGCAGAGAGATGTCATGTTGCCCCTTTTGTCTTCTTGTTTATCTCTCCTGCAGTAATTATCACTGCTCTATTTGGCCTCACATTCTTCATCCATTCCTTTTCCAGACAGAGGGGGACACCAAACAAGATGCTGATAACTAAGCACTCCCTTAATCCTTGTGACTCCTCTAAGGCACCCAATAAAGTGCAACAGCAGGGTGACCCTGATATCATTGACATCATGGAAGGACATTGCATGGACTTCTGATCAGTCTTAAGATCCTGATTGCCCTCGCAGAGAATTTCTGAAATCTACCAGTCATTCAAAGGAGATGGTCATTGCCTGGCACTTGCGTGGCACTGATATTACTTGCCACTAGTCTGCCCAAGCCCGAATACTGTCAGATCTTGATGTATTTGGAAATGAATTGCTTCTACATCTAAGAAGTCACAAATGGTGATGAACATTTTGTGGTCCAAAGCATCCCTACAGTGCATCAGGATTTCATTGACTCTTCAAAAGAACATCTTACATTGGCTCACCCTCTGCCCTATCCCCATAGCCCTGCACATGTACCATGATGAATCCAAATAACCTGCACACCTTTGAGACTGTGGGGGGAAACTGGAGCATCCAGAGGGAACTCATGCTGACACAGTGACCGAAAGCCGACATTGAACTTGGGTCCCTGGCACTGTGAGGTAGCAATGTTAACCGCGATGCCATTGTGTTACCCTAAACGTCTGAATTCATCATCACTTCTGACATTATGATGGAAGAAAGGCCACTGATGAAGCAGCTGTAGATAGTTGGGCCTAGGATACTACCCTGAGGAACTCCTGCAGTGATGTCTTGCAGCTGAAATGATTAATCTCCAACCAACACAAGCATCTTCCTTTGTGCAAGGTATGATTCCAATCAATGGAGAGTTTTTCCCCAATCCCTATTGACAGGTCGCTGTTGCTATCACTGCTGTTGAGAAGATTGGATCTGTCCTGATAGCCTCAGAAAGCTCCATTCAGCTAGACCATCTTATACCAACTGTCCCTTTTGTCCCTCAAAATTTGTGCAGAAAACATCTTTGACTACAAGTCCACCAGCAGTGGACCTCACATAATGTCCTCAAGACCATTCAGAAGAAAGAGGGTGATTGTGGATCCTGTCGGTTTGAACCCTAAGCAAATGGTCAAGGTCATTTGACAGAATATCTTAACAGTAGTCATGATGTGGAGGTGCTGGTGTTGGACTGGGGTAAACACCGGGGTAAACTGGTTGGACTTAAACTTGGTGTTGTGAGACTTCTTACTGACAATATCTCAACACCAGAACTTTCGTGCAAACACTAAATTTAAGTATGCTGGTGGTGAAATTCTTTAGATTCTCCTCGAGCCCTCGGGATCTCAGTAAAATCCAGACACTGTCTTCAAAGAGGCTAAAGTGGGAAAGAAACAAGTGCCTACATTTGGAACATACCTGTGCAAAGAAGTTCTGGGAAAAGATGCAATGATTTTTGTTAATGTTCATCCTAAGCAGCTCCATGCAGCAGGACTGTATGGGTTGTTCCAAGTGACAGACACTGAGATACATAAACACTGGAGGGTAATTGACCCAGTGAAAGAAATTCTTTAGTCTCCTTGAAACTTGTTGGTCTTCATTGACAGTACAAAGAGCTGTCAATGACTGAGTGTTTCAGATCACACAAACCGGCCACCCATCCATTGATTCTTCAACACTTCCTGCTGCCTCGGGAAAGTAGCCAGCATAATCAAGGACCCCATGCACTGGACGTACTTACTTCCACTTTCTTCCATTTGGGAAAACATACAAAAGTCTGAAAACATGGACCAACAGACTTTTGAATGGACCTACCGTATATTAAGCTGATCTTTCTCATCACCCTACCTGTAACTGCATAACTCCTGTATCCTATCCTTTTCTTTTTCCCGTATGTATCTTATGAACAATATGTTTTGCATGTATAGTGTGCAAGAAGCAATACTTTTCACTTTATCACAGCACAGGTAACAATAATAAATCAAATCAAATCAAATCAAATTGGTACATTCCCAGGCCTGAGGCAATGTATGAAGGGGCACAGTAAAACTTGAGGCAGCCACACAACGAGTCAATGGAGAAAATACACTGTCTAATTTCCACAAACGTAACATACTGAGGGATTAGAAGACTTAGTAAACCATTCAGGCTATATGCATGAGAGAACTAGAGGGAACTCAGTTGGAAAATATGAGAGTCTTCCATTTAGGATGGAGATGAGGAAAATTTCTCACAGAGGGTTGTGAGTCTTTGGAACTCTCCTGCACTGAAAGCACTGAAGGCAGGATCATTGAATATTTTCAAGACAGAAATAGATGGATTTTTGACTAATAAGGGAATCAAAGTTTATCAGGGATTGACAGAATATGGAGTTGAGGCCACAATCAGTTTAGTCATAGAACATAGAACATTACAGCACAGAACAGGCCCTTCGTTCTTCGATGTTGCGCCGACCAATTAAGAAAAAGCAATGACCCTCTAACCTAAACCATTCCCTTTTCGTCCATAAACTTATCTACTAACCTCTTAAACGCCACCAAACTTGGCGCATCTACAACTGTAGCAGGCAGGGCATTCCATACCCTTACCACCCTCTGGGTAAAGAACCTACCTCTGACATCCATCCTATAACTACCACCCCTTAATTTAAAGCTATGTCCCCTCGTGCTAGCTTTCTCCATCCTAGGAAAAAGGCTATCACTGTCCACCCTATCTAAACCTCTAATCATCTTATATGTTTCAATAAGGTCTCCTCTTAGCCGCCTCCTTTCTAACGAAAACAACCTCAAATCCCTCAGCCTCTCTCATAAGACCTGCCCTCCATACCAGGCAACATCCTGGTAAACCTCCTCTGTACCCTCTCCAATGCCTCCACATCTTTCTTATAATGTGGGGACCAGAACTGCACACAATACTCCAAGTGCAGCCGCACTAGAGTTTTGTACAGTTGCAACATGACGTTGCGGCTCCGAAATTCAATTCCCCTACCAATAAAAGCTAAGACTCCGTATGCCTTCTTAACAACCTTATCGACTTGATTGCCAACTTTCAGGGATCTATGCACATATACACCAAGATCCCTCTGTTCTTCAACACTATTAAGAGTCCTACCATTAGCCCTATACTCCACACATTTGTTATTCCTGCCAAAGTGAATTACCTCACACTTTTCCACATTAAACTCCATTTGCCACCTCTCGGCCCAGCTCTGCAACTTGTCCAAGTCCCTCTGCAAACTATAACACCCCTCTTCACTATCTACCACTCCACCGACTTTAGTGTCATCTGCAAATTTACTAATCCATCCTTCAATACCCTCATCCAGATCATTTATAAAAATTACAAACAGCAGGGGCCCCAAAACAGATCCCTGAGGTACACCATTTGTAACCGAACTCCATGATGAATAATTTCCATCAACCACCACCCTCTGTCTTCTATCAGCTAGCCAATTCCTAATCCAATTGGTCTTATTGAAAGATAGAGCAGGCTCACTATTGCTGCTAACTTATATTTGTATGTACATACATTCATAGAATGACATGAAATTTATTCTAAGTAAAACTATAACTTTAAGTGCAGTGAGATAGTTGAAAATGCCACATGCTGTATTAAATTGAACTGTATTGCATCTAAGATCAAGTTAAATCTGAACTTTTATATAATATACTTCTGATGAATAAGGTTTTTTTTAAAAAAACTGTGCACTAATGAACTGAATATTCTGGTCTAGATGTCAAAACATTGATTCTACTACTGAATTGAAGTTTAAAATTTCAATTACGTTCCCAGAACAGGCTGAGCGATTAAGTACTTTATTGATTCAGAGCCCTCCAGTATCATTCCATAATGATCTAAGTGGTTGTAGCAATAATTCAGTAAACTTGATCACACCAATTATGTTAAAGTTGGGTGGGCAAGCTATAGTCGTTAATATTTTCATTTTCTCAGTGGAGCAGCACAGAAGTTTCAGTAGGTGTAGCATTACATTATTGCAAAGACCACCCCACCAGATTTTTCTCTTGTTACTGAACCATAATGCTTGCTTATCCCATAGATGCACCATTATTATGAAAAAGGTTTTTAGCACATACAGGCCCAATAATATTAAGATTTTTTTGAATCTCAATTGCAAAGTTTTGCCATATTGCTATTGTCATGATGCCAAATGGAAATATTTAATGAAAATGTGTAAAGTAAAACTGAGCAAACTCCATGGCCGTAATTCTAAGTGTCAAAAAAATTCTAAGTGCCATATTTGCATGAAAAATTGAGTAATTCATGTTGTTTTTTTCCTGTAGAAGTTCAGAGAAGAATCCCCCACACTCAGTGCACTGCAGAATGCAATGAATTATAATAATATGTAGCGAGGCCTATTCCTGCTGGAGAGACATAGCACTGAGAAGGCCATTGCACAACGTCGAGATCGGGAGCCTAACACTGCTGCCTCCTGATTGTTGGCCAGCTTGATCACTGGCCAGCCCTGAAACAGCTGCATCACTGACCCTCTGTTCCCTCACGGTCCGATTGCTGGCCTCTCCCCCAGTCATCGCCAAACCAGCCCCGAACCCGCCCACCTGGACAACCCCGATCCCCTCTCCAATTCCTGCCTCGGACTTATAATAAATTTCATGTCATTCTATGAATATATGTACATACAAATATATGAGTACTGATCACCCCGCTCTGCAGTCTCAACCCCCCGCCCCATATTCCCAACGCTCTTTCAGCAGGCTGACCCCTCCCAGCACCCCAACTCACCCTGATCACTGGCCTCCCTGCTTCCCCCACCTATCACGTCTGCAGAGAAGTAGCAGGACCACACCCCCCACCCTGCCCCATCAGGCCCTGCCCCCAAAGGCCCCATCCCCTCTGCACTGTCCCATGCCCAATGGGCATGTCAACATATTCCCTGGACATTTGCACTTTGCCCCTTGGGTAGTGCTAGGAAGCACAGGCTGAACCCCTGTGGAGCACTTTTTGCTCAGTGGAATTGGGCTGTTAGCTTCTCAAAAATGGGGAGTTACTCAAAACCTCGCTGAAGTGAAATGCTCCTAATATGGGGTGGGGGAGAGGCTAACAGGCACAGAGACTTCAGTCCTAGGCCCGCTAATCTCTTTAAATTATATTTAAACTATTACTTAAATGATTTTGGCGCATCCCTGCCAATTTCCCTCCACAGAGCTGACATCACTGGAAACCAATGTTGGAGATACTATTGAGTGGGAACGCGTGCGTGGATCCCACGCATTGGCCGTTTGAGATTGTCGTGGCCCACTGCACTAGAAAACTAATCATGATATGGCGATGCAAGCATTGGACTGGGCTAAACACTGTAAGTAGTCTCACAACACCACGCTGAAGTCCATCCAGCTTATTTGATAATCAACCCACTTAATATCAAATACACTGGTTGGACGTTAACCTGGTATTGTGAGACTTCTTACTTCAAAAACTAGCACAGTGGGATGGAGAATCGCCCCCACCCCCATGAGTTTCTGAAAACATAAAGTCATGAATCTGTACTAACTTTGTGAATCATTTAGTGAAATAAATACTAATTGTATCACCAAAACATAATCACATATACATCCCAAACGGTATATACGCAGAGGGGTTGAGCATCACTGCTGTCATATTCCTATCATCAAATCAAGTTCAGATTTGACTTGATATAAGGTGCGACATAGTTCTATTTCTTTCAGTGCAGTACATGGCACTTTGAGGTACCTCACTACACTTAAAGTTTCTTTACAATAAATTTCATGTAATTCTATACGTACATGCACACACATAGGTTAGCAACAAGAATAAGCCTGCTCCATCTTTCATTAAGATTATGACAGATCTGTTTGTGGCCTCAATCCACATTTCGTCTGTCCCTGATAACCTTTGACTGCCTTGTTGTTCAAGAATCTATCTACCTTCTGCCTTGAAATTGTTTAATGATCCTGTTTTCTGTGCAGAAGACTTCTAAAGACTTCTGATTTACTGTGAGAATTTTTTTCTTAATCTCCATGCTAAACAGGATGCTCTCATGTTTTCAAACAAAAATGAAAGAGAAAAAGGTCACAGCATAATGCAGCATAGCAAATGGTGAATTGCTGGTTATTTTGTGGATATTGTAACTTTGCTCTGAAGAGTGCCAAGAGAGGAGGGGCAATGCTAGTGGAATGGTAACTGTCCCACAGGAGGTGGCTGTTTTGGTGATTCTAAGATTGTGATTGTTTTATATCTTAAATCTATTTATTGACATTGTATAAAAGTGTTGAATTTTAAACATATCCTTCGCAAGAATATACTTCTTAAAAACACAGTATTATCACACTCAGCAACATCATTTAGTGTTAGTTTTTCATAAATGTGCCACTGTGCCCAGATTTTACTTCACCCAGCTCTCTCCACTGTGTTCACTTATTGCATTGTCTGAATGACAACTTATACTAGATGAGCAGAAATTACCTCCAATTAAATATAATACACTGATGGTTGTACGGAGTCTGGTTCAGCTTTAGACAGTTGCCAGGGAGAGAGATGCCAGGGGACACAGCTTTAAATTAAGGGGTATGAGTTATAGGACGGATATCAGAGGTAGGTTCTTTACTCAAAGAGTGATTAGGGAGTGGAATGCCCTGCCTGCAGCTGTTGTAGATGCGCGAAGTTTGGTGGCGTTTAAGAGGTTAATTGATAAGTATATGGAAGAGAAGGGAATGGTTTAGTTTGGAGGGGCATTGCTTTTTATTTTGGTCGGCACAACATCGAAGGCCGAAGGGCCTGTTCTGTGCTGTAATGTTCTATGTTCTATGTTCTATGTTCTATTATTAGACTAGTAGTCCAGAAGCCCAAGCTAATTGTTTAGGGACATAAGTTCAATTCTCACCATAACAGCTGGTGGAATTTAAATTCAACAAATAAAATATCAATTTGTTATAAAAACCTATCAGGTTCACAAACATATTGCTCAGGGGAGGGAATTTATCAGCCATAAAGATCTGATCTATGCATAACTCCAGATCCAGAACAATGTGGTTGACTCTTAACTGCTCTCTGAAAAGGCCTAGCATGCTAACTCAGTGGAAATTTGGAATAGACAACAAATGCTGGCCATGTCAGTTTTACCATATTCTAAGAGAAAAATAATTAAATTAAATGAATATGCAATTTTATTAGGTTTGAATGTCTTGGTTCATCATATCAACTCAGCATAATTTATTTCATATATACCAAAGATGCTGGAAATACTCAGCAAGTTAAGCAGCATCTGTGGAGCTGAGAAACACTTAACAGGCAGAATTTTCTGAGATCTTTTCTGCGTATCCAGCCAACATAAAAATGGGAAAGTTCTTGATCCGTTTTTCAGGTGAGTTTTCACGCTGTGCCTTAAGCACTTGGCTCTGAAAATATGGTTCAGACTGTTTCTAGCCAGAAGTGGACTGGCTTAATTTACCACATAGCCAGCAGCTAAATCAGAGTCACAAACTGTGCATACATAGGAAAAGCAAAGAAAAACTAGCTCTGCTGACAGAAACTGCCCGCCCCGCCCTCACCCCACACCAGCTACAACCTCCTACCCCCCCCACTAATGGACATCAGAGATCCCCGCCAACATTACTGACCCCCTTACTCGCGCACCCCCACCCCTAAACACTGGACCCCTTTTCACATGGCCGCCTCATTGCTTCCCCCGCCTTAGCCCCAATAGCTGAATGATATGACCCTCTCTCTCCCCCCTGCCTGAAATCATCACAGAAGCATCAATCCCACCATCATACCCCCTCCCCACCCTCCATCAGCACACCTGCAATTACTGACTTGGCTTCTCCTCCACGGTAACAAGACAGACTGTATTAAACTCACTGGAATGCTCTAATAGGCGCGGACTCACCTAAACCGCCTGCAGCCAATCTGCCCTAACAAGGGAGAGCTCCATAAAAACCCCAAAGGATGGACAGACAGGCAGGCCTCCAGGAAGAAATGGCCTCCAGGAAGACAGATTCCCATATTTCAGATGCTGATCTGGCCAGGTTATTGGAGGTGGTGGAGGTAAGGCGGGAGTGCTGGTTCTTCATGCCAATGCTCATCACCTTTATAAAGGAGCAGCGCTCCGAAAGCTCGTGATTTTACATAAACCTATAGGACTTTAACCTGGTGTTATGAAACTTCTTATTGTGTCCATCCCAGTCTAACACCAGCATCTCCACATCATCCCTTGTACTTAACCTTATGTCTTATGTTGCCGGAAAGGACGTTCCTGAGCCATCTGTCATTGTGGCCCCCATTGTTGTTCCCTGCCTCATCCTGACCCTGACAGCTTGGAGAACTCCTCGGGGGAAGCGGATGAATGGATTCCGAGGCAGACACCAGTTTTGTGTCAGCTTCCACCTCACAACTCACCATCCCAGAGACTCTCACATCAGTGGGTCAAGTTAATAGGGAGGCATCTGGATCACTCTGTAGTGCGCACAATTCATCTGTTGATGTACATCAGGTGGAGGAGGGAATATCCAAGGCCTCTGTCATGCAGGAGCCTGCTGGAAGTGATGCTGGCCCCAGGGTACATGCCAAAAGAGCCATCCCAACCATCAGGTCTTCCTCAAAGACCTCTGGGACATCAGAACTTCTCAGTATAAAACTATCATGCATTCTGCCAGGGTACCTGGTGCAGACCTACATGGCATTCAGCTAATGGTCACACACCAATTGCACATTTATTGGCGGTGATTCTTCCAACCGGCTGCAAGATTTGCCAGGGTGTTTCCTGGTTTGGAAGGCATTAGCTATGAGGAGAAGTTGGAGAACCTTGGTTTGCTCTTACTGGGGCGAACGTTGAAGAGGAACCTGACAGAAGTTTACAAGATTATGAGGAGCATAGACAGAGTGGATAGCCAGCAACTTTTCCCCACAGTGGAAGTATCAATTACTAGGGGACATAAGTTTAAGGTGTGAGGGGCAAGGTTTAAAGTAGATATATGAGGCACAGTGGGTAGTGGGTGCCTGGAACTCACTGTCGGGGGAAATAATGGAAGCAGATATAATTGTGACTTTTAAGAGGCATCTAGACAAATATATGACTAGGATGGTAATAGAGGGTTATGGTCCTTGGAAGGGTAGGGGGTTTAATATCAATCAGGCAGCATGGTCGATACAGGTTTGGAAGGCCAAAAGGCCTTTCCCGTGCTTTAATTTTTTTTGTGCTTTGTATTTTGTTCTATTAGCATCTCCCAGTGCCAGATTTCCAGCGGTGTCTGCTCCATATTAGAAACCGGCGGGAAGCGGGTGGGGGGGGGGGCATGGGAGTAATTTAAATACTTATTTAAATATTTTTCAAATATGATCAGTGGGCCCAGGATTGAAATCTTTGAGTCCACTAACATTTCCTCCCCACCAGAATATTTCACCCTAGTGGGGATTACAGTAGCACCCCACTTTCGGGGAACTAATGTCTCGATCCTGTCGGAGTGAAAGGATGGCAATCGGGGCCCCTCAGGGGGTTGGGTGATGGGGTGTTGCCCCCTAGGAACTAGCACCCTGACAGTGTCAGCCTGTGCCCTCTAGCAGTGCCCAAGGGGCAAGGTGTCAATGTCCAGGGGGCACCTTGGCACTGCCCATTGGACATGTGGAGGTGGGGCCGAGGTGTAGGGACTGATGGGGTTGGACCTGCGGATGATTGGTGGGGATGGGGCCTGATGGGGTGGGATCTGGGGAATGATCAGTGGCAATGCAGATTCCCATTGCCATGCTGACCAGGGATCATTTGTGGGAGGGAGGGGAGGGGGGCGGCAGTCAGTCTGCATGGTAGGTGGATTTTGCAGGACAGGATTGATGGAGTGTAATTGTGAGGGCTGGGTGTGGGTAGAGATCGCAGTGAGGTGGAAGAAAGGTTCAAATCTGGACCTGGGAATGGTCAGTAATTGGGCAGTGGGGGTAGAAGAGCCGGCATTGTGGTAGTCTCGGGTCTGGTCAGTGATCGAGTGGCCAGCAATCGGGAGGTCATCAGTTTGGGGCCACTACACATTTGCCAGATCGTGCAGTAGCTCACTCAGCGCACTGCTTTCAATCTCTCCAAAGAACCAAAGAACCCTACAGTGCAGAAGGAGGCCCTTTGGCCCATCGAGTCTGCACTGAATATAATCCCACCCAGGCCCTACCCCAATATCCCTACACATTATACCCACTAATCCCTCTAACGTACACATTCCTGGATACTAAGGGGCAATTTCTTAGCATGGCCAATCAACCTAATCTACACATCTTGGACTCTGGGAGAAAACTGGAGTACCCAGAGGAAACCCACAAGGAGAATGTATAAACTCCACACAGACAGTGACCCAAGCTGGGAATTGAACCCAATTCCCTGGAGCGTGAAGCAGCAGTGCTAACCACTGTGCTACCATCCTCTCCAGTGTGGATAGGCCCTGCCCTCTATAATTTAATAACATTCACCCTTGTGGCCTCTTCAGTGAACAGAATGTGGGAGATTTTTTTCTGAATTCTCACAGAAACAATAGCAAATTAATCCAGTTTTCACACGAATTTAGAATTTTGTTTGGAAGAATTCCTTCTCAACTGTACATATCTTGCATCTTCCTCCTAGTAAGAAAATCTGGACCCTTTTTAACATCTAACAAGCAAACTATCTAACAAACTTGTTGTCAGGCAGATTTCAGAACAGGTCTCATAATCCCCTTCATTTGACCTTAAATTAGAGATGTTACAAAACCTAACCTTATAAAATTCATCATTGTAATAAACAGAATGCTGACAAATCCAGTTGTTAAAATTGGTTGTGTTTTCCTGCTGTCTTCATAATGCTGCTTAATTTACTATATTCCTGCCTGGGAGTTAAAATCAAGTCCAATGAGCTTCTGCTATATATCTTGATACTGAGCATTCCCAGGCCACATGAAGAAGAAAATCTACCCCTATCAGAGTACATTTAAAAATTTCAATCAAGATTTGAGATAAGAATATAGGTTTCCCAACAGAATTATTGATATAAGAAAAAGCCAAGGTAAAAAAGACAAGAAAATAAAGCAATTAATGATGTGTTGAACAATATCTTTAAAAAAAACTGATTACTGGAAACAGAATAAACACATTGAAATTGCTGAAATTCACAGCAGGTCTATCCATATGTGTCAAAAAAGAAAGATTGGTTATTTTTCAACATGATTATTCATCCAAGCACCAGAGCCTCGAGCTGTAACATGAACAACAATATTTGCGATTGTCTGCTATCAATTGTGTAACATTGATGTTAATTCGACCTCCCTTAGCTGTTTTCTTACTCAGATTGTTCACAGGCTGTATACCCCCTTGGCATTCTGTTCAATGCTGAGCTGAGCTTCAAACCTCCCAGCACGTCCGACATCTTTTCAAAGTCACTTTACCTTGCTTTATTTACTCATTTGTCACCTTCAGTCTTTGCCAATCTGCTCTTGAAATTGTACAAAGTCCCATTTTACACCCCATTTTCCAACAATTTCCAATCTCACTGAGCTACACCAGCTCCCTCACTAAAGTGTATCAAATTTAAAATCTTCAACCTCAGCTATAAATCTCTGAACAGCCTTAACCCCGCTGTTCTTCTATAAGCTCCTCCAGCCTTGCATCCTCCCCCATAAGAGGCAGCATGGTAGTGCAGTGGTTAGCACTGCTGCTTCACAGTGTCAGAGATTCGGGTTCGACTCTCAGTTTGGATCACTGTCTGTGTGGTGTTTGCACATTCTCCCCATGTCTGTGTGTGGGTTTCCTCCAGGTACTCTGGTTTCCTTCCGCACTCCAAAGATGTGTGGGTTAGGTAGATTGGCCACGCTGAATTGCTCCTTAGTGTCCAGGAGATTAGCTTGGGTAAATGTGTGGGATTATGGGATAGGGCCTGGGTGGGATCGTGGTCAGTGCAAACTCAGTGGATTGAATGGTCTCCTTCTGTGGTGTAGGATTCTGTGATCTATAATCCTCTAAATCTGGCCTATTGAACATTATACTACTATATTGGAATATTGGAATCATAATCTGTGGAATTCCTTCCTTGTTGTTCTTCCCTTGCAGTTTTACCAACCTTCCCAAAATTGATTTCTTAAGCAAGCTTTTGTTCATCCACATTATTCCCCAAACAGAGCCTGATCCTTTTCATTCCCTCTCTCTGTGGCAGAACACCTGAAAAGTTTTTTTTGATATTAATGATATAATATAACCATGAGCAGTTTGTTGATACACCTACACGTCCAAACATTATGATTCATTTTATTTCTGTGCATTTCTACATTTCAGATCAGTTGCTGATAATCTATTTGATGTTTCTCTGTACTCATTTTTCTTATTTCAACATGCAGTAGATGGTGCTGCACGACATGCCAGCAGTGGCTTATGTTCTAAACTCATCTAACAACTAATTTTTACTGCCGCAAGAACAGAAGCAATCCTGTGCCATTTGTGGCCTTTTGTTTATCTCCCCAATCACTCTACGTTATTTCCTATATTTCCACAGCAGTTGTTTTCAATGTTTTATTTCAATATCATCTACAAAATTAAGCCATTTCATTTGCAAGGGGCACAGATACTAAAACCTTAAGTCATATACATACTAATCCCAAACCTCATAAGAGATTTCGTAAGAGCAATAGCTACCCATTCCACTCGTGTTGTTATCCTTGAAGCTTTTTCTCATTTTTTTTATATTGGAAACAAAGAGTTCAAAACAATTTACATGTCTGCTCATCATATGGTAGAGAGTTTGAATTCTGATGGTTCAAGTTCTTTATTTTGTAAAGGACATTTACGTTCATTAATATGCATAGGAGTTGGGGCTGCTATATTGATGAAGCTAACTTTGATCTTGTGGCAGGAGCAGTAGCTAACATATTTCTTGTCTAATGATCAGTTATGTTTCCAGTATCACGCAGTCTGAGATAATAAATAGTTGCTGCACAGTATTTATTCCTTTTGTCTTGCTTTTTTTCCTTTCTGGGGGGAAATGAGAAGACCTTTTAATTTCCTTTCAGTGTTTATGATATCCAAAGCAGCTTGTATCTTTGCCTTGTCACCTTTTCACATAATTCATTGTGATCTGATAGATAGAAGGAACAATTTACCTTTCAACCTCCAACCCACTGAATGAAGGATGTTGATGTGTTCCTGGTGCAGGAATGATTAATCTAAGTGCATGCAAAGGAATTGCACACTGTGATTTGTAAGAAAAACCTCTTGTGAAATGTCTTTGAGCATATATTTTACATTTAAGATGTCGGTTATTCAGCAGATGGTACTCTCTCAGAATATTGTACATAAATCATACCGTACAAACTTTGTGTTTGGGCATGTATTTGGACGTGCACGTTCTTTAAAAAATACACACACACACACACACCACACACAACACACCACACACACACACACACAACACACACACACACACCACACCACACACACACACACACACACACACACACACACACACACACACACACACACAATTCAACTGTCCAGAAGTGCTGTTGTCAAATTAATTTATCTGTAGAAACTGTAACAATGAGTCGACTTCTTTTTCCTCTGGTCTCTGATGTGCAATAATTGACATTTGTTACTTCCGATCTCCAATGAATTAGAGTTTTATTGAATGTAATTTCATACTAAGTTAATGCACTTTTAGTCTAGTAGAACATTACTCTTTTTAACTGTTTAATTGGCTTGTTTGATACATGCTGATTGTATTGGTAGATCAATCATTTGTTGATACCCATTCATCCTTCGTGCATTCCCTATATATTGTCAAATTCATGAACCAAATCTACCAGAGAATACAAATGACAGTACACACACTCATTATTTAAAGCTATTTTTTAATACCAAATGTGTAATCTTATTTCCTTACTTCGTTGTACTCAATGTAATCTTACTTTTCTTTAGTCAGCATTGCCATTCTCTGACCGTACTTCCAATCACTCAACATTGCTCTTGAGCACTTTGATCTTCCTACACAATCGTCCTTGGACCTCCCCAACTCAAGAACAGTTTCTTCCCTCCAACCAGCAGACTTTCTTTTGAATGGATCTACCTTATCATAGAATCATAGATTCCCTACAGTGCAGGAGGAGCCATTTGGCCAACGGAGTCTGCACTGACAACAATCCCACATATTTACCTTGCTATTCTCTCTAACCTACACATCCTGGTGCATTAAGGGACAATTTAGCATGACCAATCAACCTAACCCGCACATTGTTTGACTGTGAAACGAAACCGGAGAACCTGAAAGAAACCCACTCAGACATGAGAAGAATGTGCAAATTCCACACAAACAGTGACCCAAGCTGGGAATTGAACCCAGGCTCCTGGTGCTGTGAGGCAGTAGTGCTAAACCACTGTGCCACATACTGCCCCCAGCTGAGTATGGTTCTTAACAATGCTGGTGGGTTCTCCTAAATTTATTTCCCCTCAAGCTTATATAGTAAGTTTCACTACCTCAGTTCCTAAAGACTTTATACACGGTTAGTGCCTTTAAAGTGAAGTCACTATTGAAATCTAGGAAATTCTGGTAGCCATTTTTTACATAGCAAGGTCCCTGAAAGAAATTTTAGTTACTTAACCAGATAAACTGATTCAGTCAATTTGTTGATGGATAAAGATTACACAGGAAATCGGCACAACTCGCTTTCTTTCTTTCAATAAGAAGTCACCTAAAAGATAATACCACCAACAGTGTGGCTCTCCCCCCGATCTGCCACACAATTTTCTGCCTAGGTTTCATAGTCATGTTCCTGGAGTGGTATTGGAACTGGGATCTTTAGTCATTTGATTGAAAGGCAGGGGTGCTGCCACTGAGTCAAAGCTGACAAAAATAAATAATATATTAAAGACAAACAGAGATAAGCAGATCATCAGCAAAACAGACTGACAATCAATGGTACGCCACACTTCTCAAAGCGATAAATAAATTCAGAGTTAATGATAGCTTCCAAAGTTTCAAGATATGCCATTGTGGTTATACAGAGTGACTGTGAATGGAATGCATTATAAATAAAGATGTTGCGAATTTGGTGACAGTGTGAAATTTGGCACTGTAGGTCCTTTAGCAAGAATGCATTCAACTTAAAAAAAGCCAACATATAAAATCCCAAAAGAAGGTACTGCATGCAAAGCTATTTGCAATGGACCATTTGCAGAAATTGGCCACACTCTATCTTCCAGCATTCTATTGTACTTTGAGAACCTGACAAAGACAAACTGAATGACCTTTTTAATACACTAATCAAGAGGCAGCAATGATGCCATCAGACCACACAAAGGGTATGCACCTAGTCAGTTAAAAGATTTGTCTCAATGATTGAACTCATGGATCAAATTATAGAACTGTCATTAACAACTGTAGGAGAGTGAGGTTTATGGGGCTATCACATCCAAATGTGCCTTCAAAATTTATTGAAATACTAATCCCAGAAAATGTGTTGGTTAGAGTGAAAACTACCTGATATGGTAACTAGGATCCCTACCAGCACATCTTCATATGTTAATGTACTATTCATGAACTAGGATATGAGATTGCTACAATATCTAAGAATGTACAGATCTGGGGAGTGGTTTGCAGTAATCATTGATATGTGTGCGCTACTTATGATAGTTTTAAGAAACATGCTTATTAGGAGACAGCTGGAGAGGTAGTCACAGGATCAGTTGTGGCAATGATACATGATATGGACCTTCTCTGAAAATAAGTTTGGTAAGGTATTAGAGTAAAACAAGACAACTAAGCTAAAAGAACAACAATACAGAAGCAGCAACTTTTCAGAAGAGGCATTTTCTCCAAGGGCTAACAGCATGAGTGCAGCTCAGAAATTAAGTGAATGGTATTTGGAATACAGGGCAAATTCAACTTGCAGGAATGACAAGGGATGGAATTTTCTGGTCACTCTTACCCCAAGACCAGAAAATCTCATCTGAACTCTACGAAGCTCTGCATGGTTCGTGTCCTGCTTGCTATGTTTCCTGTGGCGGGCAAGAGGAGAGAATTCAGCCAGAATAGCCATCATTGAGAACTGGCTGCACAATGATTAAGTCCAGGAACCAAGAGTGGGATGGGAAATTTCCAGCCAATGTCAGCTGCCCTCTACATTTTCCAGTCCACCAGCACTGATTCCCACTAGAAATTGCATGCTTAAATGTTATCAGGTCCACAGCAAAGGGTAAAAGACCTAGACAACAAGGACACCTATGTCAGGTATCTATTCATTGACTCAGCCTTCAACACTATTATTCCCACAAAACTTATCTCCAAATTCCATGACCTGGGCCTCAGCACTTCCCTTTGCGACTGGATTGACTTTAGGAAGCATGAACGGGGACAAAGTACAAAGGATCGAGAGCTTCAGGTTTTTAGGTGTCCAGATCACCAACTACACATCCTGGTCTCCCCATGCCGACACTATAGTTAAAAAAGCCACCAACACCTCTACTTTCTCAGAAGACTAATGAAATTTGGCATGTCAGCTATGATTCTCACCAACTTCTACAGATGCACTATAGAAAGCATTCTTTCTGGTTGCATCTCAGCTTGGTATGGGTTCTGCTTTTCCCAAGATCGCGAGGAACTACAAAGTGTTGTGAATGTAGCCCAATTCATCATGCAAACAAGCCTCCCATCCATTGGCTTTATCTACACTTCCTGCTACCTTGGCAAAGCAACCAACATAATTAAGGACCCTGTACACTCTCCCTTCCACTTTCTTCCATCGGGCAAAAAGATACAAAAGTCTGTGGTCATGTACCAACTGAATCAAGAACAGCTTGTTCCCTGCTGCGGTCAGACTTTTGAATGGACTTACCTTGCATTAAGTTGATCGGATCTCATCGGATGTTTCTCTACACCCTTCCTATGACTGTAATTCTACATCCTGCACTCTCTCATTTCCTTCTCTATGAACGGCATGTTTGTCCTTATTGCATGCAAAAAAAATACTTTTCACTGTATGTTAATACATGTGACAATAATAAATCAAATCAAAAAGAAGAGAATAACACTAGTGTTTAAAAATTAAATAATTTCATTGATAAGAAATTATATAACAAGAGATAAACAGACAATGGGAAAATGTCTATTCATTCCTCTCATAAAATAGAATTAAAAAATAGAAAAAGACTGAAGGTTGTGGTGCCAATTATGCATTGGTCTTTGGTCAGAGACGTGAAGAACTGTGTGGCATAAACTCAGAGATTACACAAGTATATCATTAAAAAGAGTGGTTCTAATGGGGACTCTAACTTACCTCATGTCAGAAAGATAGTGAAATTCTCCAGGAGTCTGGGATAGTTTTCTGCAGTGCAAGAGTAGAATGAGAGCTAACAAGGATCATGCCATATTAGATTTCATAATACATACTGAAATAGACTTAGTTAAAATCTAAATAGTTATGCATCAAGGTTTTCTTATAGTGGTACAATTCAGTTTAGCATACTGGAGAAAGGGAGAAATATAAAATGGATGCAAAGATTCTAGATTTAGATAAGATTGATTTCAATGGGATGAAACAGAGACTAGCCAAAATTAAATGGGAAAATGTGTTAATGGATAAAATAATAGTGGGGGGTATTCAAAAAGAAATTAATGTGACACAGAACGAATTCATTTTCCTAAAGAGAAAGAGCTCTACTTGAAAATTGAAACAGTCCTTTTGATTTCATTTGATTTGATTTATTATTGTCATATATATTAGTATACAGTGAAAATTATTTTTTTTTACATACTGCACAGACAAAGCATAACATTCATAGAAAAGGAAGAGAAAGAGTGCAGAACGTAATGTTACAGCCATAGCTTGAGTGTAGAGAAAGATTAACTTAATGCGAGATAGGTTGAGTCAGAAGTCTAATGGTAGCAGATAAGAAACTGTTCTTGTCGATTGATACACGAGCTCAGACTTTTGTATCTTTTTCCCAATGGAAGAAGGCAGAAAAGAGTATGTCCATGGTGCATGGGGTCCTTGATTATGCTGGCTGCTTTTCTGAGGCAGCAGGAAGTGTTGACAGTGTCAATGGTGGGAGGCTGGTTTGAGTGAAGGACTGGGCTTCATTCACAACCCTTTGTAGTTTCTTGTGATCTTGGACATAGCATGGGCTATACCAAGCTGTGGTACAGTCAGGTGGAATATTTTCTACAGTACATCTGTAGTGGACATGCCAAATTTTCTTATTCTCCTGAGAAATTAGAGGCGTTGGTGGGCTTTCTTAACTATAACATCCACATAGAGGGACCAGGACAGGTTGTTGGTGATCCTGACACTTAAAAACCTGAAGGTCTCGACCATTTCTACTTCATCCCCACTGATGTAGACAGGTATCTGCCCTCCGCTATGCTTCCTGATGACTATCTCCTTCATTTTGTTTACATTGAAGGAGAGATTAATATCATCGTACCAGTTCACCAGATTCTCTATCTCATTTCTGTTCTGTGTCTTGTCATTATTTGAGATCTGATCCACTGGCAGTGTCATCAGCAAACTTGAAAATCAAATTGGAGGGGAATTTGGCCATACAGTCAAAGGTATATAAGGAGTATTATAAGGGGATGAAGACAGAGCCTTATGAATCACCAGTGTTGAGAATAATTGTGAAAGAGGTGTTGTTGCCTATCATTACTGATTGTGGTCTGTGGGTTATGAAGTCTAGGATCCAGGAGCCGAACCACAGACCATGAAGTTTGGGGATGAGACTCATAGGAATAATGGTGTTAATTGCTGAGCTGCAGTCTGTGAATAGGTGTCTGATATAAGTGTCATGGACAACAAAGAAGTAAGCAACAGTGTAAAACCAAATGAAAAAGCATACAAAAATATAAAAAAACCTCAGATCTTGGCAAATGGGAAAAACACAGTGACTAGGAAAGGGAAACAAAATAGATAGTAATAACTACAAAAAAAAATTAGAAAAAGAAATTTGCAAGGGATATCAAAATAATTTCAAAGCAGTTTTTAGAACTACTTTCAGAGAAAGAGGGCAGTCTCAATCAATGTGGGCTCTTTGAAAGCTGATCATACTGATATTACCAATGAAGATAAGGAAATAAGAAATGCTAAATAATTACTCTGTATCAGTAATTACAGTTGTGAAAGGGCTCACCATGCCAGACACCCACATAAACTAATACTAAATTAGGGACAGAAAATCACAAAAAATTATGTAAGTAAAGGAACAGTAGTGATAAAATAATATCATTAAAGAGTGACAAATCCCCAGGACCAGGTGGTTTCCATCCGAAAGTTTTAAAGGCCGTAGGTAAAGGTGTGCACATTGGGATCTTCCTAAGTTCTCTCAATTTGGGAACCATTTCTTTAAATTTCTGTTTCAGAAAAATGAGAAGGGGGAACTGTGGGCATTTACAGATCGACTGGCCTAACATCTGTTATTGGGAAATTGATGGAGCTTATCATTGAAGATAGGGTGACTGAACTCGACACCTTTTTAGCTGATCAGAGAGAGTAAGCACAGATTTGTAAATCAAAGAGATCTGACTGTTTTATTTAAAGCAGTAAATAAACTGATAGATAGGGAAATGTCTAAATGTTATGGATTTGGCATTTGATAATGTCTTTCATTAGGAAAGGTTACTCAAACTTGAAACTTTATTGAATAGAGGGAATTATTGACCTGATTAGATTTGTTGAGCAGTAGATGACAGAGAGTAGGAAGAATGGATAGGTGCCAGGATGTGACTTCTGATGTCTGCAAGGATATGTGTTTGAACCTTAATTACTCACCATATTTATTAATAACTTAGGTGATGGGATAGAAAGCCAAATAACCTGATGATACATAGATGAACAGCAAGTTAAATAGTTTGCTTGGAAGTGGAAAATTATAGAGATAATGATATATTAAGTGATTGGAGAAATTGTGACATGTAGAAAATGAAATGTCATTCATTTCTGACCCTAAAAATGATTTCTTAATAATGGAATTCTAAAGAGAGCTGGAACACAGCTCAATAAAATGTCATGAGCTGAAACTAGGAACTGGAGTAGATACAAACACCCAAACACCATTTGGCTGTTTGTATCTGTTCTGCTATTCAACGAGATCGTGCTTAATCTTGTACCTCCATTTCAACTTCTAGCACTATCCCCAAAATCTGTTTTTCTCTTATTTTCCCCCAAATGCAGCCATTTGTGCTCTTAATAATTGACCAGCTCTCTGGAGTAGAACATTCTGAAAATTTACAACGCATTAAGTGAAGAAATTTCCCCTTATATCAGTCCTAAATGTTTGACTTATTATTTTGACACTATGACCCTGTGTTTTTGATTTCCCAGTCAGGAGAAACATCTTCTTAGCTCTTGTTAAGTCCTTGAAAAGTCTTACATGATTCAATTAGATAATCTCTCATATTTCTAAACTCTTTGGAATATTGGCCAGTCAATTCAAACTCTCCTCATAGCACAATCCCATCACCCTAGGAAGTGAACCCTTCTTGCTCTCCTTCTTGAACCTTCTGAGAATAAAAAGACCAAAATTGTAGACATTTCTCCAGGGTGTAGCTTAATAGTGCTCTGTATAATGATCGTAAGAATTAATTAGTCTTGCACTCCAATCCCACTGTAACAAAAGCAAATTTTTCTTTCTAAATACTTCTGAACAGTTTGTCAACTTCCTGTGATTCATATTCAAGCAGATGTGAATACAAACATTTCCCAGCCTCCCACTATTCAAAAGATATTCTCTTGCCAGAATTCTACCATGGTGCCTGCTGCCGAATTGGAGCAGGCAAGCAGTGGACAATGGAAATCTCCATTGATTTCAGGGGAGATTTTCCAGTCTCAGGTTGAGTGAGGCCGGAAATTTTTTTTTTATCTTACCAAAATAGATAATGACAATTCACTACATTGTATTCCATCTGTCATGTTCTTGTCCAATCACCCAACATATCTGTATCCATCTGTTGCCTCCTTGCATCCTCCTCACCGCTTACTTTCCCACCTAATTTTGTGTCTGCAGCAAACTTGGATATGTTACAATAATCAAGTTAAAAAGGGTAATTGAATAGTCTTTCTGTTTAGCAGAATGGGGTATAAAAAAGGATTGAATTCATTCTTCAGGATGTACAAAGTCCTCGTCAGACCATGAAGTACTGTCAGCAGTTCTGGACACTGCACAATACAAAGAATGAACTATCCTTGGAGGAAGCACAACTATCCTTGGAGGATTTACTGGACCAATTGACGGGCAACATGACATCTCAGTGATTATCACTGTTTCTGTGCAGTTACAGGGGCCTGGGTCGGATCTCCAGCTTGGGTCAGTGTCTGTGGGAGTTTGCACACTCTCCCCGTGCTTGTGTTGGTTTTCTCTGTGTGCTCCAGTTTTCTCCCAAAAACGTGATTTTAGACTGATTGGTGTCAATAAATTGTCCCTAAATTGGATCTCCCTTAATCTGGCGCACATAGAATTCCCTAAATTTGCACCCCTTTATTGTGGAGTCCACTAGATGTGGAGAAAAGTCGAAGGTAGAAGAAGGACTTGAATAAGGCACTCACTGAATATTAAAATGGGTGGCACGGGCTTGTAGGGCCAAAGGCCCTGTTTCCTGTCCTGTGCTGTTCTTTGTTCTTTGAATGTTACCTGAGCTCTGAATGTTTAAATACGAGGAAGAATTACACAAAATAGAGTTGTATTTCCTAGAATTTAGGAAGTTACGGGGTGTTTTAATTAAAGTTTTCAAGGTGTTAAGGGAAACAGACAGGGTAGCTAGAGATAAATTATTTCTGGTTGTTGGAGAGTCTAGGACTAGTGGCCATGGTCAAACAATTAGCCAGTCCTTTCAGGAGTGGAATTAAGAAACATTTGCATACACAAAGAATGACAGGAGTTTGGAACTAAATAAATGTTTTATATACATGGCACTTGATGCTGAATTGATTATTGATAAATTTTTGTTTACCAGAGACATTAGATGGTTTATGGAGTCAGATCACAGATCAAGCATTGTTTCATTGAATCATGAGATGAGACAGGTTTATGGAGCTACATGCAGATTCCTCTTCCAATGTTTCTATCTTCACTGTAAAGGAATATCCTGCAGTGAGTAATCTGTCAGGAAATTTGTTGATTCCCGATGAAGACATCTTTCTCTTATTGCAATATGCTATGACTACACAGTTACCCACTTTAGTCCCAGCACAGTTAATTACAATCAAAAATCTCAGTGTGTCGTTGAACCACATTTCTCTAATTTGCAAATCAAGCTTTTATTAGCCTAGCACAAGCCGGAATGTCAGATGTACTTTTGTGCAGCCATAAGACTTAATAAGCTAGTTTAATGCTCTGATAAATTCCAGGTCATAATTTCCCACTATCAATTACACTCAAGGACATACTACAATGAGTTGGCTCTTTATAATAAGCTAATTATTTTCACACTTTGTGTACAAGCAGATGATCTAGTCTCCTACTTGAAGGCATAGTGGCTGAAAGGAGGGAATTATCTGCAGTGAGCTCATGAAGGCTGTTTTTCAGGGAATGATAATCCTATGGAGAGAGCTTTTTAATTCTTGTGGCCTTGGACTGTGATTATGTTGCACTTTCTTATTAGCTGCTACAGATGCCGTGGGTTAGATAAGCCACAGGTTATAGTTCTTATAGCTTCCCACTCTTTCCTTGGAAAAGTGTGAAGGAATAGAAGGATTCACAGGCTTGTTAATTTTGATTGGTCATGGTGCAAATGATCCTTCTATAAAATGGCTAATCTTGTGCAGACAAATGAATTTTGCAATCCCCATAATGAGGGCAGTCACTCACTCCCAGAGGTAAGTAACCCATTGGATTTTAACTGAGAGTCATGGCCAGGGTTGCAGTTTCTCACTGCTGGGGCTGACTAGAACACTGGTGGAATGTTGCTCCTTTTGACTCAGCTGTGGGAATTCTCTCACTTTGCCAGAGATTGATTATAGAAATTCCACAAAGACTTTAATAATCAGGCAGGCCTACCCTTTACACTGAAGGCATTGTTGGAGTTGGGCATAGTCTGACATTGTCAATGTCTCTTGCTTTCCCTTTGACCTTGTCATATATTGATTGAGGACTTTGTGTTCATCCAATTAATTAAATTAATTATATTTAACCAATTTTATTTAGGAACTTATGGTATAAGTTAATATTTAAGCTAAACTATTTTAGAATAATGCTTTTAAAATGAATTGCTAAGTATATTTGATACTGCTATAATTAAATAAATACTTCTGTTAAATTATATTCTACTAGGACTGCCTCTCTTTCTATAAAATCAGAGACTTATGTTTAGAAGATTTTTTATTTCACCAGATTCCATATATTTTCTATATTGGGGGTTGGTTGGTTGTTTCATGATGCCAACAATGTGGAGTTCAATTCCTATACTGGCTGAACTTATTTATAAAAGCTGACCTCCTCAACTTGCCCCTTGCCTGAGACATGGTAACCCTCAGGCTAAATCACCACCAATTAGTTCTCCCTTAAAAGAGGGAAGAGTAGTCTCTGGCCCTCTGAGACTTGGTGACTTTTGCTTGCTATGTGAAATATGAGGGATTTAACTGGAAATGATAAGATTTAGTAGTGTGACCACAACATGAAATGTATGGGGAGGTTGATTTTAGTGGATTCTTACCAAAGTTCTGTCACAATGGGGTGACATAGTCAATTTAACAACCATGCCAAATTCATGATACATGTGTGGAGGGACAAGGGGTGACAAAGTGTTGGTTCAGGTGAGTGGAAAATGCAGTGAATTCCAATGACAATTATGTCATAGAATCATATTGTGCAGAAGAGGCTCTTTGGTCCATTGACTCTACACCAACACATTAGAAACACCTGAATTCCCACCTAGTCCCATCACAATAAAGCATCAAAACAGGGTTTTGAGCTTCACTAACATTGTGTTCCTCACATTCCAGCTCCCACCCAAGCCCTGTGCCTGCCACATGTCAACACCAACTTAAATGTTAACAGTGCTACCTACACTCTCCCTATCTGTACCATTGCAGAACAAAATTAACCACAACAGGCATGAGAAAGCACACCCGGTGGAGTAATGCTGGGTTCAGAACTCTCTCAACGTTCCAAGAGAGAAGCCTTGATCTGGCTGAGGAAGAAGAGTGTGTCTGCACTAATGGTGAAGTGGAAGCAGCTTGATACTCCAAGATACATTGTCATTCCTGAAGACTCAGTGAGTAATCAATGTCTTTCCTTTATTCACTATGATGCAGTAACGCTATCTCTTCTCTTGCAAGCCAATCAGCCAAACTGACTGGCCCATCCTTATACCCCTCGATTCCAGCAGTTTGAAGAGAGACTTCTCAGACCCCACCATGGAAGAGGTGTCACCGTTGTCACCCACACCTAGCACCAGTGCAGATTCCCACACATCAGTGGGATCATAAGTAGGCAGATTTCTGGGTGAGCACATCATAGCTAAAGATCCACAGCACGTGGAGGCAGGGACGCCTCAGAGATCTGGCACTCTGCTGGGCCCTTGGCCAATGATGTGTCCCTGGATCCGGTCATCCCAGAGTTGATGGAACTGCAAAGGCAGAGCCACGAGCATCAGAAAGGAATAACAGCATCCCTCAAGCTGCAATACCAACTGGAGGAGTCACATCATTGACTACCGGAGGCGATGGTGCTATCACTTCTGTGCATCAAGCTCAACACTGCAAGGGTGGCATCCACAGTAAAGACTAGCACTGCATCTGTATTCTGTAACAAGAGATGCCCACACCATGGTGCAGTACTTTAACTGCATGGTGTAGGCATTGTGGGAATCCACGAGTGTCTGCACCACAGGACAGTGTGTCCAGTTCCTCATTCAGTGAGATCATGCTTGATCTGTAAAGCATTTCTATTGTTGAAAATATGACAATATTTGTTTACTATACACAGGTAAATAGCAGTATAATTGGAACTATGTTCTGTATTAGCTGTTAGCAGCTACTGAAGTTTATTTTTAAATTGTGGATAACAGATGTTATTGAAGTCTCCTCTCGATTTAATCTGTTCCCACACAGATTATGGTGCGTCATTTGCCAGTGATACCTCAAAAATGGGCTGGGGAACTTGGAAATCCGCACAAGGATTGCACAGTAACTGCCCAGTAAGTTCAAACTTCATTGGGCAATTTGCCTGCATTAGGAACTACCTGAATGTGGTAATTGACATGACATTGAAACTCCAATTTAAATTACAGACTTTGGTTCAATCTTACAGTAGTAGGAAAAGTTAGAAAAATGAACCCCTTCTGGGTAACTGTAGTATTGAATCCCTGACACCCACTGGATCTCTCAATCCTCCCTAACCCCAACTAACCACCCCAACTTGCAAAAAGCACCCACGCTCCTGAATGCCCTCTCAACTCCCCATGGGACACTCCAGATAGGCTGATGGGAGTTGATTGGTGGAGGGGCTAATATCCCTCTTCTCCCATCTGCTAATTTTCCTGTCTACCTCTTGATCAGCCCCACCCCTGATAGCCCTATCCTCCTCTATGCTCAACCCCTCCAATATTCAGACCACTAGTACTTCCTAAACCTCCACACACTTCTGAACACCTTTCTGATCTCCCATGGGACTCCAGACTACCATTGCCAACCCTCCATTTACCACCGCATCCTTCAAACAACCACCCAACAGCAGAAATTTATGGAGTTGGGGTGGAAGCTTAAGGCAAAAACTGGCAGAGTGGTTATCTCTGGACTCTTGCCTGTGCCAAGGGATAGTTTAGAGAAGAATAGAGAGAGGGAATGTTTGAACTCGTGGCTGCGGGGATGGTGCAGGAGGGAGGGGTTCAGGTTCCTGAACAATTGGGACTCATTCTGGGATAGGTGGGACCTCTACAAGAGAGATGGTCTACACCTGAACCAGAGGGGAACTAATATCTTGGGGGGAAAATTTGCTAAGGCTATGCAGGGGGCTTTAAACTGATCCGGGGGGGGGTGGGATCCTGAATAGTTGGGGTGCTAAGAGGGATGAGAGTAAGGGGGTCATAGAGGAAAGCTGTAAAACACAGCAGCGTACAGGTGGGGTAGGGCATGGTTTGAAATGCGTATACTTTAATGCAAGGAGTATTCGCAATAAGGGGGAGGAACTTGCAGCTTGGACCAGTACCTGGAACTTCGATGTTGTGGCCATTTCAGAGACTTGGGTAGAGCAGGGACAAGAACGGATGTTGCAGGTTCCGGGGTTCAAATGCTTTAGTCGGAGTAGAGAAGGAGGTAGAAGGGGGGGAGGAGTGGCATTATTAGTCAAAGACTGTATCACAGTGACAGAGAAGAAGTTTGATGAGGACTTGTCTGTTGAGGTAGTATGGGCTGAGATTAGAAACAGGAAAGGAGAGGTCACCCTGTTGGGAGTCTTTTATAGACCTCCTAAAAGTTCTAGAGAGGTTGAGGAAAGGATTGCAAAGTCAATTCTGGTCAGGAGTGAAAGTAATAGGGTAATTGTTATGGGGGACTTTAACTTTACTAATATTGATTGGAATAGCTATAGCTCTAGCTCGTTAGAGGGGTCAGTTTTCGTACAAAGTGTGCAGGAGGGTTTTTGACTCAGTATGTAGATAGGCCAACTAGAGGTGAGGCTACATTGGATTTGGTGCTGGGCAATGAGCCAGACCAGGTGTTAGGCTTGGAAGTTAGTGAACATTTTGGTGATAGTGAGCACAATTCGGTTACGTTCACCTTAGTGATGGATAGGGATAGGCATGAAGCTGGGGGCAGTAGTTATAGCTGGGGGAAGGGTAATTATGAGGCCATCAGGAGAGAATTAGGGTGCATAGATTGGACTAGGAAACTACAGGGACTGGGAACATCTGGAATGTGGAGCTTATTCAAGGAGCAGCTGCTGCGAGTCCTTGATAAGTATGTCCCTGTCAGGCGAGGAGGAAATGGTCGAGTAAGAGAACCTTGGTGTACGAAAAAAGTTGATTTGCTGGTTAAAAGGAAAAAGGAGGCTTATGTCAGGATGAGGCTTGAAGGCTCGGTTAGTGCAATGGATAGCTATAGATTAGCCAGGAGGGAGCTAAAGAGGGAATTGAGGAGAGCTAAGAGAGGACACGAGAAGACTTTGGCTGATAGGATTAAGGAGAATCCTAAAGCTTTCTTTAGATATGTTAAGAATAGAAGATTGGTTAGGACAAGATTAGGGCCAGTCATAGACAGCAGTGGGAAGTTGTGCGTGGAGCCTGAAGAGATTGGAGAGGCACTGAATAAATATTTCTCTTCGGTATTCACGCAGGGTGATGTAAATGTAGTTATGGAGAACACTGAGGTACAGGGTAGCAAACTGGAAAGTATTGAAGTAGATAGGGAGGATGTGCTAGATATTCTCGAGGGTTTGAAGTTGGATAAGTCCCCTGGGCCGGACGGGATTTACCCTAGGATTCTCTGGGAGGCAAGAGAGGAGATTGCAGAGCCTCTGGCTCTGATCTTCAGGTCGTCGTTGGTTACAGGTGTGGTGCTGGAGGACTGGAGGATAGCGAATGTGGTCCCATTGTTCAAGAAGGGGAAGAGAGACCTTCCAGGGAATTATAGGCCAGTGAGTCTTACTTCTGTTGTGGGCAAAGTATTGGAGAGAATTATTAGGGATAGGATTTATAGTTATTTAGAGAGAAATGAATTGATTGGGGATAGTCAGCATGGTTTTGTGAAGGGTAGGTCGTGCCTTACTAACCTCATTGAGTTTTTTGAAAAAGTGACCAAAGAGGTGGATGGGAGTAAGGCGGTTGATGTGGTATATATGGACTTTAGTAAGGCGTTTGATAAGGTGGCCCATGAAGACTTCTGCAAAATGCAGATGTATGGGATAGAGGTGATTTAGCTAATTGGGTTAGGAATTGGCTAGCAGATAGAAGACGAGGGTGGTGGTTGATGGGAGATATTCATCTTGGAGTTCGGTGACAAGTGGTGTACCTCAGGGGTCTGTTTTGGGGCCCCTGCTGTTTGTAATTTTTATAAATGATCTGGATGAGGGTATTGAAGGATGGATTAGTAAATTTGCAGATGACACTAAAGTCGGTGGAGTGGTAGATAGTGAAGAGGGGTGTTATAGTTTGCAGAGGGACTTGGACAAGTTGCAGAGCTGGGCCGAGAGGTGGCAAATGGAGTTTAATGTGGAAAAGTGTGAGGTAATGCACTTTGGCAGGAATAATAAATGTGTAGAGTATAGGGCTAATGGTAGGATTCTTAATAGTGTTGATGAACAGAGGGATCTTGGTGTATGTGTCATAGATCCCTGAAAGTAGGCAGTCAAGTCGATAAGGTTGTTAAGAAGGCATATGGAGTCTTAGCTTTTATTGGTAGGGGGATTGAATTTCGGAGCCGCACGTCATGTTGCAACTGTACAAAACTCTAGTGCGGCCGCACTTGGAGTATTGTGTGCAGTTCTGGTCCCCGCATTATAAGAAAGATGTGGAGGCTTTGGAGAGGGTACAGAGGAGGTTTCCAGGATGTTGCCTGGTATGGAGGGCAGGTCTTATGAAGAGAGGCTGAGGGATTTGAGGTTGTTTTCGTTAGAAAGGAGGCGGCTAAGAGGGGACCTAATCGAAACATAAGATGATTAGAGGTTTAGATAGGGTGGACAGTGATAGCCTTTTTCCTAGGATGGAGAAAGCTAGCACGAGGGGACACAGCTTTAAATTAAGGGTGATAGTTATAGGACGGATATCAGAGGTAGGTTCTTTACCCAAAGGGTGGTTTGGGAGTGGAATGCCCTGCCTGCAGCAGTTGTGGATGCGCCAAGTTTGGTGGTGTTTAGGAGGTTAGTTGATAAGTATATGGAAGAGAAGGGAATGGTTTAGTTTGGAGAGGCATTGCTTTTTATATTGGTTGGCGCAACATCGAAGGCCGAAGGGCCTGTTCTGTGCTGTAGTGTTCTATGTTCTAACTCTCTCACTAACTCCCAAACTCCAACTTTCTTTCCCAGCACCTCCCAAACTATCCCACAGACCCTAACTACTTTCTACCCCACTGACTACTCTCCCAAACCCACCATAACCACTTGATCCTCCAACTGTCTCTGCAACACTTTGCCAAATCTCCCCACACTCTTGACTCTCCTTTTGCATCCCCACCCCAGCTACATTCTCTGAATCCACCATCTACCCTCTCAACATCCCATAGGACCCCACAACTGTCATTCTCCACCCTGACTTTCCTTCCCACCACCTGATTGTCTTCCAGATCCACCCTACTGACCATCCATTCCTATACCCTGACTACCTTTCCAACTTTCGAGAGGGCTTCCCAACTACTTCCCTACTATCCTTTCAACTATCCTTTCTACACCCTCAGTTTCATTTTCCACTCCTGACTTCCCCCCCCACTCCTGACTGAATAAGGTTGTAGGACTAATACTACACATCCTGTGAAAAAAGTAACAATTAGCAGGATTTTAAGATATGATCATTAAAAGTAGATGTACCTTATTTCACAACATTCCACGTTTTACTAAAGGTTTATCTTTTTTAAAAAAAAATCATCACTATGATATTGAGAAATTTTGTCCATTGTGTCTGACTATATTTACCCACGTCTGAAATGTTTTAGAGATTTGCTTATCCACCAGATTTAGTTTAAGGTGGTTTTTGCAGCATGGAGGTTGCTGCAAATTTTCAGAATATTGGTTGTGTGACATCTTAGGCTCTAGTTCTAATAGGATGACATGATGTTTTTGATTGTGATATTTTTCCGATTTGGCGTCTGTCTCTTTGCATTATCATGCCATTTGATGTCCGTAGTTGATATGATCCTGGTTCTGACCACATGCCAATAATTTCTATTGGATTCCAGGTAATATCAGTCTGGTGTTGTGCTGAAACATTTAATCCAATGGTGAGGTTGGGTAACTCATTTTTCCCACTCTAGTCATGGGCATCTTCCTCTTCTGAAGGTTTTTGAGTTATGTACCTGATACACCAGAGAGGATCAACAAGTGAAAACTGGGGAAGTATTATCCACATTTTTCTGCTGAATAGTAATTCTGCATTGGTTCTCCAGTGCCATGTTTGGAATGTGCATATATTTTAGTTCAAACAGCTCAGTATTAGAACATAGAACATTACAGCGCAATACAGGTCCTTCGGCCCTTGCTGTTGCGCCGACCAATGGAACCAATTTTATGACCTTCTAACCTAAACTATCCCAATGCTATCTATATGCCTATCCACTGACCATTTGAACGCCCTTAAACTTGGTGAGTCCACAATTGCTGCAGACAGGGCATTCCATGCCCTTATTACCCTCTGAGTAAAGAACCCACCTCTAACATCCATCCTATAACTACCACCCCTTAATTTAAAGCTATGTCCCCTCATGTTATCCATCTCCATTTACCTGATTAACTGCAAGACATTTCCTCTTGCAATGGAAACATATGTAATTTCTGCATGGATAAGTTTCTTGGGATTGTTTTCAGCCTGGGGCAGAGCAACCTTCCATCCCCAATGCTGTACTAGCTCTCTTGTGCTCACTCGGACTCTTTCCCTGCAGCAGCTGTTTTTTGCCACATGATGGTATTAAGTTTTTCTGCTTATGTCCCAAACATCCCAATTTCTAACTTAGTTCCCAATCCTCACCCAAATGTGGTCTTTCCCTTACTCTGTGTGGCCATTCTATGCAATAAAACTGCACATATCTTCATACTGCTGGCTGGAGCACTGATTTAACTGGCACTAGTTGTGAAGTGGCAGGACAGATTTAGATATTAGGTGAGGAAGTGAGCAAAAAATTGATGATAGATGGAGTATAAAGTGAGAAAAAGTGAACTTGTCCATTTTGGCAGGAAGATTAAAAAGCATTAAATTATTTAAAAGGAAAGAGATTACAGAACAGAGTTACAGAGGGATCTGGGTGTCCCAGTACATGAATTAAGAAAAGTTGGTATGCTGGTAGAGCAAATGATTAAGAAGGCAAATGGAATATTATTTACTTCCAAAGGGAATGGAATATATAAATAAGGATTTTTGCTACAATTGTGCAGATTGTTGGTGAGATCACATATGGAGCACTGTTCAGTTTTGGTTGCCTTATTTAAGAAATATATGAAAGCATTAGACAAGCATTCAGAGACTGGTTCCTGGGGTGAGAGGATTACCTATGAGGAAAGGTTGGGTAGGTTGACCCTGTACTCATTGGAGTTTAGAAGAATGAGAAGTGATATTGTTTAAAACATTTAAAATCTTGAGAGGACTCAAAAGGGTGAATGCTGAAAGGATGTTTCCCTCTGCAGGAGAGACTGAAACGAAGTGACATGATTTAAAAAGAAATGGTCTCCCACTTAAGACAGAAATGAGGAGAAAGGTTTGCTTTAGAGGTTTGTGAATCTTTGGAACTCTGTTCCCCAGAGAGTATTAAAGCATCAATATTCTTAAGGTGTAGAGATGCCAGTGTAGAACTGGGGTGGGCAGAGTGAAAAGTCTCTCAACATCAGATTAAAATCCAACAGGAATATTTAAAATCACAAGCTTTTCGAGTACTTCTCCTTCCTCAGGTGACTCACAGCCATAGCAGGTAGATAGCTTTCTTGACTTATAATGATTATTGTGAGTAGGCAAAATGTGGAGTTGAGGAGACAATCACATTAGCCATGATCTTAAATGACAGAGCATGCTCAAGGGCCAAATGACCTACTCCTGCTCTTAATTTGTAATTTTGTATATTTGTACCATCCCACTCCATCTCTTGTCCCTTTTTACTTTGTCCTAATTTAATTTAATTTGTCTACTTGGTTTGACCTGAGACCTGAAAGACCCCCCTGCCCCAACCTCACCTTTTAATTAAGCTAAGACAGGGACCAACTGAAATTATCCAGTTAACCTGTAGGGCCTCCTCATGTAGTGTTAGGAGCATGGCATCTGTCTGGAGATCTCCCCTTGAGACAGACTGGGACTTTGAGGTCTCCAAACTTATTTGGTGATACCATTGACCACAGGTTGCATTGTGAATGTGTCCTCCCTTCACAATGATTGTCCAGCAAATGTAGTCAGTTTGTATTTCAATTTTTGTAAAGTTGTTGAGAAGATGCATTAAGATAGCGAGAGCCTTCTGGATAGAAGTATGTTCCTGATATAACCTAAACCTGAAGGAGGTCACAGGCGTAAGAAGTTTCCACTTTTATTTTGTGTGCAGTAAAATGTGTGCTATCCAACACCTTAACAACTAGAATTGTCCATTTTAAAAAAAAAAAGTTCAGCACTAAACTCAGTAAATTCACTGCTAAACTCAAGAGACAGGGATAAAGCAGGAAGTTAAAAGCCAGAATACATGAATTTGGAAATTAGGCCAAAGATTTTAGTCAGCTCTTTTGGGACGATAGCAGTCTGAATGACTAGTTGGTACCCATGGATATGGTGAGAAGCTTCATCACAGACTAATGGAAGCACAAAGATGCAGACAGCTGGCATAGCCTGCTCTTGGTCTTTTTAGCCTTAAGACCCCACGTACTGACCTTAACTGAATGCTGAGCTAATAAGTCATACAGGGGACATCAATGTCAATGATCCTAACCCAATGTGCATTCAGGGCTCATGTTTGGCCTGACATTATAGTCCCAATCCAAATACAAAGCCCTCTCTGTTAATTCTGTTTCCCTTCCCTGATATGCAGAATATTCCCAGCTTTCTCTGATATTTTTGAATCCTCCTTTGCCTGGTCAATGCTAATGCCACTAACAAATTACCATACAAAGTGAGTAATTTGAAAGAACCCACAGTAAACTAAGAGTGGATTCATTTACTAGAACACAGTGAACAAAAGCACTTACTCTGCTGACAAGGTGCTAATGGATTCCCACTTATTACCATTTTTTTAAGACAATTGTCTTAATTGATATGGTAAGTGTCACTGCTGTGGGAAATAATCGGTATTGAAAGAAGTACACAAGAAAAATAGAAAACAGATTTCCTTATAATATTACATCTCATTGTAAGTGGAAAGTATGAATTGTGGGAAAAGATGGTCAGGAATCTGAAGTAGTTTTGAATGATCAATGTTTATGTTGGATATTAGAAATAAATTGAATTTTATTTCATGTTTGTGTTAGAAAGGAGTAAAACTCAAGTTCATGTAATGTGATGGTGTTTGTATGTATGAGTGGTCTTGATTTCATTTCAAACCATGTCTGCATGATGACTTGAGTTTATGGTGTGAAAAGACAAGTGTTGAGAGAGACTATGCTGCTGCTTAGCAACCATGGGACACCTTTTTAAGTTTGAATTTAGTTTTAACAGGACTTGTGGCAGTTGGAGCTAGGTAGTGAGAGAGAAGGCAGCCCTCACAGATCTGCTAGAACCAGAACAATGGAGCAATAGATAAGAATACAAGTCATAGACACTAAAGAACAGTTAGTTCTAGATATCAGGAAATGGAAAGAGAAGTTCCAGGAAGATTGAAGTCAAAGGAACTGGAATTTGAATAAGGTACTATTCACCAAAGTTAAAGATGGAACTAAAAAGTCAGACGTAGTGATGTTGGTTAGAAATAAGCCAGATATTTGAAGCAATCCTAAATTGGTACCTTAGCACCAACTGAAAATTAGTGGTGTTCTATTGCTGGCTGGTTATCTGAGAGGATGTGTGGCAGTGTGAATACACTTGCAATTCAGTACAGAGGAAAACTGAAGGGATTTGAGGAGAAATGCATAGCAGATCAATTGGTGATGAATACCATTTGGTTTCAGTGTCTGATAATAGTTGGCCTGTCAATTTACAGGAACTATGCGCTTATTGAAAACTAACATATTTTGTACCCTGTGTTATCCTCAATCTGCCTAAGTGAAGATATGTGTATGGGAAGAAATATTATTGTGGTCAAATTTTTCATGTTTAATGATTTTTCACTTATTGAAAGCTAATTGGCAATCCTGTGATTCTGTTCATCCTTGTTCTACAAAAAAAAAAGTTGTGGATTTTTGAGGCAGGATTCCATTCTGGAAACTACCCATCCAGTAGTACTATTAACTGGGATTGTAGAAAATGTTAAAAGTGGAACAGAGATATTGAGAGGAAATTCCAGAGCTTAGGACAACTGTTGGCATTACATGGTGGGATGACCAAAACAGGAGATGATCTAACAACCAGAACAACAGTACACAATTGTGCGAATAGTGGATAAGATGGAGGGAGTTGAAAGCAAGGATGAAAATTTTAAGATTGAGGCATTGCTTAACTGGAAGCCAATGTAGAACTGCAATTAGAGGTGAATGGGCTTGAGTTAGGATGCAAGTAGCAGAGCTTTGGATGATAATTTTGAGAAGGATAGAGTGTGGGAAAGCAGCTAGGAGTGCATTTGAGTCAAGTCAACAGGCAAAAGAGGCATGGAATTAGGGTTTCATGAAACCCTAATCAGCTGAGGTAGGTAGAGTCAGTTTTGCAAGTTTGACATTGCAGCAGCAGAAGGAATATAATCAATATTTAAGACCAGTCATCTCAACTTCCCTTTATTTTCAATTTCTAAGATGTTGTGTCACACAACCCTTTCCTCATTCAAACTTTCTCAATCTAGTTTCAGTCTTGTGATCAGACTGAAATGGATTAAGAAAGGAGAATGGAGTAATGATGTGAATTTTCACATCAGTGCCTGACTGAGTGAATGTGACTCCATTGGTTAGTGTTGATGTGAACTGGCCTGTTTGTTAACAATCAAGTTAATGGTTGCCTTCACAAGCCCAATTAAAGGCCAACATTTATAGCTCATTCTGGCAATGCTCACATCCCATGAACAATAAAACAGGGAATCCATTTCTATAAGTTATTCAAAATGTCCTGTTGAAACTTATAGAAATAACTTCTGCTCCCATGATATTGTGCCAACTTTCCATTATCATTTTAAAAAAGACTTGTACTGATACCAATGCTTATGCATGACCTCAGGGTATCTCGTGCTTTAAAGTCAATGAAGTACTTTTGAGTTGTTTTCATTATGGAAATGTAGATAATGAAACAATTCATTTGTGCACACTGAGCTCCCATAAGATCTTATAGTGCAATAGTTTCACATCCTCTGAGCCAGAAGCTTCAGGTTCACGTTCCAACCCCAGGACTTGATGCTCAAGGATGGTGTGTTCATAATGTCAAATCAGGTTGAGTGTGATCAATCTGCAAATTATTCCTAACATACCCATTGCTGGCAGTAAGAGCAAGAGAAATTCCTAATCAGCTATGCTTGATGTGGAGTGGTGATTCACAAACTATTAACCTCTGGCAATAGGTTTATTTTTGTAATCACTATTCTAAGTCTACCATAGTGACCTCTAGGTGAGGAAAGAGAATTGGAATTGCAAGCTTTCATAAATAACATAATCATGCCCAGACCATCTGTGGTTTTTTGAGTGAGGGATAAATATTGACCAGGACATCAAGGATAACTTTGCTTGTCTTTGTAAAAGACATTCAGCAACTATTTCAAAATCACCCAACTAAGAAAGCAGACAAGCTGAACATCTCTGCCCCAAAAAAGGGCATCTCTAACCATGTAGCATTCCCTCTGTATTGCACAGGAGTGTCAGCCTAGGCTTTTACAGTCTTGGAGGTGGGACTTAAACCCAGAATGTTCTGATGTTTAAGGTGACAGTACACAAACTGGATGATAATTTTGCAGCAGTATTTAAACCAGTCAGCAACACTTTTCAGGGGCACACATTAAAAAGAAATGGGCTGAGATTCTTCCTCCAAAATTTTAACTGTCAAATTCATGTGAAAACTGAATTAACTCATGTTGGGCTTTACAGCAGAGTTTTTTAAAATGAATCTCCCACATACCCTACACTACAGAGAACACTGACATGAATCACTCCAGAGTCCAGAACTGGGGCCTATTTCTGATAGAGAGGCTGAATGGGCCCTTGTGCATGTACACATTTCTGGAAAATCATTGAAATTATTGGCCTCAACCCTCCACAGGGCCTGGTTGTGCACTTCTCCATCTCTCCCAGTGACCCAGACATCATGGGCCCTCTCCACGCTCACAGCACTGGCTTCACTGCTGCCTTGCACACATAGCTCTGTGCCATGCACCTGCATCACATGCTTGGAAGGGAACGGCTGTAGTTGCACTCGTGGCAGTGGCTCAAGGGAGCACAATGGCCATTCCCATACACTAACCTGCATACTCTCCCTGTCAGGGACAGTCTTCTAATTATCACAAGGTGGTTCCCATTCACTGCAGAGTACGTGTGTCTATGTTAACTTGGGTACCCCTGCTTCCAGTACCAGCTGCTTGGACTGACTAGCCCTCAAGCAGCACATGGTGTACTTCCCTTCTCCACTCCCTAAAATCCCAGCACTCAGTCCAGTCCCTCATCACATCCCATAGCCAGAACAAAGGACCAGCATAGTGGCTACAGAGAGCAGCCTGGCCAGCATTCTGTTGGCCCCATCCCACCCCACAGTGACTACAAGGGACATCCCTGGGCTTGGGGACAGCATTTTTAGCAAGCAGGAAGTTTCCACGCCCTGCCTCCAACCTCCCCTGGCCTCTGGGAGCTGTAGCCCCCTTAACTCCTTACTCCTATTCAAGCTATCATGCCAACTACTTACTTTTATATAGCAGCTGTAAATGCACCAGTGTGACAACATGCCAGAGTGGGGGGAGACACGAGTAGTGGCAGAGATTCTCGTAGCGCACCTACAAATTATATTAATAGTATGTAAACACATGCTAATGTGCTTACATACCTTTTAAAGGAGGAGGTGATGGCCTAATGGTATTATCACTTGAATTAATCCAGGAACCCAGATAATGTCCTGGGGATCTGAGTTCGAATCCTGCCATGGCAGATGGTGGAATTTGAATTCAATAAAAAATATCTGGAATTAAGAATCTACGGATGACCATGAAACCATTGTTGATTGTCAAAAAAAACCCCCATCTGGTTCATAAATGTCCTTTGGGGAAGGAAATTTGCCATCCTTAACTGATCTGGCCTACATGTGACTCCAGAGCCACAGCAGTGTGGTTGACTCTCAACTGCCCTCTGAAACAACCTAGCATGCCACTCAGTTGTAACAATTGCTACAATGTCTCAACAAAGAAATAAAACTGGATGGACCCTCTGGCAGCAACTTAGACATCAGAAAAGGCAATGGCAAAACAAACAACTGTCAATCCTGCAAAGTCTTTCTTACTAACATTTGGGGGCTAGTACCAAAATTGGGAGAACTGAATCTCAAACTAGTCGAGCAACAGCCTGGCATAGTCATTCTCACGGAATTATAGGTAATACCCCAGGCACCACTATTACCATCCCAGGATATGTCTTGTCCCATCAGCAGGACACCCCCAGTAGAGGTGGTGGTGGCACAGTGGTATACAATCAGGAGGGAGTTGCCCTGGGAGTCCTTAACATTGACTCCGGACCCTGTGAAATCTCATGGTTTCAGATTAAATATGGGCAAGGAAGCCTCTTACTGGTTATCATGTACCATCCTCCTTCAGCTGATGAATCAGTATTCCTCTCTTTTGAACAACACTTGCAGGAACGACAGAGTGTCAAGGGTGCAAAATGTACTCAGAATGGGGGATTTCAATGGCCACCATCAAGAGTGGCTCGATAGCAGCATTACTGATCGAGCTAATCAGGTCCTGAAGGATATAAGTGCTAGACTGGGTCTGCAGCAGGTGGTGAAAGAACCAACAAGAGAAAAAACATGCTTGACCTCATCCTTACCAATCTGCTGGCTGTCCATGATAGTATTGATAAGAGTGACCACCGTACAATCCTTGTGGAGCCTTCACATTGAGAATAATTTTCATTGTGTTTGTGTGGCAGTATCACCATGCTGAATGGGACAGACTTCGAACTGACCTGGCAACTCAAGCCTGGGCATCTGAGGCACTGTAAGCCATCAGCAGAAGTGGAATTGTACCCCGGCACAATCTGCAACTCATGGCCCAGCATATCACCCACTCAACCATTATCATCAAGCAAGGGATCAACCCTGGTTCAATAGAGATTGCAGGAGCAGCACCAGGCATATCTAAAAATGAGGTGTGAACCTACCAAACAGGACTACTTAATTGCCAAACAACAAAACCAGTGAGTGAAAGACAGAGCTAAGTGATCCCACAACGAACGGATCAGATCTAAGCTCTGCAGTCCTTCCACATCCAGTTGAGGAATGGTGGTGGACAACTAAAACAACTCAGTGGAGGAGGAGGCTCCATAAATATCCTCATCCTCAATAATGGAGGAGCCTAGCACATCAGTGCAAAAGAAAAGGCTGAAGTATTCGCATCAACCTCCAGCCAGAAGTGTTGAGCCAAAGATCCATGTCGGTCTCCTCTGGTGGTTTCCAGCATCTCAGATGCCAGTCTCCAGCCAATTCAATTCTCTTTCAGTGATATCAAACGGTTGGAGGCATTGGATACTGCAAAGGCAATGGACCCTGATAACATTCCGGCATAGTATTGAAGACTTTTGCTCCAGAACTTGCTGCTCCCTCACCAACTCTTCCAGTACAGTTATAACACAGGCATCTATCCAACAATATGGAAAATTGCCCAGGTATGTTCACTATACAAAAAGCAGAACAGATCTAACCCAGCCAATTTACAGCCCAATCAGTCTATTCTCGATCATCAGTAACATAATGGAAGGGATCATTAACAGTGCTATCAAGCAGCACCTACTCAGCAATAACCTGCTCAATGATGCCCAGTTTGGGTTTTGTCAGGGTCACTCAGCTCCTCACCTCATTAGAGCCTTAGTTCAAACATGGACAAAAGAGCTGAATTCTAGAGGTGAGGTGAAAGTGACAGCCTTTGACATCAAGGCTGCATTCAACTGAGTATGGCATCAAGGAGCCTTGGCAAAACTGGAATCAATGGCTATCAGGGGCAAACTCTCTGCTGGCTGGAGTCGTACCTGGGAAGATGGTTATTGTTGTGGAGGGTCAGTCATCTAAGCTCTAGGACATTTCTGCAGAATTCCCTCATTTGTGATCTAGGCCCAACAATCTTCAGCCAGTTTATCAATGACCTTCCCTCCATCGTAAGGTCAGAAGTTGGGATGTTCACCAATGATTGTGCAATGTTCAGCAGCATTTGCGACGACTCAAATATGGAAGTAGTCCATGTTCAAATGCAATAAGATCTGGACAATATCTAGGCTTGAGCTGTCAAGTGCAGGAAACATTCGTGCCACACACACACATTTGGCAATGACCATCACCAATAAAAGACACTCTAACAACTGGCCTTTGACATTCAATGGTGTAACCATCACTGAATCTCTCCCACTGTCAACATCCTTGGGGTTACCATTGATCAGAAACTAACTGGACTCACCAGATAAACAGTGGTACAAGAACAAGTCAGAGGCTCAGTACTATGGCGAATAATTCACTTCCTGACTCCCCAAAGCCTAGCCACCAACTATAAGGCACAAGTCAGGAGTGTGATGGAATACTCCCTATTTGCCTGGATGGGTACCACTCTCATAACACTCAAGAAACTTGACACCATCCAGGGCAAAACAGCCTGCTGGATTGGCACCACATCTACAAACATTCAATCCCTCCTCCACCAATGCTCAGTATACATTGCTGCTGCTGCTGCTGCTGCTGCTGCTGCTGCTGCTGCTGCTGCTGCTGCTATGTACAAGACATACTGCAGCAATTCACCAAAGATCCTTAGTCAGCACCTTCCAAACCCAAGATCACTTCCATCTACGAGGACAATGGGAACATTGCTACATGCAAGTCCTCCTTCAAGCCACTTGCCATCCTGACTTGAAAATATATGGCTGTCTCTTTGCAGTTGCTGGGTCAAAATCCTGGAACTCCCTCCCTAACGGCATTGTGGGTCAACCCACAGTACATGGACTGCAGTGATTCAAGAAGGCAGCTCACCACCACCTTCTCAAAGGCAACTAGGATGGGCAATAAGTGCTGGCCAGTCAGTGATGCCAATGTTTCACACATAAATATAAAAATAACCTTTGCACTCATTTTCAATGTGGATTCGTCCACTCAAACTTCAGCTGGACAATGGCAGAATGAGAATTGCTCCCATGGTTTACCTTGGTTTTTTTTTTGCATATATGTATAAGGAAATCAAGTGTCCTTGGAAAGACAAAGATAATTAGTTCTACCAGCTGTAATAATGATTTTCTTGGTCTGATATTTTGACTAGATGGTTTTGTTTTGTCATTCCTTTACACAGCTATATCTCCTTGCTTGCTTAAATTCATATGCAGATTGGGATTTGCATTTTTATCCTAAGTGTTTTGGGTCAGTCAGGTTCTGACTGATCCTCTGGCTGCTGTTGTCATTAGAATGTTCATGTAGAAGTCAACCTGAGTTTTATAGAACATAGAACATAGAACAATACAGCACAGAACAGGCCCTTCGGCCTTCGATGTTGTGCCGACCAAAATAAAAAGCAATGCCCCTCCTAACAAAACCATTCCCTTCCCATCCATATACTTATCAACTAACCTCTTAAACGCCACCAAACTTGGCGCATCTACAACAGCTGCGTGTAGAGTATAGGGCTAATGAATGAATTGATTGGGGATAGTCAGCATGGTTTCGTGAAGGGTAGGTCATGCCTTACTAACCTCATTGAGTTTTTTGAGAAAGTGACCAGAGAGTGGATGGGGGTAAGGCGGTTGATGTAGTATATATGGACTTTAGTAAGGCGTTTGATAAGGTGGCCCATGGAAGACTTCTACAGAAAATGCAGATGTGTGGAATAGAGGGTGATTTAGCTAATTGGATTAGAAATTGGCTGGCAGATAGAAGACAGAGGGTGGGGGTTGATGGGAGATTTTCATCGTGGAGTTCGGTGACGAGTGGTGTGCCTCAGGGGTCTGTTTTGGGGCCCCTGCTGTTTGTAATTTTTATAAATGATCTGGATGAGGGTATTGAGGGATGGATCAGTAAAGTTTTGCCACTTAAAGTTGATCATTTGCTTCTACGCAAAAATGTTGCAATTGGAAATCATGGGCCAGTGTCCCTTCAAAACAAAATTGCACAAATTGCGTGCAATACTTTGTAAATCACTTCATTATGGTATTCAAACTAACAATGTTGTTAGTATTCTTTGTCAATGGATTATAAAGGGCTGTTTGCTGTTAAAATTCTTGGAAGAGGAAGTGAACTGGCTGTTGTAACAAAAGGGAGAAGTCAAGCACCTAAGTCTCCTGCTGATCATGTGGAAATGCTGCTGGTGAAAATGGGAAAACAGAGGGGTGGCATTATTGAGCCATCAGGGAAAAATCATTATATACACTAACATGGGCTCTTTGGAAGAAATTGCCATGGTAGTGAGTGGAACAACTGTCAAATGTGCATACAGAGTTTGAGGATGTTTAGTCACTTCACCTTTTGTGGTACATCAGCAAATTGGCTGAGTTCCTTATGGGTCCCTGCAATGAGCCTGGGTCGCAAAAGCTGAAGATTGTGGCTCTTTTCTCTGCTACAGTTATTGGTTTCAGACCTGGCTGCAGTACTGCACAAGTGAAGTGTAGTCTCCTGGAATCAACACCTGGGCTATGTCTTGGAAGTGTGCTTTAGGTTATAAATGCTGCTGAATGGGTAGTGCTGGAATGGATTGACTTTCTTTTGGCAATACTTGATTAGTCTATCTGGCCTTCTTCCTCCAACTCATATATAATGTATCGTGGGATTTGTATTTGGAAATCCAGCTTGGAGCCTTCAAATACTAACCAGTTCAGTCTCTTGAATTAAAATGCTTTCCAAGATACTGAATATTAAGAGCTTTAGCATCAAAGAAATGTTATTTTCCAATACCTCCCACAAGGTATTTCAAATCCATGGTTACATAGGGTTTGAAATATTAGAATATAACAGCTGGAGCTACTTAACTGAATACAATCCATTGATGATAATTGACTTCAGCTTTCAATCCATTAACAGTAGATGTTTATTGCTGATTTAAATTAATATCAGACACTGTTGTGACATTACCTTTTTTAGCGCTGGGCACTGTTTTTCTCAGAATAAGTTCTCATTAAAATACCAATATCTGAAACATGGGTCTTTTTTCTCCACTGATATTAATACACCTCCCTCATAGTATCAAGTTCAATACATTCCTCCACCCAATGGTATCAGTGTTAGCTCTCAAACTAAAAAGCATCAAAACAAAATGATTTAAAAGGCAGCCTTCTTGAAAAAGGGGCACTGATAGTGTGACACCTTCTATAGGTTCTGCATTGCCTGATTCACAAAGCATAGTGTATATTTAGATTTATTTCATATTAAAAATGGAGAACTATTCATTGCCTGCAGAGACCTTTTTCCACCCTGGTACTAATGATTCACTTAAATTCAAATCTTATTATGAGGTTGAATACAAGCTTTAGAGACACACTTTGACTACAAATGAAATGTGTGCTCCTGTTACTCAGGAGTGTTCGATCACTATGGTTTCAATGCCTTTTTCTTTTTTTTTTTTTTTTGACATTATTTCCTCTAATTAAGCAACACTATAATTCAATTGGCCCTTCTTCTTGAGCAAAGAAAAGATTTAATTTGTGCAGGTCAGCTGGATAAGAATCCACCCACAGTAAAGTGATTTCTTGATTTACTTTCCATTCCTGAGTGTTTTAGCACGAGTAGATAGTAGATGGCACAAAGAATAGTGAGCATGGAGGACTGTTAACTCCTGAAATTATTGAGGATACAATTATAAATTTGCACTTTGTACACAATGACATGGAGTTTCTGAATGACCCTCTAATCTGTTTTGCTGGGGGATAATTTCTAGATTGAAAGTGGGCAAGTTTCAATATTAATAAGCAGAATTTAAAAATTGCATGCTGAATATTCCAACTGTGGGTACTGCTTTTATATAAACATAGTATCTGGGAAATATGGCACTTGGTCTGCTCAGCTGCATTTCTTCAAGTTGACAATAGAAGTGATAGAAGTCTTGTTGCTCAAAGGATTGAAAAGTTCAATCTCAATGCTGCCATTTTTCTATGGGCAATAGTTGGTTTCCATGAGAATTTCAACTGGTATTTTGTCTGCCAATGCTTTATTTTATGATGCTGTTGCCATTTAGACCTTGGATGGGTATTCATACAGTGGTTCCTGCAGGGTAATTGTGGAGGAAGAGGTGTTGATGAGGTGTAACAACCTATGAAGCATTTGTCATGGACACATCACTTGCTTCAGGTTGTTCCATATTGATGCGGATATGTTAGAGAAGATGTACCGCTGTCATCTCTGCATTGCAAATCCAGTTAACACAATGTTTTATGTATCTGCAACAGGATAACCAGAAACAGTGGTTCACTGCTTAAAAAGGAAGCTCACTTCACATGCAACCTTAACTTTTCAATCCACCCTTACACACACTGACACTAAATCCTCAGTTGAAGTCTGCATCTTAGAACATTACAGCGCAGTACAGGCCCTTTGGCCCTTGATGTTGCACCAGCCAGCGGACCCTCTAACCTAAACTATTCCAATATCATCCATATGCCTATCCACCGACCATTTGAATGCCCCCAAAGTAGGCGAGTCCACAACTGCTGCAGGCAGGGCATTCCACGCTCTCTCCACCCTGTGTAAAGAACCTGCCTCTGACATCTGTCCTATAACTACCACCTCTTAATTTAAAGTTATGTCCCCTCATGTTGGTCATCACCATCCGAGGAAAAAGCAAGTGGGAATGCATACTTCACAGAATATGCAGCTTTCAGTGAGGAGAAAGGGCTTCCTCAAATGCATGGCCTTGTAAAAGGATGTGGAGATGTCAGCATTGGACTGGGGTAAGACAAAGAAATCCCAAACTGAGTTTGTCATTTTTATGATGAGAACGCCCAGCCACCTGATGAAGGGACAGGCTGTCCTGAAAGTTGGCAGCTTTTGCTACAAGTAAACCTGTTTGGACTTTTAAACTGGTGTGGTGGGATTTCTTATTGTAAAAGGAACCATTATGGGCATCAAGCCTCTTCTTGTGATTCCACTTTCAGATTCCATTGGCTCTGCAAGAATAATGTGGACCACTCGCACCCCAGGCTCTTGCCCCTATCTCAGATTCTGCTTTCTAATGGTTGAGTGGTCCCCTGGACCACTTGACTGTCTTCTAGCTTGTTGTTAAGCAGGTAATTGGGATGCCTATTGCCCAACGGGGATCATTGTCAAAACTTCATGGTGGCACAGCAGTTAGCACTACTATCCCAAAGCGCCAGGAACTTGGGTTCAATTAAGGCCTTGCGTGACTTTATGGAGTTTGCACGTCCTCACTGTATTTGCATTGGTTTCCTCCAGGTGCTCCGGATTCCTCCCACACTCCAAAGATAGGGGCAATCTACCTAATCTCCATTAGTGTAGGCTAAATGGATTAGGCATGGTAAATATGTGGGGATAGGATGAGGGAGAGGCTCTGGATAAGCTACTCTGCCAGAGAGTTGGTGCAGATTCAATGGGCTAAATGGCTTCCTTCTGCATTGTGGGGATTCTGTAATATGAACACTATGTTAATGAGTACTGACCCTCAAAATTGACTGAGCTGCCTAATAGAGGAATTAAGTTGCTTGCTGTTTGACAGAAGGCATCCCTTTTAAATATATTTTAGAAAAGTTACTTTGAATTTGTTTACATGATCAATGTTTATCTCTGAATTCAATCACATTTTGTTCATATCCTGTTTGTCAACTGAATTGTTCTGTATGTTAAATAGTCCTTTGGTAATCTTGAGTATTGCTGAAAAATAATGTTTTGTCAAAGCTTTTAAACTTGCATTCAGCAGAACAATAGGAAGAATACCAATGTCAGAAAAAACACCAGATTTATAACATATGCATCATATGTTTGAAGCATACATTTCCAATATAAGATATTTAAGCTTGGAAACATCCCACAAGATGTCACTAGAGTATTTAATTATACAGCACTGGGGAAAGGAAGCCTTTGTCAAATCACCAGGCTCTGCATGAGACTGATTATCATGCACTTGCAAGATATTTTCAGGTAGAATCAAGTTCTCAAACAAAAGCAACATGCTCTTGAAACAAGTTCATATTGGCTATCTGGAGCACCATGAATTGGGCACACCAATCACAATCCATATTCCTGATTGAGGTTTCCAACAGTGAACAAAATTCACACTTAAGATGTCATGGTAGAAATTGCAGCTAGTAGTAGTAACAAAAGCCACAGAAACACATTAAGGAACCAGTATAGCTGGGATAATCAGTTCCCTTACAGTATTTGTAAGTTTAAGAGGTGCTCTGTTGCACAGTGATGTCTTAGGTAGGTAAAATAAGTGTTCTTAACTATTTGTTTGCCTTTAATATTTGTAGGTTAAACCTCAGTACAGCAAGAAAATGGAAGGTCTGTTCGTAAATAAAAGGTATCATATGGTAGGGTGTTGCATAAGGTTAAATCTCATGAGATCCAGTGTGAGGTAGCTAAATGGTTATAAAATTGTCTTGATGACAGAGAGAGTTGTTTTTCAAACTGGAGGCCTATGACCAGTAGTGTGCCTCAGGGATCAGTGCTGAGTCCACTTTATTTGTCATTTATATTAATGATTTGGATGAGCATTTGGGAGACATAGTAAGTTTGTAGATCACACCAAGATTGGTGGCATAATGGACCGTGAAAAAAGATTATCTAGAATTGCAATGGAATCTTGATCAATTGGGCCAGTGAGCTGACGAGTGGCAGATGGAGTTTAATTTAGCTAAATTATTTAATTAATAGTAGAATATTGGGGAGAATTATAGAACAAAAAGATCTTGGTTCATAGGACCTTTAAAAATAGAGTCACAAGTTGACAGGGAGGTGAAGAAGGCATTTGGCATATGTGGTTTCATTGGTCAGAACATTGAATACAGGAGTTGGGATGTCTTGTTGAAGTTGTACCAGACATTGGCAAGGCTATACTTGGAATACTATGTAGAGTTCTGGTCTTATTATAACAAAGATATAATTAAACTCAGAAGAGTGCAGAAAACATTTACTAGGTTGTAACTGGGACTTAATAGTTTTGAGTTATAAAGGAGACTGGATAGCCTAGGACTTTGGCATGTAGGAGGCTTAGGAGTGATCTTATCAAAGTCTATAAAATAATGAGGGGCATAGATCAGTAGATAGTCAATAACTTTTTCCAAATGTAGGGGAGTCTAAAACTAGAGGGCATAGGTTTAAGGTGAGAGGACAGAAATGTAAAAAGGTCCAGAGAGGCAATCCTTTCTGTGAAAAGATTGCGCCTCTGGCAATTTTGGGGAAAGGAATGAGGTTCTGAAATGTGAATATAGAGTTAGGCAGAAGGCTAACATGCAAGAACTTGAAAGTAGTAATTTCAAGACTACTACCGGTACCAAGTGTTCGTGATAGTAGGAATGGGAGCATTCAGCCGATGAATGCCTGGCTTGAGAGCTGGTGTTGGGGCAGGGATTTAGATCATTGGAATCTTTTCTGGGGAAGGGCTGATTTCTTCAAGAAGGATGGGTTACATTTGACCTGGAAGGGTCTAACACCCTGGCAGAGAGATTTGCGAGAGCCTTTTGGGAGGTTTTAAATTGGTTTGGTAGCAGGGTGGAATCTAAAGCAGTAGGGAGACACAAAAGTTTGAAGATAGCATGGAAGTTAAAGAGAGCACATTAATTAATAAAGGCAGTTTCAGTAATCCAAGTATCAGACAGAAGGCAAAATTAAACTGCATTTATTTCAATGCAAGGCAGATGAACTCATGGCATTGATTGGTATGTGGGACTGTGATACTATAGCAATTATTTGAAACATGGCTGAGGGATGGATAGGATTGGCAGCTTCACATTCCAGGGTACAGTTGTTATAGGAAAGATAGAACAGGAGGTAAGAGAGGAGGGGGCGTTGCCCTTTTAATTAGGGAAAGCATCATGGCCATACTGAGAAGGGGTATGTATATATGAGGGTTCGCCACTGAGTGGAAAGAACTGAGAAATAAGAAGGGGAAAATCACTTATATAGGATTGTACTGTAGGCCCTCAAATAATCTCAGGAAATTGAGAAGCAAACATGTAAGGAAATTACAGAGCTCCAAGAAAAAAGTCTGGTAATAGTCTGAGATTTTAATTTTTGCAACATTGACTGGGACAGCTATAGTATTAGAGGTTTTAATGGTGAGAAATTTGTGTGTATTCAGAAGGAATTTCTCATTCAATATGTGGGTAGCCTGACTAGAGAGGTGGCTAAATTTGACCCCTTCTTGGAAAATAAGGAAGGGTCAGGTGACAGAAGTGTTAGTGGGGGAGCACTTTGGGACCAGTGGCCATATTCTTTTTAGTTTTAAGATAGCTATGGAGAATGATAGGTCTGTCCCAAAAGTTAATATTCTAAATTGGAGCAAGGCCAATTTTGATGGTTTCAGGCAGGGACTTTCAAAAGGTAATCTGTGGAAGGAAAAGGAAGGTTAGTAGCATGCTTTCAGAAGTGTGTTAACCGTTCAGGATAAACACATTCCTAATACAGTGAAGGCCAAGGCTGGCAGAAGTTGGAAACCCTGGACAACTCACAATATTGAGGCCCTCTTCAAGAAGAAGATAAAGGCACATGATGTGCATAGGCAGCTGGGATCAAGGGAATCTCTCAAAGAATGTAGGGGATGTTGGAGTAGAATTAAGAGAGAAATCAGGAGGGCAAAAAGGAGATACGATTGTTTTGGCAGATAAGGCAAAGGAGAATCCAAAGAACTTCTACAAGTACATAAAGGGCAAAAGAGTAACAAGGGAGAGAGAGTCAGGCCTCTTAACGATCAACACGGTCATCTATGTGCAGATGCACAAGAGATAGGTGAGATCCTAAATGAATATTTCTTATCAGTATTTACTGTTGGGAAAAGTGTGACTGTTAAGGAACTTGGAACTAAATATTGATGTCTTGAGGAACGTACGTATTACAGAGAAGGAGGTGCTGGGAGTCTGAAAGCATATCAAGGTAGATAAATCTGCAGGACCTAATGAGGTATATCCCAGGATGATGTGGGAAGCTAAGGGGAAATTGCAGGTCCCTTAGCCGAGATATTTTGAATCATTGATAGTCACAAGTGAGGTGCTTGAAGATTGGAGAGTGGCAAATATTGTGCCTTTTGTTTAAAAAGGGCTTCAGGAAAAAGCCTGGGAACTACAGGTCAGTTAGCCTCATCTGTGGTGGGCAAGTTGTGGAAGATATTTTGAGACAGGATCTCTAGGTATTTAGAAATGCAAAGACTGATTAGGGATAGTCAGCACGGCTTTGAGTGGAAAATCATGTCTCTCAAATTTGAGTTTTTTGAAGGGGTAACCAAGACAGTAGATGAAGATGGTACAGTTGATGTTGTCTACATGGACTTTAGCAAGACCTTTGACAAGGTACCGCATGGGAACTTGTTGCATAAAAGTTAAATCTCACGGGATCCAGGCTGAGGTATCTAAACGGATACAAAATTGGTTTCTTGACAGAAGCCAACAACAGGTTGTTGTTGAGTTATTTTTCAAACTGGGGGCTTGTGAACAGTGGTGTGCCTCAGGGATCAGTGCTGATCCCACTGTTACTTGTCATTAATATAAATGATTTGGATGAGAATATTAGGGGGCATGGTTAGTAAGTTTGCAGATGACACCAAGATTGGTGGCATTGTGGGCAGTGAGAAAGGTTATCTCCAATTACAGTGGGATCTTCATCAATTGTGCCAGTAGGTTGACAAATGGCAGATGGAGTTTAATTTAGACAAATGTGACATGATGCATTTTGGTAGATTAACTGAGCAAGTCCTTCTCTCGTTCAATGGTAGGGCACTGAGGAGAGTTACAGAACAAAGATCTGCATGTTCATACCTCCTTCAAAGTGGAGTCACAGGTAGGTAGTGATGAAGAAAGTTTTCAGCATGCTTGGTTTCATCAGTCAGAACATTGAATACAGGAATTGGGATGTCTTGTTGAAGTTGTACAAGACATTGGTAAGACCACATTTGGAATACTGTGTGCAGTTCTGGTCACCCTATTATAGAAAGAGTATCATTAAACTAGAAAGAGTGTAGAAAAGATTTACTAAGATGCTACCAGGACTTAATGGATTGCGTTATATGGAGAGACTGAATAGACTGGGACTTTTTTTCTCTGGAACATAAGAGGCTGAGATTTGACTTTATAGAGGTCTATAAAATGAGGGGCATAGATAAGTCAATATTTTTTTCCAAAAGTAGGGGAGTCTAAAACTACAAGGCATAGATTTAGGGTGAGAGGGGAGAGATACAGAAGTATTCAAAGAGGCAATTTTTTTCCACACAGGGTGATGAGTATCTGGAACAAGCTGTCAAAAGTAGTAGTAGAGGCTGGTACAATTTTATTTTTCAAAAAGCATTTAGATAGTCACATGGGTATGGAGGGATATGGGCCAAATGCAGACAATTGGGATTAGTTTAGGGGTTTTAAAAAATGGCAGCATGAACAAGTTGGGCCAAAGGACCTGTTTCCTTGCTGTAAAATCTCTATGACTCTGACACAGAGGGTGGTGAATATCTGGAATGAACTGCCAGAGGTAGGAGTAGAAGCAGGTACAATTTTGTCCTTTAAAATGTTTTTAAACAGTTACATGGCTACACAGGGATATGGGTCAAATGTGGGCAATTGGAACTACCTTTAGGTGCTTAAAAAAAGAGGTGGCATTGACAAGTTGGGCTGAAGGGCCTGTTTCTATGCGGTAAATCTCTCTGACTCCATGACTCTAAATATAGGATGCAGCATCAATCTCAATGAAAAATTAAACAGAGAACAAAACAATCAGCACTTTACCAAAAGCTTTATCGTGTGATCTATGGCACCATGGGTTGAAGACTCTGATTTTTGCTGCATTGTTGGAGACATATATAGCATGTAATTTTTACGCTACTGAATTTTACAGTCTGCCACACTTTCAATGTTCTTGCTCCTCAGGCTCTGCACGATAAAGTGAGCAGAAACTGTTTAAGCAGGAGGCAATCTTTTTAAAGATTGTTGGTTTGACTGAAAAAATTGACCAGTATGGGGAGAATGCTGTGATCAGTTGCAAAGTCTCCAGTTATCAATTAAATTGACTTCTAACATTCATTAAAAGAAGGCTGCACAGCACTTTTTTTGGCAAGTGCTGCAATTATTGACCTCCCCTAACAGCAATTTTGTTGAACAGCAATAAGTCCTCAATAAAGATACAAACATGACTTAAAGGAATGCTCAAATTACTCTTTAGTTACTGATTGAGATTGACCAATGACACTGTCTGAAGTGAATGTTTGATTTTCATTGGGAGATTTCCTGATCCTTTGTTATGACTTCACCAATATTCTATCAGCACTTCCTTTTCCAGAAATTCTGAGGAATGCACCTAAAAGGATCCAGTGCCTTAATGGAGACCCTTATGTGAGTCATCGGGAGAAAAGGAGTGGTAGGGATTTTGCTAAGGCTACTCTTGATTTGAACGAGGAATGGGAAGAGATCAGACAATGCAGAGTAATATAATATGTTATAGGAGAAAGGGACAGGAGGACAAGGACAACCCTCAGCAGAGGAATCTACCACCCAGTACATTAATCATGACAGAATCATCTGTCTCACTAATCCTGCAATCACTTGTCCCAAGACAGATGTCTGGGAGGTGGCAGTTTATTTGGAGCTTTGTCATGTGATCTAAGGCACCATGGGTTGAAGACTCCGACCTTGCCGCATAGCCAGATCTTCATTGTTGGTGACAGTGTTTAATTTTTATGCTACTGAATTTTACTGTCTACCATAACTCAATTCTATATATTTCTATAGTCAGAGATGACAGTTCCAGACAATGTAAGGAATGACTGTATATCGTTCTGTATTTCCAGAGGGGTTCAGAGCTATAATATTTAACAGGACTGTTGGATTCCCCATGGTTCAGAGAATATCTGATTGCACACATGTTGGTATGTGAACTTGCAGAGGGGTTCAGAAGCAAGAAGGAAATCCATTTGCTCAATGTGCGCAGCTTGTGTATGATTATCAGCGATGCACCATAAAGGCAAATGGCTGTCATCCCAGGACTTGCCATGGTGCATTAATCATGATAGAATCATCTGTCTTATAGACCCTAGCACCCCAACACAAACCGTATAGTTGACTATTGGATGACAATGAGAATTATTCTGCCATAAGTCTGAGGAGACCTTTGGGGTTCTCAAGCAGGAATATATTATGTTACAACTGGGTGAGAATGGATGTCAGAACATGGTGTTTTTTTTTTCCCTACTTCTTTGATTGTAGCATGAATTTTTAGAACTTGTTGGGATGAAAGTACCAATTCAGTACCTGTAATTAAACGTTTATATGCTGATTGCAAAGAGCTCAATCTAACAAGTGTTCTTGAATTTAAACCCAAAAGACGTCCACCTTCAAAAGTATAATTTAGGATGGACAATAAGTACTGGTCCAGCAAGTAACACCCACATTCCATAAATGAATAAAATCTTTTGTCTTCCCCTTGAATGCCCCAACCTTTTCAGGCATGTACGCGCAGAATACAGTTTTTCCAAGAGATCATGTACAATTCACTTCTGGATTGGTGCTTTTAGTTGATTAGTTAGCCAAATTATATTCCATTTGTTTAGCCATTTGAAGGACTTCTTTCTGTGATTATCTGTCAGGTTTCAAGTAGCCTCTGCTGATTTCAATCAGTTTGTTGCGATTAACAATTCTATTCAATTGTAATTGCAAAGATACTGCTGAATTGAATAAAACAATTAACAAATATCAGTGTAAGTACCAAATATTCCACTCATCCAGTTTCCACAAAACAAACACTGCTCTTAACTCATTGACATGACATTAACCCCTTTCCTATACTTGGAAAAGGAGGAGTGATGATTGTGAATAAATGCATTGCAGTTGATGTCTCAAGTGATTGAAGAACTTTGGACTGTGTTTGAGGTGTGAGTAGTGTCTGTAGAGAATGCGTCAGTTAGAGTTATGTGAATTTTAGGGAGAATTAGATGGGTTGTATTGCAATGTGTTGAGGCTTTGCTGGTATAGTTATTGAACAGTGTGTTTGTGAGATAAATTTTGTGCAGTATTGGAGCCATGTACTGGGGCTCCTGGTAGCTTTTTCCTCACTGATTTCTTGTATCTCCTTTCATTATCTTTCTCTGTAGTCTCTGTCCTCACTGTAAGAAAAGGATATCGCTCCCTTGATATATCTCCTCCAGCAGAATTTCCAGTACTGCCTCTGACAATCTGTTAAATTCCCTCCCTCAGTCCACATGCCATTTTGTCCAGTGCCAATATCCTGCTCTTTCAGTTGTACCAGCAGCCAGCACACTCTGCACTTCGTGGATTACTTGGACGCTATAAATACCACACGAGGAAATTGCTACTAATCAGTGGACTTTATGTTTGAGAATGCACTGTGGGCATTCTGTAGTTCCTAGTGGCTGGTGATGTGCTGAATGAGAAGGGCAACTTTGGTGGGATCTTTGAGTCATTCAACGTTAGTTTTCTTTGGTATTGTTTCTGTTGTCTTCACTGTCAAGCCAGACTGAAGGAGAGGACAGGATAGATAAGGCAGTAATTGGTCCAGCAGTTGTCAGTACTTGTCATGGCACAGATGATGTGGGTATCTCTGTGGTCCTTTGTTTGAAAGATGAAGTAACCATGCAAGTGCCAGTGTTTGACCATGCATGTTGTCATGATGTCTTGTTTGTCTCACAGAATAAGATATTTGTCCTATTATAGATATTCCATCATGAGGAAGGCACTGTTGGAGTTTCCTGTCTCTTCCTTGCCTATCATACCCTTCCAGAGATTTGCATCCTTCTGGACTCTGACATTGAAAAGTGTGCAGGTCATGTTGATTGGTCATGCTAACTCTCCCCTTGGTGTCAGGAAGATTAGCAGGGTAAATGCATGAGTTTGTGGGGATAGGGTCTGGGTGGGATTGCTGTCGGTGCAAGATGTTTGGGCTGAATGGCCTCCTTCTGTACTGTAGAGATTCTATTCTATGAAATCTCCAAAGGAGGATCAGTTTGCCACAAAAATTCAGATTAAGGGTTGCTCAAGGTGAGTGTAGAATCTCTTTTTGGTCTCTTCAGTTTCCAGAAGTGTAAGAGTATGTGCATTGTTGGCAGTTCCTGTTGATCCCTTCTTAGGGTGAGCTGGTCAGTCATGTGGTGAATGATTGATTACCTCACAAGGGAAAATCACTGAGCCCCTAGGCAAGCTCATTTTTTGAAGGTGAAGCCATCGCAGAGAGGCATTACTCCTCTTCTGGAAAAAGGCATACACGCTGCCTTGTTACTTCATTGGCCTTGCCCTGTCTATTGCATCTCAATTAGGATGGCAATATTGATGTTGAGATGCCCAAATTCCCAACCCCAGGATGGTGATGTCATAGTTTACTGGGCAGCAGTGATTCCCACTCCTAAATTCTTCAAAGACTTGGACAACTGACAGTAGGTATCTTGGGGCATCTTCGGGGGAGGCTGTGATGTAGTGATACTGTTGCTGGACTAGCAATCCAGAGATCAGTGTAATGCACTGGGAACTTGGGGTTTGAATCCCACCCACAGCAGATGGTGCAATTTGGATTCAGTACAAAATAACCTAGAATTAAAATGTCTAATGTTGACCATGAAGTCATTGTCATAAATACCCATCCAAGTCACTAACTTCCTTCAGAGGAGGAAATCTGCCATCCTTAATTGATCTGGCCTATATGTGACCCGAGTTCCACAGCATTTGATGACTAAATGCCCACTAATATGATCTAGCAAGCCACTCAGTTCAAGATCAGTTAGGATGGCAATATTGTTGCTATAAATGATATTCAGATCCCCTGAATGAGTGGGGAAAAAACCACCACAGAAGTACCACTGGCGGTGCGTTTGCAAGATCTTCCAAATCAAGAAAGGCAACAACAGCATTCCCTTCCAATCAACCTGCTCTAATGACTCAAAGCTTGCTCTGCCAGGTAGAATATGTAGTCTTTATGCCTAACACCAGACTCCTGAAGCCGTTGCTCTACTCAGCAGGAGACACCCAGGAGGACGACAGATACACTTTAGGGATGTCATCAAAACAGCACTAAGACTGGGCAAACATACCTGCTGGCTTATCTGAAAGTTCTTGGCTTGTGACTGACTGATCAAAATAGTGAAGAATCTTTCAGAAAGGCAAGAATAGATGTTCTCAAGAATATGCAGAGGCAAAGTCATCACATCAGAGAACACAAGCCTCTGCACAACATATGAACTTGACCTTTCAGGAAATACCTGCCCCACGTGTAGCAGAGTCTGCGGATCATGCATTAGTCATCAGTCATCTCAGAACCAATTGAGCTAGGGGAAGCAAATCCCCTGGGAGATTGCCTAAGAGAGGTTAGTCAGTACTTAGAGTACTAAACATGCAGATATCCACTTTAGCTTGTTTAATTAGTGGCAAACAGCAATTAGTCCAAGATTACAGGACAAACCCAGATATTTAAACACACATTTTATTCGTGCAGTGTCTCTTTTCATCTCAAATTCCTTCCCCACCCCAACCCCTCCACCACTCTGTACAATTAAGTATCTTTATCAAACAAAATATCCAAAGATTACAAAGCACAATAGAAATACTGGAAAGGAGGCTTTAGTGAAATGAAATGAAAACACCAAGAAGAGAATAAGCAGGTAGGAGGAAACTTGAAACAACAAAGGACATGTGAATCTTGATTAAAAATAACCAGGCATTCTAAAGTAAGCTTTTATACAGCTGGAGATCTCCAGAGTTCTCAGAAATGCTGAAGTGCCTGACAGCTGAAAGGGCATTGGCTAGTTTAAGTTGAAACAACTTACAAAATTATAGCTTACTATAGATAGAAGCATAAATAGAACATAAAATACCACCAGGCTAACAGGAAAATTAAGAAGTTACAGCAAGGGAAAATAACTCACTAAAACAGCAAAGCAGTAGGGTGTAAAGCAAATGTTCAATATTACCCCGGGGTACTCTAATCAATTGAATAGATGTACAAATAGAAGGCAAAAATAATAGGGCCAAAATTCCTGGGCTGTTCTTCATTCTAAAATGCCGGTTGGATTTTATTCCAGTGTAAACTTGAGGGATGAGCCCAGCCCTACTCTTACTCAGCTTACTCAACTTTAATTTTTCAGCCCTTTGTTTAGTGTGAGGCAGATTTTCCATCCATCTTCTCATAGAACCACCTGCCAATCAGAGACTGGAAGCTCTGTACACTGACAGTGCCAAGCAAGAGCAGTGACCACTGCTGGTGATGGACTCAGATATTCAGGTTATCCCTGTTGGACAGGGCAGGGAGTTAGAGTGGATGTGGGGAAGCAAAACATGTGGCTGCAGGGCTTATGATTGAGTTAAAGAGTCCTGGGAAGATGACAGATTTCCCCCCCAACCCACACCTCTCATTCCTCTTTCACTGACCAGCAGCCCACAGGATTAAATCTGCTGAGATGCACCTTGGATGCAGATCTCTCCTGCCACAGATGATATCAGAGTGGCAGTGGGATAAAGCCCTTAATCATGCATTAATTACCCAATTAAGGGCCTCAGTTGGATCGAAGGTCAAAACCTAGCTGTAGTTGACAGAGATCCCTAATTTACCAGTCAACCAATCTATTTTTCTTGTGGGTGGCCTGTAAAATTTAGTTGCTTGTTGAATAGAAGTAACTGGATAAGGAATAGGGAATGAAACTCTTACTGCTTTTTCCCCTCTCTAATCTAAGGATATTTCAAGATATTTGATGTCTCCGTCCCCTCCACCACACCATCTGCACTTTCTCTAGTCTCCCCTCACCAACAATCCCTAACGCAGCTGAGATTGATCACAGTGGGACTCGATTATAATTTGAGAATGTACTCAGCTGTTAAAATATTAGAAAAATTTAGTGGCTACGAAGGTTGCTCTAAAACTTTTTATTTTGGAACATAACCATTTTATTCTGCACTTTTCAACTTAGTACATAGAAACCTCATCTCTGAGAGATGTAACTTAAACTCTTCTCCAATACTCAAGGACAAAGTCTATGCCGACACTTCAGTCCCATCCTGCAAAAGCAATTGCGTTGTTAAGAGTGCTAACTTTCAGATTTAACGTTAAACGAAAAAGCTCTATCTGCATATGTTACAGGATTTTGGGTGGATGTTAAAGAACTGGGGATTATTGAAGAGCACTAGCAAGTTCTTCTAGAGGTTGGCCAACATAAAGGTTAATTGCTCATTCATCTTCCTGCTGTTTGTGAAATCTTGCTGGGTACAAAATGACTGCTGCCATTTCAAAGTAGTTCAGTGTATATGAAGTACATGAGGCATTGCTGAAGGAGGTTATGAAGTGTCTTATAAAGACAAGTCATTCTTTGTGTGAGTTGCCTTTCACCTATTAAGATCCATGGCTGATGACTGTGCATGGAAATCTATTAAACTGTCTAGTTTCCAAATGCTATTTCTTTCACTTGTGAGCTAAGAAGCAAGTCAGGTTATTTATCTGATTTGAAACAAGCCAAAAATGTTAGCATCTTTTCAATCTCAGCACTATTCACTGTTTGAAAATCTAACTGTCTTACGCAAACCATGATTCTTGTCATTGCCACCATGATAACTGGAAGTAAGACCGGTTATGATGTGATCAGACTAGAAGTAATATTGTATTAATAGAATGTAATATCATTGTTTTATATCAGCATATCAACAACTTATTGGATCAATTGGAAATTGAAGGAGATAAACTCAAGAAATAAAAGCATTGAAATTCTTGTTGGGATTAGTTACCCAGTATTGTGCGATGGATATAAGATTTCATCAGAACAGCAGCAATTATTTAAGAGGCAGTGAGCAAAATGAGATTTGCCATTTAAGTTCAAATCTGTAATATTAACAACTTGACTGGTTTATCAAATATCTATCTTATTGGATATATTAAAAGCAGCTCATCGGCATGAGGATCTTTGGCCTCCGGATGAGACTGCAGATGATGCATTTTGTCAGTGAGATGAGTGAAAATGCTGGCTGCTTCATTGCAATTTGAAATTAACAGGCAAATGTGAATTTGGTGAGTTCCCTGACCAAACAAGTTACATTCTCGGAGACCATGGTGGGAGGTAGTGGGGGGACAGTCCTTGATTCTGCTCCCTAAGGAACGATGGCACCCACCCTCCCAGGTTTTGCAAGACTGGGCAAAGAGCACTCGCTCCCCCTTCTCACATTTCCAAAAATGCAGCATAAGGCTGCAGCAACTATTGGTTGCTCTGTTCCCTCCATGGAACAGGAATGGTTTCTAGTCTTGATTGTCAAATCGTGTCCACAGATATTTAACTGCTCAGACCTGTGATGGTTCTGAAGGCTGAGCAAACAAAAGGAAATCTCCTCTGTGTTGAATATTCTGATAAGCTGGAAACATTCTGGACTAGAATCCTTTTTACTACTCTCTTAAATCATCAAGTTAATATGAAGAATGAACTTTTGCATTACATCTAGCGAAGGGTATCTGAATTCAGATTGCATTTCAGGCAAAACAGGATCAAGAGTTGGCCATTCAGTCTACCAAACCAACATAGAATGTAGAAAAAAATTATAAAATCATCAGAAGAGCCTAGGTTCTGATTCTAGAATAACTTCTAAGTTGGCCCCATCTCTGCCACCATATACGATACTCTCTGAATTTTCTGCCACCAAAAATATGCTCTCTGAATTTTCTTTGTAATGGGAAGGCAACAAAGTCCCCTGAGTGCTGCATTTTGTCCATGAGCAGTTTACAATTTGAAATTTAAAACTTACATAATGCTGGAGATCTGTCCCATGAAATTTGAATGATCCATTTATTTTAATGCATTCCAGATTACTGCTTAGCTGTGTGCATACACATCTGAGAGGGACTATTGTTGATTAAATCTACCATGACAATGGTATTCTGGCTTCAACCATAGAAGAAATACCAATTTTGTTATGCTGGGCCTGATCCCCTTTCATACCTTTCTTTGTATGGGAATGCATGGGAAAATTGTGTACAAGATCTGAACCAAATGTATGTGAATCATGGGGTGGCTCCCAAAGGACTTGAAGCAGCAGTCTTGCTAAACACCCTATTCATTTTCAGGGCAAGGGTGCTCTCAAACTTATAGTAATTAGATTTTCAGGTCTGAAAGAGAGGACAGCTTAACAATTCCTAATTTAGTATTATAGTAATGTATTTTGAATGCATGGTATTTCATTGATATATATTTACTCCACAAACTGTAGTTTATATTTAAAAAAACCCATTGGGTTCATTGTTCTATACAACAATGCAGGAGAACAGATCCTGATCAATGCAGCTGATACTGTTTACTGCCATGAAAGAGATTTTACTTCTAAAAGAAATGTAATTTATGTGAGTGGTAAGATTATATTTAGCTTCAATGATAAGCATGTCATGATGCTTCATCTCAGATACCAACACAAGGCTTCCAATTAGCAGCTGAATTGCAGTCAAACTTTATAAAGCTGATTATAATCTCTGAACAGATATTTTAAAAAATGGTTACTATGGAAACTAATTTTGTAAAGTGCTGCCATCTATTGTCTATTGAAAAGACTATTATAACATTATGGAAGGTTGCATTGAAATGACAATCAACTGTTCTGTTGTTAATTTTGTTACAAAGTGTTGGGCAGAATTTTACAACCTCATTGCATCCATTTTGTGGTGAAAAAATGTCATCAAATTGGGTGTGATGCAACCAGCTGGAATGACGACTGTTTTCCTGACCATTCCCATTTTTTACAAAAAACAAATCAGCACGATCAGAACCCAAAATGGATGAAATGCCAATTTGCATTTTTTTGTGTTTTTCACAATGTCATTAAGATTCACTCCCTATCGTCCCAGCTCACTTGCCTTAACCACCTTATTCGCTACAGCCCGATCACTTAGGAAAGCATCTCAAGTATAAAAGTTGCATTCAGGTGCTTGATCAGAGAGAATGAGTGAGGAGGTAAGTCTCTGCCTTCAAAATGTTCCATGCTGCTCAGGAGTTGTTTCATACAGCCATGTTGTGTTTCAAGTTGGGGTGTCCTGTGAGTGTGGGGAGGATGTGGAGTTGGGGGGCTGTTGTTGCTCATGGAGTCTAACCTTGGACTCTCAGCATGCACCTGGCTCTGAATGCTGATCTCAGGTCTTAGTGCTGACTCTAGATTCTAGTGCAGGTAGCAGCAAGCACTGTTGCTGATGGGGAATTGGCTGGAAACTCTCTGAAGTGGCAGTGCTGCAACCTAAGGGCTTGTCACGCAGCACTCTATGTCCACTACTGCATGTATTCTGGGCATGTGTTTGAGTAGGGGAAATGGGGACATCTCTGTCATTCTGGGGAGCTGTGGGGGAATGTGGAGAGTGTGTTGCTGGGGTCTGTGAGGGATCATGGTGAGTATGTGTTACTGGGGAGCTGTGGAGGGGGATATGGGAAATGTGTGCTAGGGGACTGTGGGGGATATGAGGAGTGTGTCTTTCTGGATTGGAGGGTGAGCAGACCTGTGCAACCTCTCCATCTGTCTTTCCCCCTCCCACACCACCTCCCCTCCCTCTCCCTTCTGATTGACAAGAGGGCTTAACAATGCAACTCATTGATCTTGCTGTTCTTTTGGTTGCTGCTGAAACTGAGGAGGAGGAGTTGGAGGGTGAATTGTGGGCACAGGAAGCCCAGGCCTTAGAACCTACAGATCTCTTCACTGCCTTCCTTCGAGGAGTCTTCTAAGCTGTCAGGAGCAGGATGGGTGGGAGCAGCAGTGAGGGCCATGATGCCAGATGGCCTAGGAGCATTAGGGTCCTTTCCTGCATCACAGGACACCAGGTTAATTGCAAGAGAGGAAGAGGAATCTGGGCTACAAGCAGTTTACTTGAAATTTCTCCAGCAAGTGGAGCACTGGCAGGTTCTCACATCTATGCTCCAGCCTGACCATGCTGTTGCTAATGGTCTGCATTCTCCCCTCTACAAGCTTCAGTGCCCACTTTTCAAAGAAGGTGAAGACCTGACTCTTGGGCAAATCAATTACTGTCTCTTCACCTTTTCCTGATGATTATGGGTATTTGCCTTCTGTAGGGAGAGAAGGAGCCACGTACAATCTGATGGCATGAGTCCTGCAGGGTTTTGGGGGTGGCCCTCAAACTTGCAACTCTCTCAGGTGGGAGAAGGGAGTTGTTGGGGGTCAGGGGCTGAGAACATGCAGGGTGCTGGGAGTGGAAGGAACTAGAGGGAAGATACAAAATGATGTAAAACATTCACCCTTTGCTGCCTGGTTGAGCTCATTCAGTTTTTTTTACAGCGCTGCTTCCCAGTTCTTCTGGCCAGTGCCCTGGCACTAACGTATGCTGCCACTACCGTCCAGCTGATATCCATCCCTTCCTCTGGGACGGAATCCCTCTGGGAGGAAGAGGGTATCCCGCTTTGCTTCTACCACCTCCAGCAACCTGGGGGCAGTTATGAAGGCGAGTTTGTGCAAGGTGGTGGTGGGGTTGGGGGAGGGGAGTGGAAGCATAAGGAGGTCAGTAATGTTGGGGGGAGTTCTTCACTGTCTGTGGGGGAGAGCTGGCTGTTTCTGGCCTGGGGGGGGGGGGGGGGGGGGTGGTTTCTGTCAGCAAAGCTGTTTTCTTTTCCTGCTTTCCCTGCACATGCTCAGTTTGTTGCTCTGATCTGAGCTGCTGGCTATCTGGTGAATTCGACTCTGCCCACAACCTCTAACAGCTAGAAACAGACTAGACTTTTCAAAGACTGACTGCATATGATTTGGTGTAAACACCGAGCCAAAAATCAGACCAAGAACTCCCATTTTCAAGCTTGCTGGACACTTAGAAAAAAATCTTGTAAAAATTCCGCCCAACGGACTTGAATTTCTAAAAAGCATTTAACAAGGTTCCGCATCAAAATTTATTCTGCACAATAGGCATCCGTGGTGCAGGGGAGTAACATACTAGCTGTTTGGAAGATTTGTCGGCTGCGAGAAAACAGTTTACATGAAAGGGTCTTTTTCTAATTGGCGGGATATGATGAGTGGAGTCTCACACAGGCCTGTGCTGGGGCCTTTCCATTTTATTATTATTTACATTAATGACCTAGATGAAGGGAATTGATGCATGGCAGCTAAATTTGCAGATGACACAAAGATAGGTAGGAAAGTAGATTGTGAAGAGAATACACGGAAGATACAAATGGATATAAATAGATCAAAAGAGTGAGCAAAAAATCTGGCAGATGGAGTAGAATGTGAGAAAATGTGAAGTAGTTCCTTTGGCAGAAAGAATAAAAAATAAAGAATTATATTAACACAGAGCAACTGAAGAATTCCAAGGTGCAGAGGGATCCACGTGTTTAAGTATGAGTCACAAAAAGTTGGTGTGCAAGTACTGCAAGTAATTAAGAAGGTTAACAGAATGCTATGCTTTATTACAAGAGGAATTGAACATAAAAATAGAGGTTATGCATCAGGGTATTGACGAGACCAAGTTTGGAATTTTACTGCCTCATAGAACAGAATTCTCCATTGGCCTTGGGCGGGATTTTCTGATCCTCGCCCAAACAAGGTTGTAAAATATTCATCAGTGCATGTCACCCAAAATGGGGGTAGGGGGGCAAAAGTGCTGAATTGGCAAGAAAACTTGTCTAGATCACGTCTTTTTTTTTCTCAGCGCAACTTCAGATGCGAATTTCCTCACTCTGTGCAATGCAGAGGTCACAATTATGAATATCGTTAAAAGCTCAGGGGATGTCAAAGAGCCTGAAATTGGCAGGATGAATGGGAACCCACACAAGTGCACATTGCTGGAGATAGCAACAAAGACCTTCCCAGTATCCAAATCACTCCCACACAATCCCCCATAGATATTGCTGGCCGTCACAATTGTCCCACAGACATTGCTGGCCCCCATCCCCAATTCAGACATCGCTGGTCCCCTAATAAAATAGAACCCCCCCCCACCCCCCCCCCCCCCCCCCCCCCCCACCCCCACCTCCGATGTCACTGGTCCATGGGCCAGCACCTGAAGACAGCAAGAGGAAGCCCATCTTCTCTAGGGCCTGCTTACGATATCCTCCGCGCTCTGCTGGCAGCACTTATCACTTCATGCCAGTTCAAGGCTACCATGCTAGATTGAGACTTTTATATATCTATTCTGATTCATGCTGAAGAGATGGGAGATGCAAATGTGGGCAAAGATTACTGTGTTAATCCTGATAATAGCACACTAAGATATAGAAAGTAATGCAAATCAGCGGCATGCAAATTTTCAGTGCAGTCCCAGCGGCACCTTTTTAGCTGGGAAATGCGTGTGGGTCATAAACGCTTGTGGGGAACTCACAAAATGGCCGACGTGCACATTTCCTGACCAGGCCCGCCAAAAAATTTGCAGGTCATGATGGGGGAAATTGCCCCCACTGTTTGCAGTTTTGTTCTCCTTACTTAAGAATGTAAATGCGTTGGAGGTGGTTCAGAGGAGTTTTATTTGACTGATACCTGAAATAAGCAGTTGTCTAATGAGAGAATGTTGGACAGACTAGGCTTGTTTCCATTGGAATTTAGAGTCAGGAGGATTTGATTGAAGTATATAAAATTCTGAAAGGTCTCAACAAGTTGGACATGAAAAGGACGTTAACTCTTGTAGGTAAGTCCAGAACTGGTGAGCACTGTTTTAAAATTTGGGATCACCCTTTAGGACAGAGATGAGGATTTTATTTTAGTCTCAGCTGTTTGTGGAACTTTAGAACTCTCTGCCTCAGAAGGAAGTGGAGATAGGGTCATTGAATATTTTTAAGGCAAAGGTAGATAAATTCTTGGTAGGCAAAGAAATCAAAGCTATCGGTATAGCTGGGGAAAATGGAACTCAACAAAAACAGATCAGCCATGATCGTACTGAATGGCAGAGCAGACCCAAGTGACAAAATGGCTACTTCTGCTCCTAATCCGTATAGTCACATGAATTCAGCTCAGCTGTTTAGATATAGAATAGAGGAGAAGAGGTAATGTGATTTAATATTTCACTTGTTGCATGTATCCTGAAATGGTTACCAATAAATTATGGACCTGTATCCATAATGACCTCTTTTATAGCACCAAATAAACTGAAAATAACACTTAACTGTTGTGAAAACTCTTATGTTTGGTGCAACGGTTGAATACTGGGATATTATTTTGAGGAAGTCAGTGCCAAGAACATGAGGTTAGATGCAATTTTGGATGGGATAGCAACTTCATGTGAAAATCAATAGCTTTTGTGCCATCATGCTGTGAAATAATTAATGATGACTACAATGCCATTGTTCATACAGCAATAGACTGTCTTTGTTACAAGTCTTTTCATTTTATTTATGTTCCTGTGTGAGTGATTAAGTTGAAGAACATCAGGTCGCAAAGATTCTGCTTGCCTTTAAAGATAACTCCCTAATAGATGCCTAGCTCATCATGATAAGGCCAAAATGGTCTCGTGTTTGTGGAAATATTGAATTGAATCAGGCCATCCTTCAATGTTGGTTTTCCCCAGTTTCTGGAGTGAGGAATCTGTCACTGTTTCTTCCTGTCTGTTAGCATTTGTGTTATGCAAAATGCTTCAGATCAGTTCATACTCCTGCAAATGTAATATTGCACCCTCCTTGAAACTTTCTCAAAATATTTTGTAATTTTCAATGTTTTTTGATTTGATTTATTATTTGTGCAGAATGTAGTATCATGGTCATAGCTACGATGCTGCAAAGGATCAAATTAATGAGGTAGGCCCATTCAAAAGTCTGATGGCAGCAGGGAAGAAGTTGTTCTGGAGGTGATTGGTACTTGACCTGAGAGACTTTTGTATCTTTTCCCTGACGGAAAAAGGTGGAAGAGTGTGTGCCCAGGGTGTATGAGGTCCTTGATAATTTTGGCTGCTTTTCAGAAGCAATGGGAAGTGTGACAGATTCAATGGATGGGAGGTTGATTTTATATGATATTTTGGGCTTTGTTCATGACTCTTTGTAGTTTCTTGCAGTCTGCGACACAGCAGGAGAAATACCAAGCTATGGAACTACTAGAAATAAGTGCATCATAGAAATCATTCTAAGGGTTGGTGAGAGTCGTAGCATACACGCCAAATTTCTTTAGGCTTCTGAGAAAGTAGAAGTTTTGGTAGGCTTTCTTAATTACATTATAAGCATGGAGGGACTAGGACAGGTTGTTGATGTTCTGGACACCTAGAAACTTGAAGCTCTTGACTATTTCCATTTCATCCCCATTAATGTAGACAAGGACTTCCTCCATTATGCTATCTGAAGTTGCTAACTATGTCCTTCATTTTGCTGACATTGACGGAGAGATTATTGTTGCACCAATTCACCAGATTCTCTATCTCTTTCCTGCACTTTGTTGCATCATTTGTTTGAAGTATGACCCACTGTAGTGGTATCGTCAATAAACTTGTAAATCACATTGGAGGGAAATTTGGCCACATAGTCATAGGTGTATAAGGAGTATAGCAGGGGGTTGAGGACACCGCCTTGTGGGGCACCAGTGTCGAGGATGACCGTGCTTATCCTTACTGATTGCAGTCTGTGAGTTAAGAAGTCTAGGATCCAGTTGCACAGGTAGAAACTGAGCCCTTGGCCACAGAATTTAGAGATGAGTTTTGTGGGGAAAAATGGTGTAAAGGGTTGAGCTGCAGTCTATAAATAAGAATCTGACATAGATGCCTTTGTTATCTAGATGTTCCAGGGAGATGGCATCTACTGTGGAACTGTTGCGGTGATGGGCGAAGTGTAGTGGATCCAGGTAATCTGGGAGACTCATTAGTGAGAATGAGGAGGCAATTGACAGGAGCTACTAGCAAGTGGTCACACCAGAGCAACAGGAGGAAGGCAAGTGGGTATCTGTTAGAAAGGGGAAAGCTCATGTGATGGAGAGCACCCTGGTGGATGTCCCCTTTCAAAACAAGTATTTGTGTTTGAGTACTGCTTGAAGAGACAGCTCACCTGGGGGAGGCAGCAGTAGCCATGTCTCTGGAGCTGAGCCCAACCCAGTACTTTCAAAAAGTAAAGAAAAGAGAAGGGCCATATTAATAAGGGACTCCATAGTGAGGAATTTTTGCGGACGCAGATGCGAGTCACGGATGGTGGTCTGCCATCTGGAGCTGGAATCCGGGATGTCTCTGGACACATCCCAGATATCTTGAAAGGGGAGGTGGAGAAGCTGAATGTTGTGGTCCATATAGGTACCGCTGATGTAGGTAGGAAGAGGGAAGGGGTCATGAAAAGGGATTATAGGGAACTAGGTAGACAGCTGAGAAAGAGGAATGCAGAGGTAGTAATCTCAGGATTGCTGCCTGCACCATGGGAAAGTGAGCAGAAATAGAATGAGGTGGAGGGTGAATGCATGGCTGAGACTGGAGCAGGGGGCAGGGATTCTGGTTCCTGGATCATTGGGACCTCTTTAGGGGCAGATGTGACCTATACAATAAAGACAGGTGGCACTTAAAATCCCAGGGGGACCAATATCTTGGCAGGAAGGCTGGCTAGGGCTTCTTAAGGGACTTTTAAACTAGAAAGGTTGGGGGGAGGGAATCGAGATGAGGTGACTGGGAGCGAGAGGTCAGTTCTCAAGTAGAGAAGGATTATAGACAGTATGAGAGGGAGGTTAGACAGATGATGAAGGGAAGCGCTCAGACTGAGGGTCTAACTGATTCTACCTGCTAGGTGGACTTGAATTTAGGAATGTTTCAAATCCAACTTTTAGACCTATTCTCCAGCACCCTCAAGCGCACTCTGGCTGAAAAAAGTATCAGTGATTCTGGATCGTGCTGCACAAATCTGTAGGCAGGCTTATCGCACTGAAACCCTGCAGCTCTGATCAGCATATCCAACTGTGCACACTCACCAAAAAAAGATAATGTTGCTCCCCTAACACATCATGCCTGGGCCAGATAATGCCTCTGTCTGACACCCACAGACATTGCCCAACCCCCACATTACTGACCCCCTTATCCCCCCACCCATCCAGTCTGATAGCTGCCCTTTCCCTCCTTCCTTCTCACTCATCTCAGGCAGAGCAATCCACCCTATAGATACCAGGCAGAATGATCCCCTCATCCCTACTCCGGACCCTCCCACACAAAGCCTTCATCTCCTCCAGACTCCGATTGCTATTTGACACCTCCTGTCTGTGCCCTCTCCTCAATCATTGAAGCAGTGATCCACAGCTGACACCACTCCCCCTACCCCCCCACAATCAGCACATCTGTAAGGGCTCACTTGCCTTCCCCTCAATGCCAACAAGCAAACTGCATAGGACTTGCTGGAATGCTCTGCCTTAATGAGGGGTAGCTCCATTTAAAACTCAAATGTACAGGACAATGTGTGCACAACCAACACCTGCTCCCCCAACCCCTGATTCTCTAAGGGCAACCTGGGGAGGCCACTGGGTGCAGCAGAGGTGAGGTGGGACACCCTCTTCTTCCCAGGGGAACGCAGTCCAGGGGGAAGCTGATGGAAATGCAGTCTGGGAGTAGTCGCCACCTTGGTCAGGGCACTGGTACCTGAGCCACGCAGCAGTGCTGGTAAAAGATTAATGACCTCATTTGTTCAGTAATAGTGGGTGCTGAATCCTATTTTGCATCTTCCCCAATATCTCTCCCAGATCCTCCCATCCCCAGCACACTACATGTTTCCAGTTCCTGAACCCCAAGCATCATCTTCCTTTTCCCCCAGTAAGCCCCACTAAGGGTCACCCCCTTGATACTCTGCAGGAATCAAGTGCTTTGAAAGGTTAATAATGGCACAATTCAATTCCAGCCTCCTGGACTACCTGGATCTATTCCAGTTTGTTTACTGCCACAGCAGATGCCATTCCCCTGACCCTGCCCTCAACCCTGGAACATCTAGATAACAAGGACACAGATGTCAGACTCCTATTTATTGATTACAGATCAGCCTTCAACACTATTATTCCCACAAAACTCATCTCTAAACTGTAACCTGGGGTTCAGCACCTCCCTGTGTGACTGGATCCTGAACTGCCTATTCCACAGACCACAATCAGTAAGGATAGGTAACAACACCTTCTCCATGATCATCCTCAACATCGGTGCTCCACAAGGTTGTGTTCTCAGCCCCCTACTGTACTCCTTATACACCAATGACTGTGGCCAAATTCCCCTCCAATTCGATCTTCAAGTTTGCTGATGACACCACTGTAGTGGGTCAGATCTCAAACAATGATGAGGCAGAGAATCAAAATGAGAATCTGGCAAACTGGTGCAGCAACAGTCATCTCTCCCTCAATGTCAACGAAATGAAGGAGATTGTCATCAATCCTGGAACACCTAAATAATCTAGATCCGGTCGCAGAGGGAGGTGCCCCATTGATATAGACAGAACGTGCCCCTGTCTACATCAATGGGGACAACGTAGAAAAGGTCAAAAGCTCCACATTTTTAGATGCCCAGATCACTAACAAGCTGTCTGGTCACTCCCCCCACTCCATGCCAACAATATAATTAAGAAAGCCCACCAAGGCTTTTACTTTCTCAGAAGAGTAAGGAAATTTGGCATGTGAACTACAACTCTTTCCAACATTTATAGATGCACTATAGAAAGCATTTTTTCTGGTGGTTGTTTCACCACTTGGTATGGCTCCTGCTTTGCCCAAGACCACAAGAAACTACAAAAGGTCATCAATATAGCCAATCCATCATGCAAACCAGCCTCCCTTCCACTGATTCTGTCTACACTTGCCAGACATTCTTTGTTCCACCTTCTATCTTTGGGAAAAAAAATGCAAAAGTCTGAGGTCACATGCCAACCAACTCAAGAACAGCTTCTTCCCTGCTTCTGTCAAATTTTTGAATGGACCTACCTTGCAGTAAGTTGATCTTTCTCTACACCCTAGCTATGACTGTAACATTACATTTTGCAGTCTCTTGTTTCCTTCTCTATTGTAGGTAAAAGACACCTTTGACTGTTAGTGAGTCAAAATACAGTAAGTTTATTTCAAAAGCTTTTATGAAAGACCTGGTCCCTAAAAGTGGCTTCTCACTGAGCACAAATAAGTGTGGGTATTTATACGTCATGATTCTCAGCACCAGTCATGACGCACACACTGGTATGAGTGTGAAATCTGCAACATTTCTGCTTCCAGACACCACGCAGGCCCTGGCTTCAACCAGGACCCGAAGCCTGATTGGCAGCTTCAATTATGATGCAGGCATAGTACGGTCACAATTGACAGCCTTTCCAGCAGTTTTGGTAGCTTCTCCATTGAAGTAGCTTGTGTGGTCACAACTTCACAGCAGGAGTCCTCTATCAAATGGCCATTATTGCACTCTATCATCTGCAGCTGTTTAACCAAGCTTAACTAGTAAAACCAGGTAAAGTTTGCAATGTCTGCAAAATAATACTCGCATTTAACTATCTGTCTTTATGGAAATGAAAATTAAAGCATGAAAGACATAAACAAGTAAGGAAAACATGAATAAATAATTTATATTGATGCCAGAAGCAGTATAAGCTTGAGGAGAACAGCTATGAGAAAGGGTTATGTTTGTGATGTATGCTAGGTACAAAATGCATCAAATTCATTAACCCTTTCTGTACTTCATCTATGAATGGTATGCTTTGTCTGTATAACGTGCAAGAAACAATACTTTTCACTGTTAATACATGTGTCAATAATAAATCAAATCAATCATTTCTTTCATGGCTTCTTCTGCCTCCATAGGAGAAGATTGAGCCCGCACTTGTGAGATGAAGATCAGTGGTGGTGAGCCCCCTTTGAGGAGTTGGTGTTGGCGCTCTCCAGGAAAAGGGAGATGTTGGCTGCCAGTGACAGCATGGTCAAGCTGCTGCCAAGATGTGAGCACCTGTCATTCTTTCAATCACTTTCAGGCAACTCCTCAGGGACACGAGTTTCAAGTGCAAGGGACAAGGTTTAAAGAAGATGTATGAAGCATTTTTAATTGCACACAGAGGGTGGTGGCTGCCTGGAACTCATTGCTTGTGAAGGTCATGGATGCAAGTATGATAGTGGCCTTAAGGGGCGTTTCCACAGCTGTGTGAATGGGATGGGAATAGAGGCATATGGTCCCTGGAAGGATAAGTGTTAAAAATCAGATGGGCATCCTGGTCGCTACAGGCTTGAAGGACTGTTCCTGTGATGTAATTTTGTTGGTTCTTTGTCCTACATTCAATGGAGAAATGTGAATCCTGTGTTTTGCATCCTGGATTCTTCTCCCTGCCTGGAACTTAACCTTGTGTCTTATGTTTCAGGGAATATCGGGATGCCCCCGGGGCCTTCTGGATTACAGGCCTTTGGTGCAGCTCTTGCCCATACTGGTCAAGACATCTCGGACAAGTTCTTGGAGGATATGGGTGAATGGATCTCCGGGGATGGTACCATTTTGGCGTCAGCTGCCACCTCATCTCACCATTCCAGATACTGACACATTAGTGGGTCCAGTTAGTGAGGCTTCTGCGTCAACCTTGGAGCACAACACATCTGATAATGTACATTGGTGGAGGAGGGAACATCCAAGGCCTCTGGCATGCAGGGGTTTACCAGAGGCAAGGACTCAGCTGGCCCTACACTACGTACTGGGCCTCTGAGATCGCTTCACCCTCAGCTGCTGGAGATGCAGCAACAGGGCCAGAGAATGGTAATGGCCACACTGGACCAACTGTGAGGCTGTTGGGAGGAGTCCTAAAGCTTTCAGGTAGACCAGCTATTGCCTGTTTTTTATGTTTCACAGGCCAACACTACAAGAGTGATATCTGCAGTGGAACTCCAGGGCAGGGGATCCTCACCATGAGTGGCAGGGTCCAAGCAATGGCAGAGTTACAGCAGGCCACAGTGGATCCCAGAGGAGTGTGGCTGAGCCACAGCAGGTACCAGCTGGGAAACTGAACAGGACTCTCGGGGTTCTGTGGTCTGTGGCTAAGAGGCTCCAGAACTTGCCGGAGACCCAGCAGGACAGTGTGAGACACAGAAGGCTATGGTATTGAGAATGTGGTCTAGTCACTTAGGTCATGGCTGAGGCCTTGAAAAACATAGTCCAGTCCCAGAGTGCACTTGCTGCAGCCATTGAGAGGTGGCCCTCGATTCAAGTGGCCAACACAAGAAGGCTCAACCATCGTGGGTAGGATGCAGGTGGTCCTCCAGGACTGGCATACTAGGTGACGCCAGAACTTTGAGAGCTCACTGCAGAAGCACTGCCATCTCAGTGAGCCCCAAAAGTGGAGAAAAGGGCTCAAGCCCATGCCAGGGCGTTCCAGTCAGGAGACTGTGCCTGTGGCTACCCTATCTTACTTTCCCCCTTCCAGACACTGGAGCATCTCAGGAGCAGCAGGATGAAGAAGGTGTCATAGAACATAGAACATGCCCTTCGGCCTTCGATGTTGTGCCGACCAAAATAAAAAGCAATGCCCCTCCAAACTAAACCATTCCCTTCTCTTCCATATACTTATCAATTAACCTCTTAAACGCCACCAAACTTGGCGCATCTACAACAGCTGCAGGCAGGGCATTCCACTCCCTAATCACTCTTTGAGTAAAGAACCTACCTCTGATATCCGTCCTATAACTCATACCCCTTAATTTAAAGCTGTGTCCCCTCGTGCTAGCTTTCTCCATCCTAGGAAAAAGGCTATCACTGTCCACCCTATCTAAACCTCTAATCATCTTATATGCTTCAATAAGATCCCCTCTTAGCCGCCTCCTTTCTAACGAAAACAACCTCAAATCCTTCAACCTCTCTTCATAGGACCTGCCCTCCATACCAGGCAACATCCTGGTAAACCTCCTCTGTACCCTCTCCAATGCCTCCACATCTTTTTATAATGTGGGGACCAGAACTGCACACAATACTCCTAGTGCGGCCGCACTAGAAACATGGAAATATCCCAGACACCTGGAAGCAGGCCAGGCCCCTTGAGGTCCAAGGCCTCCAGAGGACACCCGCCACGTGCATCACAGCAATGGAGTGAGTTAGGCAGCTGGCCCCCTCTACCTCTGATGTACATTCTAGGGAGTCACTGAAATGTAATGGTAGGCTATGTAAAGTTAGGAAGTTGTAGTTGCACTGAGATGCCACAGGTGAAAGGTTAGACTAATTAGAAAGATATTTAAGTACCTTAACGTTTTCTGGTCACAAGTTTTTATCTTAGAACATCTTATTTAAACACCTTTTTATTGTAAATAAATATTTTTCTTCACCACCCACTTCTGAGTAATTTGTCTCAATTATGAACCTTCTTCCATTGCAGTGCCGCAGATAATCAATCACTGAGTCATTAGTTCCCCAGACCGTACAAGCTATTTCCCACCTGCCCCAGGGCCCTGCATGGGGCTTTCAGATCCCTTACCGACTACAGTGACGTGGGCCCAGGTGCCAGTGTGCTCAGGTAGGAGTTAGACTAGTTTGCACCAGGGCATAATCATAATGAGTCATCATCATCCTTCTGCCTGCCATCATTCTGGTGTGACAACGTTGCAGGGTATAGAAGGAATTTGAGGGGGGGAGGAGGGATGATGGAACTCACAGACACATGCCCTTAGCAACAAAACTAGGTGATCAGGGTCTCCCTAGACACTCGCACGTCTCATTTGAGCAGCAGCCCTCGAGTACCTGGTTGGTGTTCCTCTGCATGTTTTTCCTCATCTACCTCCTCCACCTGCTGGTTATCCTCTCCAGCGATGACAACATAGAGGCTGACGAGCTGGTCCTCCTCCATTAGGAGGTCACCTCTCTGCAGAATCAGATTGTGTAAGGCACAGCACCTGACCACTGTGTAGGAACAGATCATTGGGCTGTATTGGAGGGTCCTGCCAGATCGATCAAGGCACCTGAATCGTATCTTGAGAAGCCCTTGGGTTCTCCACAGTTATGCAGGTGGCTACATGGGTTATGGTAGTCTCCATCTCAGACATAGACCTCCACACAGGCATCATCAGCCATGTCCATAGGACCCAGGAACCAACCTCACAGCCTGGGATTCTCCTCAAATGCCTTCAGAATGTCCGAGCTCCTGACAATGAAGCTGTTGTATACGCTGCCTGGATATCTGGCATTGACGTGCATTATGGTTGCATATGACCTATTCTATTTACAAATCTTCATATATTCAGTTGGGGGGAGGGCCTTGAGCATGATGTGTGTGCAGTCGATCACCCCCTGCATGTCCTGCACTCCTGCAATGGCTGTGAACCTTGCAGCCCGGGATTCCTGTTGTGTCTGGTCCATGTTGACATTGATGAACTGGCCAATCCGGGCCTACAGGGCTTCAGTGACCTGCCTCTCGTAGGTGTGCATGGGAGATGCCGCAGACATATCCACTCTGGATCTGGAAAGAACCAATAGTGTAGAAGTTTTCAGCGGCTGTCAATTCGACAGTCACTAGAGATTGGGTGCCCCCCACTTGCCCTCTAGATGCTAGGTCCTGCAACAGGAAGTACAGTTGTTACATGGTCTCCTTTTGGAATTGGAGACATCACCGGAACCATAGTGTCCAACATCTGCTTGAAGGACCTTGGGCATGGAACTGCCAGGGTCTCTGTTCTCTCCTTCCCCTGCAACTCCTTCTGGGTGAATGGCAGCCATCTCTGGTGGTCATCTCCACAGGCCCACAATTCTTCCTTCTGCTCCAACAGAAACCAAGGAACAGCTAGATCTATTGGTCATGTAGAAAAGCCATGTTGTCATTCTGAAGAGTCGGAGAGAGGGGAGATGGATAGGAACACATGTAGAGGTTATGAATGCTGCTTGCCTCTTATACATCAACAGTCACGGTTCAAACCACCCCAATTTCCCCAGCCACGTGCTCCCCACAATCACAGCCCCCCAATTCCCCCAGCCACATGCTCCCCACAATCAGAGCTCCTTGAAAAGTTGAGAGGCTGCAGCAGTGCAATTTGCAAGGGTTTCGTGCACATCCTTTAGATGGAAGTGAGGTGAGTGTGCTAGGACCCAACATCACTGGAAGACCCCAGGTCAGTGCTGAGACCCGGGTCCACGTTGCAAATTAGACATCGAAGACCCTGCTGAGCAACAGGCACCCCACACATACTTGCAGAACCGCCACCAATCCAAGGCAGGAAATGACCACAACACCAGAAGACCGTGAGTAACAGAGAGCTGTTAGATGCTATACACTTATCTCCTCACTGCTGAAGTGCCCAAATCAGACTTTTATTGAGCATGTCTGATTTGCGTTGATTCCCGATTGGTGAATGTGGTGATAAAGGAGGAAGTGCTGGTAAAGTTGAGCATGCAGCCTAAGTCAATTTAAACGCATTCAAATATATTTAAATTGCTATTGCGCCCGTTTTGGGCGCGGACCCAATCACAGACATTTTAGGCACTTGGTAAAGGGTGCAAAAGCAATTGCGGATTGTGCTACTCGCCTCATGCCTGAAGTTAGCAAGGTTTCATGCTGAAAATGGGTGCAACTGGATAGTAAAAATTGGGCCCTATAGCTCTGAGCATTGTTTAAACATTCAGAACCTAGATGGTAGGTCAAATACAGCTCAAAACAAACTGGGGAATTTTGTGGACATTCTGACAATATCTTGTTGACCTTTTCTTTATGTTTGTTTTGTTTTTTGTTATTCTCCCTTATCCACTAGCGATCTGGCCCACAGCCTGGTCACTCACCTTTGCTGACTGAGCTAGTCTGGTGCTAATCCTGTTGATGAGCTGTCCTGCACACCATGAGGAATTCATCTGCTTTCCACATCTTTTCATAGAAATCATAGAATCCCTAAAGCGCAGAAAGAGGCCATTTTTCGGCTCATCGACTCTGCACCGATAACAATCCTACCAAGACCCCATTCCCGCTTAGTTACCCTACTAATCTCTTGAATCTATCACGTCCCAGGACACTAAGGGTTAACTTAACATGTCCTAACCTACACATCTTCAGACTGTGGGAGAAAGCACGAGCACCCAGAGAGAATTCACACCATCATGGGGAGAACATACAAACTCCACACAGACAGTGACCCAAGTCGGGAATCGTACCCAGATCCCTGGAGCTGTGAGACAGCAGTGTGAACAACAGTGCCACATGCCACTCTTTTCTTGAGGTCTACCTCTGTATTAAAGCTTTTCTGTACAGTCACCACAGTGTGATTGCAAAACTCTCCAATGTTGCTATTCAGCTGTGCTCTGACCAGAATGTCAAAAGTTGTTTCTTGCAATGGAGCACAAGCTACTGATGGAATTTTCCAATCCCTCCTCAGGTGAGTATCTGACAAGTGGGTCTGGAAAATTCAGAATGTGCATGAAAGTCAGTTTCCTGCTGGTATAAAAATGATTTGCAATTTTCCACTTTCAAATTTTGTGGTGGGTTGGGTTGCCTGCATTGCCATGTGCATGATACATTGGGGAGACCATGCAGACACTACGACAGCGGATGAATGAACATCGCTCAACAATAACCAGGCAAAACAGTTCCCTTCCTGTGGGCGAACACTTCAGCAGTCACGGGCATTTGGCCTCTGACTTCGGGTAAATGTTCTTCAAAGGGGCCTTCACGACACACGACAGCGCAGAGTCGCTGAGCAGAGACTGATAGCCAAGTTCCGCACACATGAGGACGATCTTAACAGGGATCTTGGCTTCATGTCACATTATCTGTAACCCCCATGACTTGCCTGGGTTAGCAAAAAAACCTCACTTACTGTGCTGTCTGGAGAAAATACACAATTCTCTAACCTCTGCTGTTAGCCACTTTAAGACTTGAATAGCAGGTTAGGTGTAAGGATTCACATTCTAATCAGCAATCTGTAAACTGTCTGTGCTGATATGTGTGCTTTTGGAGACCAGAACATCTCATTCGCCTGACGAAGGCCACAAAGGCCAAAAGCTCGTGGATTTACTATCAAATAAATTGATTTAAAATTGGTGTTGTCAAACTTTACTGAGTTTACCCCAGTCCAACACCGGCATCTCTACATCATGCCATGTGAGGAACAGCATCTCATGAATGCTTATTAAAAGTCCAGCTCACTGGAATCACACCCCCAATCCAAATCAAATGACCACATTGGTGGCTAATTAAAGAGATGTGAGTCACATCTGGATATAACATATGTGCACTGGCGAACTGCACTTCACTCACAGCTTTGAGGTTTGTGTGCACAGTGATTACCTACTTTTCACTGCACTGCGTTCACAGCTGCTTAGATTCAAAGGTCATAGCAAAAAGAGCAGCAGGCAGGAAAGGGGTGGGAGAGTGCTAGATTGTAAGGTACTTGCTTGTCTAGGGGTGGAGGCTTAGACAGGACAGAGTCGAGAGGAGGCACTGGAAGGCACATGCTTGACTTGTAAGGTGTGGTGAGAGTAGGTAATAGCAAGGAAATAGGTGGGCAGAGACATGTGACTGAGGAGGGAATAACTGGAGCTCAGACAGAGTTGACAGAGGCCGATGACTGATAACAGGGAGGGATGGTCAGGAATAGGGTCATAAGTGTCCCCATAGGGTCATAAGATAGTCCTGGAGTAGTGTGCATCATAGGATGGGGTCTAGAAAACAAAGGAAGTCCTGGGGCAGTGCACACAATGCTACAAGACCATGCCTGGTACACATGTCCTGTGCTATTCTGGGAATAGGAACAGCCTGTCCATCATGTGTCAGCATAATATGTAGGGCGTGGTCAATCCCTCACACATTTGATGGCTTGGCACTGGGCCACAAATGGCATTGTCACAGTCAGGGGAGTCACGTGCAATTTGTAAATGGGGAACTGGTAATAAGGTAATAAGCATTTGATGGTCTCATGATGGGGTAGGGTCACAGTTCATAAAACCCCAAAATGAGAGGGGTCCGGTTGACATGGGCATTGAGGCATCAACAGAAAACAATGGGGAGCATAAGGATAGCTGCAAGAATCACAATGGGCTTCGGGATTAGAGGGAGAGGAAGGACGGTGATTGGAGTGGGAGCAAAACCTGCACATGATGCTCTTCCAGGATGATCTCAGGGACCTGGACAGTTACAAGGGGTGACTGAAAGTCTCAGGTTGGACCTGGAGCAGCACCATTTTTGCAGCTGATAGAACAACACAGTTGAAAAATAACCTAGGATAAAAATCATGGGGGAAGGTTTGGGGAGCTTGCAGAAAGAGTCAATTACTGCATGTGTGAGCCAATTGAAGCACATCCTTTTAGTGGGAAACAAAGCTCAGCTGAGAGATATTAAGAAAACTTAAATTCCAACTGCAAGATTTGGGCACCTTATACTATGGTGCACATTCTTGTAAAAATCCACTGGGGCCAAGTGTAGATTGTGTTTGTTCCTCTCAGAAATACACAAAGATCACAATGATCCAACTGCAAAGGAGCCATGGCTAAAAGATTTATGCAAAAAACTCCAAAGGCTTTGATATATTACAACTGAGAGTTTCAGACATTGCAGAAATCAAAACAATTACTGTCATTAAATGAACGCAAGGTTGGACTTCAGTCAATTCCAAAAGAAGCCACCCAATAGTGCCCTAATTGAGGCTCATACTGTCTGGCTGTAGTCATCCAGGTTCACAACGTTTGTGAAAACACCATCCTGCCTGAGGCATTTGGTGTGAGGGGGATGGGTGGATGGATTTCCACTTCATGACACCAGTGAACAAACACAGAGCAATGTGGGTGCAGCCAATGATGCCTTAGAAATGAGAGCAACTGGAAATCTCTGAATCGAACGCACAGTCCTGCTGCTTCCAGATATCCATGGAAGACATATTTGGTCCAGTCAACATGGCACCAATCACATGTTTAAAACAAATAAAAACAGAATGTCAACTGATTGATGTTACTTGTATCCCCCTGTAGCACCTTAGATGGAACAGATGGAAAAGACACTCGTAGATGTAGTGACCTTGACTGTAACAACTAATATAGAATCATAGAATCACACTGCACAGAAGAGACCCTTCAGACCACCGAGTTTCATCAACATATTAGAAACACCTGAACTCCCACTAAACCCATCTGCCAGCACTTGGCCCACAGCCCTGAGTGTTACAATGTGCCAAATGCTCATCCAGATACTTTTTAAAGAATGTGAGGCGACCCGCCTCTACCACCCTCCCAGGCACTGCATCCCTGATTGTCACCATCTTCTGGTTAAAAAGTCTTTTCCTCACTACCTCCCTAAATCTCCTGCCCCTCACCTTGAACCTATGTCCCCTTGTGACTGACCCCTTAATTAAGAGGAACAGCTGCTTCTCATCCACTTTCTCCATGTCTCTCATAGTCTAGTCCACCTCAATCAGGTCACATCTCAGTCTTCTCTGCTCCAGTGAAAATAACCCAGGCTTGTGTTACCCTTCTTCATAACTTAAATTTTCCATCCTAGGCAGCATCCTGGTGAGTCTCCTCTGCAACCCCTCCAGTACAACCTCATCCTTCTGATAATGTGATGATCAGAACAGACACGACTCCAGCTCTGTCCAAGACTGCAAGAAACTGCAAAGGATCGTGAATGAAGCCCAATCCATCACTCAAACCAGCTTCACCCATCAATTGACACTCTTTACACTTCCTGCTGCCTCGGAAAAGCAGCCAGCATAATCAAGGACCCCCTCATCCCGGACAAAGAAACGGAAGTCTGAAACCACATACCAACTGACTCAAAAACAGATTCTTCCCTGGTGCCATCAGACTTTGAATGGAACTAATTTGCTTTAATTTGATCTCTTCCTATCCAGTCATATCCTAGCTGTGACTGTAACACTACATTCTGCATTCCTTTCCTTCTCTATGTATGATAGGCTCTGTCTATACAGCATGCAAGAAACAATACTTTTCACTGTGTACTAATGCATGTGACAGTAATAAATTAAAAAACTGTGGCTTCACCAAAGTTCTATACAATTCCAACCTAACTTCCCTAGCTTTTGTAACCTATGCCTCGATTGATAAAGGCAAGTGTCCCATATGCCTTTTTTACTACTGTACTAACATGACCAGAGATCTGCAAACAAACACCCCAAACCCTATTCATTCCACAGAACTACCTAATGTCCTGCTTTTCATTGAGTAGTCTGTTTTCAAATTATTCCTTCCTAAGTACTTTTCAGGGTTAAATTCCATCTGCCACTTATCTTGCCCATTTAACTATTCCATTTATATCTTCTTGTAGTTCAAGACAATCTGTCTCACTACGAACCACCCATCCAATCTTTGTGTCATCTGCAAACTTACTAATCCTATCTATTGGAGATGAATAATGGGGGGTCAAACACAGATCCCAATGGTACACCATTGGACGCTGGCTTCCAGTCATTAATGCAGCATTCTGTCATCACCCTCTGTCTAACAGCTGAGTAAATTTTGAATCCACAACTAATGCAGTTGCCAGTTGCTAATGCATACTTCTTGTTTCTGGCAGTAACACAACTCTATGATAATCTCTACCATGAAATGCAGCTTCTTCATGGCCTGTTCTTCAGAGAGTTGTAGGTATATTATCCTGGACTTATACACTCTGTTGTAAAGAGTAAGGATACCTGCAAACAAATATGCTTTTATTTATTCCTTCTGTAACTACAGCTCTCTTTGCTACTGCTTCTCTCTTACCATTATGGAATTGTCAAAAGAAACATTGTTGAAGAAAAAAATACATTGTGCAAGGCCCTTTAAGAGTTCACATCACTTAATAGTCACTGAATGAAGTTTAAATTCATCAAAATAGCAAAAAAATGCTGGATGATAGATACAAAGAGTTTCTCAAAACTTATTATTGTGAGCTTGACTTATTCTCTCCTTTGAGGCAGTGTTGTGTGTTCAAATGTCACTTCAGGACCTAAACACAAAAGTCAAGGTTGATACTGCAGTAAAGTACTGAGGGAGTGCTGCATTGTTGGAAGTGCTGTCTTTCAGATTAGACTTTAAACTGATGCCCTTTTTGACCTCTAATGTGAATATATAAAATTCCATTGCACTAAAATGGACAAAAGATCTTTCCCTGTTGTCATGGTCACTATTCATTCTTAATTAATAAAAACAATCTCAATATGGCATCTGAATAGGATGGCCAACTACACACCATCATGCCAGCCCTGCCACAAAATATGGTGCAGAACACGCAGTTGCATAATTAAACAGGTCAGGCCCAGGAGATTTGACATCTTCTCCCATCAATCTCCACATCTTCATGATCCCACACTAACAGGACACTGTGGGCAATTCCCTGAAAAATGAGATGAGATCTCATTAGAATATTCTGAGTGAGATTCTCCGGCCTCCCTGTGACATCATTCTCGTGGCGGGAGTCAAAGCACTACCATTGGCCAGTAGCAGGACATTCTGCTCCTGCCGCTGTCAATGGAATTTCCTACTGACTCCTTCTCATGCTGCCAGAAAACCTATGGCAGGATTGAGCTCTCAGGTCCTTTTAGTGTGAACAACTGGAAAATTCCAACCAAAATGCTTGAATAGGTTAATAGATAGTTGGCGGAAAAATGTGTTCCTTAGTTGGAAGGTGTACAATTAAAATGTCACAGTCTGTGAATAAAGGGTGGTAGAATCAGGATTGATTTAAGTTGAAATTTTTTCATCAAAGGGATGTAAAGCTCTATAATTTCGTATCTCAGACGATTGTGAGTGTTCAGCCATTGAGTATATTCAAATAAGAAATTGATTGATTTTTGTATATTAAGAATTGCACGATAATTTTTCAACTTTTAAGACTTTTATTGTAAGAAATAAAGTAACAGAAAAATTGGCTAAAATGATTTCAACTGATAATCTATACTTTAAATTATAGAAATATTGCCCCATTTAAATATTAAAATATCAAAGGCCTCCTCTCTTAAGTGAAGTTGTGGAGATGCCAGCATTGGACTGGAGTGGGCATAGTAAGAAGTCTCACAACTCCAGATTAAAGTCCCAAAGATTTATTTGAATCATGAGCTTAGAGCACTGCTCCATTATCAGTACCTCTCCACTCACCTGATGAAGGAGTAGCATTCCAAAAGGTCATGATTCCATATTGTGAGATTTCTTACTGTGCACATCATTCTCAAGGAATCGGTCCAAAAGCTATTGTCAGTTCCCAATGGTTAGGTCCCTTATTCCTTTTCCAGTTGAATACCTTCTATTCCTTGAACTGACTTTGATGGTGAAGTTTAGCTTGAAGATTTTTTACCTATCCAAAGATAAGCAAATCTTCCAATCTTATTTAAATCCTCACAAACATGTATGATTCTATCCACATGCAGCTTGGTGAAGAAGAGAAAATAATTGCCTCTATTTCTGCTCTCAAGGTAATAAACCCTCATACCCTGTGGAGAAAGTTTCCCTCTAACCTGTTTCAACTTCAAGGTCACCCAAGAATCAACCTCGTGGAGTTGCCTTACATAAGAGAGACTGGGACAATGATAACTGTAATTGTATTTCTGTTCTTCATTTGTATCTGATCTTTGAGTGTGTGATAGTATCTTGTTTTCTTCTTAGACAGCCCCTCAAAATTGAGGATGATTTACTTCCACACTAACACTGTTAGAACTGGGCCAGATGGTAGCTGAGTGGATGGGGTGTCCCAATTGCTATGTATTCCTTTTGCTGTCGAAAGTAAGTGATTGTATGGCCAGATCAAATATACACCCAGGATCAGAATGATCTATTCAATTTAAAATGATATTTTTGAATTTGTTTCAGAAAAAGGCATTGATAGTATGAGTGAGTTGAGTGAGTTGTTGTTTTAAATATCCTCAGCAAATGTGGAATAATAAATAGCTTTTCTTATATTTAAATTTACTGACAGCTGGCTGCTGGAATTATTTAAATTGGAAAAATCTCTGAGTAAGAAAACACACATTATTCACATACAAAACAAACAGATCACAGGCTATAAGAAAACACAAAAATACTGTCTGCGACAGTAAGTAGGTGTGAATGGCCACCATCTATCTCCCATCCTATAACAATGGCTTTCAATTTCAAATCATTTTGGGTAAACAATTGATGTATCTCAATTATATGATGACCTGATCAAAAATGTTTTTAGATGATGAATCTTATTACTCCAAGAAGAAGGGAGAAACCAATAAGGCTACAAACCGCAAGCAAAAAACAAGTCTCAAAGACAGCAAAATGTCTGGCTTAAAACTGGAGATGGCAACATTGTTAGGTCTTTCACCCTCTTCTCTTTCAAGTTCACCAATGCAGAAACTTGACTTCTTGGTAAGACTACAAGTAACTGACTTCATGACCTGCTGAAAAACTTTGGGGTAAATTTTCCCGTTCCACCTGCCGCAGGTGTGGGGCAGACCATAGCAAGCTCTGTTGACCTTGGGTGTTAGTTTTGGGGTGTGTGCAGCTAGGAAATCATATTCATCTCTTTAAGGGTGTCTTGCATTAATCCTAAAATAGAACTCCAGCTATTGAACACACCTAGACTAACTCCAGGAGAGTAAATACCTCCTCCACCAAACTTGCTATGTATATTCTTCCTAAGATGAACAAAACACATGAAATATGAACAATTCTTTTATTTACAACATTAATTCTTCTTTAATTGTATCTTTACTTGAATGTGTGTGTGTGAGTGACAAGTGAGTGTACATTTAAACTTTCGGGATAAATACATGAATAAATAATCATCTTTATTTAAAACCTTGGAAGCTGCTTATTCAAATTGGCCATACTTTCAGGTACTAAGAAACATGCACGTGCTCCTTTTCAAAATACATTGATTATAGATAGGATCAGAAGAGAATTTGTGTTTCAGTTTTCTTTCATTTTTGTCCTTGTTTGAAACTGACATTTCAAATATATGCAGAACCACTGCACTATAGTTGGATAGTAACTAGTTCAGTTTCTCAGTACACTTAACAAAAAAGCTTTTAAAATTTATATTTAAGTATCCTTGTGCCAGAAAAGATTTAGTTTAATTTTTGGAGTTTTGTGGAAAGCCTGCAAGTGAGTGTGGTTAGTAGAAACTCCCAACGGTGAGTCATCCATCCTGTGATCACTATTGTGAATATGTTTTCAGCCTGAGTTTTTAAACTAGTGCATATAATTGTGGAAACTAGATTCACATTAGAGTAATTTCTACTTAGACTTCAATCATCTTTTGCATCAGGTTACACTGATTTTTGGTAAAATTTCCAAAAAAAAATCCAATTTATTTGATTGATATTTACTAGATTCGCAAGGCTGAGGTCCAAATTTTGGGACATGACTATCAGACACAAGTTTATTTTAAAGCTTCCCACCGAAAAATCCTCAAACAAAATGTGCCCAGATCAATAAAGGAATATAATCAAAGCATGTGTGGGAACTATAGTATCAGGTTTGTATGTAGGCACTATCAATATTACATAGAAATTGTTTGAAAAGTGTGACCTCAAAAGCATTGCTTGTTGTATTTCTGATTCACAGTTTCACATAATCAAAACGAAAGCAGAATATGGCAGTTGTTCAAATAATCAATATTCTCCAGTGCCCTTGTCAGTTCCAGCTGGCCACTACAACTTGTAGATGATTTTAAGTTAAATGTCAAACATAGAACAGCATTTAACGCTGAAATTTTATTGTCAAGAGAATTAGGTCAGTTGACTGCAGCCACTGATGGATGATGTCTTTAACCTAACATGGATGGACCTGACAACGATTTTGTATGGACGTGAGACTTATATTTTTATTTGAAGTGCAAGTATTATTATTTGAGAGAAAAAGAAACGTGTCCTTCAGCTGCTTTGAATTCTTAACCTTGAATAATTAATTGATGCTGTTAATGTCATTCTTCTAACCAAATCGTTCCTACCTATTCCCCTAGTTAAGAAGTGATAGCTAACATTACAACAAACCACACAAACACGTTTGTCATTCCAAAGATCGACTGTTGAGTTTTGAATGAAGCATCATTTTCAATAGAGAATACTTCTTTTTAACCATGCTCCCAAACATTCCAGCAAGTTTCCCCTCTCTCGTTAACACTATTGATCCAATTTTACCATGGGCATGAAAACATAGTAAAGTCAGGTGTGAGGCTATTAGTGCGATCTGTGCCTGCGTCTGCGCAGATGCCTACTTTACCGAGGCCTGGGAACGGCTGCAATCTGATTCATGCCCAAAACGGGCGCAACGGTGATTTAAATGAATTTGCATGCATTTAAATTAAATTAATGAACTGCCCGCCCAACTTTATCAGCATTTCCCCCTTTACTGCCATGTTTGCTGACCCGGAATCGTGCCAAAATGGACCTGCTAAATAAAAGTATGTTTTGGGGGCTCCAGCTGCTAAAGAGGTAAGTTCAGAGCTCCCAACAACTCTCTGACTCAGATCAGTGATGGAAGGATGCGGGTCAGATCATTCTCTGGTGAGGGAGGGGGAGGAATGCCTGATCACTGTTAAGCTGGGGGGAGGGAAGTAGGGTCAGATATACCTCTACAAGGAAGTGTGGGGAAGGGAAGGGATCTTATTGAATGGTGGAGCAGGTTCGAGGGGCCAGATAGCCTACTCCTGCTCCTGGTTCTTATGTTCTTACATTCTTATGATGCATACATCAGTGAAGTTGTGAACATAAAAATTGCTCACAGGAAAGCACATCACAACATCTGTAACAACAGGCATCTCCCTCACTCTTTGGTCCCTCTTCTTCACCATTAGCAGCCATTCATTCACGAAACTATTTAACCTAACCTGCCCACTCAGAAACCAATGAAGCTGGATTGGCCACTCATATATCTTGTTTTCACTTTCCATTCCCTTCAATTCCCACATTTCAACGTGGGAAAAGGTTTTCAACAACTGAAAGACCCATATTTAAATGTTTTACTCATTATTACAGGGGCAGCCCCACAGTGCCAGGGACCCTGCTTCAATTCTGGCCTTGAGTAATTTCCACGTAGAGTTTGCATATTCTCTTCGTGTCTTTGTGGGTTTCGTTTAGATGCTCTGGTTTCCTCCCATTGTCCAAAGATGTGTGGGTTAGGTTATCCTTTATTGTCAGAGGATTAGCAGGGTAAATAAGGGAGAGGGCCTGGGGTAGAATTATTGTCAGTGTAGGCTCAAGTGGCCAAATGGCCTCTTTCTACACAATAGGGATTCCATGATTCAATGACCGGATTCTGTACAGGTGACGTATCAGGATGGATAAAAGTCACCTGAATTAATATGACTGCTGATTATTCTATCTACAAGATCATGATAAGAAATTTATCCCATAGTCATTTTTTTTCTGAAGACACCAATTCCTCCTCTAAAAATCCCTTAATTCAGATGAGTATCCTTGAGTTCTGGATTCCAATGTACAGCCTCCACTGGGTCCTTTTCAAGCCTTGGGAAATGTTAGAATCTAGAGTGTAAATGAATACAGTCTAATTTCCATCAAAGCTGTCAGACACCGGACTGATCGACCAGAATGTCACCCAGATGTTCCATTACTATGAGCCCCAGTATTGAATTAATAAAACTGACCATGTGCTCCTTGACTGATTACATTGTCCTATCCATTTTTTTCCTGCAATACCTCACACAAATTGGAGTTGGATACCTCCATGCTGTCCATGTTGATAGCAGGTAGCCCAGCATACTAAGTAGCATTTTTGTGCAGCCAACAGTTTTCTTTTGTGTGCTGGACACTGGGTCAGCATCGATGCAAGGTCAGGATGTGGTCTCACTTTTTGATAAGGTGGTTTCTGGCAGTCCTATTCCCTTGTCCTCGTTGTTGCATAATGGTAGATGTGACCCTCCCATTTCAGATCTCTTTGCATTCAATTTCTGAATTGGCTAGAGTAAGATTGACTGATATTGTGCACTCTCAAAGAAAATCCTCTCTTCGCTGTTCCAACAAGGCCCTCTATTCACTGGATCTGGTAAGGGAAGAAAACGTTAAAGGTTAGTAGTTATTGTCAGTAGAGACATACGAGTGTCAGCTTGAAGTAGCACAGCGTATTTCTAAAGACTGTGTACAGGCAGAGATTTCAGTGAGAAGTTATTAAGAAGACAGGTGTTTGGCCACTCTATCTCTCTCACTAATCACAATGCTTCTGATACACTCCTTGCTCTCAATATTCACGATCATCTCTTTTAATGAATGGTCCATTCTTACTGAACATTATTAAAGTTTTTAAAGTTGATTTATTAGTGTCTCAAGTAGGCTTACATTAACACTGCAATGAAGTTACTGTGAAAGTCCCCTAGTCGCCACACTCCGACACCAGTTTGAATTTAGCATAGCCAATGTACCTAACCAATATGCCTTTTGGACTGGGGGAAGAAACCTGAGCACCAGAGGAAACCCACATAGACATGGGGAGAACGGGCAGACTCTGCACAGACAGTGACAAGCCAGGAATTAAACCCAGGTCCCTGTCCCTGTGAGTCAGTAGTGCTAACCATTGTGTCTCTGTGCCATCCCATATATTAGCACCTCCTACAAGCTGAAGGAAAGTCGACAGGCAGAGAAAGATTGTGAAGGAGGACCTAGCAGGTGGGTAGAGAGGGTTGCTGATGTCATACAAATAAAGCTGATGTGATGTCATATTTTAGCATGGATAGTGATTGAAGAATTAATCCTTTATTTTTGTTTTGGCAAGGGGAAGAAGACAAGGCAATGGTGTACAAGATAAACTATTGCAAACATAAATCTGTAAAGACTATGATGAGATGTATTCTGATGCCTGTTGCTATAGTAAGCTCTCAATTATTTACTTCTGACCTCAAAGTAAGCAGAGCTGTAATTGCAGGAATATGTGAGCCTGGAATTTCTTTTGTTTGAAAGTGTTGTAAAGAATATAGCAGGCCAAAACTATGCATGTCGCATGACCCAGAATATACAAGACTGACATCTCGACTATCCAAGCAGCAATAAATATACCTTAGAGACCACAATATCTCTCTTGATGATCAATTGTGTGAAGGCATGTGTTTCACTGTTTCTGTTCTCAGTTGGGTCATTAGCCATGGGGCATGGGATCAGGTTTCTTCTCTACAAGTTGCTCATTTGACATGATTTTATTATCTGATGTTGAAATTTGAAGGATGAAATATGTCATCCAAGATACACTGCTTTGAACCACAGTGTCTTTTGCATGTTGTTGCAAACAATAAATAAGTTAAAGGAATGGAAGCTTTTAAGTAGCTGAGGAGATTCTTTTGTTGGGAAACATAAGAAAACATGGCCCCATTGATTGAACCATTAATTTGTGAAATCCAACAACTCTGTAAATTTGTAACTCTGCCCTGTTGTGACAATCAGGCATCTGATTTCTGGGGTTGTTCAGACTACACTCTTCCTACTCATCCTCACCTCAACATTATGGGTGGAACTTTCTTGTCCTGCCCACCATGGGAATTGTTGTGGAAAGGACACAAACAAGGCAAAGATCCATTGACCTTGGGTGGGATTTTCTGGTCTTGGGGCAAGCACCCTATGGTTTCCTTTGCCCTGCTCTCATAACCAGCACTGGAATGTGGTCTGAGACACAACTTGTACCATTGGATTGCTCTTCCAAGCCTCTGATAACAGCAAAAGTTAGAAGACTGGTTACTTGATATCCATTCGGACAGAGCTCCAATTCCAAAATACTGTGAATACAAGGATATGCGAATGCCAATAAATTCATATTGACTCTGCTTAAATTGTAACATGGCGTGTGCTAGGAGCTCAGTTGTTTACAATTTATATTGGATGAAGGAATCATTGCGAGATTTGTTGATGGCACGAAGATATATTAAAAAGTAAGTTGTGAAATGGACATAAGGAGCCTACAAAACGCTATAGGTAGGTTAATTGGGTGGGCAAAAATCTGGAAAATGAAGTATAATGTGGGCAAATGTGAAATTGTCCATTTTGACAGCAAGATAAAAGGGAAAGGTGTTATCTAAATGGTGAGAGATTGCAGAGCTCTGAGGCACAAAGGGTTCTTGGTGTCCTAGTGCAGAAACCATAAAAGGCTAGTATAGCATAGGTATACAGCAAGTAATTAGGAAAGCTAATAGGATATTATCAATTTTTGCATGGGGAATTGAATACAAAAGTAGGGAGATTATGCTTCAGTTACATAAAGCACTAGTGAGATCACATTTGGAGTCTACTGTCATATTCTTTTTTTTCTAATCAATTCCTTTGTTCTCCTTTGCTGAATTCTAAAATTCCCTCAAACCTCAGGCTTAATTTTTTTTTTTAGCAACATTACAAACATCTGTTACCTACCTACCTGAATGACATTGTCTTCCACATCATTGCTAAAGATTTAGTTTGTACATTTGATATGAAGATTTATATTTCTATGATTACTGTATTGCCCTTTTTATGTGCACTTCTAACTTCCTTATTTATATTCTGCCCTACACTACAACTATAGTTGGATGACATTTGTACAACTGCCAGCAATATTTTCTATTCTGTGCTGTTTGTTAGCTCCACCCTAACTTGGTAATTACCTGAATCAAGATCATTTCTCTCGACTATCTTTATTCCATCCTTTATCGTTAAGGATTTCCTCTCCTCCTTTTTCATTTTGCTTCCTATTTTTAAAAGTTAAGTACCAGGGAAGGACCAGAAGATCCCACTATTGAGAAACACACGGCTGAAAGGTCAGAGAATCCTGTCCAAGTCTTTTTCCTTCATATCTGTTTTGTTAGTTGTTCCTTCCTTTGATTTGTCCCAGCCATTCTGTTTCTCCATAAAACCTTTGAAGAGGCTGAAAATATATTTTAAAGTGCTTCAGCTTTTGACAAGACTGAAATAATTTTTGTCCTATAGATTTGTGATCATTTGAGTAAGAAGCCTAATTGCTACTGAATTGATTTTGTCTTTCCATCAGTACAGTAACCTGCTGTATTTTATAGGTTCCTTCACTTAAAGCATGTGGCTTAGAAGCAATTTATCCAGATCAATTAGTAAGAGTAGAAATGCATTCGACAGCTATTTCTGTTATGTTATTTTTCATGTCAAATTGAACTTGCTCTGAACAGTATATTTAAAAGATATTCAACACCCTTGTTTTATTAGTTTTCTTCAACCACTTAAGATGTAAATCATCCTTCCAGACCAAACTAAAATGGGGAGTTAATAATGCTGCTCAATCTAATGGTATCATTCTGGCCCAGTTATAGTCACAATTTCAAATGTGCTAATTGGGATCCACCAGCTTATTGTAAAATGGAAACATAGTAGAATACAGTTTACAACTATTGTTTGCTCCCCTATCTTTTCTTTCAGACCAATGCCATATCCATGTCTATTTTTACTGGAAAAAGTTCAATATTCACTGGAACTTCTGTTTTAGAATGTGCCATTTGGAGTGTGCAGTGCCTTGAAGTGTATTTGCATCAACTCACTTGCATTGCTAGTTAGCAAATTCAGTTAATACCCCAGGCTAACTAGCTTGTATTGGCTCTCAGTTCTTCAAGTCCTCCATTTTAAGATTTCCGTACTTATGTTTAAATCCATCTCTATACTGTCCTCTATCCTCAGATAGCCCCTCCTCCAAATTCAATGCTCTTCCAGCTTTTTACTCAAACAATAATACCTTCAGTCACTATGACCTACATTCTTGACCCATATTCTTTATTCCTTCTAAAATCCCTCAGCCTTTCCACTTATGTCTTCTCCTTCAGGCACCTCATTAAAATCCACTTCTTCGACCAAGATTTTGGTTTCCTTACCTAACACCTTTGTCATTGCCATTCTCGTCATCTTCATCCTTCTGCCTGTTCTTTTTTGTTGCTTCCTCGACTTCTTCATGCCGACAAATTATGTGAAGATCACATCACTGATTGACAGCTTATTTTGTCCAGGATTGAAAATGGAACTGCAGCCATTTCTATTTATCAACGCCTCTTGATGTGACACTGATCTTTGCCAGTGCCCTTACTGCTGTGCCCTTTGTAGAATAGAAGAGTCACTGTGGGACTGGACAACAATACCACCCACAGTATGATGGCAAGAGACAAATGACAGTAAACAGAGGACAGAACGATGCAGAGAAGCTCTGAGAGAAGTTAGCATGATTGTAGTACCTAGTTAAAGCTATACTTTGGAGTTATATATAGCTCACCTCTTAGTGAGGCACTAAACAATCTTTAAACATGGTGGCAGCAAGAGAAAGACCTTGAAATCCCAAGGCAGCTAAAATCAAAGAAGCTAGAGAAGGAACCCAGATTCTCAAGACATGAAAAACTACAGAAACTGAGATCTGACCTGTGAGAAGTGCATCTAATTTGAAGCCACAACTAAAGATCATATAAAAATAAGTTCCAATGCAGACATAGGTGCTGAAGGGTTGAAAAAAAATCCACCGTGCAGCTGAAGGACTCTAACTGAGCATAGGAAGGACCATTGCAAAATGTGACTGAATATACAGTTAAATGACCTGGTCAGATCATGAAAGGTGAGCAAAAACTAACCCTGATTGAATGCAACATCAAAGGAATACACTAGATCACAAAAATGTATGCAAAATTTTGAAAAAGGGCTGAATTAACCCACTAAAAATAATCAGGGCACTAAGCAGGCAGAACATACTGATTGTTTAACCAGGGCAGCTGGAGGAATGCTGCAGGTGAGTCCAGAGTTGGTGCCATTCCAAGGGATGTCAAATGAATGAAAATAACAAACTTTAAATGGCAGCTAGGGCCTAAAATTGCTTTACAATTGAGCTTTTCAGTTTAAAAAAAGTAGTTGGCCTGAACAGACTGTTAAAGATTCCTTGCAGGATCGATTAACTTAAAGAATTGGGCCCATTAAAGCTGTAGGAGTCGTTTGAAATCTGACAAGTGTGGAAAGAAGAGAAAAGAAAATAGTGGGAAGAAGACAGAAGAAATGGTTGCTCCGACACCATCTGACAAGAAGAAACATTAAAGCTGTATTTCCCTGTTCTTAAAAACAACTATGCACTAAACTTAAAATTAATAGACAATTTGAGCTCATTTAAGCCCAAACCAGGAGAAATATTGGACATTATGGAGAAGGATTTTTTTAGATTACAAGAGTCTATCAGGAAGTCGAAGGAAGTGCAAGGCAATACATTCTTGTACCGATAGCAACAAGCTAATCATATGCAAGGTGTTGATGAATCTTAAACCACATTTAGTGAGATATTGAAAGCCTTTGACAATTATTTTAAACTCCAAGTTATGTAGGGTGTACATCTTAAAAAAAAGTATTGAATAGACCTAATAAAGCACCAAAAAAACAAGGAAACCTTGGGTGCAGGAGACAATTCTCAAGCAAAACACAAGATGTTGGCATACCAAGTTGTAATGAAATATATGAATTGAAGCGTTTTGCTAGAGGAGAGAAAAGGCTGAGAAGCAGCCAAAAAGGTTAAAATTAGAGCTTTTTGAAAATGCAGATAGAAATCCAAATTGTAACAGTAGGTGGCAGTACAAAATAAGCAGATGCTTGTCAATGAAGAAAAGTTATCTCTTGTTACCCAAAAGCAAAATAACCTGTAAAAACAATATGAAACAAATCTGCAGGAACATGTTCATTTCAAAGCTAAGTTGTAAGAAATATGGCACAATAGCATGCAGAAAAGTAATAAAAGAAAACACCTCCTCGAGAGACTCTTTGGAGAATCAACACATGGCATTGTATAAACATGAGGAGTTAAAACAAATGTTCAATCCCACTTTAGAAGAAACTGTATTGGAACTATCAGTAGTGAGAAAGCAATGCACTGAAATGCAGAGTGATTTGGCAAGAGGCCAACAAGGAAATAAATGGTTGAAAGAACAATAATCATTCTTTAAGATCTGAAAGGAACACATAACCTATGTACATGAAAAACATGTACATGAAGAACATGTCCTTGCAGCATTAGAAAATGAAGACTGAATAGCAGAATGGAAGAATAGAGGAATATCACAAAGAAGTTGAACAGTTGCAATAGGAAGTTAAAATTCTCAGAAAGTAATGTGAGGAGCTTAGAAACAACTAGCACGAATAAATTTAAAAACTATGACCTCTGAACGATTGCAGTGAGGAATTAGGCTATTCCAAGGAAATATTACTAAGTGTGGGGAACTAAGTTTCATTTACAAAAAATGAATTTGCTGATGAAAACTTAGAACCTGATGAAATTCAAAAATCTCTTTTAAGTATAATGAAAAATACCTGGAACAAGAAAATGAATTGATGATCAATCAGATCAACTGGTTGAATGCAGAATTAACAATTAATTAAAAACTAATGAAATGTTGGAACTTCATCATGAAGGAGCAATGAAATTCTTAAACTTTGATCTAATCTGAAGTAGATGAAAGGTATGATGTGTAGTATGGAAGAGCAAATCCACACTTTAAAATCAGATAAGGAATATTCTAAGGAACAGATTGAAAATTTAAATTAGAAAATTCTAATGAGCAATCATTGGTAGCAAATAAAGATAAATTGTTCTGCAAATAATTTGGGTAAAGACGTGATAACGGCAGAGGTGTAGTATAAGAATGTTTGTCATAACAAGGGTTAATCTAGTACTGGAGAACAGTACTATGCACATAATGACCTAGAGAGACACATAACAATCTTCAGGGGACAGAGTTCTGCAGACAGAGTCTGAGAGAAGGTTACATGATAATAGCACCTAATTAGGATTATACCTTAGAGATACATATATAGCTGTGTGTTAACAATAAGTGGTTTATGTTCAGCCACACAAACCTCCAGGCTCTTAGTGAGGCAAACCACTCTTACATCACTGTTAATGTTAGAACACTAATGTGTTAAGGGCACCAAGTTCAGCTTGGGCTCTCATGCTGCTAAAATGCAATTTCAAAAGGCCTGATGCCAATTTTTTAAATCAATGTTTTTCCTTAGCTTCATTTCCCCATTTGGCTTTGGTTTTCAACTGAAAATTCAAGATCGGTCATTAAAATCATTTTCATAATTTCTTCAAATGCTAATTCATAAACATTGGTCCTCACAGCCCAAGACCTGCCTGATTCTAACCTGTTATCAGTCAGAGTCTTTGGGGTCAGGTGAAGCTGAATAGTTTTCAGGTTCATTAACTGGTACTTTTAGGACACTCAGTCCATAGCTCTCGCAGGTCTATCTTGTACCAGACCTCCCTGGAATAAAGCCAAATATGTCTCATTGGTTCCCGTACAAAAGGACCTGCCTCAAAATTTACAAATTTTCCCAATTTATTGGGAAAGATTTTGGTGAAACCAGGCTACCATCCTGACCTGGACATTCAGGTGAACCCCAAAACTGTTAATTGGAGTGCTGGCACCGATCTCTATCAGATCCCTAAGAGGGCCCAGTGCAATCTGTCCCTTCCCCTTTTATTAATAGGCTTGTAAGAGCTTGACAAAAATGCTATCCCTACAATACCACTCAAAAAACCTTGGTTTTAGGACAGAACTTGTCCCTGCTAGAACTTAGCAAAATAAGGTTCATGTCTAGTTTCTATCCTACTTTGGAGTATTCTGACTGAAGTTGTAGTGAGATGTCTGGAATGTCTGCCGACTATGGCTCCATTTTCTTTTTTGTCTCAGTCAGTTGAATAATTCACTAATGCACCCTTGATCCTTTTAGTTCCACAATATCTCTGCAGGCCATAAACAGAATTCCTTCTATGCCCTGTCCCTATTCCAGTCCCCCATCCCCCTTCGTCTGAGGACCACTGCTAAAAAATCAATGGGACCTAACTCAAGCCCCCTAAAGGGTATGACAGCCTATGGAGGAGTGTCAAGTACATGCAGCTTGCCTGAAATATTAAGGAAGTCCAAGCCTCAACTTTGGGCTAACCTCAGGCCTCCTTCTTGGGAACAGTGTCAAGCCTCAATTTCAGTACAATGCAAGCCCCAGCGAATGATTCCTAGTGAAAGTGGAAGCAACGGATCCATCTGCTTTGCTAATCTGATAGTTTGTGTCTCCCACTGAGTAAGCTGATGGTAAAATTTTTTTTTTGGAATCACTTGATTTGTGCATCAAGACAGGTCAACGCTGGCAGGAGAGGTGAAATTGAGATACTTTTCTGTGTTAATTTAAATTCTCTTTATCCAGATTGTTTGACTGCTGAGTAACAGAGAGGCCTAATTAATCATGCTGGAAAATCAATGAATTTTCTCACTATCTGATGCCTCTGGAAATTTATATTCCCACTGCAGACAGATAATTTGGTAAAATATGTTCCTTGAATTTTGTTTCAGCCATTTATGTGTTAATTTTTAAAAAATGACTCCACATCATTTGGCCACTATTTTCCTTACACTCTCTATTTGGACTTCATCTCCCAAAATGTATATCTTATAATAATAAATGTATCAAAACCAAATCCAAAATAAGGCCTGCCTGTTCTTCACAAGCACTATACTGTTCATATGTGTATACTTGGGACATGTCCTTTGCTCCCTCTCAGTTCTCAATAGCTTGGCATTTCTGCAAATGGGCAGATGACATGTACATCATGTATCCTTGTTAGATTCCAACTACATTTTACACAATACTCACCTCAAGTGAGAAATGGCTGCAAGAAGAAGAAACAGCTCATGATAGTCAAACTGCTAAACAGAAAAACCTACTGGTATTTTTCTAAAGTAATGTAAAACTCTAAAGGATTGCAAAATTCTTTAAGCGACACTTTGATTTTTCTCTGGGGCAAGGGGTGATATGAGCAACATTTACAGTTTTATGCAGCATACAATTGGTGTAGAAAGCTTACAAGAATGAATACTTCTTAAAATATAAAAAAACTCCTGAAAATCTGGAATTAGAATAATTTTCTGGAAATTCCTATACTGAATAGTTAATGTCTTTAAACTGGATGTCGATCTTTCCCTGCTTTGCTTTATGATATGCAAGCATTAATTGTTAAGATTATGATGGTTTTCTTTGAATTATCATCAACACTAAAATTAAAACTAGTCCTGCTTTGTTAGTCGGTTTTGCATGTGTTAATATGTGCAAGACTTTGAAAATAGTTGTCTTTTTCTTTAAAGCTTAATTTATCTCTGGATTCAATTGTACTACATTCTTTCAAACATTTTTCGACACAATTATTTATTCTGCAGAATTATTTGATGATGCGAATCACAATCCCAGGCCAAACTCATCCAAATGCTGATTTTTCAGTTGGGAGAACAGATTGTGTTGGCAGGCTACTTGACCTTGCAAAGCTTCATTGCCAAGCCTTCTCATGGTTTCACCTGTTGTCCACACGTGCACACAGTCTGGTGGCTACCACAAAGTAGTCATCAACAGTGGAATCCCTCCCTGGCTAAATTTCCTGTCCCTAACACAGGGAATGAGGCCAATACTGTATAAGCAGTTCTGACAAATTTGAATCAGATATGCCAGCCCCTTTTAAATAATGGTGTTAATTATGTGGAAAATCGCCTTCTGTGGTGCTCAAAATATCATGAAAATATGAAAGTAAATGCTTCAACAAAAGCTGTGTGTCTTTTTATTTAAAATATTTCTCAGCATTTTTATTGTTACTTGGATCACTACAAATGATGATTTCAACCTATTTTAGATGATGTTTAGTTTCTGTTATCTGACTTGCCTATACCTTTTCTGGGGAAAGGCAGTGTGCAATTAGGGTGGTTTATGTTGTAATTTGCCTTTAAGGGATATCAGGTGACATCACTAGAAGTGAAGTGTGTCATATGATTCAGTCTTAGTTTAATTTCTGATTTGAGCAGAGCACAGACACACTACTCTGATGTCTTCAAGCTTTATAGTTATATGTCATTGTTCTTACTTATCTGGTCTTAATAAATGAACCAAATCCCATAAGTGGTTCTTGTGTCTTCTACAATAAACAGCCTAAGACATTATATCATTATGACGGTACAATGTGGTGTTCAATAGTGGCTGAAGGGATTGGTAGCAAGATTAAATACAAATATGATATGGTGAACAGCCTTAGGTTGTACCAAATGGCACGAGAGGAGCACCAACATTTTGATGAGACCACTGCAAAGTCACAGCATCAGAAAATATTGCAAACAGAATGGCTGACTGCACAGAAAAGCTTTGAAGACATCGGATGAAGATAGTAATCAAGTAAAGAGCTGGGAGACTGATAGATCTCTTGTGGTGAGATTGAATCATAGAATCTTGGCAGTGGAGTCCATTTGGCTCATTGAGTCTGCACAGAAAATAATCCCATCCAGGCCCTATTGCAATAACCCCTGTTAATTCCCTTGACACTAAGGGGCAATTCATGTCCAATCCACCTAACCTGCACATCTTTGGACTGTGGGAGGAAACTGGAAAACCCAGAGGAGATCCATGCAGACACAAGGAGAATGTGCAAACTTCACATAGACAGTGACTAGGCTTAAATCAAACCTGAATCCTTTGTGCTCTGAGGCAGCAGTACTACCTATTGTGCTACTGTGCTGCCCTATTGCAGAGTGTAGGCTGTTGTTTAGTGAATTGCGCAGTATATTAAGCAGGCCAGCATTGGGTTAGCTCAGTTAGAAAAGGCAAGTAATCAGGGTATAGACTGGATCAACATGAAAAAGGGAAAGTCAAACAAAAACAAAATGTTACTACAATTGAGCAAGATGAAATTGTGATTATAATGAATGGTTTCTGGAGGTGCTAAACAATAAAAAGCAAATAGATCATTACTTCAGGTTGCCTTCCCATGAAATTCAGATACAGCTGACCTACTATTTGAATTCAAAATGTTTAAACAGCATAGAGAGAGTTGATTTCTTCATTTAAATGTTTCTGAACCAGATAAACATGCTATAACAATTTACCTAGCAATGGGGAATGAAGATCTACACAGATGAAGATGTCATGATTAACAGAAGAGCTAAAGAATCCCCAAAAGATATGGGCCTGACCTTTTCAAATAGTAGCATTTTTCTTCCTCCATTCCTGCCAACATAGCGAGGCGTGTGGAAGGGGTGGTCTTCTGCATGTACAAAGGAAATGTTTAGCATTCCGTTAATTTTGCAAAATATGTAACAGAAAGGCCACTGGCAACAGCAATGCACTAGAGCAAAGGCCCACGCAGCTACAAAGAGCCAGTGCTAAACCAAACAGATAATATGCAACAAGTACCTTATTGACATAAAGATTAACATTTGGTGTCCCATAAGAAACATACACATAAAGTGACTGACAAACCAGAACATTACAATGATGACTTGCATGATGAGGAGAAGAACGGTGAACATATTTCACACTGTAGAAAACATAAATGCCATCTAACTATCCAAAATTCAAGTGTTTGCCAAAATTCAAGTTATCTGCCTTAAGAAAATCAATCACACGTCATAAAGAAGGACAGATAATTGAGAGTATGCCTCAATCCACAATGTTCAAATAGAGCTTTGAAACATTGTCCTTACAAAATACTCACAGTAGATGAATTAGATCTGAGATTTGCAGGTACAAACTTTTTCTCGAAATTTGATGCCAAGCATGGTTATTGCTCAGTACATCTTGGGGAGAAGTCCCAAGAGTTTACTACACTTCATATCTTATTTGGACATTATTATTTTCAACAATTTCATTTTGAGCTGTCAGCTAAGGTCTCTTTCAAGCTCACATGGGACCGCATTATGTGGACTGTACAAGGATACATCTATATCGCTGATGACATAGATCTTATGGGAAGAATAAAGTAAGAACATAACCATAATCTACAAGTCTTAATGAAAGTTACATGTAAAAACTGGGTGGCATGGTGGCACAGTGGTTAACACTGCTTCCTCACAGTTCCAGAGACTGTGTTTGATTCCCGGCTTAGGTCACCATCCATGTGGAGTTTGCACATTCTCCCTGAGTCTGTGTGAGTTTCCTCAGGGTGCTCCGATTCCTTCCCATAGTGCAAAAATGTGCAGGTAAGGTTGATTGGCCATGATAAATCGCCACTTAGTGGTCTGAGATGTGTATATTAGAGGGATTAACAGAGTAAAGATGTGAGGTTTCAGGAATAGGACTTGGGTGGGATTGTAATCAGTGCAGTCTTGTTGGGCTAAATGGCTCCTTCTGCACTGTTGAGTTTATATGATTCAACAGTCTAAAATGCAACATCAAAATGCAGCAGATCAAGTTTTCAATTCTATTCATTCCTTTGCTGACATATGTCCTGATCTAAGTATAATAGATAATATTAAGGGCATGCAAACTCTTTGAAATGAGGATGATCTTTTAAAGTGTTCTAGGTTTCTAATTTCTTGACTCCGTGCAATCTAAATTTCATCCAAAAATCTTCATCATTAAGAAAATTGTTGAGAAAAGATGTGCATTTCCAATTGTATGAAAACTATCAATACCTTCCTGAAGCATTGAAATAGTCATTAATAGAAGTATCATTGCTATTTTACAATTTGAGGGGAACAACTACCCTGGAGGCAAATGCCTTACAGAAACTTATGGGAGCATGCATACTCCAAAATAGGCACAACTAATTGCATTTGCTTTAAATCTCTGTCCATAAAGCATCTGGTGTTTTGAATCATGTGATCTCATAACTATCTATTTAGCAAAAGATTTGTGGTAGAGACAGACCCCAAGCCACGGAAGATGATTTGGAGAAATGTTTTGGCCAGTGCAGCCTACTGATAACGTTTCAAGGTTACAACTGTGAGATAAAGTGTAAAAGAGGTAACCTAATTGGTCACAGCAGATAGACTTAGCCAATTGCCTAACCAGTGAGAGCAGAAAATATATCCTGAAATCTACCAGTTGACTTATGGACATTAAATTTGAAGAGTGTAGTTTGCCGATCCAAAGGGCAAATGGACAGTTGGTACAGCGGATGTTGATCTCAGTAGGCTCTTTTTGGAGGGCTAGTATAGTGAAAAATTGCAAGGTGTTATCTCATTATAATAACATGACAGTTGACTGATTGTCTCTGTGTTATTGCGATACGCGTCAAACCACCAGTAGCCTTGTTGCTAATGGATGTCTGAATTCTTATCAGTCCAGTATTTATAAATTGAAAGACAATTTTGCTCAAAGTCTGCCATTTCTATGCAGTAGCTTATTTTGATATCAGAGAAACTTAAAGAACCATATCCACAGCAAGGTGATAACATAAAAGAAACCTTATGGCTCGAAACTCACAAAAGGATTAATGTAAAATTCAAAGATACAGAATGTTTCCTTACTCCTGCTCATAGTCCCTTTAAGTAGCAGTGAAACTGTCCCACGATTTAGACAAGCAGCAATTGCCACATTGAGTTATATAAATATTGCATTGAAGCCTTACTTGCATCAATGGATTCTTTTTATTATATTTTAATAAGCCCTTTCTAAGTTGCAGTTTGAAGCACTGTTCATCAAAATTTAAGTCTACTTGAAAATCAGAGTACCTTGGCTGATAAATATCAGGATTTTGTTTTCTCAATTTCCATTTTGTTACCACTCTATTGTTAACCATAAATAGGATAATGACAAGATGAAATTAGTTTCAGATCTTTTCCAGAGATTCTGGAGTCATGAATGAGGAAACAGATATAATAATAAATAAAGGAGATATTTAGGAAAGAGAGCAGCTGAAGTTTTTCCTAACAAACAGTTTTGAGGCTCTGGAACAAACTTTTAATAATAAAGGTTACATTCGATTGTCAAATGGGGTGGATTGTCAAGCAGTAGTCATTAGGTGCCATGTCATATGTATTGTTTCTGCTAATTACCAGCTTGCATTTGCCCCATTGCAATTTTACCAACAGGAAGGGAGGTATATTGAGGCCTGCCCATTTGTGGTTCAATTGAGAGCTTTAGGTGTCCAATTAAGGGCATTTTAAGAAACTCTCACCATCACTGAGGCTTTGACCATGGAGGGAGAGTCCCATGTCAAGTGTGTAGTCTGCTAGTTGGGCTGATGGCTGATGAGTATGAAGGGAGGATTAAGTGGGTGGCTGCAGCCTCCTTTCCTGGTCCTTAGTGCCCAAGATGGCATCAGAGTGAGGTGACGTTTTGCAACCTGTGTCCAGCATACCTACTAATTCTATCTTCTACTCTCGTTCTATGCTTCTGAAACTTCATTCTAACTCTTCAATTCCCTATGATTGTAACATTACATTCTGCATTCTCTCGTTATCTTCTCTATGAATGGTACACTTTGTCTGTATAGCGTGCAAGAAATAATACTTTTCACTGTATGCAAATACATATGACAGTAATAAATCAAATCAAATCAACAAGGCCTCCACCAAAGTTCTCAGACTCCCAGGTTTCCTGTCCCCTTTGCCCTATCAATCCTGACCTGCTCTTCCCCCCTCACCACCATTGCCACCATCACCAAGGCTTGCCAGCTTGCCCTGGCAAGACCAGAATGTACCATAAAGTCTGGACTATATTACAACAAGCCTTCTTCGTGATTGGCTATATTTCCAGTAGTGACCACTTTCCCCGGTAGTCCTTCTGGGAACAGGGAACTGCCAGCTATTTAACTGGCTAGCGCCTCTCAGAAGTGGATTACCTACCACAGGGACAGAAGGCCTGCATCAACTCAAGTAACGGCCTAATGACGTTAACTGCCTGTAGGGTGAGTCCACCATGCAACCTTTACACAAAGATAGGGACCCCCATTAAAATTCAGCCCTAGCTCAGAAGAGAGCAGGCATATAGGAATAGCTTATGGATGATGCATGCAAGCTGGGATGAATAATCCATTTCCACCTTGTCATTTTCAGATAGTTCTGTCAACACTCCATCAGCTCAAATATGCAACTTAAAATTTTCTGTCCACAGTCAAATAATTTCAGATGTCGCATGATACCAGCAATAAACTATTTCTATCCAGGGATGAAATAAAGAAAGCAATACACTAATTCAACATGTCTTGTGAATATTTCATTTAAATTCTATAGTTTTATATGTTGTTTTTACATAATAGATAATTGTAGCATTACTGAGGAAGGGGGCATATCATTAAATAGACTTTATTATTAAGTTATAAAACAAGACAGATTATTTGAAAATGAATTAGAGACAGTTCTGCTGTATTCAATTCAGTGATAATAAGTGAATTATGATTTAAAGATCTATGATAACAAGTGGGTTTCACTGCAGCATAAAGCTGTCTATATGAAAAATCTGATTTTCCTTGAATTCAGTTAATACATTTTTAAATGCATCATACTTTTTGAAAAGATAACTTTAAGAGCAGAATTTTGTTTAATTGCTACACCGTAATCTGTACAGAACATTAAATGGAGGAATTTTGCAGCATTACAGTCATGTTCTTTGGCATTTCAAGATTTAGATTGAAGTGATGACATGGAGCTAAAAGAATGCAACGTGAATGTTAAATGAAGTGCTTTTGAATCTTTGTCTGACTGCATTCTATAAGATTGTTGTCTCCAATACTGTTAGACATAATGTGAGATTGTGTAACTGATGTTATGGGTTCTCTAGGTGGAAGCTGTATCATTCTTCTAAAATGCAGTTGTCATATAAAGTGAATATGAAGAATTCAATCCCTTCTGTGCGTATGTGCCAGTTTAGCCCATAGGGTTGTTTCATCTACCGTACATAAAAAGCTGTATTGTACAGGAATTTAGTCCATAGAAAGTAGTGAAAACACAGTGGTAGTTATTAAGATGGAATAAATGTTATGACCTAGTGCTCCCAGTGTGCCGCTTCATATGATGGGAGCACATATTGAAAATTGGGGTATAATGGACAGAAAATTGCGTAGGCTGTGAATTGGGCAGACTGACTCCCACGCTTGAATTCCAGATATATTTTCCCGTCACACATGAAGCTCTGGGTCTCTGGAATATTAAAATAAAATCTACCCCTTGACTTAATGCTCTTAGTTGCAACATTTACCAAATATCCAATTAATTACTGAGTGCAACATAATGAAATGTGGATCGTTTGTTTTAAAAGTCTCAGGGAAAGACCTTTTTTTTCTGAATTGTGAACATTGAGAACACATTTTTCTTACTTGCTTTAAAAGTTAAATTTCAGACTTCAGCATGTTGGTTGAGCTAGGGCCTGCTGATGGCTTTTTTTTTTAAAATGGAAAATGACAAATGATGTATATCTGTTTTAGTAAGCAATCTGCGTTGACTCATGTACATGTTAAACAAGTGTGACAGTAACACAAGTTGCAGCCACTGAGACTCTGCATAGCTTTTTACTTTAACACTATTTTATGTGTTAAACCTGTGGCAAGGGTTTTGAGTCAAGAAGCTTGTTTGATTGGAACATTTAATATATTTTTATTAAGACCTATACAACATCATGATTGTTTTTTCTTGTTTGTAATTGGTAAAAGCTATTGCTAATTTCCTTTCTTGCATGTTAATTGTATTCTTCAATAAACTTTGTTTCATAAAAGCTCCTACATGAGTCAGTTAAATCATACCTGAGGTGAAGCATCTCATGTTCACCCCAGTCAAATTCAAATGGCAAAACTTATGATTCAAGCGGACTCTTATAAAACACTTTGAAGTTTCTGACCTGAATTATAAGAAGGCCACATTTAGACACCATTTTCAGAATCTGTCAGCATCTTCCCAATGTCAGACTGACACCCCTACTAGAGCCTCGAAGGTGGCATCCTGGTGGTAATCCAGGTCTGATGTTGTTTTTGGCATCTCATTTCAATCATAGATCTGTTGGGATGAGAATATTACAACTGGAGAGGTTCCCGCTTCAAACGGATGGCTCTGATAGCTGAGAGAATTACTTTGTTTTAAATCACCATTATGTCCATTTTGAGGTGCCCTTGTGTGCGTCTCAAGAGAGCTGCAGCATCAATTAAGGAACTAAGTTCCAGGATCGCATGAGCATTTGTATTTTATATGCTAAATCTGTGGCAAGAGTTTTGTATAGGGAAGCTTGTTTGATTGAATAGTTCATATATTTATTAAGATTTGTACAATATCATGGTTGTTTTTTCTTGTTTGTAATTGATAAAAGTTATTGCTGCTTTCCTTTTTATGTATGTTAACTCTATTTTTAAACAAACTTTGTTTGATAAAATCTCCCTAGTGGGTCAGTTGAATCATACCTGAAGTGAAGCATATCATGCTTACCCTAGGGCCTTCTACCTCCCTCACCATTGTTCACCTTCATGGTGGGGCTATCAGCACTGTGTACTCTTGACTGGAGGGTTGGTTTTGCTCTGTTGGCTAGTTTGTGATGCAGAGCAATGACAACAACAGAGGTTCATGAAGGCACCCCCTTCTCAACATTGCCCCTTACCTGAGATGTGGTGATCCTCAAGTTATGTCACCACTAGTCAGCTCTCCCTCTCAAAAGAGAAGAGCAGCCTTTGGCCATTTGACTTTACCTTACTGTCTGATTGGGCACTCCATTTTGGAAACCCACTCACTCTCTTTAATGGAATGATGTATGCAGAGGTAGCCTGTGAATTGGCTACTTCATGGAAGATTCAGCACCATCCTGACTCCTGAAAGTCTTTCAAAAGGATAAGATTCTGTCCATTGTGTGGGATTGATTCGGATGAGTAAGGGATATTCTTGACCTGCGGTGACTTATCTGTTATCGGACTGCTACAGTGTACTTAAGTGTTTGTGAACTAATCTGTGAAAATGCACCTTTACACTACAAAAGTACTTTTTAATTAGATGTAAAAATTGTTGGCAAGAAGGCACCTCCATCTTAATGCACTCGCTCTCCCTCTCTTAGCATCCCTTTCACGCTGGAAGGCCTCTGGCTGGTCCTCCAGCTTGTACAACCAACTATTGATCTTTAATTGGACAGTATGCCTCTTTCCTGGCCAATCAAGGGGATGATATACAGATGCCGGCGTTGGATTGGGGTGGTAAGAACTCAGTAAGAATTTAGCAACACCAATTTATAATCCAACCGATTTATTTGATAGTAAAAACGCAAGCTTTCAACACTCTGTGTCTTCCTCAGGCAAATGCAGTGTTTTCTGCATTTGCCTGAGGAAGACACAGAGTGTTGAAAGCTCGCGTTTTTACTATCAAATAAATTGGTTGGATTATAAATTGGTGTTGCTAAATTCTTACTGAGTTCCAATCAAGGGGACACAGCCTATTAAAATCACAGTGGGTGACTGTTTCCTCATCTCCATCCTGTAGGGTGACATTTTGGAAGAGTCTCAGCCTTTATTTTTTAACTCTGTAGGGAGATCCAGCCACTGGTATTTTTAATTGCTACTCAAATTTTTGCTAGCCACTGAGTCTGTTATGGCTGATATCTTGATGTCAAGGGCAGTCACTCTCACTTCACCTTTTGAATTCAGCTCTTTTGTCCATATTTGGTCTCCTTCTATGTTGTATTGTACACTACTATTGTACACTATCCATCTTATATTTGCAGACATTAAATTGCTAATGCATTGACTTTGAAATGTCTGCATCTAATATGGATTATATCCCCTGTAATTATGTCTGCCTGTTTCCAACCTTTTTCTCAAAGCTTTTCTATAATCTCAATCACCCCTATGCAGAACATTTGAACAATAGAGCTTTATTCCATCATTGGCTGCTGGTGAATAATACCTTCTTTTAAGGACTGTGTTCCCTGTTATTATGTTGTGTATTTATGGTGTCTTTTCTCACATGTGACAGAGGTTGCAGTTTGAAGCCCTGGTTAATGACTCCAGTGTCAAAGCCACAAATTCTCACACACAAGCAATACATCAAACACATGATGTCTCACAATTTGTAATAGGGCAGAACTGTACTCACTCTGTAGAGCTGTTAAATGATGTTAGTGCTATAATGTTGAAGACTGGTATTATATATCACAGCTAAAAAAGGTATAATATTTCCTCCATTGTTGTAGCACAGGACATCATGTTACCACTGAAAGAAAAGGAATAGTAAAACTCATTAAGCATGGCCACAGTAATCACCATTCATTGTATATATTTACTAAAGCAACACGCTCAGTATATCTTGTAGGTCAATAAATTTACTATCACATTATTCACATTTGCACCATAAAAAAAGAATAACTGTCTGACCTTATAGCAGGTGATCTTTATAACATTTTCTTTTGTATGTTGAATGTCTTTTAATGGAAGAAATGAGAATTCTAAACACCAATATCATGTGTTCTGCACAGGTTATATGTAAAATTGAAGCGATAGTGCTAGCAGCTAAATGCAGATTCATAGTTAAATCTTTGTCTAAACATTAAGTGGAACATGCATTCTTACTAGAACGGAACTGACCTAATGCTAGTGTCAGCAAAAAAACAATTAGAGTACAAAATAATAACACTGAAGACTGACAAATACTCAGGATTAATATTTCCACCCTAGTGTTTTAAAGGAAATAGGTGAGAAAATTGCAGATGCTTTAGCCATATTCTCCCGGAGATCTATTGTTTTGGGAATTGTCCCTTTAGATTAAAAAAATTGCATTAAATGTGACTATATTAAGTATGAAAGATGAGAGAGACAGAGCGTGGGAGAGAGAGAAAGAGAGAGAGTTGTGTGAGGAAAACCAGGAAATTCAAGACCTGTAAGTCCAACATTTCTTGTTATTGGAATCTAAAATAATAAAATATCCAGTGGACTGGATTTCCCCATTTGAGATTTCCCAATATCATGTTTCTTCCTCCTGCCTGGCAATCCTGCCCATGTGATTTTCATTGTGGGATGGTGAGAATAGGCTGAAGTCAAGGATGCCACCTTCTAAAATAGGTCCAAGGCAGGAATGGAGGTTTGTAAATGTTGAGATGAGGAGATTAGAAGACCTCCCTCTATTTTGGGGAAATGAGCACCATTCTGTGCATCAGTGTTAGGCACCCTACCTTTCAGACCCCACTCCCAACCAAATCTCTGTCTCCCATATCTCCCACATTCACCCCCCTTTTTCCTTCCAAATCCCCCTTTGCCAACTCAGCCATTATCAACTGCGGACAGAACTCACAAACCCTCTAACAACTGGGAAATTTTTGAGTTGCACCTGAATCTGTTAACCCAGCACACAATTATTTAAATTCTATCAGAAACATTCTGTCATAAAATTGTTAAAAACAGTCATTCAAAAATGACTTAAAACATAATCCTCTTAGAGCTCATAAAACTGTCATTTTAAACAAATCTCACAATCTCCCTTGATAACTATATTAACAAACCTTGCTTGATAGTGGGGTTTTGCGCTCAGTCATGCACTCATAATGAAATTCCATTAAACAATGACATCAACAAAGCCTCCAGCACAAAAATATATTAAAACCTTTGAAATAATGAAACAGATGTCATTGGTTCCACTGTTTCAATGGCTGAACAAATGGCTGGCCTGCCAATCAAATAACTTAGCCATCTGTTCCACTGTTTCAAAGGCTGAACAGATGGTTGGCTTGACAATCAATGAAAAGGGTTAAAGCACAGGATGTAATTAATACTCTAAATGCTAAATTTCATTATTTTTCAATGCACTGGAGCACTTTATTATTGGATAAATTAATCAAACACATCTGAAGATTTTTCTGCTTAAAAATGTAATGGTAAATTTACCTTTTCTGAACAAAGCCCTACAGCAAAAACAATATTAAAGATGTGCAGATTAAGTGGATTGGCTATGTTAAATTAACCTTTAGTGGCTGAAGATTTGTAGGTTAGGTGAATTAGCATGGGGTTATGGGAATAGGATGGGGGTGTGAGTTTGCCTGTGTCAGATGCTCTTTCACAAAGTTGGTGCAGACTTGATGGGCTGCACTGTACAGATGTCTCTGGCTCTGTAACAAACTTAACTTAAAATAAGGCATTACATTATAACATGTGAAGTTAGCACTTAGTTTTCAATTTATTTGTCAAAAGTTTACGAACTCCAGAAGTAGTCTTCCCTATAACTCACAACGCCTGAGCTGATGTGAACTATGTCCTTTTCAGAAGTTTCCAGAAGTCTGGGCAATCCTATGAAAATTACTGGGGGTAGGGTGGTAAAGCGTGGGGTAGAATTTGAAATCAACACTTCTGCAATCAATCCGGTAGCTTTGGGATTGCTGCATGTGGTCTTACAGAATATTCCTTTATCCTGTGACCACGAAAATACAGGAATGGGGAAGGAAATCTTGGAATCAAGTTCCAGCCACCCCTTTCCAAACTGTTTAATGCAGGTTTACCCTAAGTGAGGAGAGCAAAACTCAGTCCAGTGATAGAGGATTTAGAGAAAACTCAGTTGATTAGAGAAGCAGCATAATTTGGTAAAGAAGCGGCTTAATTCATTTTTTGAGGAAGGAATTATTCACAGTAGTATTTGCATTTGCATTTATATAGTGCTTTTCCTGACAGCAGGATATTGCAAACAGCTTTACAGCCAACTTGGTCCTTTTGGAGATGAGGTTACTATTGTAATGTAGAAAATGTAGCTGACTGGATAATATATATGGATGTGGTATATATAGATTTGGCTTACATGAACTTTCAGAAGGAATTTGATAGAGATCTACATATGAGAGGCTACTAGTTAAAACAAGGCTTATGCAACTGAAGGCAGATTTTTATGGTTCCAGTTAAAGTGATAAGGTAACAGCAAACATTGAGTTGTGATAGTGGACATGCACTTGAATTGCAAAAAAATGACTTGTGGTATCCTATATGCATCTACGCTGGGACATCAATTATTTATTGGCAGACAGTTTGCATTTAAAAAGCAATCGCCAACTTGGCGTAAATTGCATGCAAAATTGCATCCATTTTGAGAAGAGCTTTTTCTCTATTGAGTTTCTGCTTAAATTTATTTGCATATTCCCAAATACAAAATCTGTCATGAATCAACATCATTTCATGGTGTTTTAATATGTGTTTTCAATATTTCTTGAAATATTTGAGCAGTAATTTGGACATTTGATCAGTACTGTTAAGATTAAGACCAAGGAAGTGTACTTAGTTAGTGTCAACCGCCATGTGGAAAGGAACTGATTTTAAAATGGTTTTAAAAAATAATTTCCTCGTTACATTTGAGAACAGTGTTAGATGCTACTGAACTTCAAAAAAAATCTAAAAGCTTTTAAAACGACTCTTGGTGTCCATTCAAAAGAACCAGCTTAGCTTTTACATCTGTTTTGAAGGTGTGTAAATGATAGCAATTATATTTAATTCATCTTGGCAGGATGATCAATTTTGTGTGTGGGGCCAGGTTTTAATACAGTATTATTTAAACTAACACAGAAACTCACCATCAGCTTGTCAAGTGTAGTTAAGAATGAGCAATACAGGCTGGCCAAGTGACACCGACATCCAGTGACCAAATAAATAAAAAAAAGTTCACAGGACACGGGAACTTGATTTACACTGAACATAATTTGTGCTTAAATTTTGCAATCCTTTGCTCTGGTTATGCTAATTTTAGTAGAAAAAAATAATACATCCAAGCAGAAACTCTATCCCACTATAATTATTGATGACTTTAGGTAATGCAGTAGGGAGCAATTTATCCAAGCTTGCTGATGATACTTGATTAGTGACAAGGTAAGTATTGTAGAGCATAACATTACAAAGAGATGAACAGATTCAATGAGTGGGCAAAAGTGGCAGAGGGATTTCAATGCGGGTCACTAATTGACAAAAAGGATTGATGTGAATTTTATTTAAATTCTAAAAGATCAGGAACATTGAAAGTTGAAAGAGATTTATGGGATTCATGTACACAGACCACCAAAATGTAGTAAGAGAGTGTAAGAAGATCAGATTAGGTTGATTGGCCATGTTAAATTGCTCCCTAATATTAGATGGATTAGTAGGATAAATAGTAGGATAATAATGGGGCTAGAGCCAGAGTGGGATTGTTGTCAGTGCAGCCTTGGTGGGCCAAATGGCCTCCTTCTTCACTGTAGATATTGATTCTAAGCAAAATGCAAATGGAACACCAGTATGACTTGAAGCTATAATATACAGAGGAAGACATTTCATGACAGCTGTACTAAGCCCTGGTTGAATCAGACCTGGAGCACTGTCAGCAGTTCAAGCACTATAGCTTGAAATGCATATAAATGGTCCCAGAAGATAGATTGATTATTGTGTTGCCAAGATAGTGGTGGAGGATGGTGATAGTCTGATATGCGCTGGCTGGGAGGGTCTTAGATTGCCTCAGATCCTTTAAAAAGTACCTGGATGAGAACTTGACACATGATAGCATTCAGGGCTATCGACTAGGTGCAGGTAAATGGGATTAGGTAGGTAGGTTAGGTGGCTTTCACATGTTAGTACAGACTCGATGGCCAAAAAGCCTCATCTGTACTGTATGATTCTGTGAAGACTCATAAGATTAGATTATGAGGAGGGATTACATAAACAAGGCATTATTTGAAATAATGATAATAAACAAGTGACTTGATTGAAGTTTTAGAATTTTGAACAGAATTGGTAACATAGATGGAGAGAAATGTTTTCCATTGGTGAAAGAGTCAAAGCTTCAAAATCAGATACAGGCCATTCACAAGAGCAAGTTAGAAGCACGTCTTTATGCAAGAGGTGGTGGAAGTGTAAGGCTCACTCCCCCAAAAGCCATTGAAATTAGCTCAATTAATAATTTTAAATCTGAAATCAATAGATTTTGTTCTCCAAGAATATAGATTGATATGGAGTTAAAGTTCAATACTCTAGTTTGTGGGCATTGGAATGCCTTATTGTTCCATGCAGGTCAAAGTGATGCAGGCACAATGCAAACCTGGCTTTCAAAAGAGTGTTGAATAATTATCTGAAGATAAAAATACAGGGTTATGGAGGAAAGACTGCATTGCATTATTGTTGCAGAAAGCCGGCAACATTCAGTTGCTAAATGTATGTGGAGAGGCAGTTAATTGGATTAGACATTGGCTCAATGGAAGAAACCAGAGAGTGGTTATGAAGGATTGCTTCTCTGAGTGGAGGCCTGTGACTAGTGGTGTGCCACAGGGATCAGTGCTGGGTCCATTGTTGTTTGTCATCTATATCAGTGATCTGGATGATAATATGATAAATTGGATCAGCAAATTTGCTGTTGATACAAAGATTGGAGGAGTAGTGGACTGTGAGGAAGGTTTTCAAAGCTTGCTGAGGGATTTGGACCAGATAGAAAAGTGGGCTGAAAAATGGCAGTTGGAGTTTAATGTAGACAAGTGTGAGATATTGCACTTTGAAAGGTCAAACCAAGGTAGAACATGCAAGGTAAATGGTAGGATGCCAAAGATTGCAGTAGAACAGAGGGATTTGGGAGTACAGATACATAATTCTCTAAAAGTGGCATCACAGTGGATAGGGTTGTAAAGAGTGCTTTTGGTACATTGGCCTTTATAAATCAAAATATTGAGTATAAGAGTTGGAATGTTATGGTAAGGTTGTATAAGACATTGGTGAGGTCGAATTTAGAGTATTGTGTGCCATTTTGGTCACCTAATTACAGAATGGGTATTAATAAGGTTGAAAGAGTGCAAAGAAGGTTTACCAGGATGTTGCCAGGACTTGAGAAATGAAGTTTCAGAGAAAGGTTGAATAGGTTAGGACTTTATTTTCTGGAGCACAGAATAATGAGGAGAGATTTGATAGAGGTGTATAAAATTATGACGGTTAGAAATAGAGTGACTGCAAGCAAACTTTTTCCATTGAGGCTAGATGAGAAAAAAAATCAGAGGACATGAGTTAAGGGTGAAGGGGGAAAAGTTTAAAGGGAATATAAGGGGGGGGTTTCTTCACACAGAGAGTGGTAGGAGTGTGGAATGAGCTGCCAAATGAAGGGGTGAAAGCTGGTTTACTTTTAACATTTAAGAAAAACCTGGACAGGTACTTGGATGAGAGGGGTATGGAGGGATATGGTGGAGGTGCAGGTCAGTGGCACTAGGCAGACAAATAGTTTGGCATTGCCAAGAAGGGCCAAAAGTCCTGTTTCTGACCTGTAATATTCTATTGTTCTATGGTTCTAATTAATGACCTAAATTCAGTTTCAAAACTTGCAGATGACATAGAACTTCGAAGTGTTGTGAAATGAAGTGGATAGCATCAACATCAAGAGGACACAGACAGACAGTTGGATGATGGAGAAGTGGGACATGGTGTTTAATGCAGTTTTATAGGAAGTGATGCACTTTGGATTGAAGAATGAGAAGAGCAATATAAAATAAGGATGTAGTTCTAAAGGGAAAAAGAGACCTGAAGGTGTATGACACAAATCTTTGAAGGGGACTGGACAGATAGAAAGAGCTGTTAATAAAGCAGTAGGGATCCTGGGTTTTATAAATAGAGGAAAAGAGCACAGAAACAAAGAGGTTACTTTGAATCTTTATAAAACTGTAGTTTGGCCTCAACTTGAATATTGAGTCTAATTCTGGACAATGCAATTAAGAACGAAGGTGAAGGTATTGGTCAATACAGAAAAAAAATGAAGAGAGCATTTCTGGGGATTAGAGGCTTTGGATAGATGGTGAACCTTAAAGAAGAGAAAGTTGTGAGGAGTTTTGATAGAGGTGTTCAAAATCTTGAAGAATCCGAGTTCAGAAGAAAGAGAGAAACTGTTAGAAATATTGAAAACCGATTTAAAGTGAATGGCAAAAGAATTAATGATGACCAGAAAATCCTTTTTGCACTGAGGAGTCAGGAAAAATTAATGCCTATGGATATGGTGATGGTAGAATCAAACCTGGCTTTTACGAGAGTGTTGAATAATTATCTGAAGATAAAAATACGGAATTATGGAGGAAAGACTGGAGCGCATTATTGTTGCAGAAAGCCGGCAGAAACATATTGGGCCAAATGGCCTCCTTGTGTGCATAAACCATTTTATAATTTTTGATCCCCTCAGCCACTCCTTTCTACCTAATTCCTCTTAAACCCCCAATGCTGAATTTGCCACATGCCAGGATGTCAGATTCCATCCGGCTCTATCCGCTGCTAATGACCGATTCATTCTCCTGCAATGTCCAATTCCCCTCTCTCCAGCCCCCTCACTGTGACCTCCCATTCATATTCCAATGATATTCCAGTCCCTGCACCCCCCACTCCCCACTACCCCCCCACCTGCCCTGCACTGTTGAGTTTGCCCGACATCAGCTACCACTTTCCAGCCTGGCAGGCAATTCAAGATAACAACTCTGTTATTCAGCCTGGCTGTCAGCTGAGAATGCTGCTGAATCAATTCAAAATAGGTCCTATTGCTATTTCTGCCAGGGCCTGTGGGCAAAAGCCTTACATTTGGATTTCCTGTCCGAAAATCCTTCCCTCATACCCATCCCCCCAGACCCAATCTTCCTCAAGCTACGAGTGGGTCTTATCCATTCTTTTGCATTTAGAGGTTAATTTTCCATTTTACTTGTATACTGCAGCACTGAAAAGTACAGTTTAAAATAGAAATGTGATTGGCGCTGGTGCTAGGGAACAACTTCTAACACTATGGTAACGACTCAACTTGCCAATTTACAATGTAGTTCCTTATTCTTACTTTAACAAAAAATAGGTGAGACAGTGATGAACTCTTGACACTTTTATAAAGCATAATGAAAAAAAAAAGTCATAATAAGACATTCAATAACTTTTCCTTCCCACATACTTCTAAATCTAATTTTTACATGGGCGCATTTTACAATTTATACATTTGAAAATTGATTAACTTTTTGTTACAAGAACACCATAGAAGTATTTTCTAACTGGCTCGCACTTTAATATTTTAAATTTAACAATCTGTATTCCATTTCTGGTGATAAAAGATAAGATAATCCACAGTGAGAAATGGCAATTTGCCTCATTAAGCTCACTTCATTAAGAATCCAAAACTATTTATCCTATCCATGTTACAACCACCAATACACATTGAGTCCCTGCTATAGAACAGTAAAGCACATCTAACATTCAATCTGCTGCATTAAGCTCCTTCATATTCCATGTGTAGAAATAATTGTTGACCACCTTGGTGATTTTATTTGCATCCTTCAGTTCTGATTTTCTATTCAATCTTGAGGATCTTAAATCTCCCACGCTTAGAAAATTATAATGTTCTCCAGTGCTCCTCAACTGCCCACACAACTCTCTGTGTTCCTGTTCATCTGGCACTAGGACTCTATAATAGTTATCAATTTACTACCCTTACCACTGACTTCCATCCATATTATTTCAAAATTATTTCCTTCGCTTCTACATCCACCCTTCCTTAAAACATTCCTTATTAATGGGGCAACTTTCTACCTCTATTTGTCATCTTTTTTCTTCCCAGAATATTTTATAGCATTTCAGCTGCTGTATCTGACCGACACCTCCCTCTTCAGACTAGTTTTTGAGAATCATAGAATGGTTACAGCACAGAAGGAGGCCATTTGGCTGTTACATCTCTGCTGACATTCTGGAAGAGCCATTCCCCTCTTTCTTCCCCACAGCCCTTCAAAACGTTCTCTTCAAACAATTCATCAATTCGCTTTGAAAGCCACAGCTGAATTTTCCTCCATTCGTCTCAGGGAGAACATTCAGAATCAGAACCTTTTATGCAATGAAAAAGAGTTTTCCTCAAATATTAATATTATCAATGGTTGCATATAACTCCAAAACCAGTGCCCTATTCTTGGTGCTACATGCATTTTTTATAAAATGTATTTTAAGTTTACCTTTACAATACTGCTGTTCTATTTACTTTTTCTGTGATAAGTAAAATGAATTACTATCATTTAGCTTAAATGGAGTCTTTCCAGTCAAGTGCTTTCCTCCACTTCAGAACTTGACCAAATTTCCTAGGGATTTGAAATCCTCCATTCAACACATTCCTACAGTCAAACAATAAGCTATCCAAGCTAAGTCTCTTTAAAGAGCATGTTGTGATTAATCTTGAAACTACAATCTGACACAGTTACTAAGGGCGGAAGTGTGATGGCGGGCAGAATAAGCAGCACATTTCCCACTGGCTGACAATGCTACTTCTTGCATCAGAATATCCACTTATCAGGTCATTATAAATGTATCCATGTTGAATCTTGTAGTGATGCAGGTTGGGATTTGTCCGCATTGGACCATCTTTCCAGGCTTCATATTTAAATCGCACCCATTAAATGTGCACCCATGCACGTCATTAATTCTTCAGCCCAGGACTGGTCATGGCAAGTGCTGGCCAAGGAAGTCATGAAGCCTACTATTCCCAACTTCATTTGATATGATTTGATTTGATTTATTATTGTCAATGTATTAGTATACAGTGAAAATTATTGTTTCTTGCATGCCATATAGACAAAACATACTATTCATAGTTAAGGAAAAGAGAGAGTGTAGAATTAGTGTTACAGTCATAGCTAGGGTGCAGAGAAAGATCAACTTAGTGCAAGGTAGGTCCATTCTTATTCTAAGCAGGAAAGAAGCTGTTCTTGAGTCGGTTAGTACATGACCTCAGACTTTTGTACCTTTTTTACGATGGAAGAAGGTGGAAGAGAGTATGTGTAGGGTGCTGGGGGGTGTGTGATGGAATGGGCTACATTGACAACCTTTGTAGTTTTTTTGCGACGATATGCTGGGGCACTTCTCAATGTGGTTGTGGAACATACTTCATCTTTATGATGGCAGAAGGAAGTCCACCACCTTCAGCATGCCAGATTGGGAGTGGTCCACCATGGTGATCAGTGCCAATGCTCCTTAGAAGAGAACCACCATTCAGCGCAGGAATAGGATGAATGATCTCATCTGCTCCATCAGGACAAGTAAAATTTTCTTCAGTCTCAGCTCAACAGTCTCGCAAACCCAAGAGGCATTTGAGGGATTACAGTCCACAGGGATCCTTTACACAATGCATACCACTACTGATTTTCTCTCCCAAACACTTAATATTTTCATCCATTTTCACATCCTGTGCAGCTTGCATTCTCAGCCCTTACCTAGTTCCACTCAGTATCCACAAAGGTGCTGATCCTTATTGTCCATCTTATCATCTGTCCTGTTCACAACCTGTCCATTGTCTTTATACAGTAGAAGCTCATCCACAACTAAAGGGAGAAGTTTCAGACTGGAGAGCAATGTCTGAGCTCAGAATCCTCATTTTCTTTGGTCAGCCTGCGGCACAATTGGTGACCAAGGATCAGGACTGTGTTCACACTAATGTCTACTAGTGAGAACTCCTCAACAGCTCATGAGCCATGTGATGAAAATCTGAATGCTCTGTACTGTTGCTAACTATGCAGCTAATCACTCATTGTCTTTGCTTTCTTTAATCGACACAAGCAGGGAAAGGAAGAAGTCCACCAACAGCCAGCCTCCCCACCCCAGCCCTCACACTGCTTCAGATAGAATCCTGAGGACCCACTGAATGTACAGTTGTCACAGCATGCACTCTCACCCTCCATCAGCGCTGTCATCCACTCTCAAAACATTGGCTCTATTCTCTCTTCACAGATGCTGTCAGATCTGCTCAGATTTTCCAGCATTTTCCGTTCTCGTTATGCTGAGAGCTCCCAGCCAATCCTAAACTCCTTTGCCTGTGATTCCCATCAGATGCAGTTCCACAGACTGAGGAGGATGCCCTGCCTCAAAGCAGAAAACTCAAAGCAGACCGACCTTTTAGGCTTTGGTTCTCCAGAAGATGTCCACCACAAGAGAGTATGTGTGGGGTGCTGGGGGGTGTGTGAGGAATGGGCTACATTGGCAATAGGGTGTAGTGGTTAGCAGGATTCCTCCATCTCTGCTGTGGATGGAGGAATCAAGTCGGGGAACCACTTGGACACAATGGTAGGATAAAAAAAATTAAGAAATACTATGAGCATAAAGATAGTATGGCTGTCCACACTCTGTGTGAAATTTATACTAATGTAAATAGATTTTGATTCATGCTACTCCTCATGTTGTGTATGCCTCTTCTAATGAAACACGCTACTGTCCATCAAGTTTCCTTCTCCCCTGCCAGATATCCCATTGTCTGCCTCGGCTCCATGTTATCTAGATCCATTTTGCTAAAGAGGCTGACTTTGCTCTGTGCAGAATCAAAATACCTGAAGTCTCTGCTTCTAAGTAAGTTGTGATTGGCAAAGGCATATCTGAAATATGTTTCAGACATTCATATCACATAGTTTCAGGAGTGTATCATTGAGTGTATCATTTAAGCTAAATGATAGCATTATGGAAGCTGCTTTGGTTTTCTGATGCTTCTGCATTGTAGCTTGCTCAGTGTGGATCTAACAAAATTGAAAAGATAACACTCATGGTGTTGGCGCATCTTTCATTCACTTTGGGCAGCCTTGGGTAAGCCTTACATGTGAACCAAAATTTGGGACACATATGCTCTTTTGCATTGGTGCAGCATTATTTTACGTCCATGTGCACATTTAAACATCACCTCAACATAAGACTCCACATTCCCATCTCCATGATATATTGCTGTAAGTCTTGTGGCAGATGTTGAATCTTGTGATTCCTGCCAGCTGGCTAAGACTGGACCTAGGAGTTGAGTGCAGAGGCCTAGGTTGCCTGACATGGACATGTGAGGATGCAATGCTGCACCTGGTCTGGCTAGCACCTCATCACATCTGCCATCTCTGAGATGGTCACTTTACATAGTAATCTACAACTTACCATCGCATCGGTGTGCCTGGGTTGTGTGTGCCAAATTGTTACAATGAAAATGTGGAGGTCTCAGATGGATCAGAGTGAGTTTCTGAGACAGCTGATGCATGCTGTTTATTATGCACAATTGGGATCCTTAAGGCCCAGATGGCAATTGTTTTCATCTGGACCCGCAAATATCAAGGCAGCATGGGACATTGGGAGACTCCAAACAGAGACATGGTCATGAGTGCTTGACTGATATCAGGTTGTACTGCTCCTGAGGGTTTCACGGTCCATTGAAAGGTGAGCTAAAGTGCAGTCTCATATCCATTAACCTGAGTTACAGATGATTGTGTCCTGAAGAAATATCTAATGCTAGAGTGAGTATGATGATGAGGTCTGAAACTTGTCATGCCTGAATGATTGCTAGTGTTGATAAATACAGAGCCAATTGAAAATAAACCTCACTTATGAAGGTGAGAACCATCAAGGTGTCTTGCTACACTGCAGGCACTACATATGAACATTGAGGATTGCCATGCTGCCTCTCCCTTTTGAAAGCTGCAGTGGAATGTTGGCAAGATGTTTAAAGAGGCTCCGCCATTTAAGGTCTTGTGCACAATGCCACATCGTTGAAATGATTACGGAGCAGCCACAAGACTGCCTTCACTTCAAAAGCTGAGGAAAATATTTTGCAAGATTGTCACTCCTCATTCCGAGATGAATATGCAGCAATAACCTGACTAGGATCACAACCAGGGTGGACCCAGCATGGAGGCCACTGCTGAGAGAGGCTCAGATAAGCTCATCACTATCACCTCCTGGTGATTCGAATTATATCATATGCACACCTGCCTCATTGTTCTATGCTGCGTCCTCTTCATCTGAAGCCTCAGCTTCCTCATCAGCTTCAAACTCAGTCCTCACGGCTTCCTTGTCATTGAAGATGCAGTTTTTCCATCTCTCCAATCATTCTCCTTCTTCCGTCATAATCCTCATCATATAGTTACTGTGCTTTATATCCTTGTCCTCCTACAAACTGTTTGATATTGATGCTTCATGAGACCATTGATTGCCTTCCCGCCTACCCCTAAAAAGACCAGTTCCCTACCTACAGGCGGCTGGTGCCTCCCCTGAGTGTAACTGTTTTATCTGCAATCCTGTATCAAGTCATCATCCCCCAGAGCAGATATGTGTGAGGGACTGACCATGCACTAAACAACAGACACAGAACTGACTGGTCCTCACCCTCCCTGAATTAGGAATATAGGTATGCACAGACCTATAAATTGTAGGGCAATTGCCCAGAACTCTCTCTGCTTTCTGGCCTTGAATAAATCACACTCCCATAATTGTGCATCTTGTTAAATAGAACAATGGATCAGTGTTCACATCACACCCTCTACTAGTAAAAAAAGATTCACATTACTTACTTGTCTTCCCGCTGGTTTTCAGCATGGTCTGACTGGTAACTGTTCGCAATTCTGGGAGATGTGCATGCATTCCTGGCACATACACAAGTCCTGGAAGAAGGCCGACAATGCACATCTCCCAGTTTGATCCACCAGAAAAGTTGCAGGTTGCAAAGGGTGAATCATGGCCACTGTTTCAGTTTCATTTTAAAAATATAAACAGTTGCTGTCTGGGCTGCCGGAAGAAAACAGTGTTGCTCTATTTCTCTCTCCAAAGGCTTTTGAAAGCTCCAAAGCATGTTAACCTAAGTCATAACAAGTCTTGCTAACTAATTTTGAAGAGGTGTTTTGAGTTTATCAGAGAAATATAGCTTGAATTGGAACTTACAGCAATAGGTTAACAGATAAAACTTGTACCTTGTCATATTTAAGTATTTTTCAATTGTTAAAGGGTAAGCTAATTCACTTGTTATAATTAAACTGGATTATTAAATAAAGCTCTTTTTGATAAAAGCTTTTCAGTTTGTCAGGAGAATTGCATCTGAATTGAAACAGCTGATCCTCACACTAATGCCAAAATGGATGGAAACTTATTGGGGTCTAATCTGGCTTCATATGAAGACATTAACATTGTTTACTGATTGTTCTTATTCATAGAAAATGTTTACTTCCTTTTTCTCTTCCGAGACCTTTCAGAAACCTTGATTCTATGATTAGGCTCAACTCTAGCTCTTCTTTCCGTAAGTATAAAACCCATCTTCTTTTTAATCAGTCAACTTCTTAGAGCTCAAAATTGTAGTTGATTCTTGTGAAATAAAGAGGGAGTTAAGTTTGTTCATTGTTCAACAGGTTTTCTGCCTATAACGATATGCCTGTGCCTGTAACTGAAGAGGATGAAAAATGAACGCAGCAACCATTGATATAGGGCAGAGTAAATGAGAGATCAATTTCTGGATTATGGTGCTATAACTGCACTTCAGGCTAATTATTTTGTCTGATACTCATATTTTGTGCCAGTAAATTAAACCTCTTATAAATTACAATTATCGTTGGTTCATTGGCATCAACCAAGCAATTATTATGTACAGCTGGCGATTCATTGACATCAAGCTTCAACAACATCATTTACTGAAAATTCACTTGATAAAGGAATATATTGATTCATAACATTTGAAGAGAGCTTAGCATACGTGTAAATCATTGTCCTGTTCAAATATACACACTCATATCAAACGCCTTGACAAACTGCTACATAAGTAAAATGTTTAATATTTGATCTAATGAATGTTGTTTCAAATGAATCAGCAGCAAAACTATTCCAGCAGTCAACATCATACAAACTCAGCAAACAACAGTTGTTTTCATTAGAGGACAATCTGAATGGCACTCATATTCAAAAACAACAACTTGGGCTATATAGTTTTTTTTCACTCAGCAAAACATCTTACAATAATTTAGAAGATCATTATCAAAAAAAAAATTGACACCAAGCCACATAAAGTGACATTAAAGTTTGGTCAAGGAGTTTTAAGGTGCACTTTAACAGAGATAAGGAGATGGTGAACCTGAAGAAGAACATTTCAGAGCCTAGGGTGTTGGCAACTGAGAGGAGGGCCACCAATGATGGAGCAATCAAAATTGAACTGTGCAAAAGGTGGAAGGTGGAGCTGTATGGAGATCTTAGATAGTCTCAGGGCAGGAAGGTGTTACAGGGATGGAAGGGACCATGCCATAGAGGGATTTGAAAATAAAGATGACAATTTTAAAATTGAGGCATTGTAAGACAAGGAGTCAACTAGGGATCTAAAAGTTAACAGAGTTTGGTAACTGAGTTTGGTTCAAGTTGGAATAAGGAAACAGTTTTAGATGAGTTCAAGTTTTTTGAGCTTGGAAAATGTGAGGCCAGCAAGGAGAGTATGGGGAGAGGAAAGGGCTGATCAATCTAAATTTGACATGGCTCTGATAGGTTTAGATAAGGTAGACAAAGAAAAGCTTTTCCCATCAGATGATTGTACATGACTACTGGGCACAGTTTAAGGTTTTGGCTAAGAAATATCTAAGGGATTTGAGGAAGAATGGTTTTACACAATGACCTGGAACTTGTTACTTGCAAGGGTGATAAAGACAGAGTAGTTCAATGATCTCAAAAGCAAATATTAATGGCCATTAAAAGGAAATACACTTGTAGAACTGGGGGACAGAGCAGGAGAGTGGGACTGACTGGATTCCTCTACAGATAACAAACATGGACTTCATGAGCTATCTGGCATCCTTCTGTGCTGTGATGTCATGGAGTATTGTCATGGTCTCAGGAAAAGCAATTCAAGTCCATTCCCAACCTCTGAAACCCAAACCCACCCCTCAACCCTATTTGAGTCATATTTTTGTCTTTAAGAGACATTGCTATGGAGGGCTCAAACTTTACAAGCCTCAAAGAAGAGTGTGGATATAATGGTTGGCTGGCTAGATTGCTGGCACCAATTCTCAGAGACAGCAGTCCAACTCTCAACACCTTTCATATGCTCCCTAAAACTCATCGTTACCTGCCATACCATCTTTATGACTGCTCATACTCCTGTGCCCCCTCTATGCTTCTTCATACCCCATATCTCCTCCATGGGGAACTGGTGGTGTAATATTATTATCAGTGGACTAATAATCCATTTGGACTGGGCCAAGGCTTTAAATTCCACCAAGGCAGTTATTGGAATTTAAATTCAATTAATAAAAGCTGGAATTGAAAGCTTATCTTAGGAATGGTGACAATGAAACCACCATCAAATATTTTAAAGACCTACCTCATTCACTAAGCCTTTTGGGAAAAGGAAATCTGCCATCTTATCTGGCCTGGCTGACATATGGCTCCACTATTATGTCATTGACACTTAATCACCCTTTAAAATGGCCTCACAAGCCACAATTCAATGTGAGCAAGAAATGCTGGCCTTTGCTGGCAATGCCCAAATTCCATAAATAAAAAAAACCTCCATCTGCTCTCTATACTCTCATGCGTTCTCCATAGCGACTTACCTAGTATCCACTATGGGCAGGCTTGCAGAGATTTGACTTTGAAATTGACATTAACTCTAACAATCTAAGATAGTGAAATTCAAACACACTTCATGCTGAAGAAAATTCTCAAAAAAAGTTCATCTGTTGTGAACAGGAACAAATCCTTAGTCACTTAGCATACATTAAAGGTAGATAAGATTTTAATAACCTCATAAAAACCATTAGTCAAACTATGAATGCAGTTGCCTTCTGAGATAACTGGTTGTGGAACATTCAAAGTTCAGCCAAACATTCATAATAGCCCCATTGATCAGAATAAACCCTTAAAAATGAAAAACAACTGGCTTTTTTTTTCTCTATATTGTACCAGATGTCCTGTCAACAAAAATAGGCCAGGAATAGGTGATTGCATTTGCTTTCTCTGTGGAAAAACTACTGAATTTTTTAAAAAAATTTAAAAATGCCTTGGGCATTTAAGTCACTTCTGATCATTACACGACAAATCCCAAGCAGTTTTTAATGGATAAGAGAACTTTCCTAATGGGAAAAGTGCTTGACTGCCACTTATCACTTATACAACAATGTTTAATGTAAAAGTTAACCTATCTTTACAGGACAGGGCCCTGTGATGAATCAATGCATTTGAAACATATCTATATTACAAGACAGCATTTACAGGAACATTTCAAATTGTCAAAACATTCTAACACTTAATTGTCAGAATGTTCACAATTCCTCACCAGGTTTCTCTCAGTGGTCACAAACTCTGCAATGGAATACATTTATTTTACTTCCAGAACCTGCACCAACACACAAAAATAGCTTGGGGATTGGAACGAATCAGCTGTTTTGATTTGTGAAGAGGCCACACAAGAATGGTGCAGGGTGGGAAAGGTCCTTGTTCTAACTTTCGACCTGAAGCAGTGCAGGAAGGTAAATTTGTCAAATTTACTGTGGAATCTGCAATCAGCTCTGAAAATGTTTGAAAAGAAATGTAAATTTTAATTTTCTTGAGTAATAAAAAAATATGCCCATGTGACCTGGTGGCCCTTGATCTGGACACACTACCAACATGCTGGAAGTTAACCTACAGAAGTCGAGTGGCTGTAGATGCAGATGAGAACTGCAGACAAAGGAGAGTTGCAGACTAAGGAGAGCAGAAAAGTCACATTTGCAACCTCACTTATTTGCCTTTCATTCTACCCATCTGGCATATAAACTGTCACCTGCTTACCTGCCTCAATACCCCTCAGCCTGCCACCCTGCATCAACACCCACTTATCTTACACACTTATCTTCTCGGCCTAGCATCTTAAAGTGGCTTTTGGATATTAAATTTACTAGTATAATGGCAGCTAGTACTGTGAAATAGAGGGAATGGTTTGGCTTTTCTCAACAATCTTACACTATGGGAATGAACTCCAAAACATGTATGGTCTACATTTCTGAAGAGGTCCAATTTGGAAGTCTAGGCGAGAAAAAGTTCTGCTGCAGGGTAAGAAAATAAGAAAGAGTGGCAATCTGTTGATGTGTTGGTATCTGGGCGTGACTTAATTGCATTCCACATTAGAATCTTCCAGAAAATTGATAAACTGATGTCATACTAGACATCAGGTGACTTGTGACAATCCGAGGGAATGCAATGAAGACATATCCGGGCGCATTATGGAATTTCACATCTTCTGATGTTAAGAACTGTATTAAAAGATTTCTGAAGACGCATTAGACCTCACATTTGCATTTCCATAGGCTATTCTTTAAAGTTTATTTATTACTGTCTCAAGTAGGCTTACGCTAACACTGCAGCAAAGTTACTGTGAAAATCCCCTAGCCACTATACTCTGGCGCTAGTTTGGGTACACTGAGGGAGAATTTAGCATGGCTAATGCATCTAACTATCGGACTGTGAGAGGAAACAGGAGCACGCAGAGGAAACCCCAGCAGACACGGGGAGAATGTGCAGACTCCTTACAGACATTGACCCAAACCAGGAATCAAACCCAGATCCCTGGTGCTGTGAGGCAGTATTGCTAATCACTGTGTCATCACTTCAAACTTGTGCCACTGTGCCACCCACCTCAAGTAGACAAAGTCTACTGAGGCAATAGCTATAAAGAGGATGTTATCCTTTGCTCATCAAGATTTGTAATGAATTGTTCGAAAGAAATGGCTGGAACATTATAGGCCGTGGCACATTGGAACAGTCTGTTCAGACAGATATCAGCTACACAATGTCTTCTAAAAAATAATTATGGGGATTGAGGTCATGTGACATTTCTTGAATGTCTTTTATAGCAACAAACAAGCTGCTAATAAGTAGTCTGGGAAAAACCTGTCAAAAGGGAAATAAGACTCCCCTCTCTCCTCTCTTTCTTAATTTCAGGGCCATATCTCCAGTATTTGTAAATTGACCATGTGTGAGGAGGAAATCCATGCAGCCTTATAAATGAAGCAGTATGTGCTGGGAAAGCTGTGGGTTCATAAACATTTTCTGCTGCTTTTACTTTTCACTCTATTCTCTCATTCATTCACTGACAGCAAATTGTATTAGTCCTTTATCATGTCACTTCTACTTACAGTAATTCAAAAGGACAGCATTGTAACTTGAATAATTTCTTTGTTCAAAACATGGGGGTTTAGGAAGTCAAGTCATGCCAATATATCAGATCATTTCAGAACATTAGAATCCTCGTATCCATCACAGACTCTAATTCTGACATATACACCCCACAGCTCCGTCAACAAACTGGAATGGAGCAATCTAGGTGGTGCGCACAACATGGTGAAGAGAAGAAGCTAGTGGTAGCCCAGGAAGAGGGACAGAAATCTACTACTTCAACACATAACTTGTGCCCTTCTTAACTGATTTTTCGGTATCTGGACCTCAAAGTATTTTCTCTTAAAACATTGTTTGGCCATGGCCAGCAGTATGATCCATGATTCTGTGAGTATGCTGCAGATGGGTGACTTTGATTGACATGTCCATGAGTCACATTGCACAGGCAACAGTTCCTGAACACAATTTCCCTCCTTGGATGTCCCTTGGAAATTCAGGGGTATCTGCTCTGGAATTCCCTACGTCAGAACTCCGAGTTAAACTAATTCTTCCTATTGCAATAAAAACCTGGGGCAATATCTTCCATTGTGGACTGTAAGTGGTGAGGTAGAAACTGAGTTTAAAGTGACCTCCAGTCAAGGGAGGAACAGGAGGTCACACATCCTCACGTTGCTCAGTTTACTTTCTAGTAAAAAGCTACATCTAGTGAAAAGCTAGATGAATCTTGTGGTGACGTAAACATGAAGTTGCTGTCCCTACCTTACATTGATGTACTGGAAGTCCGGCTGTCATCCTTGAAGGGAAGCCAGACAGCCAATCATTCTCTATCAGCCAGAAACTTCAGGTTATTTCTCGAGAATATTGCACGGCAGACAATTGGTAACCCCACAATTCAGCAATGCCTCTCTGTTCTCCTCCACACATTCCAGGAAAGGAGATTTCAGTCTCCAGAGTTGGCAACAAGCAGTCATCCTGTCTGTCCATGGCAACCTAGATGGAGCTGGCAGCAGAGGTTAGCATCCATATGAATCACAACAGAAATGCCTAGTCATGCAGAGAAAAGATAATTGATTTGATGCTGTCTGCCATGCTAAGTGTCACTGAGAAGGACACCAGGCAATATAAGTGTGTGAGTACCGAGTGATGTCAGATGGGAGCCTGGGATGCAGGATTCAGCAGCAGATGGGATATTTGCACTGAATGTATGTCCATCACTTCATACTCAATGTTCTGTCAGTTGTAGACATCCTGCTTGTTAATCACTGACTGGGGAGAGCTCAGCAGCTGCCATAGACATGCATGATCCTGAACTGTTTGTGCATTCATTAGGATAGTGCTTCATCCTTTGTCTGTCTGGCTGCAGGATAAGAATGTGTACAACCCGAGGGAGTGAGCGAAGACTTGCGGTAGACAGTTGGGTATCAGAGTTCTCACTATTACTGTGGAGTGGCTGCCAAACTAATCTGGGAGGACGGGACCCTTCAGTCATTGCAGACAAGACAGGATTCCTCAAGCTAGCCTGTGAGAATGCCTCCAGTTGTCAGATGTGCCGACAGAATGGGACATTTTTTTAGTAAGGGAAACCGGTTAGACATTAACTAAGTCTTTCTCTTCTCTGTTCCAGGCACCAGCAAACAAAAGGGGGAAGAAAGGAATTCAGGTGACCCACAGCTCCATCTCCTCTGAAGATGATGATTTGAAATCTTCAGTGGATGCCACAGTGGTCAGCATTGCTCCCTCACAGCGCCAGGGACCTGGGTTCAATTCCAGCCTCAGTTCAACCACTTCCTCCAACAACCACCCCCCCCCCCCCCACCCCACCCCACCTCCTGCAGGTTAGGTTGAAGAGGTAGCACATGCAGGTATGCATTAGATTCTTGGCAGGCCCACTAGGCCTCAGACCACCAGAGAACTCCTACCAAAATCATTTTAGCCAACAGCTATTGTGGAGACAGGCTGTTTGTACCTCAGCATAGCAGTAGGAGAAGAAAGATAAATAAGTTTTTAAGGCACATAGTTGTCACGGGTATACAATCATTTTATTTAGTTTTGTTACTTGTAAATATTCAGTTGCACTATTTGGAAATGCCCTGGATTCTCCTGTTATGAGATGCTTTAATAGTTGTAGGTATTTCAGAAATGTGCAGTTTACTCTGTCATCAGATGCCAACAAAAACCTCCTATAGAGTCATTTCTCTCCCATTGTGATTACTGCATATTCTGGCATGCTTAAACACTGGTCATAATTTGTGAGTGTGGATTCTGGGCACATCATGCAATCCATTATTTGCAGCTTATCATGTCCTGAGTCCTAAGTATGCTGCAAAGCCCTGTTACTGTTGCTGTGCCCTGATGTGAGCTGTGAAGTGAATGTAGGGTCCTTGAGGGAAACTAAAAGGCAAGGAGTGGCAAGGAACAATGTAGGTGTAGTTTGAGTATTAAAAGGGTGAAACAATGGTCTGAAGAATAAGAAAGCAGAGACTTCTTTAGCTGTCAAGAAAATGAGGAGGTGTGCACACTCAATTGTTCCTGGCTGTCTTTATTCAGATGTAATATTTTGAGCTGTCAAGGCTGCAGGTGAGAAAGGAATGGGCAAGTTGGCCTTGAGAGATTGAATGTGTGATTAAAAGAGTATGTATGCAATTAGCTAAATCCTTTGGACTAGCATTCACATGGAGAATTGCTCATATAATCCTTGTGGTGCTGAAGGCCATTCAGCCCATCAACGCTGTAGGCCATTCAGCCCATCAGGCCTGCATTACAACAATCCCACTCAGACCTTATCCCTATAACCCCACGTATTTACTTTACTAATCCCCCTGACTATAAGGGGCAATTTAACATGGCCAATCAACCTAACCCATACATCTTCAGACCATTTGGACTGTTCATCACTTTATGGAGGGTGAGATGAGAGGTCACATGACATCAGGTTATAGTCCAACAGAAGTTTATTTGAAATAACAAGCTTTTGGAAAGCTTCTCCTTCATCAGGTGAAATCACCTGAAGTCAGGTGAAGACAATTCTGCTATGTTTCCATGAAAGAGATAATCACCAGAGTCGCCAAAACAGGATAGTTTGCCTTCCTTTCTCAGTTACCTTCCTGTCCTACTCCTGCAACTGTCCCCATTACTCAGCTTTTGCACCTCTTTTCCTTGCTGGTCATTCCTTCCCTCTCCATCATGCTCCACTCTACCCCATTGACCCTGTCTTTTGTTCATACAGCTTAATACCAGCACCTGATCTCAATCAGAAGAGGCTGAAATCTCAAAGCAATCCCCAAGACAGCTAAAGCAGCAGTGACTAACTTCAAATTTCAGTGAGAGATATATCTCTGCTTTGACAAAGGGTCATCTGGACTTGAAGTATTAGCTCTTTTCTTTTCTTACAGATGCTGCCAGACCTGCTGAGATTTTCCAGCATTTTCTCTTTTAGTTTCAAATTCCAGCATCCACAGCAATTTACTTTTATTACTCACCAGATACACACCATTTGTAAGTTCTCACTGGTGGAGAACTTAATTTGGAGGAAGCATTTAATTCTGGCAAACTAGCCTTTTAACGAGCACATATGACATGTATGACTGGTTGTGAACAAGTTTGATTTGCTTTAAAGGCCCAAGAACTTAATTGCAAAAGTTCATTCCACCATCAGAAAACTGATTTTTGGCCTCATGTCCCCACTGCCTCCAGCTTGAGGAGGGCCTGGAAGATTCTATCCCCAGATTGGAACAGGTTTCTGACTTCCAGAATTTGAACCCGGAATCACTTTGAGAGAACATGAAGCATTCATTATAGAGCACCAGCAAAGGAACAAACAGTAGTCTCTCACAAAATGTGGCATTCAAAATCCAATTGCATTGAAGCTGCATGTCTAGTATTCTTGCAAACATTTCCAGATTCACAAGTGGCAGGAACATGATCTTTGTGAGTACATTAAGATGTCTCACAACACCAGGTTTAAGTCCAACAGGTTTATTTGGTAGCAAACGCCACTGGTGTTGTGAGACTTCTTATTGTGTTTACCCCAGTCCATCGCCATCATCTCCACATCTTTGTGAGTCATAGTAGATCTGGGATGCTGTAAATAAACAGTGTGGGGAAGCTGTAAATGCATTTGAAAGTTGCAGCTGACTTCTTTTTTTGAGGTCATTTATTAATGTCACAAGTAGGCTTACGTTAACACTGCAATGAAGTTACTGTGAAAATTCGCTGGTCCATCATCTGTTCAGTTACTCTGAGGGAGAATTTAGTATGGCCAATACATCTAACCAGCACATCTTTCAGACTGTGGGAAGAAAATGGAGCAACCGGAGGAAACCCACACCGATTGGAGAGGATGTGCAGACTTCACACAGACAGTGACCCAAGCCAGGAATCGAACCCTTGTGGTATGAGACAGCAGCGCTAACAATTGTGCTAACATTTCTTATTCTGTTGTTGAGCCTTCCGTTTCTGCGGATTCTGTTTTGTATTCATGCTAAGGCTGCGAGCTTTTCTCCCCAATAAGAAAAAGTAGTTTGGACTAGCATTCTTATTTTACTGAGTTTTTTTTTCCCTTCTGGATCCTCTGGGGCCTTAATGATGATATCTTTCTGTGTGATGTAGTGATGCAGCATCAGCACACAACAATATTCCTTTTAACTGCAGCAAATCTGTATTGCAGAACTCCCACAAAGCTAACCAGCCTTTTGAAGTGTTGCTTCAATACATTGATTGTGTGCTCAATGATTACGTGGGTAGGTGACCAAACATCATTATTTGCCCATTTTCATCTGGTCCCCTGGTATATCACAATGATATTACTTACCATGGCTCGATGATAACATTAATTGGCCAGAAATCACCTGGAGAATTTCTTCTCAGGTCAAATTTTGGTAGGACGGTGAACTGGCTTAAAATGATGGCATCACGCCAGTGGTCTGGAACATAAGCATTGACTTGCAAAATGCAGCATTTATGGCACAAATGAGCTGTAACCGCAGAAAATGAAATTCTTTCTGATTCACGTGGGTACTGAGATCCTGAAAGGAAGCGCCTAGGAATCCACAAGCTCAAGTATGAGCTAGAACTCCTTAGACCTTTGGGAATTAAAAACATAAAGGATATCAGAAGATTGTGTGGACTAATTTCAATATTCAACATCGTTCCTATTTATTCTAGGCAAGAGCTTTCTGTACCCATTAAAGTTTTCATTGGATAGGTGCAAAATGGACTGGAGATAAGTCATTCGAATAAAGACCGAAGAATTTCTTTTATCCTGATCTGCCAGGTATTCCAGGGAAGGTAAAATTCTGGGCCACTCCTCTGACCCCAAACACAATCCAACAAGTTCTCAATGACCAGAGCAACTGCTATCACAGCAAATTCTCACCTACCTTCAAAACTCAGGATTGTGTAACGGATCTCCACATTAACCTTTGTCCTACTTTGTTCACCTTGCAGCTGAATGGAAAATTTAGGCTAAGATGTTTAATGTAGCAATTTATAAAAATAATAACATGTGCCCCATTCTTTAATTGCATTATATTTAATCATCTGAGGAATCCCATACAATACAGAAGCCTCTTTCCTCTCTTGCATATTCCTGAATTGCTTCATCAAATGTAAACTTTGCACAATGATGATGACTTTTATGTATCATTACAAGTTCTACTCTTAATTCAGAGTGTTTCAGTTGTCAAAATACTCCTTTGCAACAGACGATTTTAGAGTCCACCTTGATCAAGGGAGGGGCATAGAGAAGACAGATTAGCAAATTACCACAGGGCTATGGGTTCAATCCTATTCAACATATGTACAAATAACCTTCCAACAACCATGCCCCTCAAATTAATCTATATTGATGAAATCTGCTGTCTCCATATGTCTGCACTCTGACCAGACCTTTAATGAAGAATGAAGTTGATGGACTACTGCAGCACATGATGTCTCCCATTGAATCCCTCTGAAACCTGTGAATTTCACAATCCAGTTCCAATAAAGAATTGCATATTCATACAGACAATTGCCTCTCTGATGAAAGCACAATCTCAATGATCGTGAAAGCACAATCTCAACGTAACATACTTGTAGGTGACTCTAGATAGTACCTTCTGGGGATATCTGGAAAAAAAGCAGAAACTATAAAATCCAGGAACAATCTGCTAATCGGACTTGTTGGATCTAGGTAGGACACAAAATCTTGGACCTCAGCATTTGTTCTATCATATTGTGCAGCAGAGTACTAAACAACTATTTGGTAAACACCTCTTGTAAACAATCAACTGAATGTAACAATGCACAACAGGAACTTGCCATTCAATACTCCTCTTCTGGCTTTCTGTTGTTCAATGCATGGTGCATTAGGACTCTGCAGATTCCATTCAATCAATGTGTTTGTTCAATAAGTCTTACTCAGGTGTTTCAGCAAGTTACTGGCAAATAACTATGAACACAAGAAATTTCAACCAATACAACTATATTTCAGACTATTTTAAGATAGAATAGCACACTTTAATTCTAAGAATTCTTATTCTAATAATCTACCTTAACTGCTCACTTCACTAGAATATGGATACCTCTTAATTTGTGATTCCTTGTCAATTCACTTGTTCAATTGCTTAATTCCTGCAGTCAATTTCTCCCTGTCTCTGGTCTTTAGTCTTGGTCTCTCTCTCTCTCTCAGTGTAAAGGGTGAGTGCTCATGTCTTCACCATGTTCAGCTGTGCCTTCAAATGGATGGAGTGGGGGGGTCTTCCCATGCCCTGCTCGAACTGGCTACCTTCCAGGACGTTCCAGTGTTTTCAGCCAATTGGGGACACTGACTTGATTAGTTTTGCCATTTCAAAACTTTGTTAATGAGTTTCAGTGGTCATTCTTTGTTTGCTAGTGTCCTGGTGCTTACATGTCTCATTTTTTGGGTCAGAATATGAATTTGTTCTTTTGTTCTTACTGATGCAGTATCAAAAGATGCTTGTTTCATCAATGAGGGTCTGATTGTTTTCTAACTGTATTTGGTTGATTTCCTAACTCTATTGCTTCATTAAATTATTTTCATGTCTGTGAATATTTTTTATGCACTCCTGACTTCTATTGTTTTATCAAGTCGCTACAAGATCTATCGGGGGTAGGACTGATTCTGTATCTTATGTCTCTGGTATTAGAGGGTTCCCACCATACTGTGGTATATAGGCCAACATTCTGCTGGTCTGTTTCATATAATTCTTGTAGGCTGCTACAGGACTGCTGCACTGTCCTTGCAAACCTCATTAGCCCACACATCTGCTGACTGATGAAAATCCACAAGCTGCTTGAAATCGTCCATGTTGATGATTTCACTTATTATTTCATAATGGCCTTTTCAATCCACTTACTGCCCACCTTCCATCTCAGCATCCCAAGTGGAGAAACCTTCCTTTTGGATCAAGGAGTGGGACACTCAGGGAGTCTCTGACCGGTTCCTTGTAACAAACCCCAACAGTCAAACAGCAGACTACCACAGTGACAATGGTCCTTGCTAAATAGACTTAGAACAGCCCGGGGCCATTGTGCAGCCAAACTTCATCACTGGGGCCTCACTACAAATCATTAATGCAGTTGTGAAGAGATACAAACGATGCTGTATATTACTGAGGAATGTCCATTCTGTAGACTAATCACCTTTAATTCAACAAATGAAGAGCTATCATTTGATTTTGAGGATTTCTAATAGCTAAATAATAAATTATATGTGCCATGAAACTTTATGTTTGGCACATTATTTATGATGTTGACCCCACAAAAATTTCAAAAAATTTCAATCAATGACAGAACAACAGTATTTCAGAATATATATAAATACTGTGCTTCAGGCAATGCAAAATGACATTACTGAACCATGGAGTAAATAACCATCTATCTGGAAATTCTATGTTTTTGAATTTTACACTTCACATTGTACAATGTAGTTGTTGCAATAAGTGGCAAGACAGACTCTTCCTTTGCTTTCCTTCATAAATCATCAAATAATTGAATGACCATGCCCCATTAACAAGTTTTAAAAAGTTGTGATCCATATTATATTAAAACAGACCATAAACACATGTTCATTTTCTGCTGAACTAAAGGAAAAGTTAATTCTACTTCATTTACATGACACTCCGGGGTTGTACAAATTTACGTTTTCAAGTGCTATATAATACAAAAAAAATTTAAAATAAACACATTGCTCACTCACTGAAATGGGGTCCATGAAAAGAGAATGATCATATATTCTGAAAGTTGCAGAATATAATTCTCAAATTCTGTCCTGAAAAATGATCATAAACATGGATCCTAATTTGGGCACATCATGTCACTATATTTCAAATTAAAAAATTCTAAGCACTTTCCATTCTGCTCCCTGTAGTGTACATGAAATACTTAAAATTGTGGCAATATCTGTCGAAATGAGCAATGGTAAGGGAAGTTATGTTTGTACAGTAATGATTTGTAATGATCTGTTTGTTACTTCATTCCTGGGTGGCTTTTCATCTGTAATGTCTTTATAAATTATTAATGAAACATTACCCACAGGAATGGAAAACACTGCATTTAAAAAAAATGCTACTTATACCAGTTCAGGGTTTAACCAGCTCAGGGTTTAATGATTCACATTTTACCAAACCTCAAACTTGCATTGAAGCAACAAGCAATTCAATATGACTATTAAAACTAATGCATGTGACTCCTGGAACATTATGGTGTTTAGATGATTTCTGAAGAAAGAGAAGAGCGGGAGCTATTAGTGCTAATAATGCTAAACAATGAATCCTCTAGTATCTTTGTTAACTTATTAATTTTGCCAACAAAAGTAATTTGGAATTTACATCTACCTTTACAAGTCATTTAAATGCAAAATTCCCATTACAAATTCCCATTTGCTTAAAAAGTAGTGGCTTAGGCATCTGTCCAAACCATTTTGAAAGACATTCCACATTTAGCTTGATAACCACATTTGTAAAATGCAATGTCATGTGAATGAATGTGAGGTTATCCATATTGGTGGCAAAAACAGGAAAGAAGATTATTATCTGAATGTTGGTAGTTCAGGAAAAGGGGAAGTGCAACATGACCTGGGTGTCATGGTGGAATATTCGCTGAAGGTTGGCATGCAGGTACAGCAGACAGTGAGGAAAGCTAATGGCATGCAGGCCTTTACAGCAAGAGGATTTGACTGTAGGAGTAAGGATGTTTCGCTGCAGTTATACAGGGCATTGGTGAGGCTACACTTTGAGTACCGTGCACAGTTTTGGTTTCCTAGTCTGAAGAAAGACATTCTTACTATTGAGGGAATCCAGCGAAGTTTCACCAAACTGATTTCTGGCATGGCAGAGCTGACAAATGAAGAGAGACAGGATCAACTGGGCTTGTATTCTCTGGAATTTAGTAGAATGAGAAGGGATCTCATAGAAAGATATAAAATTCTGATGGGACTGGACAGGCTAGATGTGGGAAGAATATTTCCAATTTTGGGGAAGTCCAGTGTTAGGGGTCAAAGCCTAAGAATAAGGGGTAAACCATTCAGGATTGAGATGAGGAAGAACTTCTTCACTCAGAGAGTTGTGTATCTGTAGAATTCTCTACCATTGAAAGATGTTGGGGCCAAATCATTAGAACAAAGAACAAAGAATAAAATCAGCACGGGAAACAGGCCCTTCAGCCCAACGAGCCCGCGCTGTTCAAGAGGGGGCTGGATGTGGTCCTTGTGGCTAAAAGGATCAAGGGGTATGGAGAGAAAGCGGGAGTGGGAGTCTGAGAGTGCATGATCAGCCATGATATATTGAATGGTGGTGTAGTCTTGAAGGGCCAAATGGCCTACTCACGCACCTATTTTCTATGTTTCTATGTTTGTACTATGGAACTTCAATTCAGCTATAGATGGACATTCTGGTTCTTAGACTCTCTCAAACAAGAACTCAAATCTTCCCCAATTATTCTTTTATCAACAATCCTAAGTAAAAGTTAAAAGACCAAATTTTTAGATAAATTAAAAGTGCTAATTTATTTAGTGTTGAACGTATAGTTGCTGTCAAGAGCTTTAATGCTGAAGCAAAGAACTGTACAATCTTTAGTAGTTACGGACACCACCTGGATTTCCATTGTTCTGACACCAATCTTACATCCTTCTCTTTCTCCTTTTTACCTTACCATTCTCATCTGAGTTTACACACATCCTAACTCTCTGCTGTTTCCTCTCTAACCCTTTTCACTTCTCTTTTCTCTATTAAACCTTTGATGGAATCATCTTTTCAACTGAGAGTCCTGTCACCTCTGCTGGCCTCTGTTTTCAGCTTAGCCTTTTTCTGTTCTGACTGTTTGTAAAGCATTTCAAGTTATCTGCTTGTGTCAAAGGCTTTATAATGCAAGTAGCTATTATGGCAGCAGCTCAGCTGCATATTCCAACCCATCTGCTGGAACTACTTTCAGCTGTCAATGAGGAAAGTGGACCAACCTTTAAATGAACTGAATCCTCTCACTTCCTGAACTGGAGATTAGAATGCTTCAACCGATCCTCGGCTGTCAGCTCCTTGATTAATGCATGTAAATGGATATCTCATACGGAAGAAGATGAATGGGCAGGTGCTGCATTATCTGGTTGGGGGAAAGTAGCTGGAAGTATGTGTAGTGCAAGAGTGAACCAAAGTGTTATGGAAGGAATCACAATCCTGGGAAATGGAATGAAGGCTATGTGTCTGAACTGGTAATTTAGTAGGTCTGGTATAATAATCCAGTGAATGTGTGTAAAAATCTCAATTTGGAGATACCAGCGTTGGACTGGAGTAAACACAGTAAGAAGTATCACAACACTAGGTTAAAGTCCAACAGGTTTATTTGTAGCAAAAGCCACTAATTTTCGGAGCGCCGCTCCTTTGTCAGGTAAGTGGGAATTCTGTTCACAAACCAGGCACATAAAGACACAAACTCAATTTACAAAATAATGGTTGGAATGTGAGTCTTTACAAGTAATCAAGTCTTAAAGGTACAGACAATGTGAGTGGAGACATGTGTATTGTCTTCAGTCAGAACAGTTAGTGAGACTTTGCAAGCCCAGGCAAGTCATGGCAGTTAGTGTGACATGAACCCAAGATCCCCGTTGAGGCCATCCCCATGTGTGCGGAACTTGGCTATAAGTCTCTGCTAAGCGATTCTGCGTTGTAATGTGCCGTGAAGGTCGTCCTGGAGAATGCTTACCCGAAGATCAGAGGCCGAATGCCTGTGACTGCTGAAGTGTTTCCCAACAGGAAGAGAACACTCTTGCCTGGTGATTGTCGAGTGGTGTTCATTCATCCGTTGTCATAGCGTCTGCATGGTCTCCCCAATGCACCATGCCTCAGGACATCCTTTCCTGCTGCGTATCAGGTAGACAACATTGGCCGCATTGCAAGAGTATGTACCATGTACCTGGTAGATGGTGTTCTCACGTGAGATGATAACATCCATGTTGATGAACTGGCACATCTTGCAGAGTTTGCTGTGACACGGTTGTGTGGTGTTGTGGTCACTGTTCTCCTGAAGGCTGGGCAGCGTGCTGTGGACAATGGTCTGTTTGAGGTTGTGCAATTGTTTGAAGGCAAGAAGTGGGGGTATGGGATAGCCTTGGTGAGGTGTCTATCATCATCAATGACATGTTGAAGGTTCCAGAGAAGATGTTATATCTTCTCCACTTCAAGGAATTTCTGAACAACGAAGGGTACTTTGCCCACCATATCCTGTGCTTGTCTTCTGCAGAAGTCAGTGCGGTTTTTTGCTATGGTGTATTGGAACTGTCGATCGATGTGTCAAGTGCCATATCCTGTTCTTATGAGGGCACCTTTCAGTGTTTGAAGGTGTTCATTCATCTGTTGATGGCCTCAACAGGGATCTTGGGTGCATCTCACACTATCTGTAACCCCCATGATTTGCCTGGGCTTGCAAAATCTCACAAACTTTTCCATCTGGAGACATTATACATTTCTTTAACCTGTGCTTAATGGTCTCTCCACTCATATTGTCTGCACCTTTAAGACTTGATTACCTGTAAAGACTCACATTCCAACCATTATTTTGTAAATTGAGTTTGTGTCTTTATATGCCCGGTTTGTGAACAGAATTCCCACTTACCTGATAAAGGAGAAGCACTCCAGAAGCTAGAGGCTTTTGCTATCAAAAAAACCTGTTGGACTTTAACTCGGTGTTGTGAGACTTCTTATTGTAAAAATCTCACTATGGCAATTTGAGAACTTGAATTCAGTTTAAAGAAATTAAGATGAAACTAAGAAACAAGTTGCATTGTTGTAAAAACCCATCTACTTTTCTGATGTCCCTTATTTATTTGTCTGAATATAATCATACACCAATATAGTTGATCTGATTGATCCATTTAGTTGCATTTAAATCTAGAGAAACTCCAAAGGAAGACGCACAATCACTTTCTCAGGATATTTAGAGATGGACAACAAATATTAACTTTTCCAGTGGTAACCACGTTTTAAAAATACATTTAAAGAACATTACACTTATAATTAGGTATCAAAGTAACGGCATTGCATTTTTCAATTCAATAACAGTACAAGCAAGATGGCAGAGAGATATTAAAATATTAATATGTACCCATTTGCAGGAAACGTATATTATCAGTGTAATTCAACTTTGTTTGAATAAGGTCAAAAGCATCAACATTTAAGATGAATGTTTAGTCAGCAGTTATTTCTGGCATGTTTTCTAAGTGTAGATTGTAGACTTGTGACGCAGCCTGCAATTTTATCTGAACAATAGCTATGATCCACTTCATTAATGTAAAGTCATCTAGTGACATCTAAATTTAATCTTGATATGACATTATGATTTGTTATCTTTGATTCAATTGAAGGAAGTGAACAGGTAGTCATCTTCAAAATAGCAATTCTCCTTCTTTCCTTGAATTTGCAGGGGCTATATTAAGCCAAGTTGATGGGCTTAAAACATATAGGATAATCATAGCTTTTTTCATTTAATTGCTTACAGAAACAATTTACAACTCTAAAAATTACATGTTAACATATAAATGATCACATAACAAAACTAAACATGTAAAGACAGAAGAAATAATAAGCTGGAATCACAGAAAGAAATGCTCTTTTAGGGGATGAGATTATATGTAGACTAAAAGTAAAATACTCGCTGAGCGATTCACTGCTCATATTCATATCTTTTGTTTCATAGGGTTCTTGTTGTTGCTGAGAAGACAAAATTGGGGAATGTTATCAGTGAGAGTCATAACATCACCTCAGGACTCTTGACAGCATTATCTGTATGACAAATGAGCCGTAAAAGTGGAACACAAGAGAAAAGGCAATGTTACTCTTTTTGAAAAGATCACATAAACTGGACACAATTCTTAAAGTTAGACTATCATCGCACTGCAAGTTTAGAGGAGGTTTCATGTAAAATTGTTTCTGGGAGAATCTGAAGAAGAATGGGTGAAACGAACTGATTTTTGAAAATAATTTGGTGAAAATAAACAGTTTTGTATTGCACATTGTGAAGATAAACAAGATCTCACTTTCTTGAAGAAGCTCCACAGGAATTCTGCATGGAAATCATGAAGCTCCTATTAGTAGAGCAAAGCTGGAAATCCCCCCCATTAGCTGTTTAATGGATTTGCTAACAAGTTTGAGATAATAGGAATAACATCCCCATTAAAATAGAATATATCAAGATGCCATATGAATTCTTCCAGACAAAGCATTGTCCAGCCTTATTGCTAAATTTTAATCTTAGATTTTCTGTAATAATTCCTGCTCACTAGTTAGATAAATAACAACTGCAACATTTTTTTCCATATAACTATAATGCAGAGGCTTGCAGCCTCATGGGTGCCAGGCAGCTTCTGAGAAGTTTCTGAAACAGAAACCTGAGCTCAGCACAGTGATTCCTCACCCGGCTCACTGAATGGTTCCCTGGGTCATATGGCCTATATTCTGAATCCTTAATGGGACAATCACCACAATTTCCACTGCAACTGTCCAAATCTTTTATAATGAACTATCTGGTCACGAATGGAAAGTTGTCTTTTTACTTACTATGAAGCTCAGTTAAAATTATTTTGGACTTATCAGCACCGAAACAGAATTATATTCATAGATATTTTATCATGTCTCTTCCAAGTGTCCCCAGATATATTTTATGTAATATATTGCATTGAAATGTAGTCATTGTAACAATGAAGGCCAATATGTCAGTAAATTCCCACACAGTAAGTAACCTCAAAGCATAAAGATTTAAATAGTTTGCTTTGCTTGATTGAGGGAGGAGTATTGAACAATATTTTGCCAAGATATCTATTTGGCTCTTTTTCAGGTATTACTTGGGAATTCTTAAATTCCATTTGAGCTATACTGGCCAGATGCTCAGAATTTTGGTTCATACATCTCATGTGATGCACAGCGTGTCTGACAATGTGCCATTTCTGCACTGGAATTTCATCTGAAATTAGGTACTAGGGCTTGAAATCACTACCTACTGTCTCAGAGGAAAGTGTTATCAAAAGAGTCTAGCTTATACCTTGGGGGAAGACTTTAATATACTCCACCCAGGGACAATAGAGCTGAGGGACCTTTTAAAATGGAACTGCCTATTTTGCTGACAGCTGTTTTAAGTGCCAAATGCAGATCAGAGGCATGTGCGTCTGATGATGCAGGTCTCAAATTTTTGCAGACTGCTGTCGCATTATATCAATAAATCAACAACACTCTCATCAGAGTGACATGTGTCAGTAACATTGGAGGTTTTCTCTTTTGATGAAATGTTAAGGTCAGGCCAAACTTGTCAATTCAATTGGATAATAATGATTCAATTTGCAGAAGTGTAAAAAATTCCTACTAGATATTCTCTGAGCCAATAAATGAGCATTTGGTCATTTACCTAATCACTATAAAATTGCTGCTGTTTCTGACAAAATAACAATTTAAAATCAATGTCCCAGGTCTTCCCATCCGTAAAAAGTGAACTTTCCATTGTGACTGTGATTTAATCTGCTCATTCACCATGCTGCATGGGAGCTGTCATATCTTCATGTTCAGGCTACAGGTTGAATCAGCGATGAACTCTGTATGAGGTCAAGAGAGGGGCAGAGTTCCAGTGAGGTCACATCACTTTTTGTTATCATTGCAGATTCAGGTCCTCTTTCAGATCATTGACGGTTTTTCAGTGGACTTATTAACCTCTGAAATTACAGAGCCTCCTCCTTCACCCTCTGACAATGTTCGCCCGTCCCTCTCCCATCTTCATAGTTAAGTTTACGGTATTAGCTATCGAGTGGTGGCCATTTTTGATCTGTTCTTTACATTTTTAAATCAAGTGTACTTTAAACAATTCAATATGTCTGTGATGAGGTAGTGAAATTGTAGATATCTCTCATTCAGTTACAATTTCCTTTCATTGTGACAGAAGTATAAAATCTTTCTGTGTAAGTTTTCTGCATGTGCACACAACAGAGTCCTCAGGATCTCTAGGCACATCAATGACCCACATTGAGTTGTTGCTTTCTTTATTGGAACACCCAGGGCAATGTCTTATCATAGAATCCCTACAGTGCAGAAGGTTGTCATTTGGCTTATCAGGGCTGCACCTCTGCACAGAATCTCCAAACAGCATCTTATCTCGACTTTCTTCACCCCACCCTATCTCCATAACCCAGCACATTTACCGTTGCTAATCCAGCTAACTTACACATTAGGGGCAATTTAGTAGAGCAAATTCACATAACCTACACACTTCAGATCTGTGGAAGGAAACAGGAACACCAGAAGGAAACCCACTCAGACGTGGGGAGAACGTGCAAACTACACATGGATGATAACCCAGAATCGAATCTAATGCTGTGAGGCCAGCCACTGTGCCACCAATATATCTCAATGTAGCTCTCTGAGATATATTGACATTGATATAATTATTTGATTTCATTTTTCTTGATATTGAATATTTTTACATTTTTATTTATCATCATATGAGTATTTTGCGCACACCAAGCTTAATGAAAGGTATCATGCATAACCTAACCAGACAATATTTATCTCGCCCCTGAGTGATTTGACTAGCTGATACAGAAGGGAAAACTTGAAACTGAATACACATGAGAACAACTTGCAGATATAGCCTGCTTAAAGACAAGCTGTCAAAGGGACAGATGGACTGAAGTGGGCGTGGCAGTACCAGAACTGCTTTAGAATTGGAAGAACAAAAGAAAGGTTTATATGTTGTCCAGTCTTGATTCTCAAGCAATGGCATAGATGTAAGTTGAGGAAAACCAAATGTTGGCAATCTGGAACTTACTGCCTGAAAGAATGGTAGAGACATGAACACTCACAACATTTAGGAAGTATTTAGAGGAGCACTTAAAATGCTATAGCATAAAAGGCTACGTGCCAAGTACTTGAAATTGGATCAGAATAGAATGGTGCTTGATGGCCGGCACAGCCACAATAGGCTGAAGGGCTTCTTTCTGTACTGAAAACTCCATGGCTTTATGAATGGTGAAAGTTAGTGCCAAAAAAAGACACAGGAACAAGGGAGCCAGGAAACGTCTTGCACTGCAGGAGTTATTCATAATGATCACCTCTTGGCAGATTAGCATTCAGGACATAAAGCATGCGTGGGTGTCAAAAGTAAATGCACATGAACTGCAATTTGTTTCAAAGGGCAAACACTTGAAATTCATCAAGATTTTCATCATTATTTCAGAATTTTGCCTCTTTGGGAAGAAATGAAGAAAACAGGAGCAAAGAGCATAATCTACAACATCTGCGGACAAGAAAATCACCTTGAAAATCATCTGAGGTCCTTCCTTCTTTCCTATTTTAATATGATCAAAAAGAAGCTGAAGGATAGGAAAAAATAAAATTATAGTTTATGATCTTAGCATACTGCATTGTATTTTCACATTTCATATTAAAATTATATACTTTTTCTCTCCCATGTATTTGTGCATTGATATAAAATACAAATAAACATTCATTTGCTGAACACTTTCTGATCTGGGGTTAATCTAAGGATATCTGTAATAGCAATAATGTCTTCCGTTATTACTGGAATGGCAGTAAGTGAAAAATGTTACCTTTATTAGGTCCCGTTATTGGTCAGGATATTGTGAGCTCGGCTATAGATTTGGGTATCATCACAAAGATAGTTTCAATGGTAAGGATACCATTTGCTACTGAAAATGGTGTTTGTGCGTGCAAACAGACTTCCAGCCTGGTGCATGTTGGATAGCATTTTGGTAAGGGCATTAGCATAGGCATCAGGAAATTGGAACAGGAATATGTAAAATAGATAGGTTGGGATGTCATCTGGTGTGTACCGTTGATTAGATGCCAGTGCTGTTATTTTTGATCTTGCTGCTCCAGCTAACGCCCTCCCTTTACACAGGCAGCTGGGTATGCATTTAACATCAATAAAACTTACTGTGCCCTGTGCCACTAACTAGCGATATTTTAAAAGAGTCATCGACAACCTGCAGATCCATTTTGATTCATCTCTACTAGCTTTGTTTGGGTCTGTGTAAATGCTTGGTAGTTTGAAATGTTGTTGAAGTTGACAGAGAATGGAGCTGTATCTGGAGAAGAGCCTGGTTGTGACTACAAAGATTCTGATCAGACCATTTGCCGTCAGTCATGGGTTCCATAGTTACAATCACCTTTGGACTTCACATGGGCTGGGGAGGTGGGGTGGTGATGGATAGAGGCAGCAAAGAACAGTACAAGCTGCTCAACAAGGATGGAAGAGATGTGGAGTGGGAGTGGGGGGGAATTGGGAAAAGATACTCAGCTGGAGATCTCAACTATCTAGAATTTTCTAAGAGCATTTCTCTCACCTTCATCTAAAAGAGGGTCAATCTGTGTATCATTTGCCCTTTACATAGAAGATACTCACAGATCTCGGTTACCTTCCAAGCAGACTTACAACATGAGATGGACAAGGATGTTGCTGCCAATGGCTATGACAGAGACCGTGGCCATTTATTCCTTTTCACTGGGATCTTTCCAGGCTGGAACCGGTGATATATCCTAACATTCCTCAGTTTACCACAAACAGATTCATTGGATAGCTGATAGATGCTCTTTAATCAGAAAATGAGAATTCATTGTGTGCTCTTTATGATCTTTGTAAAGACCAATAACTTTTTAAATACAAATAAATCCCCATAATGCCAATAGTATGAAAACTGATGAACAGAATATCACTTTTTAAGCCTTTTACCGTAACAAACCAACTAAAATCAGGAAATGTTAAACAGTAATTAACTAGCAAATGACATAAAAAGTTAACTTTGAATTTAAATAATTGACTCACTAAAGATGTGACTCATGGTTACAAACACTTGCATTAATTCTTTCATAAATGTGACATCACATACAATCACTGTCTTTCCAATTTAGTCTCTTTAATGTCTGCAAAGATTCTGCATAGACCACTTGTTCTCAGTGAAGAGTTGCAATCACACTTGGACTTCAGCATGAGAGGTGATGATATCTCACATATTCCTAAATTGATCTGACCCTCAAGTCACATTCACAAGCAGCTGTTTTCAAACCAAAGTCCCCAGTCTTGTTGACACCAAGGCATATCTACAAATCCTCTCTCACTCAAGTTATGACAGTCCTGAAACCATGGAATACTCAGAAGCCTATTTCTCTCCAACCCTATTAAATGATTCAATTGACTCTGGCAAAACTGTGGGAATTGTTCAATCCACAATTGCCTGCTCGCCTTGCTTCAGCCCCCTGTCCTTTCCTACTGTTTAACACGCACGACAAGACAGTCCCCATTCTATTCAGACAACCCTGCTTCAACACCAAGGTTTGGTTTGAACTGCAGGTTCTATTTTGAACTGTCTATCATGAGTCAGGCTGGTAGCAATTAGCTTTCCGTTTACCCTTTTCTTCTGAGCTTTTCATCCCCATGGAAACCTTAGATCACAGGACTATTTATTGGAGCGTAGCTGTCTGCCAGGAAATTCACTTACACCCCTTTCAGAATACATGCTAGTTTCAATTTGGTTTTAAAGAGGACACCGCATTAAAAGAAAATCCCACAGCACATGGGCCATCACAGTTCCCCGAATAGAGAGAAACAGGCAGAGCATACATGCGGTTTTGCCAGGATAGTGAACTTTCTCATAGTGCAGAGCACCATCGATTGCAAACAAATGCTTTTGCAGGCAGCACACCATGATGTTGACATGTGCCATAACTGCAAAGTTTACCACTCACTGAATCTGAAATTGATGTATGACTATGCTTAGCACATCAAGCTGGTGAATGCCCATTATTCTCACAACTGTAATGCTGCTTTCATTCTCTGGCAGTGCACTTATCTCTTTGAACCACCATACTAAAGGGTGACTGTTTGGCAGCAAGAGTTATTTGACTTATACCTGGCTTGTGACTCCAGCCCGCATTCTATGTGGCTAGCAATATAAAATGGGACTTATACATGAAACGTCGTAGAGCAGCCTATGGAATTGCTGATGAAATCCTTCTGCTATCAAGACAGTTGAGGCAAAAGAGCCTCGTACTCACAGGAATACTAGTCCTGATTCATGATATCTGCTATATCCTTCACACTTTGACTTTGAAGGCACAACCCTTGCTACTAGGCATATGTCAAGCAAGTCAGCAGAAGGAGGGATAAGCAGAGGGGAGAAAGAGGAAGTGAGGAGAAAGAGAAAGGGATTGGGAGGGAAGAGACACTTGGCATATCACTGTGTCAACCAGGTCGTTGGTGATTGCCTTGTTCAAGTATAGTTCTCATAAACACCTCTATCCCCATTGTACAAAGGCACACACTTCACTATCTTCCTGACATGAACAATTAAAGTGTCTCTCTGCCACAACATTGAAATAAAGCCATCACAAAACAATGATTCCAAACCAACTTTGTCAAATAAGCTCTCCAATCGGATAATTGCCCCTATGCATTCCCTCACCTTGTGCTGCCTTTGACTGGCCTCATATTCCATTGCAGTACCTCTGCTCCCAGTTCATGATGTGCTATATTTCTGCAATTTAAAGGTAACTCAATTGTTCCTTTGCAGAATTTTACATGTTTCTGGCTGACTTCACCACTGAGAAAATAGAATAGAACTTACATTGATATAGTACCTTCCACAGTTTCAGGAAATTGCAAAGCACTTTACAGCCAGTGCAGTACTTTTGAAAGACAGTCACTGTTGTAATGTAAGAAACACAACTACTTTGTGCACAGAAAGATTCCAGAGAGTATGAGGTAAATGACCAGATCCAGATAATGATCTAGAAATTGGACCTCATCACATTGGGCTGCTTTTAGCAATTTTCCATGAGTAGGCTGTGAATGCTGAGAATGTGCAGCTGTGTATCTGCCACAAAACTGCAGTCTGCAGGCAGCATGTGCTTAAATACAAAGTACAGTAAAACAAGCATGCAAAGTCACAACCAAATGCATGCAATGTCTGCAAACATGGCTCTCCATTCCCTGTGACTGTGGAATTGTCCCTATACATTTAGTTCCCACACTCAAGATGACCTCCAGTTTTTTAATTTTCGTTGAGGAGTAATTTTTTTTCCCGTATTCTATACATAAAAATGCTATCCTGTACCAAATGTACAAAGGAGTACAAATGAAGTACATGTCTTGTAAGCCTGCCGTCCATTTGATGAGTTTGTAAAGAATGCTTACCCTACCCCTCAGCCTCAGATTGTGTTGAAATGCTCTCTCAGGAACAATTATAACAGGATGGAGGTCATGACCCTGTGAGAGATAGAGTCACATGTAATAGTGCATTGGCAATCAGGGCTCACTCTCTGGATTTTCTTTAATCTTTTGAGGAATTAGGATAATATCCAGACCCCTTGAGGAATGTCACCTGATTGCTAGGCACCCCAAAAGGGAGATGAGAGCAGTGTGTGGAATATTTTTAATGTGGTTTCACAAGTCTTTTCAACTGATTTGTCTGTCAAACACAAGATAGACTGCTGTAACTCGGCGTTCAATGACTCAATGATTCCAATGCCCATGATGGAATGTTATTATTCATTCATTACCTTACTGCTTTGGACCTGCAGTTGCTATGAAACTATGAGCTTCTTTATAATAGTTGCAAATATGTGTTGCTACAGGTACACTGTTATACAATGTCAGCAGTCAGTTTTTTAAAAATTCATTTACAAGATGTGGGCAGTCCTGACCTGACCAACATTTATTACTTATCCCAATTGTCCTTCAGGAAGTAGTGATAGGCTGACTTCTTGAACCATTGCAGTCTCTGATATGTAGTGGCACCCACTACTGTTAGGGAGGGACTTCCAGGATTTTGATCCAGCGACAGTAAAGGAAAGCGATGTTTTTCCAAGTCAGAATGGTGAGTGACTTGGAGGGGTACATCTAGGTTGTTGAGTTCTTAAATATCTGTTGCTCTTGTCCTTCTAGATTGCAGTGATCATGGTTTTGAAAGGTTTTCCAAAGGAACCTTGGTGAGTTTCTGCAGTTTACCTTGCAAATAGTACACACAGCTGCCACTGTTCATTGGTGGTGAATCATTTCCATTACTAAAGTCATCAGTACTGCATCTATCACTCTGGAAGCCTCTCTTGGCTCTTGTATTCAGTTCACCATCATGTACTTGCAGCAATATTTTTCAGTGCAGGTCCCTTTGAGAGAGTTAACCTGCCTTTAAGAGGAGCAGTCAGGCTGCTGAGCAAGATTCCTGAACAGACTAAGTGCAGGAGACACACACGACCATTAGCCAGTTACTACAATCCTCTGGATGCATCAAATTTGCAAGCTTCATGTCTTGATGTGAACAGACACAGACAGGGCACACATTGCAACCGCCCCCATGCAGAAAAGAGTGTAAGCCAATTGCTAGCTCAATGTACACCCCTTTAGAGTAACAAGCTGCAGCTATGTTCCACAATTCCTTCCTAATATGTTTTAAAGAGTCTTTTTGTTAGAAAACGAAGGTTTGGTTACCATACAAGCCAGAGAAACTTGCTGCATGAATATCTGCAGAATTATCTTTGATCTTTTCTCCAATCACCCATCCTGAACCTTACTATTTCTTATTTGGATTATTGCACGTTCAGATTGACCTTCTGCAGCTATTCATAATAATCAGCATGTTTTATCATTGCTTGATATTTAGTTGATTAGAATTGTAATAAAATTGTAAGACCATTAATATATCCATTAAGGATCTCAATTTATATCAAAATAGAGGTCGCAATTCTCAAGTTCAATGTAATCAGACACACACTTTGCTTCAACAGTCCCACTTGGATCAACTCTGATTCCATCCAAGTTTTAATTTGTCAATCGTTATGACTAAACAAATAAACGAAATCAAATTCACTGAGGGACAAATTAAAAAGGGCAATCCCCAAAAACAAGTGAACCGCCTGAAACTAAAAACAAATCAGAACAGAAACTTAAAACATTAAACCAAAATGTGGTTAAAGGGGTCACTAATACACCCCAGCCCCTACGGTGCCCAACGAGCATAGAAAGCTTCAATGGTATGTTGGGTACCACATGTTCCCACTCCAGGGATACCCGGCCACAAATGTAGCCACAGTAGAGGGGCAGACAGTCGGGCCAGACAACCCATTGGTCGCCCACTGCCTGGGCCTGTTGATGGCAAGTTTGCTATAAATAAACCTATTGATTTTAAGCTGGTGTTATGAGACTTTTTTCTGTTTTACTCTAGTCCAATGCCTCTTCTCCACATGATGGCAAGTTTGGCCAGGCCCAGCAACAGGTTAAAATTTTAGTTTATCCATGCACGCACTGATATGTGTAACAGCCTAATAGTTAATGCTTATTGGCTAGTGAGTGAAGGAATCTACTGACACTGCATGGCAATGCCAATTTTTCATTTTCAAAACATAATGAAGAATGTATTATGCTGGACTATTTCTCTTTTCTTAGGTCACACCTTTTAATAATGCTTTACCAAGTACAAAAGCAGGTGTAGCTTGCTCATAACCTCAGGAATGATAGAACTGGTGCCAACCTCACTTCAACAGCAATGTAGCATAGACTGAATCTGGGACAATCGCCCTTTAATTCAGTGCAAACAGATGCTTATCGCACGGGTGAGAGAGTTTTCTACATGGGTGACTGGATCTATTTGGCATGTGCACAAAATATAACCCCTCCAGCTATCAAACATACAAATATTAACGAGCTATCCATTGCAGTAATAGCAGCATGTTATTGAGCACCCTGTGGAAGGAATACAGGATGCAACTCTTCAAAAACAACACTACCATAATCTACATCATTAATAAGAAGTGTTATAATACTGCGGCGATTTGAATATTTGACTTTCCTAGGTTTGCGATGCAACTTAACATCTTTTATCATTCATCTTTGTACCAGGAACTTGCAACAATCAAGCTGATGCTATTTCTAGATTTCCTTTTCCAAGAATGTTAATAACATTTCCAATCCTCTGAGACTGCTATAAATGAGATTGTAACTATTGGTTACCAGGGCACATGTCGGCAGGATTTGTGTTTTTTTTATTCTCACAAATTACTGGTTTCCACACAGAATAAGGCCCAGAGCTCAGAGAGTGACAGTGAGACTGCTTGCAGCATTAGCCAGATGCATAAATCAGTCCCATACACTGAAATACTGCACTAGTGCAAACAGGGAACAGTGCTCCAATCCTGATCTCAATTGCTGAATCATGAATTCACAGGACTCAATTTTCATCTATTTTTCAATTGGGAGAAAATTCCACCTCCTGTTGTAATTTGCGTCTCAAACAACATTGTGGAAATGTGTGGTTTTCAAATGTACCATTATGGAAATAGTCTGTTGCTAGTTGCGATGGCAATATAAAATGAAAGGTATTACTCTAGAGGGAGTACAGAAAAAGAGATACCTCAGGGAATATGTGCACAAATTGTTGAAGGAAGCAGGGCAGATTGCGAAAGCAGTTAAAAAGGCAGAGGGAATTCTGGATTTTATTAATAAAGACACAAAGTACAAAAGGAAAGAAGTTGCAAGAGTTTTTTTTTAACTCTAATTCAGCCTCAATTGCAATATTAGGCAGGATTTTCAATTGTGGGTTGGAAACCCAGCTACAGGTTCAGTTCTGAGTCATGACCCCACAGGGAGTGTTCCAAGCAGATCCACCTGGAATTTAAAGAGTCAAACCAATTAATCAGCGAGCGGCTGGCAATGGGAGATCCACTCAGAGAGAAGGTGTCTTCTGGTCCTGCATTGGCCATCTCCACTGCTGACTGGATATTTCAGTAGGCATGGAATTTACCAATAATTGGCTGAAATTGGCAGTCTGCTGCTTCCTGAAAGGCAGCTCATCCAACTCTGAGCTTCCCACATTGGAAATAGCTGTGTTAGGGTTGTGGTAGGAAAACAATTTGAGGCCAATAGTGTAAAATTGTTGCAGCTCCAACACATTTATAAATCTGTGCCCTGGTGTCCAGTTCTGGGTGGCCCACTTTCGGCAATAGAGACAGTGTGAAAAAAGGGCTTACAAGAATGTTTCCAGAGTTGAGAATTACATGGATAGATTGGAAAAGCTGGAGTCCTCTTTAATGAAGACAAGGTTGCAAAGAAATTTGATAAAAATGTTCAACATCCTGTGGGATAAAATACATTGAGGCAAAACTATTCTCGTTGGCTGAATGGTCAAGAAGCAGAGGACAATGATTGATTGGAATTTGAAATGCACTATCTGAGAGAATGATGGACACAAATCCATTCATGCTTTTCAAAAGGAATTGGACAATATGATACTGGAAAAGATTTGCAGAACCACAGCTATAAGATGGGGAGTGGAATTCGCTCTTACAGAGGGCCAGAATGGATACAAGGGGCCAAACAGCCTCCTTTCATGCCATAATTATTCTCTGATTGTATGAGATATATTACACAATTACCATGCAGCTAAAATAATGATCTTTTAATACTCCTCAAGCAATTAAGAAGCCGCTTAACCGATTCTGAAATCCAAATATATGTTAATCCAGCTGGAGAGTGCTCAGTCTATGCAGTAATGGTTTAATTGTAATAGAAGAAAACCCAGGTTACTAACTAATCCCTTTATATGCTCGCAATCACACTCTGGAGTATATGCATTTTTGCTGGGATAGGTCATCCTTTAAATTATCTAAGGAGGTAATACACATGGCAATTCACCATTGAAACAAACGCTGAGTTAATCACTCAGAAGACCTGGGAGCTTGCATGACTTTAAGCAGAAGCAAGATATGAATATTAATGTTATGTAGCAGCACAGGTATGAACATGACAGAATAGACTCATTGTTAAAGATTATATGCAAAAAATACTGTGTCAACACAGAACTATTAGCAAAGATATGGCTAATAGGTAGTAGTGGGAGTGAAAGTAGCAAGGTTACACAAATTACAAGAGACACTCCATGATGGGAAAGAGAATTCTGTGCATTAATCACCAAGTTTGAATTTGCGCCTCTCTAACATTTAAAGACAAACCTTGCATGTATAGAAGGTTTCTGTATGTACCAAGCTTTGACATAAAACAATACAGGTAGAAATGAAGCAGAGGTGCCAATATTGGATTGGAATGGGCACATAAGAAGTCTCACAACACCAGGTTAAAGTCCAACATATTTATTTGGAATCATGAGCTTTCAGAGACAGCTGATGATGAAGGAGCAGCGCTCCAAAAGCTCAGTATTCCGAATAAATCTGTTAGACTTTAAGCTGGTGTTGTGAGACTTCTTAACATAGCACTGTGCAATCTCTGATTTATTCAAGAGGGAGAATTTGGTGATGTTAAATATGGAAGGTGTGTAGCTAAGTTGAAACTTTTTATGCTAATCATACATTTTATGATTTGCAGACACTACAGCTGAAATTCTCTCGCCATTCATAGTCCACCATTGCAGCCAGCAAGAATAGAGAATTTGGATCTCCATTCACCGTAGCTGCTCAGAGAATCCCAGCTGCAGACGAGGTCGTATAATCCAGCTGTTATAACTAAATGCTCATACGTATTAGCATAATCTACACTATTGACGAAATACCTTGCCCACAATCATCCTGTGCAACAAAACTGTTACATAGAAATATAGAAAACAGATGCAGGAGTAAACCATTTGGTCCTTCGAGCCTGTGCCACAATTCAATATGATTATGGTTGATTATGCACTTTCAGTATCCTACTCCCATTTTCTCTCCATATCCCTTGATCCCTTTAGCTGCAAAGGCCTTATCCAGCTCCCTCTTGAACACATATAACAAACTGGCCCCAATAGCTTTCTGTGATAGAGAATTCCACAACTCTCTGAGTGAAGAAGTTCTTCCTCATCTCAGTCCTGAATGGCTTACTCTTTATTCTTACACTATGACCCTTAGTTCTGGACTTCCCCAGTATTGGAAACATTCTTTCCTCATCTAGCCTGTCCAGTCCCATCAGAATTTTATACGTTTCTATGAAATCCCCTTTCACTCTTCTAAATTCCAGTGAGTACAAGTCCAGTTGATCCAGCCCTCTTCATATGTCAGTCCTGCCATTCCAGGAATCAGTCTGGTGAATCTTTGCTGGATTCCCTCAAAAGCAAACATATCCTTCTTCAGACTAGGAGACCAAAACTGCGTACAATGCTCAAGGTGTGGCTTCACCAATGCTCTATATAATTGCAGCAAGACCTCCTTACTCCTGTACTCAGGTCCTTTTTCTATGAAGGCCTGCATCCATTATTTTTCCTCATTGCCTATTGTACTTGCATACCAACCTTCAGTACCTTTTCCACTTTGACACCCGTGGGGTCCTCTTTTCCTAAAATGCCCCTTTTCCTAAACTGCCATAATTCAGACAATAATCTTCTTTCCTGTTTTTGCCATCAAGTGGATAATGTCACATTTATCCACATTATATTGCATTTGCCAAGTATTTGCCCACTCAGCCTACCTGTCCAAGTCACCCTGCAGCTTCTCAGCATCCTCCTCACAGCACACACGGTCACCCAATTTAGTGTTGTCTGCAAATTTGAAGATACTGCATTCAATTCCTTCATCTAAATAATTATTGTATGTTGTAAATAGCTGAAATCCCAGCACTGAACCCTGTGGTACTTCACTGGTTACTGCCTGCCACTCTGAAAAGGACCCATCTCTTCCCACTCTCTGCTTCCAGTCTACCCATCAGGTCTCTATCCACATCAACACATTACTCCCAATACCATGAACTTTAATTTTGCTCACTTATCTCTTGTGTGGAACCTTGTTAAAACCCTCTTGCTAGTCAGATAGAAAATATCCACTGGTTCACTCTTGTCCACTCTACTGGTCACATCCTCAAAAAGTATAATTTCCCTTTAGTGAATCCATGCCGACTTGGACCGATCCTGTCACTGCTTTCCAAATACTCAGTTATCACATCCTTAATAAAACTTCCATTCTTTTCCCCACTACCAATGTCAGGCTAACCGGCCTGTAATTTCCCATTTTCTCTCTCCCTCTTTTTTAAAAAAATGGTGGTATATTAATGAGCCTCTAATACACTGGAGCTCTTCTGCTGGAAAATAGTCACCATTGTGTTCACTATTTCTCAGGCCATTTCCTTGAGTACTCTGGGATCATCATGCCCTGGAGACTTACCAGATTTTAATCCCAACAATTTCCTCAAGACAATTTCATGACTAATAATAATTTATTTTATTTCCTTTTTCATGCTAGACCCTCTAACCCCTAATATTTCTGGAAGGTTATTTGTGTTGTCCTTAGCGAAGACGGTTCCAAAGTGTTTGTTCAGCTGATCTGCCATTTCTTTATTGCCCATTTATGAATTCACCTGATTCTAATTGTGAGGTGCCTACATTTGCCTTCAACAGTTTTTTTTCCTTCACATATCTATTGGACACGGCCACAGTTTTATTGCTACCTATATGATTTTGAAAATTTATTCCTTTGCAAACAAATCAATAATAGCAAAAGTTCAACACTAAACTGATAAGTGCCTAGAACTTAATTCTTCAAGTATCATATTCAGGAAGTACCTCTGAAGATACTCTCAAGAACTCTCAACAGAGGGATCCTCAGGCAAGGAGTCCATGGCAACTGCCAGGAAGTTCACAATTCCAATGGACAATTATCTTTCACTGGAAATCAATCATAGATTTCAGGTGGTTCCAGTTGTCTTAACAGAATAGTCACCCAGGAAGAATTGAGTTGATTTATAACTACTGGATGACTGTTATACAGAAACGTCCAACTCATTGCAGCCCACACCCTGACTATTTTCCTGATTCCCCCCATATACTCAAATACCCTCCCAGCCACCCTGGTTAGTCCCCATTCCCCACCTACCTTCCTGACCCCATGTTAACTCTTCTCAACTCCTGACTGCACTCAATTACCTCCCAACTCCTCCACCCCGACTACTCTCAACCTCCCTCTCTGACTATTCTCTCAGCTGCCTGACTAGCCCCTATTGCCCACCTACTCTCTTGGCTACTGCTAACCCCCCCCAATCTATGACTGCCCTCAACTACCTCCCAAACCCACAACCCTCAATTATCCTCAGCCACCCTTCCAGAGTACCCCAACCCTACCACTGAATACTTGACCCATCTTATCCCCTTCATTGATTTCTCAACCCTCCAACCTATCCTGTCCCACTCTTGATATCACCGACCACATCCCCTGGCCATTTGAACCATCCGACCTCATCCTTTACACCTCATCCTATCCACTTACCTTCTCCCTGACCCCTCAAAGTGCCTAGGATCTTTAAACTTACCTGTTTTATGGCAGCTAGGGCCATACAAAATGAGCACAACTTTTCTTTTCCAGAGGGCTGGTAAAGCCTAGGAAGAGTTTTTGGGCCTAATGTGTGCTAGGAACACGAGATTCGTGTTCTATAGGCTGACTCTTTTGATCTCAGAAGTTTTTGGTGATATATTTGTATGGGCCCCCTTAATGATTTGAAAATTCCAGTAGTGAAGATAATGCATTTCATGTTTTGTCACCTTGCAAATCTGTGCCAATCATTCTTGAAATTCTATGTTTGATTTTATTTCCAATTAGATTTCCTCTCATCCTATAACTCTGAGACTGTCCCATAAAGTCACAATAAGGCATCCTTTGTGCCTTTAATAATGGTGTATTACTTTCTACAATCTCTCTCCACAGTCTTTGACATAGTTGGCCATACCATCAGCCTCCAGTACCTTAACATGAGATTGGTATAATTGTTACACATTTCACCTCTGCACACAACCATGCACAAGAGTTCCATAGTGATTTTTAACAATCTCAGTTAGATAGGTCTGGCATTCTCTGGGAATTTCTCTTGACCTCAGGAAGCTACATGATGAGAACAAGTTGTATATTCATGAGAAGAGGCACATCAATGTTTATCTGAGTCAGTCTTCCCTAACCTGTTATTACCTGAAAAGGCAGGTTGGGTAGATAACATGGCAGCTACCATGGCACATCCAGGAAATCTGCCATCTCTAGCCATGTTTTGTCAAGTGGGGGAGGGGGGGCTCAGAATTTTTCTGTGTTCAGATTCATTGAACTAGGGACATATAAACAGCTCAGAAGCATTAACTTCAACCTAGATGGGGATGGCGACATTTGCCAGTATCTTGAACTTCATTGCAACAAGCTTCCTTAAGGTTGTGCTGGAGGTTTGGCACAGTCAGCTTGCAATATTGTTGAGTTCACCATTTATCCAATGGAGATCTAGTTGAGCGGCCTCAGTGCTTTTCAGGTTGGCCATATTTCTGAGGATGCAAAACCTCATTGGTGCAATCCATGTGACCATATGGAGATCCTTTCAACTACCATTTTGATTCTATGAATAGGAAAGGGATCATCAGCGCCATATTATTTTGAAGATGAATTCAGCAGTGGCTATGCTGGAGTGACGCCAGGTATTCCACGAGCTGCCATCATGCATTTATCTTACAGATTTGACTGCCTGCACTATTTAATGAGACATCTGGATTAGCCAGATGGATCCTGGGGGACCTGGGGATGCCCGCTTCAGCTGTGCTCATCACACTAGTCTAAATCAACGACAGATCAAAGAAAATATGAGGCACACCTCCCAAAAGGAACCAAACATTCTAAATCATAGACATACTGAAGCAACTAATTCAGGACTTGGATTAGCTCATGAGGGTATCCTATTGTACAGGCCCAGAAAGATAAATAAAATATTAATAGCTGAGTTGGATTCTCAGCAGAGGAGTCACCAGACAGCAGGTGGAAGCAGAGGGTCAGGCATACCATAAGGAGGACAATGATAAGCCCAAGGCTGAAGATTTGCCAGCTGCACTGGAACTGCAACAAGGGAACAAATACATCACTGTCTGATAGACAACAATTTCAATTAAAACTCAAAGTCACCCCAGCACTGCTGAGTATATGTCCCCAATGAACTGATGCACCAAACTCCTTACCCGCCATTATCCTCCATTTAACCTCAGTCACCATGCACTAATATTCATTCATCTCCAGAATCAGATATCTTAACCTAACACAGATAAAATCTCTGGACAAGGTGGGAATGCAATTTAGATAATTTATTAATCAATGACACTTGGCATGCTATAAATCATTTTCTCTCTCAATGTCCTGTGTCCAGTTAAGCCTTTCTTTTCTGGATACTAACTGAGTGGAATGAGGAAGTGAGGTGGATGGCTAATGGAAGTCACCCAGCAACTCCTTGTTCGGACGAGGGTTTTATTTTAACCTTGGTCTGTTGGATAATAAGTAGCTCAGAGGCTGCTGGTATCACACTCCATATTTTCATGGCTCATGCTGCCCCCTTGTTCTATTTCTTAACACAGGCCACTTGAATGAGACAGCAGAATTTTATGGATTTTGAGCTCTCTCAGGTAAGCTTATTCATGCTTATTTCTGCCATGCCATGATCACCTTCAGCATAGTATGTGATTTACATATGAACATATAACAAGCCTGCCTGCACAGGGGGCATTGAGGCTCCCTGTCAAACAATTGCTCAGTTGGGCAGGAAAAATATATTGACAATATTTCAACAATGTCAGATTAAAAATTCCTGACAACATACAAAATGTCCTTGGAAGCTCTGTTGACAAAGTTTCCTCTGCAGTTAAACTCTGAAAGTATAGGTAGCAAGTGCATTTGTTAGAGTACCTCTATGCTACTATGTAAGCGACAGTAGGCATTGCTTTTGGAACAATAAACCTGAAGCCGCTCAAGTGAAGGATCTCACCCTTTGTTTCATAGCTGGTTAAATGGGTATTATAATGCATGAAGTGGATGCAGTGGTTGGGTGATTATCGTGTTTGAAAATCCAGTGTACTTTGTTCATACAATGGTTTGGTCAAAATTGCAATGATCTTAATCATAAAAGATAAAGGCCACTTCACAGCTAATCGTAGTGCCACACTGATGGTAAAGTTTGTTTATAGGTCAGAAGGCAACATATGGTACAAGTTGTGCTACTGCTTTCCTGATAAATCAAAGCCCACTCACAGCCTGTTGAACAATTCAGGTTAGAAGAACACCTCTGTTAATAGTTACAGGTGGAAGGGTGATGGTGAGTTGCAAATTCACCAATCTAACATCTCTCTGTTGCTTCTTCTCATCTTCCTCAGACAGTGGTTTCTTCTGGATGTTCCACTTTCCTCCTACACATTTAAAAGATGTGCAGATTATGTTGATTGGCCATGCTAAATTACCCTTAGCATCAAAGGGACTAGCAGAGTAAATACACGGGGTTAGGGAGATAGGGCCTGGGTGGGATTGTTGTCGGTGCATGCTCGATGGGCTGAATGGCCTTCTTTTTCACTGCAAGGATTCTATGATTCTATAATATAAATATTGTAAACACCCCAAAGGAATATGGAATAGAGGCTAATTTCACAAATAACATAACTAAAAAGATGCAAGCAAATAAAATGATTTTACAGTAAACTCGCAGTGTATCATCATCCATGATCAATATCTGGAGGGTGAGAATTATCATCAGAAGTCCTGCCTGCAGCCACTTAATGCTCATTCAAGCAAGAAATGGCTGCAGGACATTTAGAGTTGGTGGGGATATGTTTCCTGCTGACTCTTTGGATGGTGGGAGGCAATACCCCATCATTACATAAATTCAGACCAGATCATGAATAGAAATAAACATATTAGGAAAGGTGCAGAGAAAAGCTACCAGACATTTACTCAGCTGAAAAACCTTTAGTTACTATAATAGGCTTAGAGAGCTGGATAATTTTACTTTACTTTCTGCAGACTTAACTGAATGAAGCGTCTTGCTGAAGGATGCACATTTCTGTACATATATATACATATCATCCAAATAAAAACATTTAGGGACATTGAGGGAACACACGTAGAAGTTACATGAACATAGAATAGGTTTGATTTCAGGATAGACTGCAGTGAAAGTTTCTTCAAGTGCAATTTGGGACAAGTAACAAATGCTGCCTTTACCAATGATGCTCATTCTCTGGAAAGAATTAAGGAAAATATCTTCTTCAAACCTCAGGGTTTTCCTTATCTGTGAAATAAGTTGCCTGTTCATCCAGTGAGTGCAGATTTATTGCAACATTATTTGACCAAAAATATATTTTGACCGGATTCTCTGACCTCACCTGTGGCTGGGATTCTCTGATCCTTCTGCAGTGAATGGAGAATTGGCTGAGTGCCAAATTCTCCATTCTCACTGGCAGCAGTCATGGGTCATAAAACATCGGCAACTCCTGTCTTTGATTTTAAAGGTTATAAAAGTATGTTATATGACTGTGCATAGTTGATATTACATGAAATGCAAACCAAATCAGTTTCGTCCAATATTGTATATTGTTCACTACACTTACAATTACAATTAATATTTATAAGAGTCATTATATGTCAAACATAGCCTAAGGTATTTTACCCAGTTTTCAGCCTGTTGGAATGTGCTGTCTGAAAAGCCTTAGATGATGGTTTTCCTTTTTTGCACCATTGTGGCAGCTCTTCTAAGCTTTAGTGTGTGCCTCAGCACATAGTCCTTGACCTTGGGATGTGCCAGTCTGCAAAAGTAAATCGTGGACATCCCATTGTGCTGGAAGACCACCATGTTTCAGGCAGAGCCAAGAGTGTTTTTCACCAAGTTGGTAGTTCTCCAGCCACAATTCATGTTTATTTTGGTATGCATCCCCGGGACTACTCGTACAAATCCCACATTATAGATAGAGCTACTCGCCAAAAACCATGGCATTTTGTGGATTCATTGCAATTTTTTTGCAAAAATATACTTTCTCCATTTTTATCTGAAGGAACATTACAAACATTCCAAAATTGCCATCACATGAAGTGTAGCAATATTCAGGTTCTTTACATACATTGCGTTGTGCTCTGAGGTGCTTCAATCTAGTCAAAAAGACATTATGGGTATTCCAAATGGTGCAAAGATATTTAAGGTTGTCTACTCAGAATACATTGCATTCCAAGGTCTTTCTATACAACTGAGACACACTTAATATTCACTATATACCTTCAGTGATTCATTCAGACTGAGGGGGTTCCCTTCAGTTCACTGTAGCTGAAAGGTTTTAGACAGTGACCTTCTCCCATTTCCCCTCTGCAACAATTGCCCCAGGTTTCAGCACATAATCCTGTGCTTTGGAACGTGCCAGTTTACAACACCCAGCCCGGAACAGCTCGTTGTACTGGAAGGCCAACAAGTTTGGGACAGACCCAAAAGAGTCTTTCATCGAGTTAATGATCCTCTAGGAGCAACTGATGTTTGACTCAGAGTGTGTCCAAGGGAATAGTCATGGAGCTGCTCAGGATGAAACTCAACAAAAACCATCCCATCTCTCTCCAGATCTTTTTGCAAAGGCACATTCCACAAGATGATGAACAACAATCTCTTCCCAGACACAATCACCTCAAGGACAAAGTTCAGATGAGGTGAGATTCAGGGCATTTACAGGGAGGCTTTGACCTGAGTGCCTCCACTACCTGGCATCACCACACCACTTATGCCAAAATTCTTCCTGATGGACTCAGCGAATACAACGCACGAACAGGACAGGAGAAAGAGAATATCCCTGCCTGATTCCAGCTTTAATTAGAAAGCTTTCTGATTCCCACCTGTTATTGAAACCACGCTAATGATCTTTCTGTAGAACAATTGGATTCAATTTTGGATTCCCTTCCCAAATCCCATTTTGAAGAGCACATCCTTCACGTGGTTATGTGATATTCTGTCAAAGGCCTTCCCCTGGCTCAGGCTGATGAGGCAGATGTCCATTCTTTGTCTTATACATAGGCAAATATACCTGTGAGTAGCGCAAGGCAGTCAGACCAGAACGACCAGCCTGGAAATGACCAGCAACAGTGGAAGTTGCCAAAGGACTGCCAGCTGCTTGCCACTCTCTGACAGGGTATATATGTCAATTGATCAGAGTGCAGCATTCCTGTACAGAGAGACTGCAATGAAGGCGTGCCCTCCCACCACCTCAACTTTGGAAATGGTGATATTAGAACCCACCACCCCCACCCCCTCACCCTCCTCCACAAAGGTGTGCGGGTTAGGTTGATTAGCTATTCTAAAACTGCCCCTTAGTGTCCTGAGATATGTAAGTTAGAGGGATTAGCATGTAAAATATGTAGGGATTATGGATATAGAGCCTGAGTGGGATTGTGGTCAGTGCAGACTCGATGGTTGAATGGCCTCTTTCTGCACTGTAGGATTTCTATGATTCTGTGATTCACAAACCGCCCCATCCTGGCAGAATATCCAGTGAATGTGAATCATTTCCTCCTGACCAAAGTGATGGTCCCTGAGCCCATTGATGTGACCAATGCCTAAGTGCTGTATTGCACACTCCTGCAGGAACAGCAGGTTGGCTTTGATCTTGGTACAATAACCAAGGTAGACACACATTGCATAGTGAATTTAACATTATGGACATTAATGGAAGAGATCTTTATCTTCATTTTAAAATGTTTCATCACTGATCAGACTTGTTGCCTTTGACAGTTCCAGTCTTTTGGGCAGCTCCTGTTGTTTTCCTTTGGATGAGCTGAGAAAACTGTCCTGAAACTCCTCATGAGGATTGCTTCATCCAGATGCTGTCCCTTCATCTGTTAAAATAATCTCTCCTGTCCGTCCTCCTCCAGGATAGATGCTGCTCCTGATTTCCCGGAGCTAGAATGTGCTGGTACCCTCACTCTGGAATTGGAGTTGGGATGTGCCAGTCACTTCGTTATTTCTACAACAGGAGTCTCCCCCTCCAACTCCCTAGAGTTCCCCCAAATCTTCGGTAGATGCCCATTTTCATCCACATCCAAAGTGCAGCCAACTTCATCATAAAACCATAGAGTCCTTAGAGAGCAGAAGAGGCCATTCAGCCCACTGAGTTTGCACTTACCCAGGCCCTCTTCCACGTGCTATCGCCATAACCCTGTGTGTTTCCCATGGCTAATCCCCCTAACCTACATATCTTGGGACTGTAAGGGACACTTTATCATAGCCAATCCACCCAATCTGCATATCTTTGGAGGAAACCGGAGCACTCGGAGGAAACCCACACAGGCATGAGGAGAAAGTGCAAACTCCACACAGACACCCAAGGCCAGGATTAAATCTGGGTCCCTGGAGCTGAGAGGCACCTGTGCTAACCACTGTGCCGCCATGAGTGTCTCTTGCTGCTCAGTTGCAGAGGATGTGAGGGGAGCGGTAGCATTGCCCTTTTCCACCTTCTTCCTGCTTTTCCTCACCAGCTGCCAATCCCCCGCCAACTGGATTCTCTTCCATTGGTTCTGTCTGCTGAGAGATTAGGGAGTGGGGAGAGGGAGAGCTCAGGGTGCAGAGGTGGTGATGTTGTTGTTTTGCTGTCTGCTGCCTCCCTCTTTCTGTTCCCTTTGTCTTCCGTTTTGTCCTCCTTTCTCCCACTCTGTTGGCTGGCGTTTCACTGGCTGGAGGTTTGCACATCTTCTTGGCAGTAGTCGGGCTGGCTGTTTCTGTTGGAATCTAGCAACACCAATTTTAAATCCAACCGATTTATTTGATAGTAAATTTGCGAGCTTTCGATCTTTTCGTCTTCGTCAGGCAAATCCAGTTTCGAAAAGATCGAAAGCTTGCAAATGTACTATCAAATAAATTGGTTGGATTTAAAATTGGTGTTGCTAGATTCTTACTGAGTTCTTACTACCCCAGTCCAACACCGGCATATCTACATCATGTTTCTGTTGGGCCATTCTTAGCTTTCACTGCCTATGTGTAAGTAAGGCTGTATATGGGTAGCTTTTGTAGTGATGACCTGCCCTGTCACACAGATTGCAGCACTTATTCTGACTACAGGCAGAATAAATCCTGTAGTCCTTTGTCTAATGCTCTTCCTGCTTGCAGATGGGAGCGCCGCAGTTGGCCACTACACAGCCTGATTTTCCACAGGGGCGACAAACTTTGGGCTAGCTGGGACAGGTGAGATAGTCATGGTTTCCCCGATTATGAAGATGGCAGGAGGATGGGGGATTATTTCCTTACAACTGGACTTCAGTGTCACCTTGAACTGTCGTTTACTGGTCTAGATTCCAAAGATATGCTTAACTCTGAGCAGTTACCAACCTTGTCAACATACAAGGCAAGGAGTGTGAGCAGATCTATGACCTTTACATATGAGGGCAGCACGGTGGCACAATGGTTAAAACTGCTGCGTCACATCAGCAGAGACTTGGGTTCAATTCCCAGCTTAGGTCACTTTGTGGAATCTGTGCCTTCTCCCAGTGTGCGCAGATTTCCTCTGCTAGCTCCGGTTTCCTCCCACAGTACAAATGACATGCTGGTTAGGTGTATTGGCCTTCCTAAATTTTCCCTCAGTGTCCCCGAACAGGTGCCGGAATGTGGCAGTCAGGAGATTTTCAAAGTAATTTCACTGCAGTGTTAATGTAAGCCTGCTTGTGCCACTAATAAATAAACTTCAAACTTATGCATGTTGTAGAGCTGCAGTCACCACATGGCCCTGTTGAGATGGCAGCATAAAGATAGGCTCTGCTTTGAGGATTCTCAGCTTTGGGAGGTCTTCCTTCTCAACGAACACTTTCAGGAACATTATGCAGGAAGCAGTACTCTTGAAGGTCACTTCAAAGTATCTAGTGCTGGGGAAGTGCTGCCATCAGGAGACATCAGCAGCTTCAATTCAGAAAAATCCTCTTCTCGCTACCCAAATGGTGTTACATACCACCCCTGGTCTGGATCTCTGTTGGTTGCAACCATTACCTCTTCCCATTAAGGAGAACAAACAACCATCCAAAAGCTTCCAACATCATGCATAAGAGGCCAAGAAGATTCCCTTCTACCCCTCCATAAAATAAAGAAATCTCATGGAAGTCAAACCTACTAAACAGGTTGGCTGAAACTGTATCACCTCCCGATTCTGGAGCGGCGAGGTTCCCAGAATGGAAATCTCCATTGGCCTAGAGTGGGATTTTATGACCTCGCCCAGGCAAAGCTGTAAAATCCCATCTATCATCTCTACACTTGGTTATAGCTCCTGGGTGAAGCGCCAGCATTATCATGGTTTCACCTCTGTCGGCTAAGTATAGATTTACATTGCAATAACCAAGGGGTAGCTGGAGAAGTTCCTGAAGGAGGCTCATATTGCTGTCTGCAAAAAGTAGGTGAGAACCTTGGGCAATGTGCCTCACGGTCATTGTTGTCCCCTGAAACTTGACTATGAATGCCTTCAGGAGCCAGAGAAGAATCTGGTGACATTATTTTCTTTTTATATTGAATTGGCCTCAGGCTTTTTAATTTTTTTCACTCTCCCAGAAGATGGCTGCTCGTAGGTAAGTTGGGATATGTTGCTTAGTTGCAATACAGCTGAATGGAACAGACTTGGTGAAGCAGCTGGTCTTTTTCATGTGTTTGTATTTGTTAGCACTTTCTGGTAACTTTACACTACTTTTTATTCCCAGCTACTTCTTGTTAAGATAAGTGAAGACAGGAGCATCAGCAAGATGGTTACTTTGAAATGTGGTCCCTTCATTTTAAGCAGGAATTTGTGTTATTTACAAATAGCTGCAAAGGCAATTTTCACTGCACCCATCACATTTACTTGTCACATATTCAAATCAAACCAGATAATAGTTTAAAATGTCAAGAATCAGGTGTGATTATAAATACACCTTACTAGAAGCATCCCAGAATATAAACTATTATAATAATTACTTTACCTATTTTGTGGAGTGTAAATGAAACAGAGTCTTTTCCATTATTGAAAACTGTGATATACATATTACATTTAAAATCAATGTGTTCAAATCGCCATATTAATGAATAATGTAATGTAATAACGATGATGACTTGAAAAGGGTGAAAAAAATGACTCATCATGCAGGCTATCGTTTAGTACTAATAATCATTTTCTTTTGAACTTTACTACATTTTACTTGCAGTACATGACTTTAGTGTGTGATGGAGCTGTTTTTCAGCAGATCTGCTATCTGAGCTTTAATTTGATATGTATGAAATGTTAATTACAGTGTTTTTGCCACAGTTCAGTCACACGCACTTTTAATTGTGCAATTTACATACAATTATGATGCCACAGCTGTTGGTATGCTGTAATCTTTCTAGAAGGTTGCTTTCTCGAAGTTCCAGTTAAATGTCTATTTTACATGTGTGACAGTTATATAACGGAATGGTATACTTGAATATTAATAATTACATAACGGGAATAGTATTCTCCTAATGAATGCAGTGAAAAATCACATTGGACTGTGCTGTAGTCAATGTGACAAGCATGCATTCAATATTGTGTCATTCTGGAAGCCTAGTGGGAGATTAATACCATGTAGGAGTGAATGTGATAAGTCACTGCAGAGAGATGGAACAGGACATAATCTAAAACCAGTTTAATACTGGAAAAGGTCGCTGGAATCAGAAAAAAAATCAAATTCAACTGCAACCCTTGTACTATTCCACAAACCATGCTGTTTGTTTATAGGTGTGTGTCTGGCAACTGCTTTGACTGATTTTTCAGCATCAGTCTGTCCCTGGCTATAGATTACACACACATCTGTGTATGATCATGTATTTTGTGGAGCAGAAAAGCCCATGTTAACAGGCTCCAAGGATGAGGGAGAGTAGGAAGAGGGGGATGGAGCGGTGGAACAGACAGGAAAGGCATGGAGAGAGGGATGGTTTGGGACATTGTGTGTGTGTGTGTGTGTGTGTGTGTGTGTGTGTGTGTGTGTGTGTGTGTGTGTGTGTGTGTGTGTGTGTGTGTGTGTGTGTGTGTGGTGTGTGTGTGTGTGTGTGTGTGTGTGTGTTAGTCCCCATCCTTGTGAAACCTAGTCTCCAATTGTCTCAGTTATTCCTTTCACTGGATGAAGATCTTGCTCCATCATGTTGGCCACTCAGGCACCCCCACATTAAAAGAACCCATGCACCTTCCACCTGCTCAAAATTAATTTCAGGACCTGGAGTATTAGGATTCTTAGGGGTAACTGCAGCAGCAACAGATTTGAACATCACACCACTATCATGTCCAGAAGCTCCTATGCCCAGAATGACATATGGAATCATAGAATTATAGAATCCATGCAATGCAAAGGGAGGCCATTCAGCCTATCAAATCTGCACTGTCCTCAATTCCACACAAGCCCTATTCCCATAACCCCACATATTTATCCTGCTAATTGCCTGACACTGTGCTCAATTTAGCATAGCAAATCAATCTAGCCCGCTCATCTCTAGACATGGTGGACAGGAGAAGATCAGCTCAAGGAACAAGATGGTTTCATCTGGAAAGCTAATTCTGAAAGCGAATGGCCCAACTCCACAGGGTTGACTTCACTATAAAAAAATTAACTAGTTTACCATCTCAGCGAACCACTTTGTGGAATAAACAAATACCTTATAATTCTTCAGCCTCCATGGCTTGGAAACAGTACACCACAATGGTTGATGCATATGTCTCACACTAGATGCAATAAATGATTTCAAGGGAGAATCCTACTGTAATCTTGATATTTGATGTCCCAGATCCTAAAGGCGACAAGCTGATCCTTCTTGGTGACTCCAATCACAGAATTGGAAAGGCATGATTGGCAAGGAAGGTGTAGGGAAAGCTAACACCAATGGAGTCCATTTTCAGACAAAATGTCTAGAACATGGTCTGATGATAATCAGCACCCTATTTTGTCAGACAGACAAATAGAAGACCTAATCATGGCAACATCCTCACTGTAGACATTGGCAGCTGCTTACCATTGCCTGAGTAAGGGATCACAAGGATATTTTCATCACCCATGCCACAACAGGAGCCAACACCTGATGAACCACGCAATGCCTAATCTGGCTGACTATCTCTATCAACCTGCCCAGAAACCACAGGAAAACGAGCGTTGAAGGCTCCTATTCAATCAGTGCCACATAAGGAACCTGACCATGCTCAGGAGCCATGATGTGGACGTGTCAGCGTTGGACTGGGGTAAACAAAGTAAGAAGTCCCACAACACTAGGTTAAAGTCCAACAGGTTTATTTGGTAGCAAATACCACTAGCTTTCGGGGCTTTGCCCCTTCACATAGGATGCTGGCAGTGCCTCGTCTGCCCTTAAATCTATTATAATTAATATTTGGTGGCTTCTTCACCAGGAAACATCAAGACTGGCTTCATGAGAAAATCAAGAGATCCAGGAGCTACTAACTTGTAAGTATAAGACATTCATGAACTGAAGCACAGCCAAAATTCCAAATAAAGAAAGCAGGTCTACAAACAAATAAAGGCCAATACCCCTAAAAAAAAACCTCATAACTTAAAGAACAGATGAAGGGTGTAAAGTGTGCAGGAATTACAACAACTTTTCAAAAGCCACTACATGTTTGAATTCTCCTTGGATATTTATGGCCCAAGTACCTAAAGACTCAACTGAGAGCTAAGAACAGGATGCGCTCATTAGGAATAGAGAAGCAGTCAGCACTCATTGGAAGGAGCAATTCAAGGATCTCTTCAACCGAGACTCAGTCCTCAATAATTAATACCCTCAACCACATTCCACAGCATGTTCTGCGTCACCATCTCAGTATATCCCTAGCTTGACATGAGGTTCAAAAGACCATCCGACAGGCAAAAACTAATAAGGATGCCAATGCTGATGGAATGCCCATCAAAATACTAAAATATAACAGAGAAGTGCTCAAAGTGGAGAGCATGTCAATAAGATGCATTAATCATAGCCATCCTCAAAAAAAAAATAAAATTGCATAAACATACACTCAAGAGACCAAGCTCTAATCTACCATTCACACATTCATTGAGGTTTATGAAAGAATGGGTGTTAGGCTAAACATCTGGAAGACAAAGGTTCACTACCAGTCTGCTCCCATTGCACAACAATACCGCACCCCACCCTGCTCCCCTCCAGCTATCTAGTTCCATGGTGAACCATTGGACAACATGGATCATTTCTTAAATCTTGGAAGTCTCCTCTTAGCAATAGCAGGCATCAATATGAAATTCAGCATTGCCTCCAGTATCATAGCGCAACCTTCAGCTGACTGAGGAAAATAGTGTCTGATAACAAAAATCTGTAACTTGACACCAGCTCATGGTCTACAGTGTTACTGTGTTACCTGGCCCACTGTATGTATCAAAGATATGGAAAATATACAGCAGACATCTTAAATCCCTGGAGAAATCTCACGGTTGATGCCTCCATGAGTCCTGTAAATTCAATGGCAGGATAGGCACTTCAAGTGTCCTCTCTCTGTTGCATCTTCAGAATTGAGGCACTGGTTTTTGTTGATCAGCCACATTAGGTGAGCCACATCAACCACATGCCTGACACAAGATTCCCAGTTTCATCACGGCAAGCAGTTAATGGAAAAACATTTCAGAGATGCCCTCAAAGTCCCGCAGAAAAAATGTAACATCCCCACTGATTTGTTGGAATCTCTTGCTCGACACTGCCCAAACTGACAATGGTACCAACTTTTGAATATCTCCCTCAGGCCCAAGTAGAAGCCATGTGCAAACAGCAGAAGGAGTGTATCAAAATCCGAGCACTACCTGCCCCACCTGTCTCAAACACTACCTGCCCCACCTGCGGCAGAGTGTGCAGACCCAGTATTGGAGGTTTTAATCACCTCAGGACCCACAAGCCCAGAGTAGAAGAAAGTTATCTTCAATCCCAAGGGACTGGCTGAGAGTGTTTCAGACCTCACAGGCAGAAGGAAATGAGAGTTTCAATTGCTTAGATCTTTGGTATATTAATTTATCTTTATATTTGTTTGACTTGATACATTTCTGATTGTCTTTTCGAAATGTACATACTTGCTATTTTAGTAAATGTTGAAGAAGGTATGCCCTTCTATAGCACAGTAGATAATTGCATTGTTATTTCAAAGACTAATTAAAGCTATCCACCTGTGGTGCTTATGGAGAGTAGTATAAAAAGTCTTTTTGTCTAACTGTCTCCCATGCTCTTTCCTATTTTTGCTGTTGTTCTCTCTGTCTTTGTTTCTGTTTCTTTCTGAATGCCTTTAATGTATTTCTCATTGTGCTGTCCACTTGTTTTGCTGTGTGCCTTGCAAAAGTCTCTGAATGTGACCTTCAGACATCTACATTTACAGATGTGCCAAATTTCTATTTCTAATTCATTTTGAAGACCAGAGTATGGGAAAACCTCTCAGATCGTCAATAAAGGAAATGTTTTCTCCTGGGCTAAAGGCTAGTTGGGCAATCACACTTACCAGGAAACTAAGGTCTGACAGATTTTAATGATGACGTGTTATCCTCGAAATAATCTGGTCACTTTCAAGTGCTAAAACCAGCGATCCTATCACAGGTCAATTTGTTTTTTTTTGAACCAGAGCATGTCTCATTTATGTAATCACTTATAATCTAGTCATTTCAAACTCTCAATCAATTTTGCATGTCCACTTCTATGTCCTCAGAATAGCAGCAACATTGTTTTTGCAATCACATCTGTTCCCAGTTTCCTAAATGCAGTTGTATCAATGATAGGCAGGAATACCTGAATTTTTGGATTCATTATTAATAAACTCCAAAATGTGATTTTTTTTTTACACACTAGCACTGAATATTTATTACTTTTCACAATGGAGAATAGCGGGCAATGGTCTTCCCCAAGGGTCTGTGCTCCATAAGGATCCATTGCTAAAATCTCTGCCTTTTTGATATATATAATATATCATATAAATTATTCTGGTATTGGAATATTCAATAACATTTCAAACTTTGCTAGTGACCCCTCACTTAGAAACTATGAAGATGATTCAAATTAACTGCAACAGGGCAATGGACAGGCAGTTAGAAGTTTAACACAGAAGTGTGAGAGGAAGTACTTTGGAAGAAGAGATAATAAAAGGCAATATAGATTTAATGGTGCAGTTCTAAAGAGTATACAGAGACAGAAGAACTTAGGGATTGATGTGCATATCTATAAGGCAGATTGATAGAGTTATTAACAAAGCATCGGCTTCATAAACAGAAGCACTCAGTACAAAAATTGGGTAGTTATGATGAACCTTTACAAACTTTTAGTTAGATCACCATGAATGTATTAAGGGGAGTTCTGGTCGTCCAGTTCTGGAAAGAAGTGAGAATCCTAACAAGAGTGTAGAGGATATTTACCAGATAGGGATTACAGCTATACAGTTAGGCTGGGAAGCTAGAGTTATTCTTCTTCAAGCAAAGAGCTATTTGGGGAGAGTTGGTAGAGGTGGACAAGATTATGACAAGTTTGGATGAAGGTGACAACGAAAATCTAGTCCCATTCGCTGATTGGTACAGGTGCTATGCGAGATAGGTTTAAGATGTTCGGTAAGAGATATGGAGCAGTGGGTGAACGTGAAGAAGAACTATTCCACACAGCAAATAGTAATGGACGTGTTGGGTGAAATGACTCCTTTGATGTCTCAAATAGTTCCATGACATTAAAATTATTCCTTCCAGTAATCACATTTTGGACTCTTTTTAACTTAAATCTTCGGGAAAAAAGTTCTTCAAGTTCCATTCTACATTATTCATCAGGTTGCTTTCCATGGTAAAACATTCCCATTCTTAGCAGTAACAATTATTTTTTCATCACTGTCTATACTTTGCCTTATTATCTTCTATCCGTTCTGCCATCAGATTTTGTTTTCCACAATCTACGTGCCAGATTCTGTGGTGAACAGTTTCCTTTGCCTCTAATCTGTTTGATGGGGTAAGAACTCCATCTAGCCTTGCACAATGAATGCCTATATATCAATGCTGATGAGCATTAATAACTCCAATCTGCCAAGATTTCAAAATTGAATCTATTACCTAGTTACTTCCTTAAAGTAACAAAAATATTTATTACCACTGACTTACTTTTTTATAACCACCGTGCATCCAGTTGCTATAGAAACGCTTGGGTCAAAATTAAAACAGGAGACTTACCAATGATTTGTTATATAAGAAATTTACCTTCAAAGCGATTGAAACTTTCCAGACTGCACCTCTAACGAGTCACTATGGCTGGGTGAATAGTCCATGAGAAGGTGATTGGCAGCTAGTGGCACATAAAATCCAGTTTACTTGGATTGCTAAAAATAGCCTGTGAGTAATGCCTTGTACAGCTGGAAGCTAATTTCCCTAAACTACCTTCCTTTGGGCATGTAAAGAGAAATGGTTAGACAGTTAACCTGCAGAAAGAATGAACCGTTTTTCACCCATAAATGATGATAGATTCAGACATGATTTTCTTTAATGGCACCATTCCATCTGAAATACCTTTGTCCCTATTCTAACATTCCAGTATACTATCAACTATCTCAGTTTTTGAAAGATAATTTTTCTATCAGAAATAATATTGCAGTGCAGTTTTGCTTTGATGTAATCGTATGCTTGATTTTTATACTTGAACTCATCTATGTTACCATGGCTAACAATCCTTTGATGACTTTATTAAGACATACTCATATTAAAGGGACCATTGTGTCCTGATTGTATAATGCATTTTACTTAAACTGTCGTACTCTTTGAAAGATAGCTGAGAATGAGAGATTTACCATTTGTATAGAGGTTACAGGATGTGTGGGAGTGAATTGCAAGGAAGTAATTCCACGGAGACATTCAGATGATATAAAGGCTGATTTTGTGGCCATGCTCCTAGTGCTCAAATGTACACCTACACTAATTACTGACAGCCTGACCTGATTGGATTTGATAGGGTCACATCATTTACAGAATTGCTGCATGGTTTTCTGTAGGCAATTCTGTGGCTGTTGTATCTGTGTGACAAGGATTTGGATAGGAAAGAGTAGAGCAGTTTTAAAAACAACGTTTACATTTTGCAGGTTAACTTCATGATTTGGCATGATTGGAGGAGCTCTCTGAACTCCCACTTCTGCAAAGAGATCATATAGGAGTGGCTGACTCTGAGTTAAAGCAATATTTGGAATAGAGGCGAGGTTGTAGAGATAATAGATTTGGAAGGTACTGTTGAAGGAGCCTTGGTGAGTTGCTGCAGAGCACTTTGTAAGTACAAACCCCTGTTATTGGGTACCAAAAGTTGACGGAGTGAATGTTCAAGGTGGGGTTGAGTGGATTACTTTGTTTTGGATTTTGTCCAGTTTCTTCAAAGTTGTTGGAGCTGCTCTTGAACTCTTATTCAAGTAGGTGGAAAGTAGTTGATCACATTTCAGATCCAAATCAAATAGCCCACTATATATGGGTACTGCCCAACACACCTAATTCTTCAAATGATTGAAGTTCCACACAACCTTTAAAGTATCCCCAATGCTCTTTGGCAAACTCTGGTGCAGAAATTATTCAGAAGTTAAACTAAAAATAAGAAACATGCATTACTTCTAAAGTTCATGAGAACATAAAATTTGTTTATACTTCACACTGATATTGAATTCTGCCAATGCTTTCCTTTTGCTTGGTAATTGCCTGTGAAATATCAGTGAAAGTGAGAGCTATCTATGAGTAACATTCTGACAGCTGACACATTTATTTCATGATTTTTTTTCCAAATTTTAGTTTGATGATGATGCAGCCAAAATGGAGAGTTCAGCAACAATTCTATAGTTATTCACTGTGTTTGTATTTAGCATCAGAATGGAGAAGCAGTTACAGTCAGAAATAGTCATAAATACTGGTCCCTGCTCCTTTCCATGCCTCCACTGAAAACAAGTGAGGAGCCCTTTCTTGCAGCTGATAGTTTTCCTTTAAATGGAATCCTACTGCCTGGAAACAGACATCAATGGTAGCATCAGCGTGCATAGCAGAATGGTCAAACTGACATCAGCTTAGGCAGATATGAAAGAGGTCAAGTTTGTGAATGTTACACCACGCTACTCTAATGTAAGTTGGAGGATACTATCACACCTTGCTTCCCAACTGTAGGTTAGTAGGTACTGTTACACCACTTTATACCATTGCATTATAATTGACACTGTTAAACTGGACTACATTTTTGTGTTATAGTAGACATTATTACACCATGATTATTACACTTTTGTAGGTTAGTAGACAATATTCCACCATGCTTCACCATTGTGGACATTGTTACACCATGCTACATTTCTGCGGGTTAATAGACATTGTTATACTGTACTTCACCATTGTGGAAGTACTTCTTTCCTTTGAAGACAAGTGTCTACTACAAGGTAAGAATAGTTCAATACTTAAGTCCACTGTTTCAAATCCAGAGATAAAGTCAGCTGTGTACCCTGGGTCAAGGTGATTGTTCCTTTGTGCTCATCATCTTCACGAGCTCCTGGAATCCCTACAATGTGACCTCAAACCTCCTTTCCCTGGGTAATGTACATAAACGCCTTTCCAAGTATGCTTAACATTTCATAGCAGCCTTGTCTTCACTGTCTTCATTTTACAAGGCAAGCTATGGAGTTGCGTCATTTGCTGCAGAATGACCTGCGGCCCACATCTAGATCAGAGACTGCTGTCTCTATAAAAGTGAAGTTGCCACAGCATGAAGTGTTTATCCCAACAGATCCTTCCAAACCACCCTAGGCAACATTTACCACTTCAAGCAGTTTGCATTTCACACATGCATCAAGCATATGTCAAATAATATATTTGCAAGAGGCAATGCGTTCATCATTTCCCCTGTGAAAAAGAGGCATCAGTTGGACAGATTTTGACTGGAGTTTGGGTTTTCTGAAGTGCACGGCATCATTCTTGCCATTAATGTGTACATTGCATTTCCTCATATCAGCTCCACTGCTTATGATCTGGCTAACATTTATTCTTCAATCATCATCACTTAAAATAAATACTTGGTCATTAACTCTTTGTGACACCCTTCTATGTGCAAACTGGATGTTGTGCGCCTATTTTGTAACAGTGACTGCACTTTAATTTGCTGAAAGCACTTTGGGATATCCTAAAGTTGTGGCATGCAATCAATATTTAAATTTGTCTTTCCTTTTTGCTTGAGGGTGTAGAAAGGGAATACGCCCAATTAATTTTAAGGTGGTATCTGATACCTTAACCATGATAAAGCTTGTCACAATTGTATCAATGACTTGTATCTTTTGCTGGAGTTACTGCGAGGTCATTTCTTTTTGACATGGTGCTTGCTATCACTTGGGCAGCCATGTGATGACACAGTTATCACTACCACACATTTGAGTGTCAAATTGATGATCCTATTAAAGCACATGCTCCATTGTTTGAGGGCATCCACTCACCATCTCTTCATTTGTCTGAGCACAGAACAGTTTGTATTGATGGAGTTTTAGATTCACATTTTGATGATAGCTAATGATAATTCCCTTTGTGCAGTTATATATTGGAACCTCAGTTCCTCAACAATAACTACAACCAGGAAACATTGATTTCTTTTTTCCCCTTTCCATTTTTTGCACCAATTTCAACAGGTGATACGAATAGTGCCAACATTACTGCAGTCAGATGAATAGTCCATTTGTGCTTTCTACCTTTGTTGCATCACTTTTTCCTCATACGTTTATTGCTACAATTAGTAAAGGCAGAAGTTAATGCACCAACAGCTTTAGTTGTGATTATTGTTTCTGTAGCATCGCAGGATACTTTTCATGCTGTCAGCTGCTTCAGGTGACGACCGTGTGGTGTACCAGGTCTGTGTATGTCAGAAGCAACAAATTCGGCACTATGCTCACATTACACAGCCCGAGTTGAGATTTTCCTGGAAATGAAGGATGGATTAGTAAATTTGCGGATAACACCAAAGTCAGAGGAGTGGTAGATAGTGAAGAGGGGTGTTATAGTTTGCAGAGAGACTTGGACAAGTTGCAGAGCTGGGCCGAGAGGTGGCAAATGGAGTTTAATGCGGAAAAGTGTGAGGTAATTCACTTTGGCAGGAATAACAAATGTGTAGAGTATAGGGCTAATGGTAGGACTCTTAATAGTGTTGATGAACAAAGGGATCTTGGTGTATATGTGCATAGATCCATGAAAGTTGGCAATCAAGTCGATAAGGTTGTTAAGAAGGCATATGGAGTCTTAGCTTTTATTAGTAGGAGGGATTGAATTTCGGAGCCGCAACGTCATGTTGCAACTGTACAAAACTCTAGCGCGGTCGCACTTGGAGTATTGTGTACAGTTCTGGTCCCCACATTATAAGAAAGATGTGGAGGCATTGGAGAGGGTGCAGAGGAGGTTTACCAGGACGTGGAGGGCAGGTCTTATGAGGAGAGTCTGAGGGATTTGAGGTTGTTTTCGTTAGAAAGAAGGCGGCTAAGAGGAGACCTTACTGAAACATATAAGATGATTAGAGGTTTAGATAGGGTGGACAGTGATAGCCTTTTTCCTAGGATGGAGAAAGCTAGCATGAGAGGACATAGCTTTAAATTAAGGGGTGGTAGTTATAGGACGGATGTCAGAGGTAGGTTCTTTACCCAGAGGGTGGTAAGGGTATGGAATGCCCTGCCTGCTACAGTTGTAGATGTGCCAAGTTTGGGGGCGTTTAAGAAGTCCATGGATAGGTTTATGGATGAAAAGGAAATGGTTTAGGTTAGAGGGTCATTGCTTTTTCTTAATTGGTCGGCGCAACATCGAGGGCCGAAGGGCCTGTTCTGCGCTGTAATGTTCTATGTTCTGTGGGCACAGGCAGATAGAGGGGGTAATGGTGATGGATGGGCATGGGACGGTGATGGGAACAGTGTTGACATCATTTACAGATGCACTGGCTTTCTTTGCTGCATATTGCTGAACTTGGGGGGAAAAGAATCAAGGGTGAGTCCCACATTTGCTGATGGGATCTCTGATCTGCCTGCCCTGCCAACTACTTAGTAACTCAAAGATCAAGGTGCTATTTTAAAAGACAGTACCTTTAAGGAATTCACCCTCGAATGCTTCTCACAAGAGGTCAAACTCTGCACAGACAGTGATCTAAGCCAGGAATTGAACCTGGATTCTTGGCGCCGTGAGACAGCAATGTTACCCTAAACTGGAATAGTCCTGATTGTTACTTCTAAGGAATTCATGGAAACAAGGACTATCTGTGAGGATTGGAAAAAAAGATAAAAATCTTAGCTGAAAAGAAATAGTTTGGGGGGGGCGGGGAATGGGGGAGGAGGTCAACCTGCCTTCTTTGTAGGGAAAATGCTGGAATTCCCTTCCTGGTCTGAATGAAGGTGGAGTGAATCTTTGGCTAGTATTGCCTGATTTGAGTCAAAAGCCAAAAAGATTCCAGCAAGTGCAGCTCTGGCTCTGAATTTTCGGTTAATATCCAACGGAATATTTGTATCTGGTTGACTGTATGTGTCATGAGAGCCCAAAAACTAGTCTAGGATTCATCACTCTCTCAGTTGGTATGAGGATGGTTATAGATGTGGGAGTGTTCATGTTAAGGTCTGTCAGGCTGCTAATCAACCTGTGAATGCTTACAACACTATACAATATTTTCCAAAGGAAGCACTTGAAGGTATGAAAACAACAATGAGTTGAGGTGGTTTTGCTCTGATTTGTGCGTGCTGTCAGAACCTATACAAATGCACATAACTATAGCAAGAAGGCCAAGGTCAGGGGTGCAAGCAGTGTATTTAAATCTTGCTTCACTGCTCTTCCTCTGAGCTAGAATATAGTCAGTTTGACCCAAGTGTGCTCCAATAGTTAATTCAACAGCTTTCTATAAGCAGTGGAAAAAGACAACAGCTAAAGTTCAAAAGGGATGGGATATAGAAGATAGCTGGAAAAAGAAGTTGGAGATCAAGTACAATGGCTTACCACAGAGGAGAAACCATATCATCACAGCAAATAGTACAATTATCCAAATCTGCAATCAACCTTCTGCCCTATGAAAGAGTTATTTTATAGCTTATGGGACAACTTGAACATTGGAGGTGTGCCAAAGATACACTGAATTTAGATTGTGAATTTAACCTTGATAATGCAATCTTGATTATTGAATTTTATTATGGTGTACATTGATGCTGAGACCCAGCTAAGTAAGATATGATAATACTTATAATTGAATGCATTTTTCTCGCAATAATTTAAATTATATTGATTAATTTTAAGTATTTTAAGTATTATTTTACTGTTTTCTCTGACATTGAATTTTATGATGTACTAACCATATATCATTGATGAGTCAAATAAAGTAACATTAGTAATACAGCTATGCATCAGGATGTCACCTGTATCAGAGCAGCACAGTAGTTAGCACTGCTGCTTCATAGCTCCAGGGATCTGGGTTCCATCCTCAGCTTGGGTTACTGTCTGTGTGGAGCTGCACATTCTCTCTGTGTCTGCATGGGTTTCCTCTGGGTGCTCCAGTTTCCTCCCACAGTCCAAAAATGTGAGGGTTAGGTGCATTGGCCATGCTAAATTGCCCATTACTTGCCTGGAATGCATAGGTTAGAAGGATTAGTGGGATAAATATGCAGGATTATGGGGATAAAGCCTGAACATGATTATTGTCGGTACAGACTCGATGGGCTGAATGGCCTCCTTCTGCACTGTAGGGTTTCTATAAAGATCTGACTCAGTCTTGCTTATAAGCTTCAAGCATATAAAACTTGCATGCAACTTAGTTTTGTATTGTAGTTCTGCTATTGGTAGGAACTGGAGGTGGTGTGGGATCATTTTCAAATTAACTGGAGGCCAATAATTATCCTTTGAGTTACTGCTTGTGTAGATAGTCTTAAGAAGGGAGTTCTATTCCCCAAGGGAGAAGAACTTGTTGCTGTGGCAAAGAAGATATGGTCAGAGATGGCTGAAGGGATGAACAGCAGGAAGATAGCATTCCATATCTGGATTCAGGTAATGTTTTAATCAACTAAGTCACATAGGGAAGATAAGCACAATTGCATTGGCACTTCCATGCTGCTCTGCACCCCAATTCACTTTGTCCTATCATGTGTAATCCATCACACTCCCAAAAACATATCGTTTCAAGGCATTTCCACACCTTCCCCCAGATCCAACCATCATTGCCGCTCACCCCAATATTCAGATGATGTGATATAGGGTGGCAAGGTGGTTAGTACTGCTGCGTCACAGCATCAGGGACCTGGGCTTGATTCCCGGTTTGGGTTGTTGTTTGTGTGGAATCTGTACGTTCCCATCATATCTAAGTGGGTTTCCTCTGGGTTTCCTCCCATAGTCCAAAAAATGTGCTGTTTCGATGTATTAGCCATGCTAAATTCTTCCTCAGTGTAACTGGACCGGCAGCTAGGAGAGGCACTAGGGCATTTTCACAGTAACTTCATTGCATTAATATAAGTGTACTTGTGACACTAATAAATTAAATTTAAATTTAAACTTTTATATCACCTCATTCAGCTCACTGAATTCTCAGTACACATCCTCAGAAGAGGCTGTCAAATGTCCCCTCAAACGTATGCCTGTGCTATTTGTAATGCAGCTATCTGAAAGTCACCCTCACCAAATGCACTGCATGCCATACGAGATCTTAGATCTGTTATGACCCCTTGCAGGAAAAGAGAGTGCAAAATGCAAGAGAAAGAGAGAGAGAGCATTGAAGGTACCAAGGTTCAGAATTTACTTCTGCCTTCAATCGACATTGCGTAAAAGAATAAATCATGCTGACTTGATTTCAGGACCGAATAAAATTTGATCACATTAATCATGTGACATTTCCATTACTAAATCATCTCTGTTCCTCCTCTCCTCCAGAGCCATCATGTGAACAGCAGCTTGTGCCCTTGGCGGATGGTATTCCTCAGAGAAGCTGCTTCCATTGGAATATATACCACCACAGGACAAAATCCTGCAGGCACTAACTCTGATATGGGCACTTGGCTGGATCTTGGTAAGAGAGTTCTATGGGATCTCAAGTGGTGAATGACACTTCATAAATGAGAATGAGCAGGGAGTGGCAGTAAGGACAGATATGGAGAGTTGTAGAGTGAACTATCTTCAAATTCTGCTCAACTGGATAGAGATGCTGACCATCAGGGGCCACCAATGTAAAGGAGAATGATCGAGGCTGAGAGATAAATGTGCAATGCACTGAAAGAGCTTTCAGGCAAAATTTGCACCATGACAGAGAGCAAGGAGAAGTCCTTGTGAATTGATGTTGCGGTCATTGCTAGTCTATCTTCCATGGGTAGAGAGACCTACTCCATGGATCATGAATTGTTGCACTCTAATCAATCTGTGCATCCCCTAAACAGCAGACATGTAAATTATGGATGCTAATATTCCTATCATTTTAAACAGAATGATGGATGTGACGGCTTGATAAGGTGTCACTGAATTCCCCCAGCTACTGTTCCACAGCGAGGTAAGAGGGATATACCTCTGTCCCAAAAGAGGAATGGTGGTGAAAGGAAACATGAATGTAAACATTTCACTCAACGTATTTCAACAATTCTGCCATCGTTTTCCTTCAGCCAATATTCAGCATGCTGCCTACCCTCCAATTTCCAATCTGATCCATCACGGCTGCAAGTGGATTGGTCTTTGGCATAGGACTCACAGGCTCCAACATCCAGAGATTGTTGGCCATGTACATCTCAGGAATGAGAGCAGAGATCAGTGTAGCCAGCCTCTACGTCCGCTGAAGCTGAAGAGCATGTAAATGGAGGAGAGAAACAAAGGGAAAAGCTTTGTAGTTTACTGAGGTTATTTACATTGGGTGCATCTTAAGTTTATTAATTTTGTTTATTTAGTCACATAACATTCATTACTTTGTGTCACTTTTGCCATTTGCTGTTCTTAGAGAGTATCGACTCAAGTTGATTGGCGACAAATGTGAAGACATGGATTGACAGAGACCAAAAGGTTCACGTGCAATGGATGGGTGATTGGTTACAGGATTATTTTGTATCAGTGGGTGACACAGTGGCACAGTGGTTCCACTATTGCCTCACAGCGTCAGGGACCCAGGTTCAATTCCCGGCTTGGGACACTGTGTGTTTGGAATTTGCACATTCTTCCCGTGTCTGCATGAGTTTCCTCCAGGTGTTCCAGTTTCTCCCACAGTCCAAACATGAGCGTGTTAGGTTGGTTGACCATATAAAATTGGTCCTAGTGTTGGGGGTAAGCAGGGTAAATATGTGAAGTTGCGGGAATAGATCCTGGGCGAGATTCTGGTCAGTGTGGGCTCAATGGGCTGAATGGTCCCCTTCTGCACTGTAAGGATTCCATGAACATTCTATGGTGATTTTAAGTGAGGCTGGTGGGAATGAAGTAGTGGGTGTATGATAATTATTTTGATCCATCATGAGTAACTAAATGTTATACCTATTATGATATCCCTGGAATCCCAAGCAGCAATTTATTGGGGTTGTATTTTCACTTTCCATTTCATTATTCTTCTTCCTATTGAAAATCTGCTCAGTTGAAGCGTATTGAGTAACTTAATTTTTCCTGTATTTGTATTTCTCATTACTGTACCATCATGAGCAGAATACAGCACCATGATTATTAATTATTCTAGGGATCCTTGATGGATTATCTACGAAACACACCTTGAGAATATTGGCGACTTGTTTAGTGACACATTTGATGGTCATATGTCTCTCGACGTAATTTTCTTGATGTTTATTGCTGGAGTTCCTCAAAGCTGTCAGGTTGTCCATGGATATCCTTCATCTCCTAGTAATAACCACTTAATCCTGGTTTTCCCTTTCATGCTTGCTCCATGGAACTTCTGTGGAGTAAAAACAGCCAAGAAAACGTGCTCTAGCTTGACAAACTAAAATGGTGATCTACAGAGTTCCACCAGATTGCTTTTACGGAGAAATTTCACAGAACATTATACTCGCAGAGGTTTTATTTGTGAACAGTAAGTCTCCTTCGGGAGATTTGTAAAGCATGACAGACAAATTGTAAAGGGACTATGGAAGGAACATGCTTTATTAGCTTCTCGCCATTCCATCCCTTCTTATGTTCACAACAATTTCATGTTTCCACAACAAATCCTTTGGATGAGCACTGCCATGATTGAGAGGAACTGCAATTAAGGTTGAGATAGCACAACTTGAAAGAAGTGTCTTTCTGATTTGTGTGCACATAGCATTATGGCTCCTTTTCATTTCTCTTATTGTAGAATTATCATACACGAAAGCAGTAGAATCTTTCAAGCACGTAAGCTCTTCCTTTCTTTTGAAATGAGCAGAAGAGTATTAGAAAACATAATAGGAGGGTAATGGTCCCTTAAATATTGGCATTGTGTGCAGCCATTCTTCAACAATTCTGCTCTCTGAAATGGAAATTTCAGCACCTGAGTCTGGTGGAAGCCAAGTTATCAGCCAAATAAAATATCAAAATTATGTTGCTTAGCCACATTGTGCAATATTTTGGTGTCAACTTATCACTTGTGTTAAACTTCAAATTAAGTTTTTTGATTTTTAATTACTTCTGGAATTCAAACAGATAACATTAAAACCATGCATTTGTAATGCAATACAACTCTGTACCTGAGACAATGCCTTGAGGTCATTAGCAACATCAGAAAACATTGGAATTGTCAAGGATTAGCCATGGAAGTGACAGTAAGATAGTAACAAATGATATTAAAATAATTCTGATTACTTTGATAACTTTATGTATGAGGGAGGGAACACAGTGGAAATCAAGCTTCATATCAATTTGCGGAGTTGGGGAGGATGGGATCAACTACAATAAATTGGGAAAAAATAATATTGAAAACTTTCTAGTCTGGAACTCTACTTTTTGGTTATACCAATTGTCTGGAATTTTTTTTGAGGAGGTCTAAGTAAATCATTGTCACTTGATTGTTTGAGTGTTGCGACAGACTGAAAAGGCATAGGCTCACCTGAGCTATGGAAACATCATAAACTGAGTGGCTCTGTAAGCTCACACTAGGTTTTCCTTCTCTGTATGGTAACCCTCCATCAGCTATCATTGTTTACACTCAGTTTATTTGCTGTGATAACTTTGAGCAGGCACAAACATTCGCTGGGTATAGATTGCTTTCAGTTTTAAACCATCAACATGGTGTGTAAGAAAACAGTAGCAAAACATGAATATGTTATTGTTTACAACATTGAAAAATATAGAAATGATAAAGAAAGTAGGTAAAAATGCTTCAGTGAAAAGATTTTGTGAGATATATTGTGTGGGTGTCTCAACAGTTTATAACATCAAGAAGCAGCATGAAAAAACTATTCAAATTATCTACTAAAGGTGACATTATTAAAGGAATTCATAAGTCTCGACAATATGCTGTGTGAAGGTTCTGGCAACATGGTCCTGATGTGTGGGGCAATGCTTATGGAAAAGGCCAAATAATTTCATACTGATTTGCGAATGAGTTCTCTGTTTGACCACTCTGAAGGTTGGCTGTAAAACTTTAAATATAACCTTGGGATTAATTTCAAAGTTGCCATTTAAAGGCTGCTAGTATGCAAATCTCTGTTAATAAAGAGGTTACAAACTGGTATGAACTGAATTTGTAAAGTTAATGGAGGATAAGCAACTTAGTCTTGAACAGATATACAATATGAACAAGAAGGGTATTTTTCTGGAGGTATTTGCCACACATATGCTTGCTGGTGCAGAGGAGAATTTGGTGTAGTTGGAAAGAATCAAAACAAGGTGACCGTGCTCTCATTTGCAAATGATGCTGGATCACAGAAGTGTAAACTTTTGGTTATTGATAAATGTGCAAAGTCTCATGGTTTTTAAAGGCTTTGCAAGGTCAGCAAATATATGCGAGTCACCCTGGAGATCACAAGCAATTTGTTTCACAATTAGTTTATCCCTCAGTTCATGCACACTGCTGTAAATTGGGATTGGTTGTGGATTGCAAAATTGTGCTCCCTTTGGACAATTGTTCAGCTCTCCCCCCACCCCCCACCCTCCGCCCCACTCCCACCGCCCCCCTCCACTCCCATCGAACAAGTAGGAGCTGACAATGAATTCTCTACATATTTAACCCTCTTATTGCACATTTTTAATTCAGACCAGAGAATTATTACATCATTAAAATGCCACAGCAGAAACAGATTTTTGCTGTGGTACTAGTCATTTCAATTCTTTTAAGAAGGCTTTCATTGTCAAAGATGTTGGCTGGAATTCTCCAGTCTGGTATCCCCTGCTATTGCTACCAACAGGAACAGAAAATTTGGTGCTCAGTCAAATCTCCATTCACAGCAGCGGGACTGGAGAATTACAGTCACAAGCGAGACCGGTGAATTCTAACCATTATTTGGAGTATTGCAAATACATGGGTCAAATACGTTGAGAACTGTTGCAAAGTTGAGTTTATGAAGTGGGGATCTGATGTTGATAAAGATGTAAAAATTGCTGGCGGGGAAAGACCTTGCAGGATCCCTTTAAAAGCAGGTGTTTGTTTTAGCGCTTAGAGGTTTAAAATACAAAGTACACAACAAGTCAAAGCTGAAACATTTGTATCAAAAAGTCAAGCAATAACCTTAACAAAACAACCTGTTGTTTTTTTTTAATTTTGCCCAATCAATTTAAAGCAGGCACTCAGGGTCTTTCAGGTCAAATCAAGTAGACAAACTCAAATTACATTAGGACAAAGTAAAAGGGGTAGCTCCCCAAAAGGAAGGAGAAATAGCCCAAACAAATACAAAAGTACAAAGGAAACTTAAGACACGTCAAATCAAAATGTGATCGTCTGGGTCTATAATGCACCTCAGGTCCTGCGGTGCCCAGCGGGCACGGAAAGCATCAACTGTGCCTGCTGACACCACCTGCTCCCTCTCCAGGGACACCTGGCTGCGAACGTAGCCCTGGCAGACGGGCAGGCAGTCAGGATGGACTACCCCCCCCAATCACCCACTGCCTGCACCTATTGATGGCCAGGCCCAGGAGTAGGTTCACGAGGAGGTTAGCGTCCCAACCCTCCCCTCTCCGCACCAGGTATCCGTAGATCAGGAGCGTGGGACTTGAAGTGCAAGCAAAGTGTTTGAGAAAAAAAGCAGGCACTCAGGAACCCATAAATTTGACCAAATTGGACCAATCCTGTTGTAGGAAAATTGATAGGTTATCACACATATGAAAGAGAGTGAAAAGGGAAAAAAAATGAGAGATAGCAACTGCCACTTCTCATGTCTTGAGATGCAGTGAGCAGCTCTCCACTCTGTCAGCTTCAGATACTTGTTAAGAGAATGCACCGTCTAACCAGTGAATGATACCAAATCAGAAACAGCTTACAGAGAAATCAACCAAGAAAATCCAGAAGGTTCCAAATGATACAAAACCTAATTGTAAATTTTTTGAGAGTGACTAAATTCTATTTTTTTTTTGTTTATGGATGAGCATTGCATTTATTTGAACAGCATTCCAGTAGAACCTTATTTTATTCTGTATGTTATTTGTTTAGTTAAAGTCCCCTTTAGTTAAATCAATAAATTGTTAAGTGTTCATATAAAGTGAGTGTCAGGTATTTCAGTTAGTTAACCAGCAGACATTACTGAAGAACAGTCCACACACACTTTTAACAGGTTACAAGGTGAGGTATCCCTCTTTGGGGGATTCAGCGTTACCAGCGTTACAGCATAAGCCCACATATGCACAAAGTGTTAGAGTTGCAACGTTTGAGGGCTCGGGTGAGGCAGCTGGAGCTGAGATTGGAAGATATGTTTTTAGTCAGAGAGAATGAAGGAATAATGAATAGGGACCATTGTCCTGAGGGGACCCCAGGGCCTAGGAGGAGGGATGGGTGGGTTACAGATAGGAAGTGGAAAAAGAAAAGGAGTCACGGCATTAAGATCACCTCAGAGGAGGCATCCCAGAATATCAAGGGTAGGGCAAAAGCTGAGGTAGAGAGGGCAAGGGAGGGGGATCAGAATGCCCCGGAGGACGGCAGGAATGTGGGATGTGAGATAGTGGTGGGGGATGGGAAGGTCAAAGGGATCGACAGGCAGTTCTATGGGCAATTGCGGGACTCCAGGATGGTAGTCTGCCTCCCTGGAGCAGGGGTCCAGGATGTTTCAGAGAGGATAGAGGGAATTTTGAAGGGAGGAGGTTCTAAGGCTGATGTAATAGTTCACGTAGGAGAGAAAGATGGAGGAACAAAGTGCAGGGGGGACATACGTAGGCAGTTCAGGGAGTTGGGGGCTCAGCTGAAGTGTAGGGCCTCCAGGATGGCATTCTCTGGGCTGCTGCCGATGCCTGGGACTGATAGGGTTAGGAATAATGAGGTACTCCAATTAAATGCGTGGTTGAGAGATTGGTGTAGGGCAGAGGGTTTCAGATTCATAGACCATTGGGAAGTCTTCATGAGGGAGGGGCATCTATACAAGAGGGATGGGGAACAGTTGTCTGGGAAGGGCACCCATATTTTAGCTGGGAGGTTAGCTGGAGTGTTTCGGCAGGGTTTAAACTAATATGGAGGGGGGGGTGGGGAGACAGAGGGAACTGGGAGTGGGAGAGAGATGGGTGACAGGGTAAGTCCAGAGGGTAGGAAGGAGGATCAGAGAGGGCCTGAGGGTCTTCAGTGCATGTGTTTTAATGCGAGGAGTGTGACTGGCAAAACAGATGAACTGAAGGCAATAATGTTCACGAGGAAGTTAGAAGTGGTGGCGGTGACTGAGACGTGGTTAAAGGAGGGGCAGGACTGGCAATTGAATATTCCAGGGTATAAGTGTTTTAGGCATGACAGAGGTGGTTTGAAGAGAGGAGGGGGAGTGGCGTTATTAGTTAAGGATCACATCATAGCAGTGCAGAGGGAGGGTGGTATGGATGATTTAGGAATTGAGTCGCTATGGGTGGAGTTGAGGAAGAGGAAGGGAGAGGTTACTATGTTGGGTGTGTACTACAGACCGCCCAACAGCCCGCGGGCCGGGGAAGAAGGGATATGCAGGGACATTTTAGATAAGTGTAGGAAGAATAGGGTGGTTGTAGTGGGAGATTTCAATTTCCCTGGGGTAGATTGGAACATGCCCAGAGCGGAAGGTGCGGACGGGGAGGAATTTGTACAGTGTGTTTTGGAAGGGTCCTTGGAGCAGTATGTGGATAGCCCGACTAGAGAGGGGGCTATACTGGATTTGGTTCTGGGGAATGAGCCAGGGCAGGTGGTTGACGTTGTAGTAGGAGAGCATGTGTCTAATAGTGACCACAACTCTGTCTGTTTCAGGATATTAATGGAAAAAGATGAAGCCTGCCTTAAGGGGAGGGTGTTAAACTGGGGGAGGGCTAGATACAGCCAGATTAGGCAGGATAAGGATACCGACTGGGATAAGCTGTTCGAGGGTAGGTTGACGCTGTACATGTGGGACTCTTTCAAGGGAAAACTAAAATCTTTGCAGGAAAGACACGTGCCGGTAAGGAGGAAGGATGGGAAAGGTAGGATTAGAGAACCGTGGGTTACTAGGGATATTGAGGACTTGGTCAGGAAGAAGCGGGAGGCGTACGTTAGATCTAGGCAACTGGGGACAGAGACAACGCTAGAAGAATATAGAGAGTGTAGACGGGATCTTAAAAGGGGTGTCAGAAAGGCAAAAAGGGGCCACGAAATGGCTTTGGCAGGTAGGATTAAGGAAAATCCTAAGGCATTTTACTCCTTTGTAAGGAGCAAAAGGATGGTTAGAGGGAAGATTGGACCTCTCAGGGACAGAGGAGGGGAACTATGCTTAGAGCCTGAGGGAATGGGGGAGATCCTGAATGAATACTTTGCATCGGTATTCACGCGGGAGAGGGGCCTGATGTCTGGTGCCGGCTTTGAGAAATTTGAGGACTCATTAAAGGAAATAATCATTACGAGGGAAGAGGTGTTGGGGCTTTTAGGCAGCATAAAGATTTATAAAGCTCTGGGGCCTGATGGCATTTACCCCAGGCTGCTAAGGGAGGTGAGAGATGACCTTGCTGGGCCTCTGACGCAAATCTTTGTCTCTTCTTTGGACACAGGTGAGGTCCCAGAGGACTGGAGGATTGCAAATGTAGTACCGTTGTTTAAAAAGGGTCAGAGGGATAACCCAGGGAACTATAGGCCGGTGAGCTTGACTTCAGTTATAGGTAAGCTAATGGAGAGGATCCTCAGGGACAGGATGTATGAGCATCTGGAGCGCTGTGATCTGATCAGGGATACGCAGCATGGCTTCGTTAAGGGGAGGTCGTGCCTTATGAATCTAGTGGAATTTTTTGAAGAGGTGACAAAAACGGTTGATGAAGGACAAGCCGTTGATGTCGTCTACATGGATTTCAGTAAGGCGTTTGACAAGGTTCCTCATGGTAGGCTGATAGAAAAGGTGAAGGCATATGGGATACAGGGCCAAGTATGTAGATGGATTGAGAACTGCAGGTTCACAAGTCTCTGAAGGTGTCAGTACAGGTGGAGAATGTGATAAAGAAAGCGTATGGTATGTTAGCCTTCATAGGAAGGGGTATAGAATACAAGAGTAGGAGGCTGATGTTGCAAGTGTATAGAAGGTTGGTTAGGCCTCACTTGGAGTACTGCGTCCAGTTCTGGTCGCCATACGACCGGAAGGATGTGGAGGCCTTGGAGAGAGTGCAGAGGAGATTTACCAGGATGCTGCCTGGTATGGAAGGGCTGTCTTACAAGGAAAGATTGAACACACTGGGGTTGTTTTCCCTTGAAAGATGTCGGCTGAGAGGGGATCTATTAGAGGTATATAAGATTATAAGGGGTATAGATAGAGTAAATGGTGGTAAGCTTTTTCCACCATTAGAAATGGATAGAACGAGGGGTCATGGCCTTAGGGTGAGGGGGGCTATGTATAAGACGAATATTAGAGGGCAGTTTTTCACACAAAGGGTAGTGGGGGTGTGGAATGCACTGCCGAGTAAGGTGGTGGGAGCAGGCACGCTAGGGTTGTTTAAGGGTCTCTTGGACAGCCACATGAGCGGTCTGCAGATAGAGGGATATAGCAGGACTGTCTAAATATCTTATTTGTTTCCACAGGCAATTCGGTCCACCTTGTTGACCAACAAGGTGCATGCATTCGGCAGGTCATGCGAGGGCTGCTCTTGGGTGTTGCTTCAGGAATGGCCTAGTGCTTCAAGTCATTAGTGTATGCTTAAACTGGACCATCTGATGGGCAACATGACAGCTCAGAGACTATCGCTGTTGCTGTGCAGACACATGGATTTGGGCCTGTGTCTGCGGGAGTTTGCGCGTTCTCCCCGTGGTTGCGTGGGTTTTCTCCGGGTGCTCCGGTTTCCTCCCACATCCCAAAAATGTGCTCTTAGGCTGATTGGGTAACAAATTGTCCCTATATTGGTCCCTATGTGGGAATCTTACACAATAGGCATAGCCTAAAGTCATGGATATGTCATTAAGACGTTAGGACGGCGGCGTGGGCTCGTTGGGCTGAAGGGCCTGTTTCCCGTGCTGTGTTGCTCTTTGTTCTTTGTTCTCTCAAAAGGGACATAACCTCTGCATCGTAACAGAACCTCGCAACATGAATGGCGTAAATTGTCTCTTGTTACTAAGTTTAATAATGAGGACATGGGAAACCCAGAGAAAGGAATTTCAAAAAACAAGATTATAATTCTGCAAAGTGGACCATTATTGAACCTGTCTAAGTGGGAGTGACTTTTGAAAATAATTACAAGGTGAGATTTTCAAATGTGGGGACTTAAACAGTCCCCACATTTGTGAGAAAGATAACGTTTCAGTGACATTGGCTGGCTCACAACATGACAAACATCTGGGTGAGTTGTTAAGACATCCATGAAATCTGTGCTGGTTACACCTGTCATTTATTGTGAAATGGTCTGTGCATGTCAGAAAGAGAAGGAAAAGATTTTAAGCTCTCTGAGAATAAAAAATACAAAGCTCCTGCAACAGAATTAGATGAATAATCAATTGGAAGGTTCAATTAAGTGATCAGTTTCACTAAGGTGCCACTGGAAGACTGAGTTTAAGGATCTCACTTGTTTGCTCTGCAGTTAAATAAACAGGTTCTAAGTATCTTCAGGAGAAATATGTGTCAAGTGAGGAACGTCGAGTGAATGCTCAGGAAATTTACCAGAACAAAGCCATTTGCAGCTGTGCCAGTCCCAAGCGAGAAGACTTATATGTCAGGCTAGTGGTAACTCTTCCCTTGTTTATGTGTCTGTAAAAATATTGCTGGGGTAAAGAAACAGTCGGAATTTAATCATCTTCATATATTTGTATATCGATCTTTCCAACCTTATGTCTGATATGATAACATTCATTTTTCTTGTTTAAAAAATATTTCACTTTTTCTATTAAATGTTAACCAGCAGGCTCCTATGAATTTGTTCAGTAATGTTCCTCCATGGTTTCTAAAAACAAGTCACTTTCTATCAAGCCAAGTTTCATTCTGGAATGTGACTTGTCCAGTATTAACAGTAGCTGGGATCATAATAATTGCATTGACAGTTTAAAGTGAAAATTACCTCTTTATTTGAAGTATTATTTGTTTGTTAGTTTGATTTTTAATGTAAAAGCTTTAAAAAAGTGAAATATTTCCTTTGATTAGTTCCATTGATATTGTAGGGATTCATTATTTCTGTTCCTGGGAATCGTCTTTCTTGTGGTTCTTATTATATGTATATTGTGTATATGCATGCTGTGTACAGGTGCATGAATTGCCAACCAAAGTCATGAACCATGCAGTCAGCAGAGTGTCTTTGTTACCAACTCTCCACCCTTTGGTTTCCTGTGGTGGCTGAAATACAGCTGACACAGCAGATGGCCACAGAATGAAGGCATCATGACTGCTGTCAGGATAGCAGACATTAAACTGCATGGTGTGCTACCTATCGCTATACATCAATTACACATTGAGCGAATGGGATCATCTTTGTTTCCAGCATGTGGTTGGATTGACAAGAATGATTAATTCCCTTCTATAGAAAACAGGGGAGGCCGAGTCACTGAATATATTCAAGGCTGAGCAAGAGAGATTTTTGATCAACAAGGAAATTAAAAGTTATGGGGTACAGGCAGGAAAATGGAGTGGAGGTCACAATCAGTCCAGCCATGATCTTATCAAATGCAGGCTTGATGGGCTGGTCCTACTCCTGCTTCTATTTCTCATGATCCTTTGATCTGATATAAAGTGGAAGGGTCAACTCTATTATACCTTCTTCATACCCTTTGTCCATCCACCAACCGCTGTCCCCTCACCGCTTAGCCTCTATCCACCATCCTCAGCCAGAAGCTGAAATGCAGCCTCTTCTCTCAATAGCGCAAATGCAGATGGTGTACACTCATTAACAAGTTTTGAAATCTGGATGGTGCTGTCCAAGATCATCTCAGCAGTTACAGCAAAACTCGACACAGCTTACTTGTACTTTTGCTCAAGCCACAGGGGTTGCACCATGTGGGAACGGTAGGAAAAAGAAGAGGAAAGCTTTGTATTCACAACAGGGTACGCACAGAGGTGTTGAAGAAAACACGGTAACTTGCCTTCTTGGTTTCTTGTTTCGGAATCTGAAAGTGTGAATTGATGGACACCAATAGGGTATGTGCAACGGATGATTGGGACAGCTTTGTCAGAGTGAGATTTGGAGAAGAAATGGTTGTTACATGGGTTGAATGATGGTAGCTGAAGTGCCATTATAAGGAAATGTTTGGGCATCCCAAGCAGCAGAGTAAGTGGTGATGCTACGTTGGGGTGGCAATCCTCGTTCTCCTTTTGTGAATTCCTCTTCCTTATTCTTAACTGATGGAAATCAAATATCAGTAGCCAGCGGAATGTCCACATTACACGATAAATAGGAAATGCAGTATCAGATTATAACAGTTAAAGAGAGTAAAATATAAGACAAAATAAAGAAATGGAACCAATGTGTCAAGCCAAAGTATTGCATCTAATAAAGACCCTGGAGATAAATTTAGCTCAGTGGCTGGGTTTCTATCTGAACATCTACCTTGCAATCCATTGTCTTGATATGGAAAATATCATAGAAGCTTAAGTGTTCTCCACTATACAATTTATGGTGACAAAGCAGAAGCAGAATGATTCTTGCACATATGAGAAAAAGTTGCTATTGACTTAGTGAAAAAAACAGAGTAGCTAGTATGACACGAAAGGATGTGATTGATTTCCCTAAATTCATTGTTTTGCAACTGCATAATTGGAACAAAAATTTCAATATTTGCAGGAACTATGATTATATGTATGTGTATTTTTGTATGCATATATATATGTATAATTATATTGGGGTTTGGACTGCCCTTTTAAGAGTAAGGGTCAGGTGAACTCCATGCTATTAGCTTTGCTCAGGGTGATATCCTGTGGATAAACCTGACTATGTGCAAATCTTCAATAAACAGCTCCCAGTATTGAAATATTCAAGCTTTCCTCATGATTCTTTATGCTGCTCAGTCCACCCAGGGCATACATAATAGGAACAAAAGCTGTTGGCACAACGGAAATACATCAGCTCCAATAATATATGTTTAATAGTTTTTATTTGATGAAATTATGTCAATATCATGTGCACCAAGTTCAATTAATCTTATTAAGTTTCAAATTATTGTAATATATAAACACACAGATTGGCTGAGAACCAGTAAAAAAATGTACTGCATTCATCTCTTTCTGTGTCACAATAGCAAGAAAGACAAAATGTAAATGGATTGTAATATATTTTAATAGAAATATGTCCCTCTGTGCACACACACAACTCCATTGTCTCTGGCCTGTTATTAGTTTCCCACAATTGTCACAGCTGGTGAGCAATGACTGCAGTTTGAGTGTTGTGCAGCAAGATGAAGGGGGAATTGCAAACGGAACTGAAGGATCAAATTCAAGAAGAAAGGTATTGAAGGATTAACTAAATGTTTTTTAGAGCAATGCAAAGAGCATTGGGAAATTCTTTTGGAATTTAAAGTGTATGCAGCCATTAAAAATGTGAATATTGAAATTATAGAAATGTGTCTGTCAGTGGGTGATGCACAGAAGGTGGAATTAGAATTGTTTCATGCTGATAGACCTTGGAAATTACATGGATAAAGTTATCTGAATTGTAAATTGGAGTTTCCTTTTGTTTCTATCCATCTACAATTTTGAAACCAATTTTAATTCTTCTCAAAGTATTGGTTCCTGTTATGGGGTACATTCGGTAATGCTGCACTGCCAGTGTGGAGTCTCACTAGATGAAACCATGAATTGTAGACATGTCTCTTATCACTGTTGTGATAATTCCGTTGCCTGAGTTCCCAAGGCCCTGTGCAGTGACTACTGCATCATTGAATTAACTCTGTAGTTAGCAGACAATAGTACTTGATGCTTCAGGCACTTCATGTAGATAACCATACTTTATATGTGAGTTTAGACTCCTATGCTCTTTTGTCTTATGTCAGCTGACATTTGTCTATGGAGGCCTCCACATCAAATCCATATCCAATGGAGTCTTGGTCAAATGGTGCATTTGTAATTGGTCAAACTACACATCAAACGTTTCAACCATATCTGATCGCGGAGAGACAGGAAAGTACTGAAATGCTAGAACCTCCACTATCTATTATGACAGAGAAATTCACTGCTTCTATCATTCAGCTACAGAGGCTAATGTTGATTTCACAGGGGTAACCAGCTTCTACCCTTACATCATTGAAGAATGTCATGTAGACACTGTGGGTAGCTGCCTGCTGGGCTGTCTGCTCTGGAGAACCAATATACATGTAGTAGCACCAGCATAAGTCCAATATTGATGGCATAGTGGCACAGTGGTTTGCACTGCTGCCTCATATGGCCGGGTACCTAGGTGTGATTCCCAGCTTGGGTCACAAAACAATTATATGGAAGAAAGTTGACTCAAGGAAGTCAAAAAGCCTACAGTGTTCTGAATTTATTTCTGTCCCACTGGTGCTTTTGTATCAAGAGAGAAGCATTTTGATTACCATTTCACTGGTTTGAAGGAGTTGTCAATGATTGGGCTAATGCACTTTGCTCGTACCTAAATTACATTTGCCACTGGCTTAGCACTGTTCTTTGTGAAATCATCTCTGTAATTAGATATTACCCGGGATTACACATGCCAATGTTTGGGACTAGGTGATTCAGTGTTGTAAATGTGAGGAAAGCTTTTTATGATATTCTTAAGGAGTGTAGCTTTGCTCCCAATAACTAAACTTGAAACTGGACAGGATATGGGATGGTGAGAAGCAGAATTAGAAAGAGAAGCTGTGAAGGGCACAGCAGTAGAAGATAAATAGTTGAAGAGAGATAACAAGTATTAATTATGAAAATATATGAAACAGTGAGACAGCATTATCTACAAATTGTACAGTAAAGTAGCAAATAATAATAGGTGATACAATTTTCTTCATATCTGTGCGGTTTTTCTATTCTCTTCAATATAGAAGATAATATTAGCAGCATTTCTACTCTAGCTCTGAACCGAGATTGGTTGTTCATCCCCAGGGTGAATGTGAACAATTATTCAATGATTCTGACTCCCCCTTGTCAGCCCCAAGATTTGTTGCTGCTGTAGCTAAGATTTGCTACATTTTTGCAGTATATTCACATCCCATTCATTGCATTTAATGAGGCACTATCATTTATTTCACCATTACTAATGTTCATGTTCTGAAGCTTGTTTTGAAATCCATTCAGTCGATGACAGAACGTGCCCCTTGTGTCTCTTCTCAATGTGCGGCATCATGCATTATTAAACAAACAACTTCATTTGATCGCATTTGGAAATTTGTACGCTCTGCAAACTGTAGATATATTTTCTACAACTTTACTGGATTAGTGAAGTAGTAGATATTTTCAAACAAAGCATGAAAAAATTGGTTCTGTAATGTTGCTGCAGCTGGCACTAGTGAAGCCAGAAGCTCTGGAGTGGGGAGCGCAGTGCTTCCAGTTGCTTGTGGCAGACTTGTGAAGGATGCTCATGTGGAGTGCTGAGTGTGCACCAGAATCTTTCCAACTAGCCACATAGTGTCATGAAATAGCCCTTATGTTTGATTTGATGCCTGTATTTCTTAGCATATCCAATTGTCACTCACTGACAGGTATGCTTTTTGCTGCAAAGGGAGTCCACACTGGTGTTATTTAAACAGCTAGGCATCCAACTTGCAGGTGAGGTGACTTACACTAAATTTGCAAAAATTAGAGCTGGTGTACAATGCCATAGAGATCTGAAAATAAGGTTGAAGATTTTAAAATCAAGGTGTTACTTATAGATCAGTCTGCCCAAAAATGATGTACAAACAGGACGTGGTGCTGGGTAAAACCCAAACAGCTCTTGCAAAATTTGTGGAAATACCATAGGGCATTTTTAGGGGTGTTGTAGTCCATTACTGGATTTTAGACCTGAAAAGCAGAAGAGTAGAAAGAGTAGCAGAAGCTGCAGGAGGCATGGGAGTTGCAATCGCAATGGCTCTCGGACAATGGGAGCTGGAACAATGGCTGCAGAGAGAGGAGGTTTGTGCCTTGGGGAATGGAAGAGAATAAGTCAATTCATCACTCCAGATGTCCATCAGCAACTTAGTTCCCGTCAGATGGATCCTTTCACTATCATTGCTCACCACTACGCTCTCAAAGCCAAGGGATAAGCCTTTCCAATGGCACTCACATCGCACAAAAAAATGAAAAAAAACTATCCCAGTTTAATTTGCAGCTATCCAGTCATGGTCAGAGAATTATCTGCAATGGTTTTTCTTCTCACTCCCACGCCATCATCTCTGGCATTCCCCAAGGATCTATTCTTAAGCCTCTTTTTTTTTCTCATCTGCATGATGCTTCCCTGCAGCATCATCTGAAATCCTGGCATCAGTTTTCACAAATATGCTGACAATGTCCAGCACTTTGCCAATTTCCTTGATCCCTTTTCCATTGCTAAGATGCCAGACTGCTTGTCCATCATCCAGTACTAAATAAGCAGAAGTTTTTACCAATAAAATATTGGGAAAAGCAAGCCATTGTCTCTAATCTCCTTCACAAACTTTGTCCGCTAATCATTGACTCCACCTTTTTCCCTGGGAACTGTCTCAGATTGAATCAGACTCTTTGTGATCTTTGTGTTATGTTTGTCCTTGAGATGAGCTCCCTACCACATATATATATCTCCAAAAATGTCTATTCCTACTTCTATATCATTCCCTGACTGACCTTGTCTCAATTTTACATCTGTTTAAGCTCTCACCCATGCCTTTGTCACCTCTAGATTTGATTATCTCAATGGACAGTGTTGAACATTCTGTCAAAGTAAATTTGATGTCATTTAAAACACTGCTGTTTGGGTTTTACCCAGCACCACATCCTGTTTCTACATCATTTTTGGGCACACTGATCTATAAGTAACACCTTGATTTTAAAATCTTCAACCTTATTTTCAGATCTCTATGGCATTGTACACCAGCTCTAATTTCTGCAAATTTTGCAGCCCCACAATCTCCTGAAACTGTTGCACTCACAAATTTTAATCTATTAAGCTATCCTGATTTTCATTCCATATCATTAATAACCTGGTTCTCAGTTGCCTAATCACAATGCTGTAGAATTCCCTTTCTAAACCTCACTGTCTCTCTTTCATACATTCCTTTTTCAAGTTGTACCTTAAAGCTGACCTCTTTGTCTACAGAAACTTGGGCATTGGAGCCATTATCTCCTTCAGTGTCTTGGTGTCCAAATTTGCTCTATGATGTAATTGTGAAGCAGCTTGGAAAGTTTAAGCATGTAAAAGGAGCTATATAAATTAAAGTTGTTATTGTTACATATCCCAACGTTCCATTCATTTGCGATGACCCATTACAATGTACTCTCGGCCACAATCCTACAAAAAGCAATGAACAAAAATTTTCCCCAACTTACTTTGATTTGATTTGATTTGATTTATTATTGTCAATGTATTAGCATACAATGAAAAGTATTGTTTCTTGCATGCTGTACAAACAAAGCATCCTGATTGTAGAGAAGGAAATGAGAGTGCGGAATGTAGTGTTACAGTTATATATAGGGTGTAGAGAAAGATCAACTTAATGCTAGGTAAATCCATTCAGAAGTCTAATGGCAGCAGGGAAGAAGCTGTTCTTGAGTCCATTGATACATGACCTCAGACTTTTGTATCTTTTTCCCAATAGAAGTGAGAATGTCTGGGGTGCATGCATTCCTTAATTATGCTGGCTGCTTTGCTGAGGCAGCAGGAAATGTATACCGAGTCAATGGATGGGAGGCTGGTTTACGTGAAGGGACTGGGCTACATTCACGGCCTTTTGTAGTTTCTTGTGATCTTGGGCAGAGCAGGAGCCATACCAAGCTATGCTACAACCAGAAAGAATGCTCTCTACGGTGCAGCTGTAAAAGTTGGTGAGAGTCGTAGCTGACATGCCAAATTTCTTTAAGTCTTCTGAGAAAGTAGAGGCATTGTCAAACCAAACATGCAAAAGCGCAGGCTGGCATTCTCTGACCTTGCCTTCAGAGGGATTCTTTGGTCCCGTTGCTTTGAATGGAGTTTTGGCTGAGTGCCACATTCTCCGTTCTCATTGGCAGTGATAGTGGGGTGTACGAGACTGAGGAATTCTAGCACAGTCAAAATGAATTATTCAGCTCTGTTCATGTTTACTTGGTACATCTTTCTCATTTGCATTTGACTGTCTTAGCATCCCCTAAGTGATGCTACCATAGTGGATGCAGCATGACTGACAGAAGGCCATTGACATTCGCTGGTGAAGAATACAGTTGATCTTGCAGGACAATGTTGAACAGCTCTGGACTTTGGATGGCGCCATCTAAACATGTACGGCAACAGCCTGGGCTGATGAATAACAACAGTATTACTGGAGCAGCAGTGGGAGGAGCATGATGGCTGTCATCCTGAAAAACAATAGATATGTGCTCCATGTTTTCACTATCACCACAGGGTGACACGTCAGCAATTGCAGTGATCCACTGCAGCACAAATTGCTGGACTGCCTGCATACCAGTCGCAGCACTGAGACCATTGACAGCAGTGTGAACCTGTATGGTAGCGAGCATGGATCTCATCATCTCTGTCTGAGCTACCACTGTAGCACTGAGTCTTTAAGTGGCCTCCAGCTGTGCTGTCATGAAGGCTGAGTCAGGATGGCTGAATCTGCAAGTGCTATTGTAGAGTTAGCTGCTACTGCCACAGCTGAAAGAATGGACCTCCCAAGCTCTGTATGATTCCCTCCACCAAACTGCAACCACTTTTCTCCATTCTCCCAAGCAATGACTTCTGTTGCAAATCGATTGTAATTGACTCCAGGAAAATGAAAATCAGCAGTTTCTTTCATAAGCAGCTAATCTGCAATATCAGTTTTACACCAGGATAGGTTGTTGAAGAGCTAATCGCAGAGACTGAAGGAAATGCTCCCCTAACGTGACTAAATCTTTTGAAAGCAGGAAAATAGCAAAGAGATTTTTTAAAATGAAGAGACAGGGAACTGAATTTGTACAGAAAATCTCCCATCTTACCTCTGCTTGGAATGAGGTCCAGCTCATTTTAAGGTACCTGGACATCTTGTCTATAAGAATGATTTTTGTTCATATTTAAAGGGACAGATAGGACAGTTTCTAGAATTTATAGAAAATGTTCATACCATTTGATCTCGATTTGTGAATAATGAGGTATTCAGCTTGGAAGAACAATTAACAGGGTAACATGTGCAAAGATGACATTCAAAGCTATTAATTTAATGCCTCAGTGCGCTTTGTACATGATCTACAGAAGTAAGGAAAGGGGATGAAGTAACTGAGCCTCCACTAGATCCTCATCCTTCTCAGGTTAATGGGGAGGTCTAAATGTGCTTTGCAAGGGAAGTGGAGCAGCTATATTCCACATCTGGATAGTGCTCTTAAGGCATTCCTGCTGTTGACACTGTCTGTCAACCCCTCTCCAGTAGCTATGATGCTAACTGAGTGGCCAGCATGTGAGAAAGATGCTGTCAATAGACCTTCAGGCAGATAAGGGACAGCTGCAAACGTAATCGCAGAACTGGATACAGCAAGATCAACGGCCAGCCAACTGTCCAGCTAAAAGCGGCCGAGCTTTCTGGAAGCAATCGGAAGCACATTCAGAAGAACATCTTGATGCACAGAGTTCACAAGTGACTTGGCACTTGTTAAGATCTGATTGGTTAGTTTCAATGAATGTATTTCACAGTTACTGATTTTGCATTTGCTGCTGCTTTGTCAGATGTCACCTCTACCTCCATACCTTCAGTGAGTTGTGAGTGTAAGGTAGGTTGACTTTGTTCAGCTCCTCAGTTGTCAGTGTCCATGGAGAGGATGGGTGCTAGATGATTATGTGTGAGATGAAGGAGGCAAGCTCCAATCATTGAAAGGGTATCAGTGTTGCAGGAATTTGGTGTAAATGAGATCGGCTTAAGTCTCCCCTACACATGCCTCAGTCCCCTTTATCTCTGCTGAAAGGGGCTCACCAACCTGACCAGCCACCTCATCTCCCTCCTCCACATATTCCTCATTGGATGTGGAGTGTCAGTCAGCTTTAAGATGATAAGACATAAAATGGAGAAGCAGAAGTAGGCCGTTTGGCCTATTGAGTTTGCTGTGTCATTTAATAAGATCATTACTGATCTGATATAGTAATCTGGTTGTATCGCAGCTTGGTATGCCTCCTGGTCTATCCAAGACCACAAAAAATACAAAGTGTTGTGAACGAAGCCCAGTCCAATATGCAAACTAGCCTCCCTTCCATTGACTCTGTCTACACTTCCCACTGCCTCAGAAAAGTAACCAGCATGATCAAGAACTCCACACACTCAGGACGTACTCTCTTCCACCTTCTTCCATCAGGAAAAAGAGTCTGAGGACATGTACCAACTGATTCAAGAATAGCTTCTTCTCTACTGCCATTTCGACTGGACTTACTTTGTATCAAGTTGACCTTTCTCTACACCCTGGCTATGACTGTAACACTACATTCTGCACTTTCTACTTTCTTTCTCTATGAATCGTATGGTTTGTCTGTATAGCACACAAGAAACATTACTTTTCATTGCACACTAATACATGTGACAATATTAAATCAATTCAAATCTCCACTTTCCTGCCTTCTCCCAATAACCCTCACACCCCTTTCTGATTAAAAATCTATCTCAGCCTTGAACATACTTAATGATCCAACCTGTACAACCTGTTGCAGTAAATAATTCCACGGATTCACTATCCTTTGAGAGAAACAATTCCTCCTCATCTCTGTCTTAAATGGAAGGTCATCTTACTCTGTTCCTGACTCTCCCACAAGGGGAAACAACTTCTCAGCATTTACCCTGTCAATTCCCTTGAGAATCCTGTATGTCTCAATAAGGTCACTTCATATTCTTCTAAACTCTGAGTACAGGCCCAACTTTATCAACCGCTTTTCATAAGAAAATCCCTGCCTACCCAGGATCAACATGTTCAACCTTTTCTGGACTCCTCCAAAGCCAGAAAGGGGACCTGGAAAAGCTGTGGCATAGGAACTGTTGAAGTATGTGAATGTCAGAGGCACATACCTACATAATGTGGTCTGAATGGTCACAGACCAGTTGAATGTTTAAGGAATGGAATCCCTTCCTGTTGATGAAGGATCCTTGTTGCTTCAATGGGAGCCTTGATGCACCTGGGGGAATCCAGCAATGAATCTCTCTGTGTGGCTGTCAGAGTCCGCCAGGACTGCACGTAGTTACCTACTCACTTGGACGAGGTATTGGTCACTAACTTGATGCAGAGATGAGCTGTTGCCTGGCCCCGACCCCACTCATGTTCCCAGTAGAGCCTAGAATGAAATGGATATGTAAAAATTCAGTTCAATGTTGATCCCCCATTCAACAGGCATTGGGAGTCCACTAAGGCCTATGGGTCACAGCTAATCCTGCATATAAGTTGATGATAGTGGTTAGCCCTACTGCCTCACGGCACCAGGGACACAGGTTTGATTCCCAGTTTGAGTCACTGTCTGTGTGGAGTTTGCACATTCTCCTCATGTCTGTGAAGGTTTCGTCCAAATGCTCCATTTGCCTCCCACAGTCGAAAGACTTGTGGGTTAGGTTGATTGGCCATTCTAAGTTGACACTAGTTTTGACAGGATTAGCAGAGTAAATATGTGGGGCTACACGGATAGGGTGGGATTGTTTTTGGAGGAGGCCTGTTAGGCTGAATGGCCTCCTTCTGTACTGTGGGGATTCAATGATTCTATGACAGCCTCCCACTACAACTGAAGTCTTCATTAACATTGTGCTCTGTCATCTGCAGATAATGAGGCAAGTCCAATACTTTCTCAGTCACAGGCTCTTCTTGATATGCCTACCTGCTGCTGACCTCCTATGCACCTTTCTGCAGCTTGCCCAGCCAGAGACACACCTCCTTGGTGCTTCTGCTGTTGCTTGATGCCTTTAATACCTGATCCTCCCTCCCTTTGCACTGCTTTCCCTCCCCACGGGTGTCCAGGACACTGGGTATATGAATTCCATGATTGTTCTCTCCCTGTCTCGTGAGTTGCTCTTGGATCAATCTTTGGAGCACTGCCTCTGTACTCTACTTTGAACCTGTGGCAATGAGACCCTCGCTGAAAACCCAGTCACACAATTAGCTCCCACTACTACTATGAGCCCACCAGCTGACTAAACTCCCACCCTCACAGGCCTATCACTGTAGGCCAACAATAGCCTCAACTGCCCTTTCTCCCACATCAGGTCAACTCTGAATCAAGAAAATACATCAATATGGCTGACCTTTGGAGGTGGTTCTGAGGCCTCACTTTGATGTCACCTACTTTAATTTGTCAGAGATCTGGTAGCCATTGCCCCTTGCACCACTTATTAGATGCCAAACTCTGTATTAAATATTTGAACTATTGTCTATTTGCTCAGTGAGTGTCATTGTCTTTCTAGTATGTCATGGTGGCACTGCCATCCTGGAGCTTTCTTATTACTGGTAAACTGTGGAAGATGCCACATCATCATCTTGATCCAATGTGTTTCCTTCTAATCTTTTGTCATCCTGCCTTCTATCCCTCCAAACCAAGTGCTACTCACCTCATTAATTATGCAGCTAGCAATTTTGACACGAAAGCCACAGCAGGCTGGAAGCCACTTGCCCTGCCGCCATATTTAAAAGGCACAGATATTCATTTTTGCATAGCACCAGGGCTCCACAACACTGAAATGTGCAGGAGACACAGCCCCAAGGCTCAGCGATGCTCATTGGAGTCCCTCCATACGATCATAGGGGACAGGAGAGACACACTATTTTTCACAGATGGGAAGAGCAGGAGGCCTACCTGACTCACCTGAGGCCAGCCTGGGAAGATGTTGCTAGAAATGTCAATGCCAGAGTGCAGGAAATGCAAGAATGTCCTGATCCATGTCACCAGGGTAAGTGAATCCGCCCACCTGCATTAAGATTGGAGTGACCAGGTTGGAGGCGGGTTAGGGTTAGGATTAGGTTTGACATTTTTTAAGTTTTCATATCTTTCCCTGCCTAAACTTACTTGTTAAAATTCAATGAGCAGCCATATAGGGTTAGAAATCCTACTCCTGCCCCCCAACCAACCCCCACTCAAAACGACACCCTGTCATTTATTTCCCTATTAAAGTGGTCTTTTACAAATCATGATGTATGATTCAATCAATATAAATTCTCTTTGTAGGTTTTAATTGTTCCTGGTCGCAATTCTTCTGTCTGACTCTCAATGACATTCTCTAAGAATCCCCAGATTGATAACCTGGATTAATCAGTGGCCCCCTCATCAAATCCCCCTTTTCCTTATTTACACGTTTGCTTTTATCAAACAAACAAATAAAATTACTTATAAAATAATTATGTTAATAGCTAATTCTCTAAATCTGGACAAATGATACATTTGGCTAAGTAAGGTTATCTGCCAGAGTATACATAGCATACTGATTAAAGTTTAAAGATATTGCAGTATAACCAAAGTATAGCAAAATTTGTTTGGTAATTACATACACTTAGGTTTAATAAGAATATTAAGCAACTGAGAAAAAGGAAAGATTTGCAGTTATAATAACAATTTCAGAATGACTCTGTTGGAGTGAAATTGAAATTAAAGAACACAAAATGGCACAAAAGCAGGACCAAAACAATGAGTTTTGATAATGAGATCAGCCATTGATGGGAACATACTCTGTGTATAACGATGTGATAACTATCAATGTTCGTATTTGTCTAAGTATAACGATATGCTAACTGTCAATGCCCATATTTCAACATATAATGATGTGCTAATGGCTAATATCCGTACTGTCCATTATCTAAAATGTATGAAAGATGCTCAACTACCATTGTAAAGTTGAGAAGGTGACTGTGTGCACTGCGGAAAGCCCAGCGCATCTTCCAAAGCTTTGTCTGATAAAACTGTGTGTTGAATCTCTAAGTCTGACTCCAAGTGGCGATTTTCCCACAAAAAATTGGCATAGTTGGGCAGGATCTCACTGTTGGTGAGTTGGATCGGTTGGCCTTGATTGGCAAAGTGGGGTAGAGATCATTGAATCTGTAGGAGTCAGACTGAGTTAACAATGCAGTTTACAATAGGTAAAAATTAGGGGAATTTATGATATACAAATGAGTATTCATTGTTAATGATATAGAAATAAGTATTGACTGTTTTTCGTGCTGATCGACTAGAGGACAAGGAAATGCCTGTCTCAAATGTATAGACTTAGACCAGTTGTTAAGAGGAGAAATCTCCCACACGAAGGTCAGGACCCTGAAGTGTGTGTAGAGGCACAAGGGCACTTAGGATCGTGAAACCCAAGTGGCAAAGGTCATTTAATATCAAACTCTGTAGTGGTGAACAAATGTAGAGTTTGCCACCTGTTTGCATGAAATTGTATGTGGTTGTGCACTTGTGTATCACATTGTAAAGTGATGCAGAAAAGGAGCTGATCACTTTGACCTAGAGCCAGACTCCGATGGAGAAAATACATTGCCAAGGAGATAATCGTGGCTGTGAGTTTAAATAGAAACCCAAATGTTTCTAGAAAATCACATTGCTAAGGAAGTGGCTCGGGGTAGTGAAGTCCGTGAGATGGCAGATAGTGAAACTAAGTGGGGACCTGCAGGTTCTCTCATTATAAAAATATGACAGACATGAGTTAATTAAGAAGATGGAAGAACATGGCTGGATTGTTTCTCAGGCCTTAGAACAACAGAGATAGTGGGTAAATAGAGAGAAGAGAGACAAAACAAAAAAGGCAGGGGTATTATTAGTACATCAATTAGCAGGACTAATTGAACAAGTAGGTGCCTCCACTAAAAGGTGGAGCTAGGATAAGCTTAAGATTAAAAAAAATTGGAATCCAGAGTAAGAGAATTGGAGAAAAGGAATTGAGTATCAGAGGAGAATCAATGAGGAGGGAAAACTGTTCTTCTACCTCCTTATGAGTCCACACAGTAGGGACCAACCACCCTCCAGAAGAGGAAACGCTAGAACACAATTTGGTGCCAGTAAGCTGAGGGGGAATGGATGTGCAGATTACAGCAAATTACAAACCATTCACCCCAGGCAAAAGACAACAGATAATAACCTTCCTGGTTATTATCCAGGAATAATAACTGGATTATTATTCAGTTAATAATAACTGAATAATATTAGTTTATTATTAAACTAATAACTACAACCTAGAAGTGCGAACACAATATTTTGGGAAGAATCAGATACAGTTTGGGTAGGACACCAACTGCATCTGAGGGATATGCACCAACTGGTTAGGGCCACATTTCCAGCAGATAAATAGAGGCAGGTAGCTGGAGTGTCCGCTGTTCCCACAGCACAAGATACAGTGGGGGATGTTGGACACATGTAGTAGCTCTAATAGATGCCCAACAGGCACCCTTCACCCTGCTTAAAACAGAAGTCCAGAGAGTTTTAGGAAAAGATCCTACTAATTGGAGCAGAATCACAATGATCAATCAACAAAAGGGGGAAGGAGCTTCTGAATACAAGGAATGGTTGTTCCAAGTATACCTGGTTGTTGTTGTTTGTCCATCGTCATCAATGAAGACCTCGACACTATTAGTCATTTTGACGCTGGTTGCGGTATGTCTGAAGATGATGTGGACAAGGCAGCGCCAGGTTTGGGTGGTTTTATGCCAGCATTTCCCAAGTTGTCATGTCTACGTCAAGCGACTTCAAGGAGGCCTTGCGTGTGTCTTTGAAACATTTCTTCTGCCCTCCATGTGAGTATCTTCCAGCAGAGGGAATTTAGATAGGACGGAATGTGCTGCCAAGTAAAGTGGTGGAGGCAAGGCACTCTGGAGTTATTTAAGAAATACTTAGATGGGCACATGAACAGAATGAGAATGGAAGGATGTAGAAAACTGATTTAAAATAGGGATCATGAGCCTTGGGAGTTCCTGGGAAGTGTGTAAATAGATGATAATATTGATGTACTTGTTTTTATCCTACAGGTGCTTTGGTCCACCTTGTTGCCTAACAAGGGGCATACACGCGATAGGTCGTGAGAGGGCTGCTCTTGGATTTTTTTCGAGAGTATCCTAGTGCTTCACATCATTAGTGTACGCTTGACCTGGACCATTTGATGGGCAACACAACAGCTCAGTGACTATCGCTGTGCTGTGCAGATATATGGATTTGGGCCTGTGTCTGTGGGAGTTTGCGCATTCTCCCCGTGCTTGCGTGGGTTTTCTCCGGGTGCTCCGGTTTCCTCCCACATCCCAAAGATGTGCTCTTAGGTTAATTGGCAAAACAAATTCTCTCTAAATTGTCTCAAATTTGGTTTTTAATCCATAGATCCATAAACATAGACAGGGATCACAGGTAGAGGTGGGAACATTGGGGTGGCGGCGCAGGCTCGTTGGGCCGAAGGGCCTGTTTCCCGTACTGTTTTGTTCTTTGATCTTTGACACCAGCCTTGACCAAAGTGGCCCTGGGAACATCTGCAAGTAGATTTCACAGGGCTACTACCACACTCCTACGGTAAAACCTATTGTCTGGTGGTTATTATTGACCAGTTTATCAGGTGGGTAGAAGCTTTCCCTACTACAAATTGTACTGCTACCATGGTGGCTGGAATATTGGTGGGGGAAGTAATCCTTAGATGGGGAATACATGTACAAATTAATTTGAACCAAGGAACGCACTTCACTGGAAAGGCGATAAAAACAGTATGTCAACTCATGAGAATAAAACAAAAATTCCATATTCCTTACTTTTGGCAGAGTTCTGGATTGGTAAAACACATGAACAGAACCCTTAAGAGTGCACCGGCCATAGTCATACATACGTTAGGAGAAATGTGGATAGAAGTATTACCTATTATGTTAATGAGGTTAAGAGACACGACAAACCGTACAACTGGGTTAACCCTTTATGAACTGATGACAGGAAGGGCGATGTAATTACCAGAAAGCAGTACAACAGATCGGCAGATGTAGGTCCACTAAAAGACAAAGTTAAATGATATGTTTTGGAACTAAGTGCCAAACTAAAAGGGATGCGTAAGTTAGTAAAGGATAATCAGGAGGAAAGAGGAGCACAGAAAGAGCTTGAAATGGTCTCTGAAGTCCCAACAGTGAGAAGTCACATCCTAGTAAAAACATTACCTGTAAAACTAAAATTATACAAAGAAATGAATACATGGTATTAAAGTGATCAGTTCCCCAAAACATTGGGAGAGATGTAAAATGAGTAGCTAATTAGCTATAACCTATCTTATTGCAAAATCTTAAAGAGCAGGGGTGGCACAGTAGCATAGTGGTTAGCACAGTTGCTTCACAGCTCCAGAACCTGGGTTCGATTCCCAGGTTGAGTCACTATCTATGTAGAGTTTGCACATTCTCCTTCTATCTGCATGGGTTTCCTTTGGGTGCTCTGGTTTTTTCCCAAAGTCCAAAGATGTGCGGATTAGAATGATTGGCCATGCTAAAAATTGCCCTTAGTGTCCTGAGATGGCATAGGTTAGAGGATTAGTGGGTAAATATGTAAAAATATGGAGGTAGGACCTGGGTGGGATTGTGGTCGGTGCAGACTTGATGGGCCAAATAGCCTCTTTCTGTAGGGACTCTATGATTCTATGAAAACAGGTGACACTACAAGCAAGATTAACTGATGTGTTTGGGTTGGCAATATAATCTTTGGAAAATTGTTAACATGAAGTAATAAGATTGACATTTGCCTGTTGCGAACATGTCGAAGATTGCATATATAATTGCATTACTCTATGTTGTAGCAATTATGAAATGGTCAGGACTAGAGGATAACTTATTCTGCAAGGCTCATGTACATTTACATGGTAATTGAAGTGTGCTTAACCCCCTGGCCCAGTTTGTAGAGGCCCAATTTGTGGCCACCCCTGGGTGGACCCCCCATGACTTATAAATGGCCGATACATCAGATGCATTCTGTAAAGAACAAATAGGCAAATGTAAAAGAGGTATACAGAGAAGATTTGTGGAACTTATAAATCCCACAGATCTTGTATGCAGGAAGCTCCAGGGAGTGGGAGGAAGAATATGCTCTGGTAATGAAAGCTACCTGTTTTCTTCTTGGATCAGAGATGGGGACATGCAGATATAAGCCTTGGTCCCCAAGAATGTTTCTTGTGTACAGACACAGTGTGTCCGCCAGCACTATGGATAAATAGAGGCCAGTTTATTTTTACCTGTAACGAGCAAATGTGCCTGAAGATAACCGCAGAGAGACCAGACACACAATGCTGCTGTTGTTGGTCTGTGGATTATTAAATCATAATCCTGACCAAAAGACAAAGTTGTTGGAGTGAAATCAAAATGAAAGGATACAAAATTGTTACCTGGCACAGAATGGACTCTGGGAAAAGACATTAAGGTGCACTGATTTGGGTACAGACATTGCACAACAAGTTAAAACCTGTTAGTGTTTAAATTACTGAAGGAAATAGATCAGACCTTGAGGCACCTTGAGATAAAAGCAGAACCAAAACAATGAGTTTTGTTAATGAGATCAGCCATTGATGGAGGACATAAATGCATAAATGTATCTACTCTATATATAATGAGCTAATAGTCGATGTCCGTACTTGTTTACTTAAAGTAAAATGATGTGCTAACAGCTAATGTCCATACTGTCCATTATCTAAAATGTATAAAAGATGTTCAACTACCATTGTAAAGTTGACAAGGTGACTGCGTGAATTGCAGAAAGCCCAGTGCTTCTCTCAAAGCTTTGTCCCATAAAACTGTGTGTTGAATCTCTTAAGTCTGACTTCAAGTGGTGATTTTCCCACAAATCCCAAAGCAATGAGTTAGTAAAGAAGAAGGACAGTTCAGTAAACACAGTTTAACACATGCTGCTTAACTTGTTCCCTGTATTTGTATCCTATACAATGCTTCACAGTTAGAACCAACTGAGGAATACCTGAATATAGTTACATGTGTTTCAGTTCAAAATGCCATTAGAAAATAGGATAATGCATTGTTTGATAGCACTCATCAGGTAATGGTTTTCTTTTTAACACTGTTTGTATGCCCATTCAGGTAGCCTTCAATACAACTTCTGTTCTACTGTACATATCTTTCAAATCGAGAGCTGTTAGGAAAATGTAATGTAACAATAAGACCCTGAAGCTTACAGCTTGATACTTTCCCTTATAACTAAGGTTAGAGGACTGCACTGCCTACATGTATTGTGCACTATTCTTGCTTTCATTGATCTATTGCATCATCACTACCAGTGATGTGTATTCCTTGGACACCATGAAGCAGTCTTGTTCAAGTTACAAAGAAGTCTTTATTCACAGTGTTGAACTATGTACATAGTTACAGTATAGGATAAAGGTACAGAGAGGATTCCATACTAGGTTGTTTCATGTTGCTACTACCTCTAGATTGGCTTAGCAGTAGGTAAAACTAAAGTTGATTTACTAGTCACAAATAAGGCTTACATTAAAACGACAATGAAGTTACTGTGAAATTCCCCTAGTCATCATAATCCAGCACCTGCTCTGGTCAATGTACCTAGCCAGTATATCTTTCAGAATGTGGGAGGAAACCGGAGCATCCGGAGGAAACCCATGCAGTCACAGGGAGAACATGCAAACTCCGCCCATATAGTGATCCAAGCCAGGGATCTAACCCGGGTCCATGGCGCTGTGTGTGAAGCAGCAGTGCTAACCACTGTGCTACCGTGCCGCCCTCTTCAACCTCTCTTTACAACAACCTGAGATCCCTATCTACTTCAAGAAGACAACCATCATCCCAGTGTCAAAGAAAAGCCAAGCAACGTGCCTTACTGAATATCATCTGGTGGCTCTGACATCCATCATTATGAAGTGCTCTGAAAGGTTAGTCATGGCATGAATCAGTTCCAGCCTCCCAGACTGCCTGGATCCATTATATTTCACCTATTGTCTCAACAGATCCACCCCAGACCCCCATCTCCCTGGCCCTGCGCTCAGCTCTGGAGCATCTAAATAACAAAGCCGCCTATGTTAAACTCATATTTATTGACTACAGTTCAGTCTTCAACACCATTATTCCCATGGAAGTCATTTCCAAACTCCGTGGCCTGGGCCTTGGCTCCTTCCTCTGGGTCCTGAACTTCCTAACCCACAGACAAATCAGTAAGAATAGGCAATAATACTCCTCCATCGGTGCTCCCCCAAGGCTGTGTTCTCAGTCTTTTGTGATACTCATAATTTCAGACTGACCAGGCCATTGAGCTGATGTCAGAGCTTATCCATGAGTGAGCAGGGAACCTTCCTCAAAAGCAAAGAAGCAGACTGGTCTGATGTCATTCTGGAGTGTAGTTTTGTAGGTGTTCATATTGGAGACAATACTCGGCTTAGTAGCGAGTCATTCTGGTTAGGGATCATGAAGTAAATTGCATGAATTGCGTTGCTTCCTTATCGCAGTACAGCTTACAGGATGCTCTTAACTGTTAGGTAGAGTCTTCCTGCTGTGTGGGGTGAGGGATCTGTCATTTGGACCTGTGGTATTTTGTCAGACAGGACAATTACCCCACCCCCAGTCGTGAGTTTAAAATTGGTCACAGGGTCATTCACCAAGATGTCCATGTTATTTAACTGGATGGTTTGGGAATGGCTCAGACAATCCCTGTGTTTGTATTTGTTCCTGTTCTTGAAGTGTCGAATCACCATAGAATTGTCCACTTCCATTCATGCAACTCATAGAATTATAGAATCATAGAATCCCTACAGTGCAGAAGGAGGCCATTCAGCCCATTGAGTCTGCACCGACTTCAACCCCCCCTGTAGCCCCAGGATTTTATGCTGCTCGTCCCCCTGACACTTTGGGGCAATTTGCATGGTCAATCCACCTAACCTACACATCCTTGGAACTCCAGTCTATTTCATTGGATGGCCTTGTCAAGAGGACAGAAGTCAGTTCTGACATTAATCATGCCACAGGCAAAGCACATTGAAGGCGATACAGAAAAATTGTGTTCCATCTTTCAAATAATTTAGTGTGATTGTCTGTTTAAGAGTGAAGGAGATTTCAAGATGTTGTCACCAGTATTATAAGGACAAAAGTTTTGCATGCTTTGTATACTTGCCATGAAGTTTAAAATGACTGCAGTGGCCCATTTGAGAAGAAGAAGCATCAAAATTGCTGCAGATCAGGTTGCTGCTGAGAGTCACTTCAGTCACAATGGCTTGTTGCCAGTCAGGGATTGGTTTGCAGGGCAAGGTTCTTGCTGGCCAAGAGGTGAAAGGCAGCCAATTTGTTTCTTTAACAATATTCCTGTGTTCAATCTCTTTGGCATGATGTTTTGAACTTGGGTGTTGCATGGAGATGATGCCAAATCAGAATTCAAGCTAAGAAAGAAATGGTTCTGTCTGACTGGATGTTTTTTCCTTAAATAGCTCACAGGATTGACTTGCCTTGAACTTTAAACAGATTTCATCTCACCCTACAGGCAGCTGGCGGCTCTGTTGAAGTTGATCTTCCACTGTTATTCAATGAGTCTGTTGCGTGAACTTCACCTTTGCCTTCTTTCTGCTGCCAAGCTCTCATATCTCTGAAACTTCTCAGGTGAGTTTTCTCAGCATCTTGCTGAAGAGAATTTTGCTGGTGCACTTTTCTTGAGATTTCTTCAGCCTTTTAGAGAGAATGTGAATATATATCTCCTACTGCGATCATGACCTGTTCTGTTGTCACAACCCATGATGTATATTGTTGGAGACCATGGGCCAGTTTTGTTGAAGTCTTTGTTAACAATACTGAGCTATATACATACTTAAAGTAAAGGGTAACTGTATGGAGAGGATCCCTTGTTAGGTCTTTCATCTATCACTCGACTGATGTAACTCTCGGGTTATTTGCCTTCTTACATCACCCCAAAGGATGTACAATACTCTGTACCATTTTGACCCTCCAAATACCAGATTCTTCTGCTACAGTCAGCATTTTGGACACAACAGTATTGGTTGTATGATCAGTAAATACCAATATGAATATCCAACATTTCTATCTATACTATCGGAACTTGGTGCAATGCCTTTTAGCTCAACAATAAAACCTTGTACTTAGATGGCAGCTTGAACATAATGAAACACTTAAAGGCTTTTCACAGCAGCATTATAAAACAAAGTCTGATATTCATCTGGATAAAAGATATTCGATCAGATAGTGAAAGCTTGATCAAAGTGTTTTTCAGAAGTGTCTTTAAGCAGTATAGTGAGGTGAAGAGGAGGAGATATGTAAGGATGGAATTCCAGAGTGTGGGGCCTAGACAACTAAAGGCACAGTCACCAGTGGTGAAATGATACAATTGGGATTCACATTTGGCCAGAACTATGGGAATGCAGATATCTCAAAATGTTGTGAGGCTGGAGGAGATTACAGAGATAGGCAGGTTTGAGGCCATGGAGTGATCTAAAAACAAGGATGAGAGTTTTAAAATCAAGATGTTGTCTGATCAAGAACCAATGTAGGTTAGTGAGCACAAGGGGCGGAAGGGAAATGGACTTCACTGTGAGTTAAGTCATGGACAACAGAGCTTTTGAATACCTTAAAATTACAGAGGACAGAGTATGGGAGATGATTAGGAATAAATTGGAATAAACAACTCTAAAGGTAACAAAGGCTTGGATCAAGGTTTCCACATGGATGAGGTTTTTCACGATGTTACAGAGGTAGAAATAGGTGGTTTTAAAGATGACTCAGTGTTCTTTTTCTTACTGCAACGACAGAATCCAGGAATTAATCATGGCAAGCTCAGCTGCTGCATGGGAAATAAAAACAAAAAGAAAATTCTGGAAATAGAGTATACATTTCCCAGTTCCTGAGAGAGAAAGTCAGGCTAATGGAATAAGATACCTTGTTTAATGGGATGGGTATTTGTCAAGTGCATCTCCTGCTCCTTAAAAATCCAAAGCAAACGATCACCCTTGGAGAGTTGGTTCAAAGGAAACTGGAACGAGAATTCCAAAATTTCAGAGTTCCAATTGACATTTAAAAGACAGAAGTCACTGACTTTCAATTAGTTAGGCTACACTAAGTTAATAATGACGTATAAAAATCAACCAACTCAACCTTAATAATGACAAATTTTGAAGGAATTGATACACTAATGTGTGCCTGGAGAGTCATCAGATACAGCTGTGTAGCCTCAGGGCAATTGCTGAGCTATATATAGTATTTACAGGAGGCAGAGGGAGGAACTCCTGTCTGAGAAGGAGGCTGGAATCAGGTACAAATATGAAGAGAAACAATTCAGGGGAAAAATGTATAATTGTCCCTTTGCAGTATTGTTTAATGATAATGACAATTTACTTAACTTGATTTTTTATCAAATCAGGTGAGTATTTGTTTTGCCCTTCACAAAGTAATACATTTTTTTCATCAGAACTTTTATCAGTTTGAGAGAGGTATTTGCAATTTTTGAATGAGTAATTATGAACTGAAATAATTAAATGCTGTTAGTTTAAATGAACACACCATAATTTAACATTATTTTTAGTTTAAAATTGGATTTGTTGCAGACATAAACCTTCCAAAATTAAAATTAGATTTTCTATTTAATGATTTTACTGATGTTGAATTAATTGAATATTTTGTAACACTTTTGTCATCTGTGTTTTTTTCAACTGGGAAAATGGTCGATTTAAATGAGCATACCCTAAACAGATACAACATTTTAAAAGCATTTTATGCAGTAGATTTTATTCAGTATATTGCAAGCTATCTAATATAATGCAGGAAAAGAATGCATAAAGCAAAAATTGGGTCATGGTAACAGGAGTGTTTCTGTTTTAATAAATAAAATATTGTTCATTGCATTTCTCCTCTGATTTCACTGCTTCCTGCTTATTTTCTCTTCAGTGAACAAACTAACTGGTAAGCATTAATTTGTAGTGCCATCCTAAAACAACAGAGGAAGTGAGACATGAACAACAACATCTTGCATTTATATAGTGCCTGTAACATGGAAAGAAAATGCTCAATAATTCTGGGAGTGTTTTGCTTTGTTTGTTGCCAAAGAGTTACTTGTTTGCATTGACATGTAATTATCAAGTTGCTCATTTTCATTTTAGCTTTGTTACTTTTTGTAATTGTCAATTTCTTCCTGTTTGATACAAATCATGTCATGCAGCTGTTACATTTCACTACCAGATTCTCCCCAGACACAGCTGGTTAAGGTTGCTGTAAGCATGAAATATAATTAAACATTTCTTACAACTGCAGCAACTCTTAATGAAGGAAACTAATAACTGTTCACATAAGAACATCAGAAACAAGAGTGAAGACCATTCAGACCTTCCAATTCAACAGCATGGCTGATCTTCCTAAGCTCCCTGTTCGTGAACTAATCCCACATCCCTTATTTCTTTTATACCTTATTATTATTCATTTTAATTGAAATATTGGTTATGATATAAACATATGAACTTATGAAGCAGGAGTATGCTAGTTGGCCCTTGAGCCTGCTCCACAATTTATTAAAATCATGACTGTAACTCAACCCCATATTCCTGCTTACACTTGATAACCTTCCATCTCTTGTTAATCAAGAATATATCTATCTCTGTCTTTAAAATATTCAAAACTCTGCTTCCATCCTCTGCCTTTTGAGGAAGGGTGCTCCAAAAACTCAAGACCCTCTGAGAGAAAAAACTTTCACTCGATGATTCCTTGTTTTAAACAATGACCTTAAGTTTTAGATTCTCCCACAAATGGAAACATCTTCTCCACATCCATCTCGTCAAAACTTCTCAATATCTTACATGTTTCAATCAAATAAACAAGCCTGTCCTGTCCAACCTTTCCTCAGAAGGCAACCCACTCATTCCATGAATTACCTTATTAAATCTTCTCTGAATTGCTTCCATGGCATTTCCATCCTTCCTTAAACAAGGAAATCCCGTACTGTACACAGGATTCCAAATATAGTCTCACCAATTCCATGTATAATTGAAGAGCTCCCTTACAACTCTTGTATTCAATTCCCCTCAGAATAAAAAAATAACATTTTATTAGCTTTTCTAATTATTTGCTGTACCTGCATAATAGCCTTTTGCAATTCATGTACAAGAATACAGATAAATAATAGTGGGAAGGGTTTCACAGGGTGGAGATGGTGAGTATAGTTTTAAAAGAGATCAGTATCGGTGAAATTGTTTATTATTTAATTTCTGCTGACTTCTACCCTGTCACAGATCTTCCTCTTTGTGATATTTCTCCCTTTCTGGTGGCAAAACAACTCTTTTGCTTCTATTTTTTTTCAAAGTAGATCTAGCAATCAAGTATGCAACTTTTAAATCAGTTAAAGTTTATTTTTAAAGAGCCTGAAGTTTATTACTAACTGTGTTGCAAGATGAAGGTCAGCATGCCTTGCATCACATGTACAGACTGTGGCACAACCATGTGTCAATAACTGAGAGTGAGAAGCATTGGTCATGCTAAAATTCTCCCTCAGTGTACCTGAACAGGCATCAGAGTGTAGCAAGGATGTTCAAAATACCTTCATCGCAGTGTTAATGTAAGCCTACTTGTGACTAAGAAATAAACTTTAATCTTTAAATCATGACTATGTTTGTTGGGTTAAAAATTTAATGAAACTTGTTGTAGTCATGGGATTCTGGTGTGTGACATCAAGTGAGATGATGGGAGCAGTTTACAAACTTTGAATCTGCTCTTGTCAACAATAGCAGCATATAGCCCAGTGTGAAATACATTGAGCTTGGTCTTGGTCAGCAGAAAAAATGATGATGCTTTCCAAGGAATCTGGCAAAGTTAGACCATACAATAGTGCCATGGACCAGCACATGACCTGAGATTCCAGTCATATATTGACCATCTTTGCAATCTACAATAAAGATTCTTGTAAACAACTGAGAGTACAAGAGTGGTGCTAGAAGGTCACCAAGGCTTCAACATGTATGATTCATATTCAGTTAACATTAAACTATAAAGTAATATGCTGACCAAGGTGACTGATTCTTGAATAGAATTCATAGAATCTTTATAGTGCAGAGGAAGGCCATTTAGCCCATCGAGCTTGCACCGACAACAACCCCACCCAGGCCCTATTCCAATAACCCCTGCATTTATCAATAGCATCACCATTTACCACTTCTTTTCTCTGTGAAAAGCATAACATGGCTGTGCAGTAATGCTGCACATATTCCAAAGTATAGAGATGACAATAAATGATTGTGTTTATGTTACAACATTTTGACATGAAAAATTCTTCAGTTGTTTGTTACACCATGGCTGTGTGCCTTCCTTAATGATGGGTACACATGAAAGAGTTATAACAAATTGTGAGAGCTTAGCAAAGTGTAATTGGTTGATGGCTAACATATGACTGGAATCTTAGATCATGTGTTAGTCCATGGCACTATTGTGTGGTCTAACTTTCGCCAGATTCCTTGGAAAGCATCATCATTTTTCCCATCTGTGTCAGATGCTGCAGTTATTATAGATGACATTGGGCCCAGTCATTTCCTTCTACGGTACCGGGTATCCTCTGAGGAGTCACACCGGGTTTCTAAACAGGTAGTCTTTTTCACAAACACTTTCTCCACATCACTAACGAATCAATAGGAGATCAGGGATGTTGTCACTCTCCCATTCACCTGCAGGAAAACCTGAAAAGATATTTTAATTAAAAGGCTCACATATTTTATACTGCCTCCAGGTATTTTTATTCCTTTGAAATAAATGGATGAACACCTGAATTAAAATCGGGAACAATAGAATTTCAATGAATGCCTTAAACATTTCTCTACTAATATCACCAGGAGTAATTTTTAGAGCACAATCAGGAACTCATAACCCAACTTTTTTTCAGGGTTTACAAGTTGAAGGGATTCATAATTAAATTGCAATAAAAGCAGGAAATGATAGAAATCTACAAGAGGCAAGCAATAACTTGAAAGATTAGATTCATCTAACAGAATTCAGTTCTGTTGAAGATTCCCAACTGATTTATTAATTTGTTTGATCTGAGGCAATTTCTAGCATGCTTTGTTCTTACATTTAATTTCCATGCTTAAAGTTTATTTTTTAACTGCTGCAAATGAATTGCAATACAGATATATTTTCCTCCTTTTGGTGATGTTGGCTAAAAGGATGGTGTGAGTGTAAAAGTCTGCTTCCTCCTACTTCACTCATGTAAATGCCTTCTAGAATATTGGAAGACAGAGCATAAGAAACACTAATACAAAGTGAGTGTCTATGCAGATTAATTATATGTCACTTCCCATCGCCAATTATGAGTGAAAACAAATTATTGTGGATGGGAATGCATTTATTCTTCACCAACTCTTTCACTCAGGTTAGTGACCACAGGAAAATATATTGCAAAGACATGGAGTCTGGCAAAGCTGCTAAAGTAAAAGCACTCTTCAGGATTCATGAAAACCTGAAGGGTGACATGATTGCACAAAAGGGCAACACGGTGGCGCAGTGGTTAACTCTGTTGCCTCAGAGTGGCAGTGATCTGGGTTCAATTCTCAGTTTACTGTCACTGTCATTGTCTGTGGAATTCTGCATGTTCTCCCCGTGTCTACATGAGTTTCCTCTGGGCGCTCTGGTTTCCTCCGAAAGATGTTGGTTAGAAGCATTGGCTATATTAAAATTCTGTCTCAGTGTACACGAACAGGTGCCGGAATGTAGCAAGGATGTTCAAAGTAACTTCTTTGCACTGTTAATGTTAGCTACTTGTGACTAAGAAATAAACTTTAAACCATGATTATGTTGGTTGGGTTAAAATTTTAATGAAGCTTGTAGTCATGGGATTATGATGTGTGGCATTGAGTGAGGTGATGGGAGCAGTTTGCAAACTTTGTATCTGTTCATGTCAACAATAGCGGCATACAGCCCAGTGTCAAACACACTGCCAGAATGCTGGCTCCACAACTTATTGCTAGCCTGCAATTCCTAAAGGTAGCCTGTCCCACTTAAAGGGAAAGTACTTGGGGTAGAGATTAGACGTAGAGAGGGAGAGCAGTGAGAGGTATGAGTTGTGAAGGCGTAAAACAGTGAGAGACGAGATTAGTACTGAGAGATTAAGGGTCGAGTTGTAAGAGAGGGCGTATGATTGTGAGGGAGGGAGTAGAATTGTAAGAGAGGGGTAGAGCTACAATAGCAGAGAGGGATAGAACTTGAGAGCAGATGGAGAACTGTGAGTGAAGGGAGCTCTGAGGCTGGGGAGTTGTGTGATAGAGTCATGATGGAATGAGTTGTGGGAGTGGGAACTGTGAGAAGGAAGTTGCAAGAGGAGAGTTGTGATGGGAAGGGGGCACTGAGCTACTAAAAGCGGAGTAAAGATGTGAGACTGGGGTAGACCTGTGAGAGAGGTGGTAGACCTGTGTAGGGAGGAGTAGAGCTGTGAAGGAGGCTAGAGCTGTGTGAGATGGGGTAGAGCTGTGAGGCGGCGGGGAGGGGGGGGGCATAAAGCTGAGAGAGCAAGGGTTGTGTTGGGGTGCAGGCAACAACAGCTTTTTCACTTACAGTATTCTGTTGGAGGTGGCTATCAGGCCTCAGAGTTGATCTCAGAACTCTCCAATTGAGTCTTTGCTCCACAGTTGCCATTGCTGCCATGGAGGATAGATGGCTTGCAATCCCTATTGTTCATCCTGCTGTCCCAGCGGGGGGACCTGATCTCTGTTCTATTGTAGCATAGGCCGAATCTACCGAACATTTTAGTGTTGTGCAGAAGCTCAGTTATGAGATCCGTGGCTGTTGCCATGTAAACCCAGCTTGGTGCTATGCAGGTTGTGACTGCTGCTGTCATGATTGTAGACATCAGTGTTTACGACCACAGTTAGGATGTCTATGCTCCAGCAGAATAGTGGATTGCTGAGGCACCACTCATCGTGTACACACCGATTATCCACCTTCAGGATGACAACATTGTTGCCCCAGCACTGGCACTCTCTCAGTGCCCTCGCTGTTGCCTCTCAGCTAGCCAGCCCAGGCTATAGTCACACATGCTGAGATAATGCAGTCAAAATCCAGGCCCTCAAGACCCAGTGCTGCTTGAGGGCCTCCTGCAATGCCATCTGCAATTTGGCTCTACTAAAAAATCAGCAATTCTGCAACTATGCTGCAGTCACCAGGTACTCAAATGCACAGGAGTTAATATTTCAATTCTGTACACATTATTGGATGTGCTGTTTAAATGGAGGGGGGTGAAGGGCGATTCTCCTAAATAAATTATGTGTCAAATTTGGGTAAAATCTGGAGTAATTCCTGCTGCTTTTCTCAGCAGGATTTTTAAAATGAATCTCCCACACACTGTACACTGCAGAGTTCACTGCGTGAATCTCATTAAAAATCAGGGAGTGGGGCCTATTCCTGCTGAAAAAGCCAGCAGCGTACCGTTGAGTGGGCCACTGCGCATGCGCCAATCTGTCATAGTGGAGATCGACATATGTGCAGTAGCCCTGCACTGCTGGCCTCTCGACCGCTGGGCAGCCCCGCGACGCTGTCCCTCTGAATCCCCCTAGCCACCAATCGCTGGCATCCCGGACATATCTGTGCCAGCCCCAACCACCACACCCCACCCCCTCCCCTGGGCGGCCTCAATTCCAAGATGTCCGCTGGTCTTTGCCACTTTGTCCCTTGGAAGTGCCAAGAGCGGGTTTGATATTGCCAAGTTGGCAATGCCCAGAGGGCACCATCTCTTACCCCAACTTTCTGGCAGGCTTCCATGGTTCCCCACCCTTCATTCCAGCAGGGTCAGGTTGCCAGCTCCCCACTAGTGAGGAACTGTTGTGAACCTCGCTGGAGTGAAACATTCCTGGTAGGGGGAGAGAGGCTTGTGGGCCACAGGCTTCAGTCCTGGGCTCAGTAATTCGAGTCAAACGCATATTTAAATAAATTCTGCAGCTTTGCCCTGATTTCTGGTGCGGCACAAGAAATTTAGCAGCTGGAGATGTGCAGAGACCCTGCCACCCAGTGGGAAGCCCACTGCACAGCCTCAGCAGCGCAGAGGCTGGCAGAAACCCTTGGGCTTTTTGGGATGTTTTTTATTTCAGGATTATGGCTGTGATGGTCTCAAGGGAGGAATTTGTGGAGCAACAGTGATGAGGACAGATTTTCAGGAAAATCAAGGGCAGATTAGCCACTCAAGGATGGATCCTCTGGAGTGATGTTGCCCTAATTCCTTCTCCCTTCATCCATTTCTCCCCCCTCTACATCAGTGCTCCTTTCTGAGGTGCTTGTCGAATTTGAGGTAGTTGGGGCTGTGCTCTGATGAGAGCCTGTTGTGTATTACAATCCTTGTCTTTATTTGGGGCTATTCTGGATCAGGCATGCTTTTTGATTAGTCCCCTTCAATCTCAAATACCAAGAATCTGAACCCAAGGATGTTGAACTGGATCTGCAGAGTCTGATCAGTCTCTTTTTGAAAGGAAAGAGCTCGTCATAATTATTACCTTCTTCCTGATACCTTCTATTTTTAATTTGCTTTCAGCCAGATTGTCACTTTTTCCAGATATTTTAAGGGTTTGGGTTAAATACTTCAGTTAAATGATCCCCCATCAGAAGGCATTAGCAGTTGGATTCTTTCAGTTTATTGGTACAGAAAATTAAGTGAGACAATTTAAATTTTAAAACATTCCCAGGTTTGTTAGAATAAATAAAATGCAATTCAATTTTCCTGTGGAAAGTATAAATCACAAAACCAGATAAATTAAGAAGGAAGGGTAACTCATTCTTATTTCTATTGGGGAGTCTGAGGTTTAAACTGTAATTGTTACAAAGACAAAGGGCTGGATTTGATATACTTCAACCAGGAAAATTCTCAGCTGTGTGGGGAGAGGATGGTTGGTGGGAAACTTAAAATAGACTGGGTGCCAATCCTATCACCTTCCCATCCAACCCCCAGCTCACTCCCATTATACAGCAGCTGTGCAGGCAGCCTGCCCACCATATTTAAATAAATAATCAAGGAGCGATCAAGCTTACAGCCAATTGACCCTGATAATATGCTGCTTAAGCTGTAATAAGATTGGTGTGGGCAGTCGGTCAGGATTAATTGGGCTGTTAATCAAGTAAGACTTTTTAAAAAAGTGTGCACCAAGGTGGGTACTATTTTCGGGACTGGCCTTTCCACTTTAGGGGCAGCCCTCCTAAAGTAGTACCCAGCCTTTCTTCCGAACTGCCAACTGACCAAAGCCCATCACCCTCACCCCCACCCAACTGTCATCCCTAAACTAGCTGAACCCTCTGTGCCCAATCCCCTGGATTTACCTCATTCCGGGTTTGACTGAGCCATTGGCTGTAATTTTACCGCCCTGCCATTGTGGGAATTGAAGTGGGTGAGGGGCGGACAGTGGAAAGGTTCATTGACCTCAGGTGGGATTTTATGATTTTGGGATGAGTGAGGCTGTAAAATGCTGCCCTTAGTCTTAGGTCTGATGCCAGTCCCTGCAGCACCCAGTAGTGTATTCATGGTACTGCCAGACTGCCGATTATTACCAAACCATTTCACCCTTGTTCCTACATAAGCCAGGTTGTGCAAAATGTAGCAGATCACAACGAGTATGGAGGTGTACCCCAGGGAGTATCAAAAGGACCCTCCCAAACACTGTAGGCAGTGGAAGCATTGCTTCTGAACATTCCTGCTGGCAGCGTGTCTCTCATTGCAGGCGTGCTGACCGTATGTAGTTCTTCAGACAAAGAGTTTCAAAGCTGGAATTGAACTCTTCCTAAAAAAAACTACTGAGACTTGTGAGACAATGGATAAGATGCCCCTGCAATTCCACCATTTCCTACTCTCTACACGCTCTGCAAACCTGCCAACCTATTCCCAGTGAGGGCAAAAAATTTTGGCCAAAGTTAAAGAAGCTGGAGCTGTTGTCCTTGGAACAAAGGAGATAGGGGAAGATTTGTTTGACATGCACAAGATTGTGACAGATTTATATCAGGTAGAGAAAGGAAAGTTTAATGTGGAAAAGTGTGAGGTAATGCACTATGGCAGAAATAATAAATGTGTAGAGTATAGGGCTAATGGTAGGATTCTTAGTAGTCTTGATGAACAGAGGGATCTTGGTGTGTATGTGCATAGATCCCTGAAAGTAGGCAGTCAAGTTGAGAAGATTGTTAAGAAGGCATATGGAGTCTTAGCTTTTATTGGTAGGGGGATTGAATTTCGGAGCCGCAACGTCATGTTGCAACTGTACAAAACTCTAGTGCGGCCGCACTTGGAGTATTGTGTGCAGTTCTGGTCCCCACATTATAAGAAAGATGTGGAGGCATTGGAGAGGGTACAGAGGAGGTTTACCAGGATGTTGCCTGGTATGGAGGGCAGGTCTTATGAAGAGAGGCTGAGGGATTTGAGGTTGTTTTCGTTAGAAAGGAGGCGGCTAAGAGGGGACCTAATCGAAACATATAAGATGATTAGAGGTTTAGATAGGGTGGACAGTGATAGCCTTTTTCCTAGGATGGAGAAAGCTAGCACGAGGGGACACAGCTTTAAATTAAGGGGTGATAGTTATAGGACGGATATCAGAGGTAGGTTCTTTACCCAAAGGGTGGTTCGGGAGTGGAATGCCCTGCCTGCAGCAGTTGTAGATGCGCCAAGTTTGGTGGCGTTTAAGAGGTTAGTTGATAAGTATATGGAAGAGAAGGGAATGGTTTAGTATGGAGGGGCACTGCTTTTTATATTGGTCGGCGCAACATCGAAGGCCGAAGGGCCTGTACTGTGCTGTAGTGTTCTATGTTCTATGTTCTATGAAAGCTGTTCCTACTGGTTGCTGGATGAAGATGCACAGATTTAAGGTTTTGGGTATGAGTTGTAGGGGAACGTGGGAAAGGACTATTTCAAGTAGCATGCGGTAATGATCTGGAACTCACTTCCTACAACTGTTTGGAAGTGGAGATGATTAATGATTTTCAAGTGAAAACTTAATAGCCTTTAAAGGGAAATTAACTTACAGAGCTACAGTGACAGACTGGGGAATGGGACTGACAGAATTGTCTCAGAAAGCCAACCTGAACTCAATGGATCAAATGGCCTCCTTCTTTATTATAATGATTCTAGGGCTTGGAATTTTAGGATGGATGCTAATTCCATTTCTCTTCTTTGAAAAGCCTAACTGAACAATTTTAAAAGGATTGTTAGAGATCTTTCCAAAAAGACAAGTTTTTTGTTTCCAAGGGCTGTTTCCAGCCCCCCACATCAGTCTATTCCTTCCCCCTTTCCCCCTTTGGCCTATAGATGTTACCTACCTGCCAACTACGTTCATATCCAGTCAATTTTGCAGCAAATGAGCTCAGACCTGCCAGTCTCAGGAGTTTTGGCTGACTAACAATCAGCAAAAATGAATTGATGCTGGATGGAACAGAAGAACCCCATAAAATGCCTAGAGTGCAGAAGAAGGCCATTTGGCCATCAAATTTGCACCGATTTTCTGACAGAGCATCCTACGCACCACCTATCCTCGTAACCCCAATATTTACCCCATTAATTCCCCAAACCTGACACATCTTGGGACACTAAAGCAACTAGCCTGCATATCTTTAGGAGGAAACTGGAGCACATGGAGGAACCCATGCATGCATGGGGAAAAGATGAAAATTCCACACAGTTACCCAAGACTTCGTGCCAATGAATAACTAATTAACAGGAACCAGAGAGAGACAGGATATACCTTAACTAGCAGAGTTCCTCAAGGAAAGTGTTGGTTGGGTCTTCAACTGCTTACAATCTATAAGTGGGATTTTCTGTGTGGACATTGGGGCGCTCTGGTATGGGGGGGCAGGGATGGTCATGGCTGGCCTGGGAATTGTTGTGGGGGCTGCAATTGGACCGTAGGAGGGGGGGTTGCTTGCTGAAAGGGCAGCATTGCGGGGGTCCCTGCAATCAGGCTGGCTAGCAAACAGCATGTTGATAGTTTGGGACCACTGCACATGTGTAGCTCCAGAACTGTCAAACTCCGATGCAAAAACCCTCCATGAGTTTTTTAATGAGATTCTCAACCTCTTCCGTGCACAGAGTGCAAAGTGCAGAGATTCATGTGGGAAGCTGAACTGACAAAACAGTTGGGATTTAGATCAGTTCTCCCACCATTTCAACACTCTTGGGAGAATCTTGGCCATTCTTTCTGAGTCTACCCTGACTCACCCTATTAGAATTTTATAAATTTCTATGAGGTCCCCTCTCACTCTTCGAAACTCTTACAGCAGTTCTTGCTATTACTGTAGAGGGCATTGGTGCAAATAATTATGACATGACTTGAAGTTCGTGAGAGTAGCTCGGTTGACTCATAGCACAAAAGGGAAAAATAACACAGAAAAATAAATGGTTTGAATCCTCACAATGCTGACTCACATAGACAAACCAGAAAACACTAACCTCATAAAAACAACAGATCATGAAAAATCAACCACATATCTTCACAATAGTAATTCGCAAAACACTTAAAACGTGAATATGACAATGAATAAATTAAATATATGATCCAAAAAAAGCACATTCAGATGGTCTGGTGATATACTTTTCTATGCACTTTTGGATTTCAGTTCAATGGCCATGGATTTCATGTGAGATAGCTTTGTCAGTGAAGTCCAGCAGAAACAGAAATCCAAATTCCTCAGTTTCAGGACAGAGATGCCATCTCAAAATTCCATACCATTTATCATTATCAAATTTTTGAAAGTTTTTGTGGGCTTTATCAGGATAACTTCAGTTTTCATCTGGAATGTGTTCTTCTAATTATTATAGAAACATAAGGACAGAATTCCCAGTCTACCACGGGAAGTCCTGCAGACATGTCCCTCTTAATGTGATGATATACAGATGCAGACCAGAACACTGCATTTGCCTGAGGAAGACACAGAGTGTTGAAAGCTCGCGTTTTTACTATCAAATAAATCGGTTGGATTATAAATTGGTGTTGCTAAATTCTTACTGAGTTCTTACCTCTTAATGTGAGGACAGAGGCAAAAGGTCAACTCGTGCGTTCCTAGGAAATGGTGGAAAGAAAAATATGGGCAAAGTCCTGGCAGACATGGTGCCTAATCTGGAAGTCTGTCAAATTTCTATCTTGGTTCCAATTGAAAAGCTGGGGATCCATGTACAGACTTCATGAAGTCTTAGACTAATTGATGTGGCCAGACATGTGGCAGATTAAATTTACTGTAGAAAAATCTGAAGTGATTCATTTTGGTCAGAACAATGAGGAGACGAAATATAAACCAAATAGTGCAATTTTAAAGAGGGTAGAAGGACAGAGTCCTGGGGGTGCGCACTTACAAGGTATTATAGGGGGCAGGGCAAGTTGAGAAGACTGTTAAAAGTTACGTTGGGCCTTCGGTTTTATAACCAGAGGTAGAGGACTGGATTTTGATGTGCAGGCATGTTTGCAGTGACAGGACTCGATACTGTATACAAAATTGGAAATGTATGAAGCCCAACTGTCAGTGCCTCATTTACACAGCCTCTGTATTAACATGTGATTACAGTAAGAAGTCTCTCAATACCATGTTAAAATCCAACAGGTTTATTTGGTAGCAAAAGCCACTAGAGCTTTTGGGCTTCTGACCTTTTCTCAGGTGAGCGAAGAGTTCTGATCACAAACACTCACTTCACAAAGGGTCAGAGACTCAAAAGCCAGGCTTCTTCTCAATGTGAAAATCAGGGTCATCTATCCATTTCTGGGAAATTTGTTGAACTAGTCGAGACTTGTAAGTTCCACCTTGTTTATTAGACTCTCCAGTGACCTTACTAAAGGAATTACCTGAAAGTATCAGTAAGTCTTTGCAACTTCGTTTAAGTAGATTAGGAGCAGCAGGAGTGTTTATCCTACCTCTGCTTTCATACTGTGGGTTACTGATAACTAGTGCATGTCCTGCCATCACCATTTACCTAATTATCACTTTACCTACAAGCCACTGGATTTCACAGTCTGAACTTGCAAGCTTCCCCACAATGCTTGATCAGTGCCTGCAGTGAAATGGTTTCACCCCAACAAGACCTGAGGACAGATTTAGGTTGGTCTTCAAGCCTTCTTCTGGCACACAAATCCAGTGTTGTGACTATTATGACCCAGTGAACTAGTGGCTGGACTTTGTATTCAGCAGCAAACCAATGACACATTCCACTGATCTTCAAGAAAGCCGTCCATAAAAATTTAGTGAACTCTGTAACTGTTATGTGGTTATTCCCCTTCCAGACCTCAGTTAAATCTAATGCCAAGTCAAGGGGGTCTCAAGCTGTCCAACAATAGTGATGTCAGCAAATCAGGTAAGCAGCCAATCACAAAGAATTTGTGTCATAGACAGCAAAGAAAGAAATTAAGAATGGAAATATTTTGCATTTAATTTAAATGTTCAGATGGCAAGATAAGTGATTATAATGGAATTAAGATGAAAGGTAAAATACTATAAATAATCTCTAAAAATGTTGTTAAAACATTACTTCTTTTTATTGTAATAGACTAAGTTGACATTCTACAAGTATAAAATAGCTTTTTAAAACTGTGGTGGTGTTTAGCATTATGAAGCTAGTACATTATTTTACTCTTCACCGCAAAAGGCTGTGGAGGCCTGGTCATTGAGTGCCTTTGAGAGATAGATATGTTCTTGATTAATAAAGGGATTGGGGGTTATAGGGAAAAGGCAGGAGAATGGGATGAGAAAAATATCAGCCATGATTGAATGGCAGAGCAGACTCGATGGACTGAGTGGCCTAATTCTACTCCTGTCTTCTGGTTATTATTAAACACCCAGATACACCTCACTTAATGAAGTGTAACTTTTTCAATTTTTTTAAACTGGGATTGTTAGTGTAAAAAGCAAAGTTGTTGATGATGTTTAATAGTTTGCAGACTGGAGGAGATTTCAAACAATTACCATATAAAGAACCACCATAAATGCAACCATTGAACTTAGGCTCCTGCACCTGATACTTAAAGAAGCTATTTCACTGTTGCTCTAGTAGCAAAGGAATCCTGGCTGGAACAAAACTAGAACACATCCACTTTCAGGTGATATTTTGGAAGTGTTAATGCAAGAATTGCAATATGGAAGCATTGCTGTCATCAAGCACCAAGTCACATGTACACGTACAACATTACAATTTGATGCACTTCATTTCAACTGTGTAAAAGCTTTTTTAGCATGATGTAGAGTAAGGCCATAGCAAATGAAAAGAATTCCTTGATTATTGAGTTAGAGCTCAGTGTTGGTGAAGATGTACTTAGCTATTGCACTATTCACAGGTTATTGTACTGAGATAAAAAAGTGCATTTATTTAATGTTTTTCACAATATTAGAATGCCACAAAGTACTTTGCACCAACGAAATACTTCTGAAATATAGCCATTGTTGAAATATGAGAAACATAGAATCCTACAGTGCAGAAGAGGCCATTTGGCCCCTTGAGACTGCACCAATTCTCCAATGAGGTATCTTAACCAGTTCCTTTCCCCCACCCTATCCCTATAACCCTATCCATTTCCCATGGCTAATCCATCTACTCTGCGCCAAGGGGCAATTTAGCCTGACCAATCTGCCTAAATACACATCTTTGGCTGTGGTTGGAATATGCAAGGAAACTGGAATGCTCCCCAGAAGAAACCCACACAGATATGGAGAGAACATGAGAGCCAATTTGAATCTAGCAAGCTTCCATAATCTGAACTGTAATAATGACCAGATAGTTTTTTTTTTACTGATATTGGATGAGTGATAAATATTGGTCAAGGCACTGGGAAACACTCTCCAGTTCTTCTTCAAAATAGTGTCATTGGTGTTTTTTTTACACTCTCCTCTTGAATCTACAATGCCCTGACTCATGGCGAAGGATCCCACTACAGGGCCACAAGTCATTGCCTTGAAGTATGTAAAGGTGGTTCATTTGGAGTCTCTTCTGGTGCCTCACATTTTTCTGACTCTATTCTTGTCTGGGGAGGGGGCGTATCCTCCATCTCCACATTGGCAATGATCTTAATCTCTTAAAATAGCCGTGTTCTGGATGATGATGGTCTTGCAGTTTCTGATAGGGCAGCATTATATGCTCCTGTATCTAGTCATTTGAAGCACTGCTTTAAGATGTCTATATTGTATTTGACAGTAATCCTGGTAGCTGCAAGTATCTAGTTGTATCTGCGCTCTGCCACTGTTTGTGGCTGTTTCAAACATCATGAGTCAGAGCTGAAATGGGTATCTTCAGTCTCCTAGCAACCATCTTGTGCTCTTGTTTCCCTGTCAATAATCTTGGCATAGAAAACTGCCTTAAAAAGAAGGCACCATGACTGTAGCCTGGCAAGTGGGCATTCGATTGAGTGATCTATCCAAATGTAAGAAACACTTGATTTGGCTCCCTATATTATGTTTGATAATAGTCTTGGTAGCTGCTTACACCTTGTGTTTTGCTGATCAGAACCAATCAATATGTTGAAAAAATAGAAGCCTATCTGATTCATATAGGGCATGGATTGTGTGTACAGTCCTGAGATCTGCATAAGAGCTGCCAATGATACCTTGGATCTTGGCAACTTCTGTCATACAAAAATATTGCTTGGTTCTTCTGTTACTTGACTGTATGATAAAAACAAAATATTAGCCCTGGGAAACAGTGATAATGTCACCATCATGATAGATCTGTGACTAAATTGACTGTTATGGACAATCTTCACTGTGGCAGGTCAAATAAGTCAAATGCATCAATGTTCATAGATGTGGTGATTTTGACAGCTTATGCAGTGATGTCTCTGTGATTAAGGTTAAATAGAGGTTAGATTCTAGGACATAAGGGAATTCTGTCTCTGTCTCAGTAATGAAGTGTAGCTGGCAAAAGCAGTTTTCCTCTATACATGAACATACAGATTGGGAGTAGGCCATGTGGCCCCTCAAGCCTGTGTTGTTATTCAGTTGCAGAAGGGTGCAACCTCTGCCCCTTGACCTCCTCCCTCCTCATTGTCCAAGACCCAAACACTCCTTTTGGGTGAAGCAGCATTTTTACTTGCACTTGCTTCAATTTAGTCTACTATATTCACTGCCCCTAATGTGCTGTCTTCTACTTTGAGGGGACCAAATGCAGATTGGGTGATGCGTTTGATCATACCTTTGTTCAGTCTGCAAGCATGACTTTTGTTCTCCAAATACACATTTTGCTATATCGCCTGAATGTCACAATCAGTACATTCTTAAGTCTTTAATAGTGCCATTAACATTCCCTTTGTCTTGATCCAGGACAAATTTGTCAATCTGCCTCTAGCTCCCTCTATCACTGACCTACTATTTTGCTCCATCTTCTCCAACCCCCCTCTCCAACTATATAATCCATCACATTTCTACCTCTCTTCATGAGTCATATGGCCTTGAAAGATTATATCTACTTTTCGCTCCACAGATGCTGCCTGATCTGCTGAATTTATCTAGTATTTTCAGCTTTTATTTGACATTCAATAAGATCATGGCTGATCAAATTACAACCTCAACTTATATTCCTGCTTCCAGCCAATGACATTTCAATCCCCGTTTATGAAAAATCTATCCAGTTCTGCCTTAAAGATATTCAAAGACTCTGTCCCAACCACCTTTTGAGGAAGAGAATTCCAAAATCATGCAACCCATTAAGAGAAATTATTTTTCCTCATCTTTATATTAAAGGGTAACCTCTTATTTTTAAATGAGAAATTAATTCTAGCTTCTCCCTATAAGCAGGCACATCCTTTCTACATCCACCCTGTCAAGTCCCCTCAGGATTTTTTATGTTTCAATCAGATCTTACAATTTGAAATTCCAGTGAATAGAAGCCAAGCCTGTCCAGCTTTTTCTCTTAAGACAACCTGTCCATCCCACGTATTAACCTAGTAAACCTTCTCTGAACTGCTTCTAATGCATTTCTTTTAAATAAGGAGACAATTACTGTACACAGTTCTGCAGATCTAGAGTCACATATGTCCTGTGTAACTGAAACGTAACCTCCTTACTCTCATATTTAATTCTCCTCACAATAAACTATAACATTCTAATAGTATTGCTAATTACTTGCTGCACCTGCATGCTAACTTTTTGTGATTCATGCATCTCAGAACTCTGCTATTTCTCATCATTGAGATAATATCCTTCTTTTGTCAAAATAGACAAGTTCACATTTTTCTATATTATACTCCATTTCCCAGATTTTTATTCACTCACTTACCCTATCTATACCCTTTTATGTTCTCCTTATGTTCTTTTTGGAACTTTTTCTATCTATCTTTGTGTCATCAGCAAATTTAGCAACTATACATTTGGTCCCTTCATTTATATGATTTTGATGAATTGTAAAAAGTTGCAGCACTGATCCACTTGTCATATCCTGCCAAACAGAAAAAAAATCAATTTATATCTACTCTCTATTTTCTGCTAGTCAACCAAATTCAATATGTTACGCCCTACACCATGAACTTTTACTTTTATAATAATGTTTGGGGAGTCCAAAGCATAGTGGTATTGTTAGTGAACTAGTAATTTTCTGGTATCCAGGTTTGAATCCCACAACAGATGGTGAATTGTAGTTCACAAAATAAATCTGGAATTAAGAATCTGATGATGACCATGAATTCATTGCTGATTGCTGTAAAAACCTCTTTAGGGAAGGAAATCTGCCATATCTGATCTAAACATGACTCCAGACTCTCAGCAAAGTGGTTGATTCTTAAATGCCCTGTGAAATGGCCTAGAAAAGCATTCAATAAGGGCAATTAAAGATGGTCTTTAGAATAAAAGATGCCCTCAGCAAATATAAGTGTTTTACCCACAGCAGTATTTTAACCACCGATGGTGGGTCCTCCCCTTGGAATTTTATTTTTTAATTGGAATTACTTATTCTGTGTATTTTGAAATATCTCTTTAAATACCTCTCCTTACAATTCTATTGATCTATCCCTTAACACAAATTTCTATTTAACTTTCACTAGCTCTACCTTCATGCCCTCATAATTCCTTCATTTAAGTTTAAAATATTAGTCTTAGACCCTTTACTGAATATAAAATTCAATCACATTATGATCACTACAAGTTCCCTACAAGTTCATTAATTAATCCTTTCTTTTTGTGAAATACAGGTCCAATATAACCTGCTCCAAGGTTCGTTTCAAATGGTGCTGATCTAAGACATTATCCTGAAATCACATGATGAATTTAACATCTATGCTAACTTTGCTATCTGATTATTCCAGTCTAAATGTAGATTAAAATCCCCCATGATAATTACCGTTCCTTTCTGACAAACTATCACCATTTTTTCTTTGGTACTCTGTCCTACCATGTAATTACTATTAGAGGGCTTGTGCACCATATGCACAAGTGACCTCTTACCTTTATCATACCTCATCTCTGTCAAAACTGCTTCTATATCCTGGTTTCCTGAACTCAAGACATCTCTGTCTATTTGCACTATCAGTTCATCTGCTATGTTTTGATGCTATACGCATTCAGAATATAGAGATGTCGGCATTGGACTGGGATAAACACAATAAGCAGTCTCACAACACCAGGTTCGAATCCAACCAGTTTATTTGATAGTAATCCCACAAGCTTTCAGAAACGGTGTCCTTCGTCTGTGTCCCTCACATTGTCTACATCTTTAAGACTTGAAGAGCAGGTTAGCTGTAAAGACTTGCATTCTAATTAGTATCACGTAAACTGTATGTGACTTTATATGCCTTTCTCTAATCAGAACCTTCCACATACCTGATAAGGGACACCGTTTCTGAAAGCTTGTGGGATTACTATCAAATAAACTGGTTGGACTCGAACCTGGTGTTGTGAGATTTCTTACTAATCATTCAGATACAGATCTTGAAATTCAGTCCTTCCGTTATTTTTTAATCTCTGGCTACTCCAAGGTAAATACATTTTGCCTGTAGGTACATCTTTGTTGGTAAGGTCGGGTATGGACTGTTCATTTCTTCTGTAGAATAACCTGTCTTGCATCCCTATTTTTAATTTCTTCAAGCAATACAAAAGCATGGCATACCCATTTGCAAAATTATACTTCCAGCAACTGAAAATTGCTGCCAATTGGCAGACAGCACTCTTAGTCAAGAAACTCAACAAATAAGTAGACAAAAATAAATGTGAAAGCAGCACCCAGTTAAAGCTAAATAAAGTGTGTTTCTTTCTGAGATTCTTCTCAAAGTAAAACCTTCTCCAAGCTGACTGTTGAGATTAACAGTTGGGTCAGTTCAATTGAAGCTTATTCATTGTGAAGAGCAACATGGATGACACAGTGGCACAGCAGTTTAGCATTGCTGCTTCATAGCACCAGGGACCTGGGTTCAATTCCTGGCTTGGGTTACTGTCTGTGCGGAGTCTGCGTAAATTTCCTCTGGGTGTTCCAGTTTCCTCCCACAACCCAAAGATGTGCAGGTTACATGGACTGGCCATGATAAATTGCCCCTTAGTGTCAGGGAAACTAGCTAGAGTAAATACATGATGTTATGAGAATAGGGCCTGGGTGGGATTGTGGCTGGTGCAGACTTGATGGGCTGACTGGCCTCCTTCTGCAGGATTCTATGATCTATGTATTTTTGTAGAGGCATATCTATATATTAGAATTAAATACCAAAGTCTGACTTGATTTATGCAAAATTTTCTCTACGCTACACAATGAGCAACGATCTTTGCAGAATTAATTTCTGCCTGAGATTTTGACTCTCCCCACCCTCAGTAGCCATTATCTGTACTATTTTTATATCATTCTGTTGAACAGGCAAACATAAGAACACAAAGGATGGACCAAGAAGAGGTCATGTGACCTACTGAGCTTGTTCCACCAAACAATACAATCATGTCTCCATCTACAGCTCAAACCCTATTTTCCCATCTATTTCTCATAGCCCTTGATTTCCTAAGAGACCAGAACTAAGGAAGGCTGATTCAAATATCGACACAATTCAAACAATGTCATCCTCATTTCTGACAGGTAAATTGATTATCGAGATGGTATCTGAATCTGTGCCATATTGACAGGGTACCATGAACAGACACATTTGAAATTGATTGGTTTCATGATGGCTAAGTTGGTTGTTGACATTTTTATCATCATCTCTTGATCTTTCTAGTGCCTTTGATTTGATACACTACTTGTCCAACATCAAGTTTTTAATGAACAAATATTTCTCCAATTAAATTTGCCAAGATCAAAGCCATTGGGCAAGATTTTCCTGAAAATCAGTAAAGTCCAACGGCAGGCAGGAAGAGCTGCTGACAGCAATGGAGGGTTTCTCCACATATTGTCCAGAACTTTGAAAAAAACCTTCAATGATCAGATCTCACAATGTGTTACTGGCGGAGTGATCTCGAATTCATCTGCTCTGCTAGTAATTTGGGCAATCGAGGATTCAGAGCACCATTTTTAAAGAGCGCCCTGCACAAGGAGAGCAAAGCAGCTCACCTAGGAACTCACCAGGATGACCATAGCACTGCCCATTGACACTGCACCCAGAATCACCCCCTGACACTGCCCAGGCACTGCCCTGATCACTGTCCCCTGGCACTGCACAGACACTGATCCTGGAACAGCACTAACACCAATAACTACTGGCACTGACCCAGCATTGCCCTGGTCCAGGCAATTCCGGGTCAGTGCCTAGGCATGACCTTCCCTCTCTGGAGCTCTGTCCTAATCTGAGCTCCAACTGGAAGTCTTCTTGATAGGCGCACGCCTTGGAAGGCCAGTCATGATTCACACTGTCCTGCCGACATGCCACTGTGGATGGATTTTCTGATGGAGTTGGGGGTGGGCGTTGATTCAGGGGTAGGGGCTTCATAATGATACAGTAATGTATTCAAATAATGTTCTCAACTTCCAACATGCCCCGTCACTGACAGAGGACAATTGAGTTTATGAATATAAATTTATATTTATATCTATGATATAAAATATTACATTTTATAATATAAAACATGACTTTGCATTTCTCTTGGTATTTTCTGCTCTTGTTGCTGAGCCCAGATGATGTGAATGGGAGCAGAACATTTTGCTCATGTATTTGATTTTGATTCCATCATATCGTTTCTGCTACTATAATATTGCCTGTCTCCACCCTTACACTGGCTCCTCTATTGCTGATATTCATCCACAACTTTGGTATTTCTAGTCTTGAATATTTCACTGACCTTGCATCTTGCAACGTATATAAAATTGAGCACATCTATTGTCCAGATGTATGTATTCTAACTCCCACCATGTCCCAATCACCCATGTGCTTACTGATTTACATTGATTTCCAGTTCTGCAGCACCTTGACTATTAAAATTCTCATATTTTCTTTCAAATCCTTCTATAGCCTTCCCTCCTCATTTCCACAACATCCTCTAGCCAGGCTCCAAAATCCTTGTGCATTTCTGACTTTTTTCACTCCACTACTGATGGTCGCACCTTTAGCTGTTTAGGCCACAAGCTCTGGAATTCCCTCTCTAAATCTTCTTGTCTCTCTACTTCATGTTTATCCCATGCGACCCTCGATAAAACCTATCCTCTTCCTATCCTCCCATCTTTCTGTGTAGTTATGTGTCAAAGTTTAGCAGATAATCACTTTAAAGTTTATTTATTAGTGTCACAAGCAGGCTGATATTAACAGTGCAATGAAGTTACCATGAAATTCCCCTAGTTGCCACGAGGTGCCTACTTGGGTACACTGAGACAGAATGCAACTAATCAGCATATCTTTCGAACTGTGGGAGGAAATCGGAGCACCCAGAGGAAATTCACGCAAACACAGGGAGAACATGCAGACTCCACACAGACAGTAACCCGGGTCTCTGGCACCATGCAATGGCGCTGTGGCACTGCTACCTCACAGAGCCAGGGACCCCCTTGATTCCCAGCTTGGGTGACTGTGTGGAGTTTGCATGTTCTCATTGTGTCTGCGTGGGTTTCCTTTGGGTGCTCCAGTTTCCTCCCACAATCTGAAAAATGTGCTTGTTCAGTGGATTAGCCATGCTAAATTCTCTCTTAGTGTAGCTAAATAGGTGCCAGACTGTAGCAACTAGGCGGTTTCCACAGTAACTTCATTGCAGTGTTAAGGTAAGCCTACTTGTGACTAATAAATAAATAAACTTTAAGTAATAAACTTTATAAGCTAACCGTTATGCCACTGTGCCACTTTAGTGAAGCACTTCGGGAATGTTTTATAATGGCACAATAAAAGTGCAAATGGTTTGTAGAAAACATCTTGAACATCAGCAGTTCATCTGAAAATGCTTTGGAAATTCATATGCAAGGCAGATATTCAGTATTTCAATACAAATTCAAGGATGGCTACTTTCTTCCTTCTTAATTTTCTCCTTTTTTCAGTCAATTTGACGAATGTGTGAAAACCGATTTAAAATAAATCAGCAAATTTTCTGCTTGAAGCCCTTGTACTTTAGAATGGTCAGGGTTTAATTGCAAAGTGCAAAATATTGATTCTACAGAAAATTTTACTTGCTAAGAAGTTGTGTTCTCTTTCAAAACTCTCTGAATAATAGTGTGAGGAATAGCAACATTGCAGAGAGCAGATTTTCAGTGGGTGCAGGAAGGGGCCATGTCAAACACAGAAGTAAGTGAGGCTTGGAGATTTGAACTCCTCTGGACAGGTGCTGACATTGTCCATCTGGAACTCACTGAGAAGAAGCAGCTGGTCAGTAGACAAGAGCATGATACCAAGGAGCAAGAAGCCACTTCTCAGAGCCTAAAGCATGCGTGTCCAAACTTATTCATGTAGGGGGGCATTTTTTAAATGTTTTTCACTCAAGAGGCTGATGAGCAAATTTCAGGAGGATAAAGTTTGACACAACAGGAATTTCAATTAAAAAACTGAGATATGAAAAGAAATAACTTGCTGAGCAAACAAAAAGTAATAAATAAAGATGAATGTAACAGTATAATACTCATAAATCACATTTTTTCTCTCTCACATTTGCTGGGCATGGGCTCAAAAGCTTATTAGCGATGGACACAGAAAAGAAATGGCTCATGGCTGCAGGAGCAGCTCCATACAGATTCTTCCATTCAGATTCACCAGTTTGGTGGGCATTTTGAAAACTGGCTTTGCGGGCCATGTAAAGGGGCTTTGGGGACCGTACGTAGGATAAACCTGATCTAAAGAAATGTTGAACCAGCACTTAGATAAGTGGTTGGGAAGGAAATCAGGTGGGGCCTTATGGTCTGGGGAGAGGAAGCTGAAGGAAGGCAGGGTAGGGCAGGCTTCAGATTTTTTTGGGGAACTGCAGGAGCACTCCTACTTAAACTGGCCCCATAGGGAAACTAAAAATAATGTAAAAACTGTTAACATCTATTGAGTAACTTCAGGCCCATGCCATTTAGGTTGCCACAGTGGTTTCTCACAGACCCCTGGTTGAAATAGCTGTCAGCATTTGACAGAGACTAATCAATATTTAAAGAATGGACCTGCTGGCTTCTGATCATTGTTGCACTTGACTACTCAGAGAAGCAGCTTTTGCTCACAATCTAGTGGGAAGGCAGCAGGATTAGCAGTGAGTCCCATGGATTATTTTAACTGCCTGCTGAATGTCTGTGGATGAACAAGATAACAATCAGCCTTCACATTTCTTAATTTTACAGATATAAGCTGAATTCTCTGGCTGTTGCTGCCAGCAAAAACGGAGAATTTGGCGCTGAGCCAGATCTCCATACACCGCAGCAAGACCAGGGAATCCCAATGGCAGGGGGAGGTTAGTGAATCTGGCCCATAGTATATTTTCTTTTCAACACTTCTCATCCATTTTATATACTTTATCCTTGAGAAAAGGTTAAGAGCACCATTCTAATAGTGAAATTGTACAGAGATATGGTAGATCCTAAGGGACTGCAGCATTTGAAGAGACAAATTTCACCATCAAAATAATAGGCTTTCTTCACTGCCAACCTTTTTATCCCTCCCTTGATAGGTTCAACATTGCACATTGTCCTTGCTCTCATTGTTTAAGCTGCAATAAAGATACCATCTGATGTTTTCCACAGAAGAGGAACATCCATGCAAAGGGCACTAAGAGTGTCTCACAAATGCTGGGAATAAATTTAAACCCAAGTTTGATAAAACAAAGGAAACCTTCCTGAAAATTATTGATTTTTACATCTTCAATGTTGTACTATCAAAAAAAGTAGGAGTGTCCCTCCTTCCTTCCACAGCTCCGTCCCCTCCCCCACACACAAAGCAACCAAAGAAATTTTCAGGCCAGAATTCTCTCAAGCCCCCGCTGGTGTGTTTTATGGTGGGTGGACGTGGGAGAAAAATATGGCAGGTGTCCCAAGAATCGATTTTGTGCCAGCGCACATTTACAGCACGATGGTCCACAGGCGGCCACCATGATGTGTCAGGAAACCCACCAGAGGCCGACGTGAACCTCAATTCCATTCTGTTAATGGGAAGCAGATGAAGACCCAAATCCCTATGTCAGGTTTCTGCAATGACGATGGGAAAACATGCTATGCGAAACTACATGTACAATATGGCATGCAGATGCCAGACTCAGCTGAATAATGCCTGGGGCTGACTCCAGATTTCAGGATGGAGGCCACCCACAACCCTGGGATACAGAAGCAATGGGGAAGCATCTGCAGGTCGACCTTCCATATTAGGTGTCCAGGAGGAGGTCTGTTTTCCAAACTCAGAATATTTCTGGACTTCCATCCTTTTTTCTCAGGAGATCCATCATTGAGTCTCAGAGATCCAATTTCAGAAAGTCCATCTTCTTTCTTCAATAGTAGGTCAGTGATGTTGTACAAATTGTTAATATGGTACCCAGACATGTGCCAATATGGTGGACTAAATGCTATCCAGACCTGCCAGTGTGAAATCCTCAGGTGCATAATTCTTGAGGTTGTGCTGGAAGATGTGGTGTGTTTTTCTGCCAGCCTTCACAGTGGGAAATACTCCACATTCCAACCTCTGCTATGATTCTTAGCCCAAAAGCAGGAGAATTAAGCCCTGCCAAAATGAAATATTTCTGTTGAGTATTTGATGGATGTTAATAATTTGCACAGCAAACAGTTAAACTCAGTGCTAATCTTTCTAAACGTGTCATGTGTGAATAATGCTGTCATGGTTACCACACTTTCCCCTTCCTGTAATAGTAATTTGCCTTGCTTCCATATGTACCATGTGGCCTTGTACTGAGCATCGCGATATAAAAAAGTCCATGATAAATTTAATCTGCTTTATGAATCCAGTAGTTACTTCAGGCATAAGGAGGTAAATGCTTTTCAAGTATTTATAAAACAAACCCACTGTTATAAAATAAGTCACCTGGTATTATTATGTAGGGAGATATTTCAGCAGACAGTTCCTGTATGATCAAACAATGCTCTCTGCTATGTAAGTGCCTCCATATAAATCACAGTAATTGTTTCCTTATTTTGCTAAACCATCTCTGTCTATAACAGGCTGCAATTAACATGACATCTGGTAAAGTGCTGGGTATGAACATTGATTATCCCAGTGTTACTCATTATTTAGCAATAATGACTAATGAATAATGCAACCAATCAATGATTAACTTTTGAATTGGAAAGGTCATATTAGCTATGTTCAAGTCAACTTAATGCTCATGAATGACTCAAACTCTGATGAGGGAAACATTCACAGTTTGATTAAAAATTTAAATCATAAAGAAAGTGTAGTTTTGGAAGACCACTCTCTGGGATAAGAGTCCAGGGCAACCCCCAATATGTTCCACTGGAAACTTCCCATTATAAAGTAACTAGAATTGAATTGCAACATGTATTTATTGTTTCGGGTTTCAAGCCAAAACCAAAGCCAAAGGCACAGCTGGACCTTTCCTCTGATAGCTGAATGGTTGGTACATCTACTGTCCTTTAGCACACTGGTCTGTCACTCTTCACCCTGGCTGAAGAAGAAGAAATTGCAGGACTTGAGAGACTTCCTCATCAGCAACCTTCCTCTACACAGCTGTTACACTATAGCCTATATGTAGGATAGCTGGAGGTGGTATGTCAAAACATCACATGGTGAAGCATACATAAGAACATAAGAACTAGGAGTAGGAGCAGGCCACTTGGCTATTTGTGCCTGCTGTGCCATTCAATAAGTTCATTGCTGATTTTTTGTGGACACAGCACATTTATCTGCCCGCTCTCCATAACCCTTAATTTCTTTACTGTTCAAAGAACTATCAACTTTTACCTTAAGAACGTTCAATGAGGTGGCCTCAACTGCTTCACTGGGCAGTGAATTCCACAGATTCACAACCCTTTGGCTTGAGAAGTTCCTTCTCAATGCAATTCTAAATTTGCCATCCCTTATTTTAAGGCTATGCTCCCTAGTTCTGGTTTCACCCACCAGTGAAGACAACCTCCTTGCTTCTATCTTATCTATTCCCTTCATAATTTTATATGTTTCTACAAGATCCCTCTCATTCTTCCAAATTCCCATGAGTATAGTCTCAGTCTACTTGGTCTTTCCTCATAAGCCAACCCTCTGAACCCCAGAATCAAGCGAGTGAATTTCCTCTGCACCCCCTCCAGTGCCGGGATATCCATTCCCAAGTAAGAAATAACTTCCTTTACTAGATTCTGGCCTAATTTTTGGCTCTTTGCTTGAAATTTTGTTGAGTTTATATGCTGGAAGGTCTGAAGATCTTAAGCCTGTGTATATTTTTATTTGACAGACCACAATGGTGAAAATAATATGCTCCTGTTATAAAACTTTAGGATTAGCTTAATAATTGATGGGTCAGCCATGAGGGAACATAGGTTCAAGGTGACGGCAGGAGGTTTAGGGGGGATGTTAGTTAAACCTTTTTTACCCAGAGGGCGGTGACAGTCTGGAGTTCTCTGCCTGGGAGGGTGGTTAAGGCAGGTTGCCTCACAACCTTTAAAAAGTACCTGGATGAGCACTTGACATGTCATAACATTCAAGGCTACAGGCCTTGTTGAAATAATAAAGGGTTGGATTTCACAGAGGTATTGCCCATCCCATCCCCTCCTCTCCCTGCTTGGACAGCAGCCGACATATCTAAACTAAGTCATTGCACGCTACTGGTAGGCTAAACGAGCAGGAAATGAGGCTTCTGCCCCTCAGTGTGAGGAAGTCCCACCCTCAAGTGCCGCCAGACAATCCGATTGGCTGCAGTTCCAGAACTCCTCTGCAGCACCAGGACAGATTGGTGGCTAATGCTGTACGATAAGAATGTCCACACAAAACCTTAGTGGATCCTTGAACCAGTTAAGTCTCTTGCTTTTAAGGGATGCTCTTGCACACTGTGAAGAGTATTTTCATCTTTCTTATCACCGTTTACCAACTTGTGTTTAAAAGACAGCCTTCCCTCTCCAGCCTACTCAGGCATGCGTGGTGTAAAGTCCAGCCAAAGGATACATACATGAATAAAACAGAAATAAACACTTCTGCCGGAATTTTACCATCTTGGCCACCCAAGGCTCGTAAGATCGCCCCCAAGGCCAAGAGAGAAAAATGCTGTTCTGCAAGCCTCGTCTGTCCCAATTCAGGGCAGGCATATGGTAAAATTCCGGCCTTCATCTCTACTTGTTCTTTTTACCTTATCCTCCTATTTTCCCTTCTTCCCTATTTTCCCTTAACTATTTTAAAAATGGACAAACAATTTTGCTATTCAGTCATGTATCTTTATTCTACAGATTTCATTCTTTTTCTGTTGTGTAGTGCCTGCTTTCCTCTTTCCACTAACTAAAACTGAAATTTATAGGCAGTTTTTACATCCAGTGAGAAACCCTGGGTTTGTAAATCGACGACAGTAATACGAAATGACCTTTCCAATCTATGATGCACAAGCAACTGGTGATGAGCTAATGCACCAGTGACAGACAGATAAATGAACTCTTTCAAGATACTGTAAAGTTTAATTAAGATATCAAAGAGAACATTGCACTATCTGTTTCTGCTAATCAACCTAAAAATACACTTATTTGAGGAATGATGAGTTTACCAAAATTATGATGGTTTAGAAGATGCAGAATGATAATTGAAGGTCAAGTCCACTAATCTTCCACTCTGTCCTCAAATTTAGGTTGACACTGTCTACAAAAGGTTAATTATTTCTCTTCAATAAAACTTTAAGGATTTTTGCATTAGAGTTCTTACAGCTAATTTTTTATCTATAGTTAATCTTCCATCACTGTATTTGCCTGAATCCCAGAAACATTGTGAGGTACTTAGACCATAAGTTAACAAAAGAATTTGCATTTATCTCACACATTTAATACAGAAACAAGTCCTAAGAAGTTTCACAGAAGTATAATCAGATGGAAGTTGACAATGAGAACAGGATTAAATAGCTGCTGCAGGGATCCTGTCCACCAGATGGAAGACTGGTGGCAACACTATCGTGACCATATTCAGGAGGCCTGATGGGATTTTGTCCTAATCCCATTTTTATCTGGGCAGCATTTCATTAAATTAAGCGCAGTGCAAGGTGGTAAACCCCAATCACAAGAGCAGCCAGCTAATTTGAGACAGGCAGGGAAGGAGTTATGGGGAGGGGGGGACACTTCTGCCTATAGCTGATGAAAGAAATATGAGAAGGGTAAGTTAAATCTTGGTCAAAGAAGTGTGTTTTAGTAAGGGTCTGAAAGGTGGAGGGGCAGCTGGAAAGGTTTATGGGTGTGATTCTGTAGCATAATTCCTAGATGGCTGAAAGCATGGTTGTCAATGATGAGGTGAAGGGAAGGTACTTGAGAAATTAGAGTCAAAGGAATTTAGGACAAACTGAGAATGAATTTGACATTCTTGATCAGGAATGCCAAAGAAATGAATATTGTTGGAAATGAAGATATCATAACTATTTTGCGAAGGGATTTAAATCAGTTTGAGTAAAGATATTTTTAAAATAGGAAGAAAGAAGTTACCTTTGTATCCAAAGTATCTTAAAGCTAACAAGATGTCCTTGATGGCAATGTAGCATCTAAAATTTGGGAACATTTACCTTACAAGAGCACAAAATGCCCATTCCCACAAAAGAAATGAGTTTGCCTTACTGTTAATTTTGCTAATAGTATAAATAGGAATGTTTGATTCACTTTCAACGGTGTTTTGCAAATGAATATTATTGGAAATGAAGATATCATAACTATTTTGTGAAGGAACTTAAATCAGTTTGAGTAAAGAACATTACTAGTTTGAAATTACTTTGGATGCACATTTCACTCAGTTGTTAATTTTGCAAGTATCTTTACTATAGTGACATAATAATATCCGAAGTGAATGGAATTTAATGGAGATGATGGGGGTCATCCCAATTGATCAAAGAATCAACAAGACCCTCACATTTTCTCCTTTTGGGAAGATCTGCCAAATTAAAGCTAATCTCAAGGAGGCCAGAGGCAGAAATATTGCTTCCCCCAACCCCCCAAGTACTGCTGGATGTTCAGAGACAGACAGCTGTGCAATACTTGGCAGCCGTAAGACCTGCAGAGGCTACTGTCAGCAGTGCTTCTACCCAAAGTGAGTAATGTCTAGATAAGGGGAGTAGGGTGGGCGTCATTGAGAAGAAAGGTTGAGGGTAGGTAGCAAGGACAGGGGGCTGGCTCTCAGGGAGTTCCCCTTTCCCGAGACTGATTCCCTTGATCTTGCATTGAGTGCCTTCGAATGACGGAGCCCCTGGCAGCCTGCAAGGATTTATTTTGGGCTTCCTACACGGAAACTACCTGCCCATTGGAAATACCAATGACAGCAGAATGAATTATTAAGTGAACAGTAATGACTATCGAAGGGTTTCAGTTGGTGGCAGATCAGCAAGGCCATCCATGAGCCTCCATATCCTAGACTTCACTGGGGAAGAGGCAGAAAGTCAGCAAAGTTCCTGCTCACCATCTTCCCATTCAATGAAATGAAGCCCAGCCATCAAACAGACCTCGGGGGAAGATATTAAACTGTGTCCACTGATTCAACTTAAGGCTTCATATTTTAATCCATACACAAAGTATTGCTCCAGCTGCGGAAGAACTAACCTGATTTTTGTTATTCAGTAAAGATCATTTCACTGTTGTAAACAGTGAGGACAATTTTCCTCCTCCCAGCCCCCCGTCTTTTCTCTGAATGCAAAATCAACACTGCCTTTCATCTGACTGAACCAACTGGGAAATGGAATCAAAAGCCACTTCTTTTGGGGTATTCTGCAAAATGGATGACTTAACACATAAAAGGGGATGAAAATCCCTAAAGGTTGGGAACGTCCCATTTCATCTCACTTAAAGGTTTTTTTTTAACTTGTGCTTGTTATAGATGAGGGAGCTCTGCCACTCTTCTCTGGGGTGAATGATGCTTTCTGACAGGGCTCTGATAACAACATGGGTAACATCAATGTCACTGCATTTGAGGAAATCCTGCTAGTCAAAAGACATTGATTGTCCCCATTGTTATTTGCTAGATCCACAGGAAAGTTAATGAATTCAGAAGCCTTCCTGAACACAACTTTGTCACCAATGTAATGCATGGATGCGCTGTTGATTGACAATGTGACTAATATCACCAGAGGCCATTTGGAAACATCTGGATGTATAAAAATTTAGACCAGTTGTCACATTTACAGCCATTGACAAAAGGGAGATCAATTATTTCTTCAAACAGAACTCACTTTAAACTTCATGCAAAATTCAACAAATATCCTTGAATACAAAAACTTTGCAATTTTATGCACTGCAGGTCGCTTCCAATTAAAACAGAATTTTAATAACTTCATATGAGCTTTGACCATTTAGATTTCTTTTGGTCTTTGGAACAACATACTGAACTTAAAACTAGCATCATTATTGGAGTAACACTTTCTGAGAATAATAAATAGATGAAAAGGCAGGGAAATTCCAGGGATGGCTAAGTTACATTCTCCCAACTTTACCTGCATGCTTGGATCACAGTTCAAATGCATGGATAGGTATAAGAACACTTTCAGTAGAACTAGACTGCCTCATTATGTATGCTTGTCTGAGAGCCCAGACCTGTAATTTTATCAGCAGGGGATCCTGTTTCCAAAGCTAGAGAGAACTGTTGACTTCACTGATATGTTTAAATGTTATAATAAATTGTTCTTTCTGTGATTCCTTTTGCCAATGTTTCAGAACGAGCCTTCAATCTCATTCATGGTGCTCCACTGCAAGTGAGGATGGAGAATTTGGCATTTCAGTCAAAACTTCATTTACTTTCAGTAGCACTGGAAAATCCCTGCCACAAACGAGGACAGTGAATTTCAGCGTCAGTTTTTATTTGCATAAGATTAAGAGATGTGAAGAGTCTTAAGCTTCTCTTATTGATACTTTAATCATTTATCTGTTGACACTCTTATGGGGCTGTTAGGAAAAGGAGATTTGTGATTGAGTGTTTTTTTCCAAGTATTTCTATCCAAGCCGTTGCTACTACAAGAAGCAATAGTTCTGCACATTGTGTATACTGGTTTAATGGGCATGCAAGAGTCAAGACTTAGCAAGGAAGGTATGTGGTGTCATGGAGGGTGGGTGGGTTGCATGAATTGGGATGAATTGGCATCAAGGGCATGGAGGTGGCATGGGAAGTGAATAGTTGATAAGGGATGTAGTGTACGGGCAGTAATGTTGGAAATCTCATGTGTCCAATTGTATTTGTTGCCCAGTTAGTCAAGCCAGATTCAGGTGTATATAAAAGCACATAACTCCTGGATCAAACAATTATTCTCTGGGTATAACTGTTGGGTTTCTTGAGGCTTGGGAAACTTGGGTGTATGTAGTTAACTTCAAAGTTGAGTAACAATGAGACTCATGGACTCATTATAATATCTAAAGTGTCAATCTTCTTCCTTGAAGTGCGTTTCTCACTGCCCATTGCCCCATCTGTGTTTAAACTGGAAGTGGGTAAATGAAAAGTGAGTTGGTGTTGACATTCTAATTTTTAATAATGTACCTTTCCATTTGACTCAGAACTCAGACATATTTTGCGGTTAAAATTCCTCCTTTCCCACTCATCGTTATTTCATTTAAAGTAAACTAAACAATTGTATTCTGTTAAAGTAACAGCCAAATAAATTGCATTTGAGTGTGCTCAGACTTTGCTTGCTAATATTTGCACACTGCTTTAGCTATCAGATTTTCGACTGGCAGGAGAGTCACATGTAGGAAGGAGAATCCAATTGTCATCCTAGCACATGATATCTGGGAGGGACTAAATATAAGCAAATATTAAGTATTATCTATCTATGTCCTTAGCTTTGAAAACAAAACAATATTTTTTTCTTAATTTTCTTCTAATTACAATCAGTTTATTTCAGACAATGAATATAATCTTTTGCACCAATCATTATAAATAGGGTGGTAGCATAATCAAATTGACACTGATTTTTTCCATTGTTATTGGTTTTTAATGTAGCTTATTGATTTTTTTCTAGTTTGCATGTGTGGAAAAAATTGTGCCAGATTACTCTTTCTCTGCATGGCATTGCACCCTGTCAACGTTTATTGATGAATTCTGTTTAAAGAGCAAGATGAGTAAGGGGTCTAAGTACATCTGTTTCTCACATTCAAAAGCCATCAATCAACCTGCTTGATTGTGATGGTATGTTTAATTAATTGAAGTAATGATCTATTTGCTCCTAGGAGAATATCAAAAAGCTTTTGGAACTTTCTACCAAATTTATTTTTGCAAAGTTTTGCTGCTAATACCTCTGTTACATGTAGATTTCCATTTTGCCTGCCTATATTTGTCTGTTCAAAACAATGAGATTTTAACAGGATCAGTAATAAAGGAAAGGAAATCTGTTACAGACTTGCCAGGCTGTCATTGAATACTTTCAGTGCATTTGGTTCAAATCTAAGCAGGAATTTCCTAAATAGAGGACAATTTTGACGATTTTGAATTTCAGGGAACAACAATATACCTCTTATATACTTTGTTTTTTTTATTCACAAACAACTATTTCGTTTTCATATGAAGGACTTTTCATCACTGTAAGCACAAGTCCTTTTGTCCTCTAGTGTCTGAAACAGTTCTTCAGTAAGTAAAACGGTCTTCCTGGGACAATATTTTGTCAAAATGGCCGAGGAAAGGAAACTTGTACCAGTTGGACTCCCTAAGTGACCTGTAGCACACCATCACCACGTAGAAAACTTTTCTACTATGTGTAATATATTTTTTGGTAAATATCCCTCATACTCCCTCTTAAACGTTTTTGTATTTATTCAAAAATACAGTCATTCTGTGAAGATGCTGTCCAGTTTCATTGCATATTGCTTTCAAAAGAATGCAGTGTTGGTGGGATTTTCCAGCTGCGATAGCCCCAAGGCCAGAAAACTCTGCCTGAGTTCAATGGATCATTTCATGATCTGTGTCCCATCACTATCATTCCCATAGCCGGCAGGACAGTAAAATTCCACCCATTAAGATTCTCTATCTGAACATTTTCAGATTTTTTGATCAGGCAGTGAAAAGCAACCATATATTTCAAAAGAAACAAGTCTAAGAGAATTTGCAGATCAGAAATATTTCAAAGCCTAAAACCTCCTCACTTCATTTGATCAGGTGATATGAGTCGCTGGCTATGCAATAGCAGGGTAAAGCAAGGAGTTCAACAACTCCAGCACAATTCTGACTGTTTGCTGGATGTGTGCAAATGAGGCCAGTAAGCTGCTCAGCAGGCAAATAGTGGGTAGCCTCTCAAACAATTGGAAGGTCAGGAGAAAATTTTACAGGTGCACAAGCTTTGGAATTGATTTCCACATGAATTTCCATGCTAGAAAATAAACTGCATCGTTCCGTTGCCTCTGAGAAAGCAGAAAGGAAAAGCATCTTATTTAAAAAATCTTGCTTTTAGATAGCATCTTTTAAGTGCTCAGGATATCTTGAAGCTTTTGATACCGAGGCAGATTTGAAGAAGTTTGGAAATGTTTTCTGAATCCTGTATGTTAGCATATAGCGCACAACGACTTACCCTTCTCATATCTTCAACCACTGATGGTCACTAATTAAGTAATTTCTGGCATAATATTACAATATGCAAAATCATAACAGGGGATTTTTTTTTGTCTTTCTGCACATGTAGCTGCAACATTGTTTCTCTCCTGTTCTCTCTTTCATGATCACATTTAGTCCTGGTAAACTGCAGTCCTAAAAACATTGTTCAACCTCCACAAACAAATTCATAGAATAGAATCTTCAAATCTCTACAATGCAGAAAGAGGCCATTCAGCCCATTGAGCCTGCACCAACAACAATGCCACCCAGGCCCTATCCCCATAACCCTGTGCATTTACCCTTGCTAATCTTCCTGACAATAAGGGGTAATTTAGCATGGTCAATCCACCTAATCTGCATGTCATTGAACTGTGGGAGGAAACCGGAGCACCTGGAGTAAACCCATGTGGTCATGGGAAGAACATGCAGACTTCACACAGAGAATGATCTGAGGCTGGGATTGAATTTGAGTCCCTAACATTGTGAGGAAACAGTGTTAACGACTGTGTCACGTGCCACCCAGCATTCAGCCAGTTCAATTGAATATTCTTTGTGTATAAAGACAAGGAATTCTGATGTACTGCTTAGGGAAAGGAATGGACATTAAATTCTTCTCTCAATTACACATATATCTACTGCTATTACATTGGAATGTATCAATGAATAGCTAGATGTCAAATTTGAAATTCTTCAACCAGTTGGCAGTCTCTTCATCAACCTGGTGTAGAGCAGTAAGGCTGCTGTTGAAGCACAGGTTGGGACACTTGTTGATTATGTTCAGCATAGTTTGCATTTCACCGCAGTTATGTAGCTGCCATGGTGTCTCAATGAAAGAGGTTGTTGCAGCAGAGTCAACTCCAGTGTGAAACCTCTTCAATTTGACCCATTCGCCATGCAGGAGATCAAAGCCTTGGATTTCCAATGTGCAATCATCACCAGATGCTGATTATGAGCAGTGTTGTAAGTGTTGTTCTGCAGATCCTTCCACAGTTCCACAGCGGAATTGCCTAGCTTGGGCAGGTTGGTCCAGATTGGTCACCTTAAGGTGAGATGTTTGCTGGATGGCTGGATGTTGTCTTCTACCAGTGGCAGGTCCACATTTTTGTGCACTCTTTCCAGCAATTGTGCTGTTCTAGCTTCACAGTGGATTTGTGGTAGCATAAAGTTACACAGCAAAGGTAGCCAATTTGAGTTTGTTGACTGGATTGTTCCTGGTCTCATTCAGCTGGATATCTACCAGTTTGCAGTGCACAGAGTTCTTCCATACTGAAAGACATCTGAGATATCAAAATGGAAATACTGACACAATTTCTTCTCCCTAGCCCAGCAATGCTTATATTAGTTAACTCAGCACAATATGCTGATCACTGGGTCCTTGTGTTCTACGTTATTGAAGTTTGTGATTACTTTACGAACAGAATTATCAAGAGTATTGTTTTATCCACCAATTTCATTAGTCAATTACAATCCAAAATGTCTAAGTTTGGCAAGAATTTATATGTTTTTAAGTTAGCTGAACTGTCTCAGTCCTGCTCACTTTGGGTTGTTAAGTAATTTAGTCATCTTGTCTACTCCCAGTCCAAATATGAAAAGAACAATTGCAATGTTGCGAGTTTTCATTTCATTTTACCATGCATTGCTGTAGCAGATTAAAATTTACATTCTTCTTTTTCAAGATTTACTAGGATGCTACAGGGATTTGAAGACTTGAGTTATAAAGAGAGGCTGGATAAACTGGGACTTTTTTCCCTGGAACGTAGGAGACTTAGGAATGATTTTATAGAGATCTATAAAATAATGAGGGACATAGATCAGCTAGATAGTCAACGTCTTTTCCCAAAGGTACGGGAGTCTAAAACGAGAGGCATAGGTTTAAAGTAAGAGGAGAGAGATATAAAAGGGTACAGAGGGGCAATTATTTCACACAGAGGGTGGTGAGTGTTTCAAATAAGCTGCCAAAGATAGTAGTAGAAGCAGGTACAATTTTGTCTTTTAAAAAACATTTAAACAGTTACATGGGTAAGATGAGTATAGAGGGATATGGGCCAAATGTGGGCAATTAGGAATAGTTTAGTGGTTAAACAAAAGGGGCAGAATGACCAAGTTGGGACAAAGAGCATGTTTCTATGATGTAAACCTCTATGACTCGATGACTCTATAAAACCCTTTATGCTTCATCCTTCCCATTTCTGTAATCTCCTCCAGATACAAATCTTCTGAGAATTTGCTATCCTCCAATTTTGGCCTCTTAAGCATCCTTGAATTTAATCAATCCAGCACTGGTGTTTGCATTCAGTTGATCAGGACCTAAGGTCTGCAATTCCCTCTCTAAATCTCTCTACCTTATTGCCTCTCTTTCTGCCTTTATACCTTGACCAGACATTTGGCCATCTGCCCTGAAATCTCCTTAAATGGCTCAGTGTCAATCTTTTCTTCATAACAGACTTGTGAAGCACCTTAAAGCAGTTTACTGTGTTAATGTGATGGTGATGGTGTTGAGTCCCTTTTACCTATCCATGTCACTGGAGTATTACAGGTCTGAATCTTTTACTGCAGAGCTGATGCCTCGCTCTAGGTTTGCATTACTCCCCTTGTATCTATTACTTCTGTTTCCTTCCTGTACATGAACATTAAACATGACTCATATCTCATCACATTCTGCTTTGCACGCTTACAGACATACAAAATGTCTTGTCAACTTCTAATTCCTGGGTGAAATAGAATGTCCTCATCTGACATGACGACTAAGCCATGCAGCCTTGATCAAATACCTCCAGTTCATGAGATTTGTTTTCTTTTATCATTTTAGTTCACAGAGCTTTATGTTGTACTGGAAATCTGTTTTGGATGCCTCAGGGCCTGCTGGAAAATATTGCTAAAGTGCATTGAACTGTGGCGTTTATTTGTCTATCATATTATTGCCAGTTTTCTGGTCCCGTATAATCTCGGTGAAAAATATGAGTAGTCTGCAGTCACGGATGTCCGACAGTCATGCATCACACTAATGATGTATATCCAAAACCAGCTATCGGATGAGATCATGGACAAGGTGACCTGACACCTGAAATAGGAAATGTCATTCTCCAACATTAGTCAAAGTTCTAGGACACTGTTGAATAGTAAATACTGCCACCTCAATTTTACTTCAAGCTGAAAAATCTGCAGTGGGAATGCAAAGATTGGGTGACACAGTCCCATGAGTTCAGCCGTGTGATGAAGAATAAGAGCCTGACACATTTTGGGTCAATGTGAGATTATACCACCCACACAGTGATGTGACAGAGCATATGACCCACGCCCAGGGTCTGCCTCATGTTGGACAGAGCCGTGTGTACCAGGCAGCATGGAGACTGTTCCTAGCTTGTAGTCTTTACTTGTATTGTATTGTATTGTAAATAGTTAAAAAAGTTAATAACAATTTACAGTTAGCCTACTTCTGACTACAAAGACTTCTTCAGACCTACTGAACTGTAACCTACACCTGACAACATGTGAGGCTGAACAATTTATCACTTAGGCCTAATCTGAATATAATGGATGGCAGCTCCTCAGATTGTGTCAAATGGGGCAATCTACCTATGTGATCTGGGGGGAGGGGGACGGGGACGGAGGGGGAGGGGGGCTTCCAGGGTAACTTTGGAAGTCAGTTTAAAGCAGTGACACAACTTAAAGCAAGATTGCATTCCTTGCCATGAAATTGTGATTGTACAAGTCTGGAAAACCTTGTGAGAAGAGGGACGCATTGTGCCTTGTTTTTCAGAGGAAGATTTGATGGAGGAAATCAAAGCAAGCAAGGAAATGTTCCCATAAATCTGCAAGAATGTCTCCAGAGTATCAATAAAACAGATCAGGACAGAGGTGGATAAAGGAGTCAGTGTCATTAACACCACTTCAGAGACCTGGGTTCAATATTTGTAAAATCTTAGAACCCTTCCAGGTGTGGCAAAGCTAGCTGCAGTTCCATCCATCCATCTCTCTCTGGGTGACCTGCCAATACTCGAATTACACCATCTCTCACTCCTATCTCTCCCAGCAGTCCAGGAAAGAACTTGCCAGGGAGAGAGGTCCTCTCCCAGATCTCTAAGATAGCAATGTGAAATCCATGAGCCACTGAAATGAAGAAAAGTTCTGGCCTCACACAAATAGTTGTGGTATGCACTGAAAGGTAAACCCTGAAGTTTAAATGCTATGGTTGACAGTCTGCAGGAGACCTTCTCTGACTTATGTGAAATTCTCTCACACTTTGCAATCTATCTCAAAGATTCTGTAAGTGGACCCTTAAAACAGAAATCAATGTTCACACTCCTTACAACATTGATAGACTGTTATGCAAACTCTGGGCTCTATAATGAAGGGACAGATGTCTATCTTGGACATATTAGTGCATAGGAGTTTGCACGGGATCACTCAACTTCTGGAGCTGCTCTCCCAACTATCCAAACCAGCCCAAAGGAGTGTTCTGAGGGTGATGCACATCTGCACCATCAGTGTATTAGGGAACCATTATTTGCAAATCAGCTGGATAAGGCAGTCCTGGCAGCAGCTGAGGTGCAGGAATCCGCAGCCAAACCTTTACTCCTGAGAAACATTCACACAAATCCAATATTCAGCATTTAGAATGTAGCAACCAGTAATACAGTTTAACATTCTCAGAACCAGATTAACACCAGCTTCATTGCCCATTTCACATAGTAAACTGAGTGTATCGAACATTCTTAGTGAGATCCAAAAAAATCCCATGAGCTCTCATTTCTATGTCATTTACTTTAAACTGTAATTTAAATGAAGTTCACATACTCAAACTGGTCTCAAAGACTGACTAGAGACTCCCAGACAGCGCAATTTGATTTGAGACTAGACAAGATGGCTCCGTACATAATATTTTGGTTCACAGATTATACTGACAGGGAGCATTTCACTAGTTGCAGCACCTGATCTGTTTCTTTCCTTCAATTTACGTATAATTGAATTTCTGAGCACAAGAATTGAAGCAGGAAAGGTTTATTTAAAATATTGTGCGCAAATACAAAATGTGTGGCAGGCAAAAGGCCTATTTTTCTTTATCTGTATTTTTGAATTAATTTTTATTATTTATTGTTTTTTGTTTGCTTATTCTATTTTTTGGAGTTTTGCGAATAGTTAGCCCCATTGTAAATATCCAAATTAAATCCATAATTTTGTTAACAGCCCTCAGGCTCAACTCTTGAGGGGGGCTAACTCTGGAGGGAGGGCTAACTTTTGGTTGAAGGACTTCAGGAAAGTTGATTTTGTTGGTTTAGCTGCTTCTTTCTGACAAGTCAATTGGCGTAATCAGAAGTTCTTCAAGATCATATGAAAGAGGATCTTGGGATACTGACAGATAATTCAACAAAATTATCAGCAATGATCAAGGTGAACAAGAAGGTCAATTGTAACCTTAATCAATAGATAGAAGATGGTTCCTCCCATGGTCCAAAGATATGTGCGTTCGGTTGATTAGCCATGCGAAAATTGCCCCTTAGTGACCTAAAATGCATAGGTTAGAGGGATTGGCACGTAAATGTGTGGAGATAGGGCCTAGGTGGGATTCTGGTTGGTGCAGACTCAATGGGCCGGATGGCCTCTTTCTTCACTGTGGGGTTTTGATGATTCTCCTTTTCTGATTGTATGATGTGATGGCACCGAGTACAGGTGAATTGTATAAAACAAAAACACTCAGGAACTACAAGCTATGGGTTCTCTTGGAGGATCCTTGTCTTTCAGACTTCGGGAGTAAGACAACTAGAGAAGGTAAAGTTCCAAGCCTCTCATGCTAAAACTAGTCTAAGCTAGATCTTAAAACCTGCCCTTTCCCTTCCCATGCATCCCCCCCCCCCGTTTTAAATGAATGGCAACAAGAAACAGAGTAACAGAGCCAATATTATTAGTTTTACACACTCAACCAAAGTTAATATTACCTCCACAGAAACAGGAATGTGTGAAACAAATTCTCCACAGAAGCAGATCTGTTCTCACCTGGGTCCCGTGATTCAATATGTGCCAGCTCTAGCAGAGGTTAGTGAGACGGAGCTTTCTACCTTGTCCTAGCATACTGATTGTGCTTGCAGTCTGCCATTTTTGGTCAACATGACAGAAAAAATGACTAATATGATAATGTTGGCTCCATGAGACACTATATAACACCACCTACTTTGCAATATGCTAATTTTTTGTGTTTTTTTGCACGTATACATGTCTGTGTGTGACTGAGTTAGAAATAGGGAAGGAGGGCAAGTTTTAAGATCTAGCTTAGACTAATTTTAGCAAAAGAGGCTTGAAACTTTAACTACCTTAGTTCTCTTAACCCTGAAAGTCTGAAACACAAGGATCCTCCGAGAGAACCAATAATTTGTAGTTCCTGAATGTTTCTGTTTTGTACAATTCACTAGTATTCGGTGCCATCACATCGTACAATCAGAAAAAGGAGGATCACCACAGTGAAGAAAGAGGCCATCTGGTCCAGCGAGTCAGCACCGACCACAATCCCACCCAGGTCCTGTCCCCGTGTCCCCACACATTTACCCGCCAATCCCTCTAAACTACGCATTTTAGGACACAAAGAGGCAATTTTAGTACAGCTAATCAACCCAACCTGCACATCTTTGGACTGGGAGGAAACCAGAGCACCAGGGGAAAGCCACACAGACATGGGAGAATGTGCAAACTCCACATAGACAGTGACCCAAGCCGGGAATTGAACCAGATCCCTGAGCTACGAAGCAGCAGTGCTAACCTCTGTGCTACTGTGCTGTCTACGTGATCTTTAAGACTTTGCAATAAGATAGGTTATTGCTAATTAGCTACTCATTTTACATCTCTCCCAATTTTTAATTCCGTATTGCCCATTTCATACTATTACACACAATCAAAATTAACCTCAAGTTCTCCTGACATTTAGTGAGTTGAAGGAACACATGCACAAAAGCAGAAATGTGCAAACCAGAGATAAGCTACAAACTACTATTAGTGTCATGAGGTAGCAAAGCAGCATGTCGAGTTGTGATACATTACTTTTATATTGGGAAACACTTTGAAAATGTGAATGTTTTAAGATTTACAATTGTAATTTAAGGTTTTAATGAATGTGCATATTGAACACTGAATGAGCTATAAGGTTGCCTGAAGATTTGACATGGACAAGTAGTAAAGTGTGACATGTTGCCTGGTGTAATTTTGTGGCATGTATTTGGGCAATTTGCCTGTTAACTTAAACAATCGATAGGCATACCTTAGTGGCTTATTCAAGTTATACCATATTCTTATGCAAATCATAGAACTGTAGAATTCCTACAGTGCAACAGGAAACCATTCAGTTCGTCAAGTCTGCAATTTAAAGCTACAGTACTTCTTTCCATTGCACTGCTTGCCTTTTTTTAAAAAAATAAGTCTTCAGAACAGCAGCAAATCTTTTTTTAAAAAAACTCTGCAGAGACTTTCCTCTTTTTTCATAACACTCTGCATTTTTTCTCTGCTCTCCTATCTTTTTGCTTTTTTACTATAGCTGTCTTCCAGCTTCTGCAAACTACTGAGACTATGTGCCTGCCAGCCATTTCATAATGTAAGCACAGCATCCTTCTTGTATTTTTGCTCTGTGCCTCGTGAACTTTCTACTTACTTTGCGTAAGTGAGTCTTACAATTTTCTATAATGTTGCTCACTCTACCTGTGATCCGAGCAGCGTTTTGCTCTACATCTCGTAGGGATCTTACAATTTTGTAGTTGCGCTCACCCATCTGTGATGTGAGCAGGTTTCTTCACTGTGTCACTTGGGATCTCGCAGTGGGCTCCACTTGCACTGGTGGATCCTCCATTTCTAAGTCTATAGTGAAACTCCTTTAATGCTTTTCTCTTCAGCACACATTTCTCTAGTTAGGCTTCAGCTGCTTTCAGTGTTTCATGTCGTGGGATATTGTTGTGGGTCCACCATTTAAAATGCCACCTTTCATACACCACTGATGTGATAACTTTTGGAAGCTACAACTGCTGTCAAATACACCATAATAAAGTGTTGGCTATGGTGACGCAACAATGAGGCGCTTGAGTATATTTCAATATGAGCTATTTATCGTTAGCCTTTAGTCATTTACAGATCCCAGATATTGTCTTGTGTGGTGTTCTTTGTCCAGGTATGCTTTCAGAGTATACTCTGAATTTAATACCATGTGATTCTACATATCATGGGTATTGCTATTCTGAAGTCCTACGTTAATGCTTGCTCTGCTGAGCACCTTTACATTATAAAGTCATGCAGGTGGATAATCCAACACCTCCTCACAGGGATATATGATTTGTGATTCGGGTATGTAAAGCCATTAATTTTTTTTCATTGCTAGCAAAAAAATATTTGTTATCCACTGGATCCAAATAATAATACAAGTCTTACTGCAACACCTCCTATGCAAAATAAAAGCAAATTGCTGCAGATGTTGGAACCAAAAGAGAAAATGCTGGAAAATCTCAGCAGGTCTGGAGCATCCGTAAGGAGAGAAAAGAGCTGATATTTTCAGATCAGATGATTCTTTGTCAAAGTGAGAAGACTTCCTATGCAAAGTCACCTTCTTCCAGCATGTCAATAGTATGGAGGTCCTTATCTCTTTCAGTCTTTCCTACCTCATCATACATATTTTATTTTAATTCCAAGCTTGATGTTGTGTAACCATTTGTTTTAGTTTTATTTATTCTTCCCTCCCACTGTTAGAACTTTTAATGGACCACGACCCTTCCCCTGGGTTTCTAAGCAAGAAAAAATCCTCAGAATTCTTAAAACGTTAAATGAATCATTACTTCAGTGATAATGAAATAATCAATAATATCAGCAAGATTCCTCTGGGAAACTTATCAGCATGTTGTAAAGGACATGTTATTTATTACACAATACATAAATGAGGATAATAAAAAAAATGTAACATTACGAAGGTCTATTAGTGAATTCATCTCACAGTGTGCAGTGAAACAGAGTGCACTGATCCTCAGAAAAACATTGTAAAGACAGATATATTTGATTACTTCTTGAAATATGTATTGAAATAATTTATTTGAAGTAAGCAGAATCTTTTCTATTTTAAATCAAAATCAAGAAAGCAGAGCAACCATGAGCATCTCAGCTCCAGAATTCCACAGAATTTCACTTAAAAAGGTGCTTATTTCTTCATGGATGCTCAGTCAGAAATTTCACTCAAAGAGAAGATGCTTAACAATTTAGATGAGGTTACAATCTCTGCATTTCTGAAATCTAGTAGGAACTATGCAGTGAGAAAAGCTGCGAACGCATACGTCAGGAAAAAGATATGAAAGTCTGAGGTCATGTATCAACTGACTCAAGAACAGCTTCTTCCTTGCTGCCATCAGAGTTTTGAATGCACCTACTTTATATTAAGTCGATCTTTCTCAACACCTTAGCTATAACTGAAGCACTATATTTTGCATTCACTCTTTTCTCAAGAATGATATGCTTTATATGTATAGCGCAATAAACAATACTTTTCACTGTATTCTAATAAATAAGGCAATAATATATCAAGTCAAAATCAAAACAAAATCAAATCTCCATGTACTCTTAATTTAGAACTTTAGAATTTGATCAGGGTATTAGCAGGTTAACATTGTAGGATGTGGAGGGCTGCAGCTTTGGGGTGTTTTGTTAAGAAACAATAGGCTCAAACATTCCTCTATTTCTAAATTTATTGAAAATTAGAAAAGCAGTAAAAGTGTTGGAATTCATGGGAAAAGCATTGATCCACTTGATTAATGCTTCCAACAATTCAAGGTCTTCAAAGTAATAGGTGAACCTTAATAAGCAGACGGAAGAGTTGCTTTATGCTTCTTAAGAACTTGTTACAGATCAGTCAAGCAGAATTCATTCAAAATTATGCGCCATTGGAGGCTCATTGAAAAGTTAATATTTTACATCAGAGAGGCACTCTACAAATTTGCGCTACCATCCGGGAAAAAAATGATCTTAGGTTATTTGACAGACTTGTTTGTTTATCTATGAATATATAACAGAATGATATCAATTGTGCTGAAAAAATGCAGTTACATCATGTCGTAGGGTGGATTTGGTAAATTGTCTCTCAGGTCAAAAATAATGCAAATCAAGCCAGTGAATGGGAAGATTTTGCATTTGTCATGACCTCCATATTTCCAAAAGTGCTTCATAGCCAATGAATAATTTTTGAAATGCAGTTGTCATGTAGGCAAATGCAATGATTATTTTATACATAGGAAGGCCCTGAAAACAGGAAATAAGATGATGCTCTTACAAATGGCCGTATTTATTTGTGTCACAACATGAGGGGAAGCACTTCCTGTACATGCTCTGTTGTGGTCTGAATATCAGTATTAGATCATCAGCCAGCAGCATTAAAACAACCAAACTGGTGTGACTCAGACTAACAATGAAAATCAGAGTATCAAAAATGTTTAAGCTAGTTCAAAACTACCTATGGCTGGCAGGAATTATGTTTATAAGAGCTTTCTGGAGACCCAGGAACGTTAAAAAACATAGGGTAGGATTTTCAGGTCCCGTTCCCAGGCACGATTTTCTGTCCCGCCAAAGTCAATGGATTTTTGGTTATCTGCATCTGTCACAGTGGCCCACCATAGGGCAAGATTTTCTGGCCCCAACTGTCATGGGAATCATTTACTCCCGCTAAATTCAGTGGATTACAGCTGGCCCACTGCATCTCCCCATGCCACTCCTGCCACAATGGGGTCACAAAATCCCAGCCATAGACTTTATATGCTCCTGATATAACAAGCATATCCACTGTCCCAACATCCATCACTCTTTGGGGTAATGAATTCCACAGATTCACCACCCTTTTGAGAAAAGCAGTTTCTCCTCATCTCTTTTTTAAAACATTTACCCTATAACTATATCCTTTTGTCCTAGGCTGTCATGCAAGAGGAAGCATTTGTCCTACATCTACTTTGTCAATAGCTTGTACCATCTTCTATACCTCAATTAGATGTCCTCTCATTCTTCTATTATCTAGACAGTATAGGCATAAGCTATTCAACCTCTCTTTATAAGACAAACCCCTCATCTCTGGAATCAATCTAGTGAGTCGCCTCTGAATTGCCTCAAATGCCATTGTATCCTTTCCCAAATAAGGGGACCAAAAACAGTGCATAGTACTCCAGGTGTGGGCTCATTAATGCCTTGTTTGCTGAAGCAACATTCTCTTACTTTCATATTCTATTCCTTTGGCTATAAGTATAACTAATTGATCCATTGTCTCCTGTGTCACTTCCTTTAATATCCTAGGATGTAAGCCATCAGATCCTGGGGACTTGTTTGCCATCAATCTCTGTAGTTTGTTGAGTACTATTTCTTTAGTGATTGTTCTAAGTTCTTCGCTTTCCATTACCTCTGTATTACTTGTTACGATTGGCATGCTACTGACGGTATCCCTACTTTAAAAACTGAAACAGATTACTAATTTAGCATCACCGTCATTTCTGAGTTTCCGCACTATTAAGTTTACAGTCTCATCCGCCAAGGGGTCAACATTCAGTTTAGCTACTTTCTTCCTAATTATATATTCATGGAAGTTTTTGCTATCCTTTTTCATATTTTGTGCTAGTTTTCTTTTATAATCTGCCTTTGCTCCTTTTGTTACATTTTTATTGACCCTTTGTTGATCTCTAAAATTTTCCTAATCCCTTAGCTTGGCACTAGCCTTTAAAATATTGGATGCTTTAGTTTTTATCTTTACGATGTCCTTAATATCTTTGCTTAGCCATTAATGTCTTGTTCCCCTTTTACAACTTTTCTCTTCTCTAAAATTTATTTTAGTCAGGAGGAATTGAATATCTTCTTAAACAACTTTCACCGTTCATCATCTGTCCTATCTTTTAGCTTTCCTGCCCAGTTCCCTCAGCCTGAGTCTGTCCTCATACCTACATAATCACCTTTATTAAGCTCCAGAATGCATCTTTATTTAGCTCCAGTTTCTTCCCCTCAAAATGAATTTTGAATTCTATCAGACTATGATCACCTTTCCCTAGAGAATACTTAATTATAAGATCATTAATTAATCCCTGTTTGTTGGACAATACCAAATCGAGAATACTCGGATTCTAGTTGGCTCCACAACATATTACTCCACAAAACAATCTCTAATGCATTCAATGAACTCTCCCTCAAGGCTACCCTTGCTAATTTGATTAATCCAGTCTATATCCATATTAAAATCACCCATGATTATTGTCATACCTTCACCTGGCCATCGCCCCACCATTCTACACCAAGCCTGCCTGACTGACTTCCTTCCTTCCTTCCTTGGTCATCCTCACACAACTTGTCCTGTCACCAACACCATCACAAGTATAGGCTAACTTTTAAAGGCGCTTTCTGAGTGGGCAATGCAATGGCAGTTCACAGGTAATCAGACATCTCCCTTGCTAGGAGAATGCCTCTTATGTGCAGCCATTAATGTGAACATTCTAATTTCTTGCTGGTGGGGAGTTTAATTTACAGGAGGGTGGAGTTTTAATCTGATAGGCTGGTCTTTTAATGAGCATGCATGATAGGCTAATGCATGCAAAAGGACCTCCTGACATTGTCCACTTGGAAGCACGATCCACTTAATTCCTGGGAATGTAATCGTAAATGTTCATCCCGCCTCATGCCAAATTAAATTGCACTGTTTGTCTTCCTCTCTTACAAAACACAATCATTTTGAAGAAATCACAGGCTGTCAATCAGTTTAGATTCCTTCAGCATTGCGGTCAGGATCAATAGGGTATTAGAAATCGATTCAAGCATGAAGGGAAATGAACATAATCATAGATGCCTGGAGCAGAACTCCATTGAGCTATCAATGACAACCTTTTCTAAGGCAGTTCACTTAAATTTGTTGAAGTTTTAAAGTGCTCCATTGGAATGGAAAGGATTTCAAAGAATTCAGTTTGTTGGAGAGCCTGAGAAAGTTCTAAGTAAAGCTGTGTGCATACGTTGGGATTGAGTGCATAGCTGGGCAGACTGGAACCCACCCCCCTCACTTGCCCCACCTCCAGTCACAGCCCCCAGGTGGAATCGACATCTCCTCTCTATCAGAGAACTTCAAAAGAATCTGCTTACACCTGTGGTTTCAGATAGGGAAAGAGAGAAATCTCTGCTGCAGAATGTACTACAAAGATTTAAAATCCTGCCAGGTGATTGGGGATTTGGGGGGAGTGGGTGGTGGCAATTGGGGGGAGATTAAAGTGACTTGGCCAGTGGGTGGCACAAAGTGGCCTTGATATTAGCATCTTTTGAGTGGGTGAATCCCAACAGAAAAACAGGAGAATTACACCCCAAGTCTCTACCCTGTGCTGCTCTTGTGAAGTAGGTGTCTAGGTAATGCTATTCCCTTGCTCTTTTCCCATAGCCTCACAAACGTTCCCCCTTTTCCTGTTTAGACAATTCTCTTTGACTGAATCTGCTTCTACCACTCTTCCAGGTCACTGAACTCAGTGTGGTTAAAAAAAAGCATTTCCTTGTGCTGTTTCTGGTTCATCTGCCAATCATCCCAGGTCTCTGTATTCAGTTTACTGACATTTCAGAATTAAAGGTTCAGGAGATCTTGGATGATAAGAGGATGAGAGAGGTTTCAGAGATAGGGAGGGTGAGTTGACTCACAAATTAGGAAGAGAATTTTTAAACTGAGGCATTACCAAGAAAAGAGCAATGCAGGTTTGGAATGTGGGTGAACAGGATTTAGTACAAGTTATGATCTGAGCAATTGTGTTTTGGATTAGTTCGAGTGTATGCAGGACAAAAATGTCAATTCCAGAGATAAAAGAAGCATAGATGATGCTTTCAGCTGCTGAATAGCTGAGAGGGGCAGAATCAAGTGATGTGACAGAAGTGGAAGTAAACAATTTGATGATGAAACTTCTATGTATTTGGAGCACCTACCAAGGTCAGTTATAATTACAAATTATCCTGCTAAGCAGCAGATAATTGCCAGGAAAAGGAAGGGAGTTGGTAGTTGGGAATGCAGTTTGTTGTGGAGACTGAAGGAAATGGGCTGAGTCTTTGCAATATTTAGAATGAAGGAAACTTCTGGTCATCCAGTACTGGATATCAGACAAGTAGCATGACAACTAGAGCCAACAGAACATTCAAGAGATGTTGTGTGTGATAGAATCAGATATCATCAGCGCAGATGTAGCCTTATAGCGCTAAGGATCCAGGTTCAATTCTGGCCTTGGGTGACTTTCTGTGTGGAGTTCTCCCCGTGGCTGCGTGGATTTCCTCCAGGTGCTCCAATTTCCTCCCACAGTCCCAAAATGTCCGGGTTAGGTGGATTGGCCATGCTAAATTATCGCTTATAATGTATATAATAAGTTAGCAGGGTAAATACGTGAGGTTATCTGAATGTAGTCTAGGTAGATTGTTGTTAGTACAAGTTCGATGGATTAAATGCCCTCCATTTGCACCGGAGGGATTTTATGATTGTATGATTCCATAGCAGATTTGATGGGAAGTGGGAGCAGTATCTGAAGATTGAAGGGCAAGAAGTATTAATTGAATGGGGGTCTCATAGGTAAGATGAGTCCAGGGAGGATATGAGGGGAGATAGGAGAGGAAGTGGAGAAAGATGTAAGTTAAGGGCTAGCACTGGGTGGAAGCTCTGCAGAAATTGGTCCCAGTTGTTCACCAAAGAAGGGATGTGGCAGTGCCAGCTGTTGGATAGTCTCAATCTCAGTGATGAAGAAGTCTAGAATCTCCTCAAGGGTGAGGTTGGAGATGACATGGGAGTGGGTGTTAAAGTGATGGTTTGTGATGGAGAACAGAAGCTGAAGGTCATCTTCACTTTCCAGATAAGGCTGGAATTGTGAGAAGTTTTGTCAAAGGATAGCAAGGATCTCAGTTCTGATCAATGTGAAATCTGAAGATCAGTCTGCTTGCTATAGAAAATTGCAATTCACCAAAACCTCTAGAATGTGTGGTGTTAGGAGCTGTATTTTTGTACTTCACTGCAAATCAGCAGCTTTTATACAGCTCTTAGAAATACAGCAGTTCAACACAAGACTGCAATGAAGTGTTGAAACAGTTCTGCAGCCAATAAATCACACATTTATTCAATGAATCACTTACATTGCTCCTACACATTGTGTGGGATGTCTTAAAAATAGCCAGCACCTTATGGTCCTACTGCTCGTTAGTAATCTTGATTACATTTGCGTCATTTACATTGCAATAACATGTTGCCCCATAAATAGTCAGTATCATATAGTCCCATCCTTTGTTATCAGGTTTGGTTTACATTTTACCATAACAGCTTTACAGAAATGAAAATGGCCATTTGCCAGAACTCTTGAATTTATTTTGTACACAGTGTTATGAATTCCAAAAATTCTGCAAGGATGTACTGCAAACCAGATAAGCCTCCTGTAAAGCTAAAACGTAGTAACTCGGCTATTAACAAGAGCAACTATATACAGAGCAATTCATTTGTGATGCTTACAGTCATGCCTCCAAGATCTAACTGCTGGGGCAAGCCAAGATAGGTTGGAGTGAATCCCAAACTCAGTTCCCAGTTGGGCAGCCCTTTCAGAAGATTACCCCTTAAAGAGGCCTGCCAACACATAAAGTAAGGAAATTCCTCCCACCTGCACATTAACAGAGCACTTGCACTCCATAGAGTGTCACTGATAGAAAAGCTTATGGTATGTCTAGAACTTAGCAACATTCAAGTTCTTTAATATTAAACCAACCACAATAATTTGAATTAATGAGAAAGTTATACCACTAGCCTATGAATGCTGACATAACTTTGTACTTTGAATGTTATTTATTCAACCTATTTGCAATGTTAATTTTATATGTGTCTTAATCACATCAGTTACTATAATTTGCAATAGAATACATATTTGATCTGATTTGATTTATTATTGATTTGATTTAATTAATTTGATTTTTTTGATTAAATGCCATAACTCATTCCAACATCAAAGTAGAGCATGACTTCAAATTAACATGACTTAGTTCAGGATTCGGGTTTGAAATTGACTGGACTTCTCAGTTTGTATAACTGCAGAACAGATATTATATCTTCTGTTTCCTTTTAAGTCTATGCCACTAGTAGAAATGTTTATGATCTCTTTGGTCCAGAAGATGAATCAAAGATGAATCCACTTCTGCAATAAATTATGTCCACTGCTCTCAGGTGACTTGTCGGTTGTGTGTGTGCATGTGTGTGTATCTCTCTCTGATGTGTTGGTTATGGAATCAAGTTAATCATGAGCGATTCCTGTTTCATCATGGTTTCTTTTAGCTATCATTATATAGTTCTTGCATTGCAGAAATTTAGTTACCAGGTTGACCCAGGGCTTCTAAGGAGCAGCAATTATTATTGGATCACCAGATCTGCTCCATTCGAACACTCCCCCCTACTCAACACTACTCTACGTTGCTGGTCGAATCTTCTGAAGCCAGTGTTTCCAGAAATGTGGAACGCAGCATCCTTTGGAGAGCCTTATTAGTGGAGTCGAGTCGGAGGAAGACAGAACAAGCCCATTTCTTATGGTATTAGCTGCCACATGGTATATATTTAGTGATTCAATTTGAATGTTAGTGAATGGTTAAATGGATGAAAGTTATTGAACAGGTGAAAGGGTGAGTGGATTAATGACTGAATAGGTAGAGTATGTAGGTGGGTTGGGTAAGTGGGTAGATTGGTGAGTTGCTAGGTGGAAGAGGTTGTAGTCAGATACAGTTGGTGAGTTGGCAGGTGTGAAGTGGCAAGAGGGTGGGCTGGTAGATGGGTGAAGTAGCATATGGGAGATATGCTGGGATGGTAGTTGAGTAAGGTGTCAGGTGGGTGCGGGTATGTGGATAGGGTGGCAGGTTTTATGAGCGTCACAGGTAGGCGTACATTAACACTGCAATGAAATTACCATGAGAATCCCCTAGCTGCCACAGTCCAGACCCTGTTCAGATACACTGAGGGAGAATTTAGCATGGCCAATGCACCTAACTAGCACATCTTTCAGACTGTGGAAGCACCCGGAGGAAATCCAGGCAAACACAGGGAGAACATACAGACTCCACACACACAATGATCAACCCAAACCAGGATTCAAACCCAGGTCCCTAGCAGTGCTAACCAGTGTGCCACTGTGGGATAATCAGTTTGGCTAATAAGAGCTCTGGAGCATTTTTCAGTGGGTTGGAGAAGGGCAGGTGGAGTCAATAGTGTTTGGGATCTCAGTTCTGAACTTACCCAGATTTTGGATGAAGATTTTTGTCAACTATTTCCTGGATAACTATCCAGGTGTGTAAATTAAGACTGTCTGAAGTATTTGACTGTAGCTCATTTGTAGATGTTGCTGTGAAGCAGAGAAATGTCTATCAGAAGTTCAAACATCCTATGTAATCCTTACATATATTAGCACATCAGGACCGAGATTCTTCCAAAAAAATTTGAAGCTCCTAATGTGTGGGAAAAGGCAAGTAATTCCCACCATTTTTTTTAGAGTACTAAGCAGAGTAAATCTTCAACACTGTGCACTGCAAAGTGCCTCAGTGGGATTCACTCTGGTAAGTAAGGAGTGGGGCTGATTCCTGCCTGAGAGACTAGCAGCATAGTCAACGTGGAGATCAGCACATGCGCAGTGGCACTCCCTATTGCTGGCCTTCCCGATTACTGGCCAGTCTGCAGCACCCCCATTGCTGATCTTCTGACTCCCCCCCCGCCACTTCTTGATCGCTGGCGTCCCACTCTTGCCCAAGCCAGCCCTTGTGTCCACTGTCCTACCCCTACCCTACTGGCCAGCCCCAATCTCCCCAACCATCTCCCCAGCAACACCGACTCCCACCCCTGCTACCCACCACCCAGATGTTCAGTTCTAATTGCCTTAACACCCTCCCTTCCCCCAATCCTTTCATAGAGCAGCCGTAGGTCCCCCCACACTGATTGCTCCACCAATAGGTCCTGCCCCCAGTAGGCCCTGCCTCTCTGGCCCCACCTCCTTGCACTGCTCAATGCCCGGTGGTTAGTCCCAAGGTGCCTCTTGGTAGTGCCAGTTTGCTGCTTGAGCAGTGTCAGCCTAGCATCCTGACACTGCCCAAAGAGCACCCCCTCACCCCCAACTTCCCAGGAGGTCGCAGTGGCCTCTGTTCCCTCTAGCAAGGTCAGAGGCCTGTTCAGTGTTAGTGGGGATCAGTCAAAACTGCCACTGGAACAAATCACTCCTGGCAGAGGGGGCGGAGACAGAGCAGACCCATAGAATATCATCCTGGGCCTGATAATCATATGGAAATGTCAATTTGAATGTCATTTTCATACGTTAATCAGTTCTGTGTTGATTTCCTGTGCGGAGCTGTTGACATCAAAAAACGTACCTTAGGACATATGCAGAGCTGTGACGCCCAGAGCAACTACAGTGAAACAGTCACCACTGATGCCCTCCTGGTCTATTGCCCTACTCGAGCAGTGCTGCAGGCTGGGAGAATCGGCCCCAAGGACTTTCACAGGATCTAGTCACCCGTCTCTGCTCGTAAGTTTGCTACCCAACAATATGGAGACCATAATATTTGAGGGGTTAAGTTACGATGATTGCTTCTAAATATCTCCCTCAGCTGAACCAAGTTCTTCTTACTTATTAAGACAACCTCTCAGCTTTGCCATTTTTGGTTAAATTATGGTCACACTTTTGCTCCCTAAATAGGGAGAATGCAGAATGGAGCCTCATAAATGGTCAATCTTTGCGGATGACATAAAGATTCTGGACTTGTGGATAGTGATGAACATTGTTAGAGAATATAGCAGGATACAGATAGACTGGAAAATTGGGCAGAGAAATGGCAGATGGAATTTAATCCAGATAAATGTGAAGTGATGCATTTTGGTAGATCTAATGTAGGGAGGAGCTATAAAATAAATGGCAGAGCATCAGGAGTATAGACACACAGAGAGACCTGGAGGTGCAAGTTCACAGATCCCTAAAGGTGGCAGCACAGATGGAGAGGGAGGTGAAGAAGGATGGGATATAGAATATTAAAATTGGCATATGATGTTGCAGCTCTATAGAATGTTGGTTAGGCCTCATTTGGAATACTGCATCCAGTTCTGTGTTCTTTGTTCTTAATTAATGGCCATTTTACCAGCACTAGGGAGGTCCTCTGTTGCATAGGGATATCACCCGGTAAACTCTGGTAACCTCCTAGCAGGTTCCGAAGGGTTTTCAGGCAACCTTTTGTCCAATGTGGGCGGGGAGTGTCTCCAGCGGCAATGATCTTTCCTCCAACAGCAGTGCCACTTGGCCTCAGCAACATTCCCTCCTTCGCTTGTCTGTTGGTTCTGACACCCCCAGCCTGTAATTGCCGTACTTTGCGATGCAAAACAATGAATGCATCCACTTACTCCCTGTGCAGCCCCAGTAAAGGCCACCTCTAGGAATGGTGCTGTTGAAACTACTAAGCTGCTGGCTCTCAGATTTCCCCTAATTGGTTACCACTGACATAATGTGACCCTCGCCCTGACTAACTGCCGAAGTGGATTTGGATTGACTACAGGCCCTGGCAGTCGAATCCTTGTTGCTGTCATAAAATCCAGCCACATTTTCACCAGGAAATCAAACAAGAAGAAGTTAGGGTGGGATAGTGGAGTTTAGGTAGAAGACTAGATTGAATAGTAGGGGAATGCTTCAGAGGCAGTATGAGAGCTCTACCTGTTTCTCTATCTGAAGTAACGCCAAGTTTAAAATTTCCAATCGGGTTTCCAGCTCTGTCCCAGTATTAGAATGACCTTAATCAAAGTCACTAACAACAGCCTATTTGATTGTTACCATAATGCACTATCCTTCTTCAGCCTTTGGACATGATCAGCATTCTCAGCCTTCTCCTCCATTGTCCAGTTGACTGGGACCACCTTTGCTCAATTCCATACCAGAACATCTCCAGAAATGACTTCTCTGTTTGTCCCTGTATCATGAGTTCTTGAGTCTAGGATTTAATCTCGTCCCTATTCTCTTCTTCATCAGCATGCTGTCCCCTTTCCGATATTATCCAGTGACATATGGTGGAGTGGAGTGAGAAATGTGGTTTGTTAGTGTCTGTTCTTTGTTTTGGGTGCTACCAGTGGCTTTAACACTCTAAAAGATCATGCACAATACTCGTGTGCATGCACACTTTCGGGGTGAGTCACATCAGATGCAACCTTGATGCAGGTATTAGCACACATGTAGGAACAACATCTGGAAGTACACAAAACAGGTAGATCCTCATAGCGTGGAACATTGACTTGATGCTGGCAGTACCCTTTTGGGACTCAATGTTGTCTTAATCTTGCATTTGATGACAAGGAAGATCCTTCTCTCCAGTGGTATTTAAAGGATTGCAAACTACTTACATATTAGCTGCTGATTGATTTCATTTGTCAGTTATAACAATTCTGCAATTGTTTGCTTCTTGCTATAATCATTGAAAATAGAAAAAGCCTACAGGTAGTGGAATGATGTCTCAGTAAGAAACAGTATAGAATCATAGAACCCCTATAGTGCAGAAAGAGGCCTTTTGGCCCATTGATCCTGCACCAATAACAATCCCACCCAGGCCCTATCCTCGTAACCCCACGTATTTACTCTGCTAATCCCCCTGACACTAAGGGACAATTTACCATTGCAAATCCACCTGACTTATATATTTTTGGAGTGTGGGAGGAAACCAGAGCACCTGGAGGAAACTCACACAGACACGGGGAGAGCATGCAAATCCACACAGGCACCCAAGGCTGGAATCAAACCTGGGTCCCTGTGCTGTCAGGTAGCAATGCTAAGTATAATCTCTGTGCCTCGGTTACAACATCAGCACTGAAATTTATCATTGACTCCATGGAACCACTGTCACTGTCATGGGATGACATCTCAGCAATCCAGTAAACTGTTGGAAGACAGGTTGATGGACTGATATGACGTACTTCCAGCAAATTTACACACTATATTGCACAGTAGCCCACTCGCTCAGCACAATGTTGCCGGCCTCTCCAGCAGGAATAGGCTCTACCCCCAGATTTTTCATGAGATTCATGCTGGTGCTCTCTGCAGCACACAGAGTGTGGGAGATTCATTTTGAAAATCTCACTGAAAAGAAAACAGCAGGATTTACTCCAGTTTTTATGTGAATTCAACAGTTAGAATTTTTGGGGGAGAGTATGTATAATTTGTGAGCTGAGATTCATGGAGGGTGGAGGATGAGAAGTTGTCTGGGAGAGCATTTGAATAAGTCAGTCTGGAGGTGTCAAAAACATGAAAGATTTTGATCGAGTGAGTAAGTGGGAAATGTTTCCTGTGGTAGAAGAGCCAATAACCATGGAACATAAGACATATAATTGGCAAAAGAAGCAGGTGAATTAAGAAAAAGTGTGACACAGTGAGTTGCTGTAATGTGGAGAGTACTGCCTTAAAGGGTAGTGCAAACACATTCAGTTCTAACTTTCAAAAGGGAAGGATAAAATTTATGACCTTGAGAGAGACGAGGGCAGTGGGATTAATTGAATAGACCTTTCAAACAACTATTGGGGACCTATGAGTTGAAAAACCACCTCCTGTGCTGTATCAACCTTTGATTTGATGAAAGATTCATCCAGAGATAGCTGATCCAAGAGAGAGCAGTGATGTTTCAAAGATGGATTTAAATGTTCTGAGTGAAAGAGAAGATAAGTTTGGTTCAACCTGAGACATCAGCTGAGGACCACGTTAGAAGGATAGCTCGGGAAAAGAGTGTGTGGAGGTTAAATATTTTGGCTTCAGTCTAACCAAGAAAGCAGTGTTATGATTGAGATATGGTGGAGATAAAGTTGAAATCATCAACTTGCATGCAAAAGCTGTCAGGTGGCTAAATTGGATACACCACAAAAACAGGTGCGAAGGCTACAATGTATGATGAACCTATATTTATTTGATGTGTTGCAGATTGCATGTCCAGTTCATGCTGCCTGTTCATTTTCATGATGAGCTGCATGCATCTGGTGTTAACCCCACACTGTTCATTGATCACATATATCAACAGATGTCCCAACCTTGTCACCTGCCAGCACTACCTAAAAGGGAGATCAGTGCATTATGACTGGAGTAGGAGAGCAGGTAGTGGCTGTTGTAATATGTCTACAAGGGTTAATAGCATGATGTTTCTAGAAGGGACATGTGTCACTTGATCTTAGTTTTACTTTTGCATTGAGCAGAACACACACACACACACACACACACACACACAACACACACACACACACACACACACACACACACACACACACACAGTTCTGATATCTTTAAAATTTACAACTATGTGTAATTGTTCTCATGTGCCTAATCTTAATAAATAAACCCACAAAATGGTTAACCAATCCTTTATGAATCTTTGGTGCCTTGTGTCTTGTACCATAAATAAGCCCAAAGTTTTATATCATTATAACAGCACAATAGTTGCAGTTATGCAGCAAGTGATTCTGAACCTGGAAACAAAATGGCACAACATCAGAGAAAGCAAACTCGTTGGCAATGAATGCTGTTGTGGGGGTATTATTGAAGGAGGTAAATAGTAGGAGAGATGACCTGTACCTTCAGGAGGTCAGGAGGCACTCCAGGCACAAGACAATGGCAGTGGGAGTAGATATCCCTATAAGTCAATGCAGAAGACAAAATGGAGGAATATCAACGAGAGGGTTTTGATGAAGGTACAATGCTGTCTCTTTATTTCATACATGTAGCCACAAGCAGAGATATTGACACTGTGGACACCCACCACGGAAATCATAATGTGTGGGACACGGCCTCTGCTAATTACAAATTCTGTTTTAAATGATTTATACAGCTCCTCACCGATTCCTGAATGGAGTTGACAGTGCTGAAAATCCAGCGACCGGAGACTCGCGGAAGTCATGGTGCCAGTGGGGAGCTTACTATATGGGCTGGGAGAATCGCCCCCATTGTATCCTTGTAAAGTTCCATTCATTAATAATCACATTGGCTCCTGATTACCTAATACCTCAAGTTTAAAATATTCATTTACACGCGCAAGATCTTTCATAAGCTTACCCTTTCCTATCTCAATAACCTCTCCCATCTTTGCACCCCCATTGCAATGCTACATTCCTCCAATTCTGTTTTAGTTAATTTATGGCTAATCAATCGAACCCACACATCTTGGGAACTAAGGGGAAATTTAGCTTTGGCCTATCCACCTAACCTGTCCATCCTTGGACTGTGGGAGGAAATCCATGCAGACATGGGGAGAATATACAAACTCTACATAGAGACTGGAATTTAACCTGGGTCCCTGGCACTGAGAGGCAGCCATGCTTACTATTGTGCCACTCCACTTCTTATACATTTTGAAGTTTTTTTTCAAAGTTATAAAGACCAAATAAGTTCCGTGAGTCTCTGACCACTAGGTTTCCGGCACCGTTAGTACTGTGCCAGAAATCGGTGCAAAACTGCATAAATTGTTTAAAATAGAATTTGCATGTAATTAGCAGGCACCAGGACTGAAAGTCTCCGGGCCCACTGGGATGAAACACTCCTGATGGGGGTAGGGAGATTCTAATGGGCCACTTGTGGGAAGCTGGCAGCCCAACCTCACTGGAGTAAAGGGAGGGCATTGAAGCCCCCAGGAGGTTGATGCCTCAACCATTGGTGAACATACCTACAGAAATCTAGACTGTATAATTCTATCCTTAAATCTTTCCACTCCTCCACTTCCCATCCCCTTCTTTCAGACCTTCATAGAACCTTCTTCTCTGATGAAACATTTTGGCACCCATTCTAGTAATCTTTTCTTTGCCTCAGTGTGGGTTTTTGTCTGATTACCCTTTTGTAAAATGCTGAAGATTATTTTGCTATGTTAAAGGTGTTACATAAATGCAAATTATTGTTGTTCATTTACTCAGAATGTAATTAGCACTTTAACAATAATGCAAATTTGCACAGAATCACAAAGTCGTGAGATTAATTCCTGATTTCCAACTCATCCATCATTTGCCAAAGCACAATTTAACCACTTTTCTTTTTGGCAGTTCATTAATCCAATTAAGCTTAATGATAAAACAAGACTAATACACTAAATGCGCTATTTAGGTTAAATAAACAGTATCTACTAACTCTTCAATTGGCCATTGCCCTGACCAATATTTATCCCTCAGTGAACATCACTTAAAAACAAATTATTTGGTCTTTATAACTTTGCAGTTTGTAGTAGTTACAGTGTAGAAATTGGCTGGCTTGTTTCCTACATTACAACAGTGATTATATTTCAAAGCTATTTCATTAGCTGTAAAGTGCTTTGGGACATTCTGAGGTTGTGAAAGCATGACATAAATGAAAGTCTTTCTTTCTTTTGCATATTTTATCATTATTTTTTGACTAGCTTCAACTGTAACATTTTTTAAATTCTTTCACAGGAAGTGGGTGTTGCTGGCCAGGCAGCATTTGTTGTTCATCCCTAATTGCCCTTGGGAAGTGATAGTGAGCTGCCCTCTTGAACTGTTGCAGTTCATGTGGTATAAGTGCACTCACGGCGCTGTCAGGGAGAGAGTGTCCAGGATTTTGACCCAGCAACAGGAAAGGAAAGATAACTGGTTGTGTAGTTTTGAAGTTATCCCCAAATACAGTTCACTAATGTACACACGACCAACACAGTTCACTAATGTACACATGTCCAATGTCAGCATGATTGCTATTATAGATATTCGGACACTTGAATACATGATTGTTTCTTCTTTTACCACCCAACTATTAAAATGTCATTTTAACATACAGCTTTCCTACTGACCTTATGTTAAACTATCCTCTGAAACAATAAACTGCAATAATCCAAATTAAACATGAACAACCAGAAATTACTCAAATGACTTTCGCTAATGAGTTGGTGGCAGCTGAGGCAAAATGACTACCCAAGCCCGTTAAAAATGTAAACTATAGAAAGCATTTTTCACATCATTGTCAAAATGTTCAGAAATGAAACAGTACTCACTTCCAGTGTTATGAATATCCCCCTAGATTTTTCCTGATATTTTTTAAAACTCATTCTGTGACACGGATGTCACTGGCCCATTTATTGCTCATCCCTAGTTGCCCTTGAGAAGGTGGTGATGAGCTGCCATCTTGAATCGCTGCAGTCCACATGCAGTGCAATGACCCACAATGCTGTTAGGGAGAGAATTCCAGGCTTTTGATCCAGGGACTGCGAAGGAACAGTGATATATTTCCAAGTCAGGATAGTGAGTGGCTTAAAGTGAAACTTGCAGATGGTGATGTTCTCATGTATCTGCTGTTCTTGTCCTTCTGAATGGAAGTGGTTGTGAGTTTGGAAGGTGCTGTCTAAAGATCTTTGGTTCATCTTGTGGATAGTAAACACTGCTGCTACTGAGCGTCAGCGCTGGAGGGATTGAATGTTTGTAAATGTGGTGCCACTCAAATGGATTGCTTTGTCCTGAATGGTGTCAAACTTCTTGAGTGTTGTTGGAGTGCATCCATCCAGGCAAGTGGGGAATATTCCATCACACTCCTGACTTCTGCTTTGTAGATGGTAGATAGCCCTTGGAGAATCAGGACGCGAGTTATTTGTCGCAGTATTCCGAGCATTGACCTGCTCTTGTAGCCATTGTGTTTATGTAATGAGACCGGTTGAATTTCTGATCAATGGTAACCCCAAAGATGTTGACAGTGAGGATTTAATGATGGTAAAACCATGGAATGTCAAGAGGCGATGGTTACAGTGTCTCTTATCGGTATTGTTCAATGCTTGGCGTTTTTTTGGTGTGATGCCACTGTGAACAGCACAGTGGCACATTGGTTAGAATTGCTGTCTCGCAGTGCCAGGGACCCAGGTTTGATTCCCGGTTTAGGTCACTGTGCAGAGTTTGCACATTCTCCCCATGTCTGCAGGGGGTTCTTCTGAACACTCTGGTTTCCTACCACAGTTCGAAAGATTCACTATATTATCAGGTGCATTAACCCGAACAGACGCCCGAGCATGGCAACTAGGGGAATTTCACAGTAACTTCATTGTAATGTTAACGTAAGCCTTACTTGTGACTAACAAATAAACTTTAACTTTAAACGTTTGAATGTTACTTGACACTTGTCAGCCCAAGTCTAGATATTGTCCAGTTCTTGTTGCATTTGAACATGGACTGCTTCAGTATTTGGGGAGTTGCGAATGGTGCTGAACATTGTGCAATCATTGGTGAACATTCCCACTTCTGACCTTATGATGGAGGGAAGGTCATTGATGAAACAGCTGAAGATTGTTGGGTCTCAGACACTACCCTGAGAGACTCCTGGAGAGATGTCCTGGAGCTGAGATGACTGACCTTCATGACCATAAACATCTTGCTTTGTACCAGATATGACTCCGAAAGTGGAGTGTTTGCCCCCTGCCCCCTGATACCCATTGATTCCTGTGTTACTGGGACTCCTAGATACTACACTTGGTTGAATGCAGCCTTGCTGTCAAAGTTGTCACTCTCATCTCACCTCTGCAATTCCATGCTTTCGTTCATGTTTGAACCAAGACTGTAATGAGATCAAGAGCTGAGTGACCCTGGCGAACCCCAAATTGGGCATCACTGAGCAGCTGCTGCTTGATAACACTATTGCTGACCCCTTACTGATGATTGAGAGTAGACTGATTGGGCAGTAATTGGCTAGGTTGGATTTGCCCTGCTTTATGTACAGGACATAGCTGGGCAATTTTCCACATTGTGGGGTAGATGTCAGTGTTGTAACTGTATGTACTGGAGGAGCTTGGCTAGGGGAATGGCAAGTTCTGAAACACGATTGCCAGAATGTTATCAGGGCCCATTGCCTTAGCAGTATCCAGTGTCTCCAACCGTTTCTTCTGGACTGAATCGAAATGGCTGGAAACTGGCATGTGAGATGTTGGGGACCACTGGAGGAGGCTCGATGGATCATTTGCTTGGCATTCTGGCTGAAGATTGCTGCGAATAATTCAGCCTTATCATTTGCATTGATATGTGGGGCAGCTCCATCATTTGTAGAATACTTGTACATGTCATCCCTTTACAATGACAGCTCTAACACTAGATAGTCTGAGGAAATTTGGCCTCATTACTTTTCCAACAGATTTGTAAGTATTTCAGATTTGAAGATGCATGAATGAAAGACCATTCTTTGCCAAACTGTCAGAACTCAGAAAGAATTCAATAGTTGGTTCATGCCCGGAAAATATATTTTTAATGCATTTTATCACTATTTTGTTTGTGCCATTTTGTATTGTGCATAGGCTCTGGATCAGTCGGCTGGTAACCTGCAAGTATCAAATAGCCCTTCCCCTCCTCCATGAATAAGTAATTGCAAGACTGTTGTGCTATGGAGTGAATCTTTAATGATCTGCTATTAATTTGGCTAACCTTTTAGGTAGGATGAATGATTTATTGCCAATGTCATGATTTGTTTTGTGTCTTTATGTAACCTGATGATGGAGGCCAGTCATAGCATGGGGACTTCAACACACCATGTGTTTGTTGTACTTGCATCCTATTGACTTAATACAAAAACAAAATACTATGGATGCTGGAAATCAGAATAACAAAAATTGCGAGAAATATTCAACAGGTCAGACAGCACTTACGGAGGGAAAAAGAAAATGTTTTAGGTTGATGAGCTTTCATCAGAAAAGAGAAAGACAGAAATGCAAACTTTTTTAAGCCAATAGAAGGGGAAGGACTAGGTTGAATAAATGGGAAGGTCTGTGGTAGCACAGAGGAGAGTGAAGTTAATTTACAAAATATTTCATAACGCGAAACCCAGTGAAGGAGTTAATGGGTGTTGCAATGAGACAAAGTTGTATCCACTTGAGTTGTAGCAACTATCTGAATGTGACATGAAAGGATAAAGAAGGAAACAAGCCAGCAAAAAAAAACAAAATCACAAGACGAAAGCAGAGATTATGGTCTAAATTTGTTGAAGTCAATATTGACTCAAGACAGCTGTAGCGTGCTGAGACAAAATATGAGTTGCTGATTTTTGAGTTCGTGTTGAGCTTCATTTGAGTTACTTAGCAGACGATGGACAGAAAGGTCAGCATGTGAACAGGGTGGAGAATTAAAATGAAAGTGACAGGATGTTTGCAGACTGAATGGATATGATCCACAAAGCAGTCACCCAGCCAGGTTTGATCTCCCCAATGTGGGGGAGACCACATCACAAACATCAAATATAGTATAATAAATTGAAAGAAATACAAATAAATCACTGTTTGAAACAGCTGGAACACTAGACAGAAAAGATTTGAATCCAATGGATCAGACCAATGAAGAGCATGAGCATTGAGGTTACCATCTGTGGGTACATGGTAGGTTTATTAGCCAAGCTAAATCTCAGACCTTCAGCCTGGGATGCGTAAGCATTCTAGCGAACATTGCAACATTAAAAAGATTCACTATATTATCAGTGAGGTTATAATGAAACAATAATCAAGTCAACGTTAATTGAGCAATTACTGTACACCAATAATACAATTAGTGGTTTGTGCTGCACTTAATGGTGTGGCAATAGAAAAACTGTTTGAACTTTTCAATACAAACATCATGCTTATTAACTTCTACTCAATTTATGCATGTTTTGTCTCAGTATTACTAAATGAATAGGATTATAGTATAGCAGGATCTGCTCTTGCCCAAGCAGCCCTTTTATGTTTTATTTCATGTTTAATTCTCTTTCAGATTCTAGTTTTGTTCTGTAGTCTATTCTAATGTCTTCTAAGAAATAACACTTTTCATGATTGAACCCAGATAATTGACCGAAGGGCTGATCTTCTGACTTTGTATCTCTGGATGGTGAAAAACAACAACTTATATTTATGCAACGATTCTAATTTTAGGAATTATTCCAAAATACTTCACAGAAGCATTGTAAAACAAACTGTGACAGAAATTCACTTCAGGATGTATTACACCAGATGATCAAAAGCAGAGTCAAAGATGTAGATTTTAATTATGACCTTAACAGAGGAAATCAAGGAGAGAGGCAAAGAATATTGAGAGCAAACTCTAGACTTTACACCAATGGAACCGAATGCAGGGCCACCAGTAGTGAAGTGATTGAAATTGAAAATGCTCAATAGAACAGAATTAGAGAGGTACAGATTTCTTAGGGGGTTTCAGTTTGCAGATTACAGAGACAGGAAGAGACAAGGCCATGAAGGATTGAAACAAGAATAAGATTCTTAAAATCAATACGTTTCTTGACTGGGACTCATTCATTTGCCTAGGCTTGTTCTGGGAGTTAGATTGTTGGGCCTGTGGAATTCAAAACATTTTTCCTTGTGCTGTTGTTCTGTTAATGAAGAACAAAGAGCAAAAAACAACACGGCACAGGAAACAGACTCTTTGGCCCTAGAAGCCCGAGCCGCCCATTTTAATATCCATTCCAATCCTTCAATCTACGACTTTTGTCTCCACAATACAGGGGTACAAATTTAGAGAATTATATGTGTGCTAGATTAAGGGAAGCCTAATTTAGGGACAATATGTTAACACCAATCAGCCTAAAAGCACGTTTTTGGAATGTGGGAGGAAACCAGAGCACCTGGAGAAAGACCACAAAAGCAGAGGGAGAATAATTTTTTGTTATTTCACTGACAGAGTTTGAGCCTTACCTCACTGAATTACAGTCAGCAAACATAATAAAGCTAATGCTGCGCTGTTAGATTATGTGATTAAGAAACAGGATGTAGATGAGAATAGGAGTGGGGTGACTACAGATCCTTGCAAAACACCAGAAGTCACAGGTAGATGTTGGAAGTGAAATCATTGTAGATGATACTTTGGCTGTGACCAATTGATAAGAATGGAATCAGTTGAGAACAGTCCCATTCATTTGAATGAAAATTGAGAGACATTGGAGAGGCATAGTTTCATCACCAATATCAAAGGTTAGGAAAGATGAGAAGGGATAATTTACATTTCTCACAACCACTGAGGATGTCATTTATGACTTTAGTAAGAGGCATTTTACTACTGTGACATGGGCTGTTGGTGATATTGTTACGCATCTGCTGTTCTTGTCCTTTGGGAGGTGCTATCCAAGAAGTTTTGAGTTGCTGCAGCACTTCTTGTAGATAGTACAACTAATGTGTCAGTAGATGGAGTGGATGTCGAAAGTGGCTGCTTTGTCTTGAATAGTGTTGATCTTCTTGAATGTTATTGGAGCTGTACCCATCCAGGCAGACGGAGAGCATTCCATCATATCCTGACTTGTGCCTTGTAGATGGTGGATAGGCTCTGGGGAGTTAGGAGGTGAGTTATTCCCCACACAATTCCTAGCATCTGATCTTCGCTTTTAGCCAGTTGTTTCTGGTCAATGGTAACCCCCAGATGTTGATGTTGGGGGATTTAAGTGATGGTAATGCCATTTACTAACAAGGGACAAGCTGTTTGGACTCTCTGTGGAAAGTCATTGCCTGGCACATGTAAGATGCAAATGTTACTTGTTACTTATCAACCCAAGCCTAAATGTTATTCAACTCTTTCTGCATACAAACAAATGATTCCAAATTCCTTCCAGACTTGAGTAATTGTATAGTCCTTCAACATTTTGACACCTGTTTTATTTATTTGAACCAACATTATTTTTCAATTCCCAGTATAAGCAAACAAGAGAAGGGCAGTGGCTCTTAGCATTTAGAACACAATCTGCCAGATTTTGCATTCAAAGCACATTGATATAATTCAATGCAGAGCATGCAGGCTCTCAAATGGCATTCAAAGGCATTCAATGCTTCATCGAATGACCCAGCTTTGAGAAGAGAGTGGGGACACCAAGAGTCCTCTTCTCATCTCTGTTCCATAACTCCCATCCTGAGATTCCCCTCCCACCATTGTTTACCTGTGCCTGTGTCCGTGTCATTCCCAGGCATTGGATGGGTTTAAAACCTGTTGCAGCTGCCATCTGTCTAGAATGGGCAGTATCTTTGCTCCTGGCAATGCCTGATCCTGGAAAGGCCCTCCAATGTCAATTCAACAGCCCAAGTCACCAGAGAAGGTGGTGTGGGACTCTTACTCGTTCTCGAGCCAGCCAGCGAGACCCCTCTCACCACCATTAAATACCGCCCAGTGAGGCTAATACACTGACCATTACTTATTTGCACTTTGTTCAGCAAATGCAGGCAGATGTGCAGCAAAACTCAACAATCCAGAAGCTGATGTTCAAGTTCTGCTGCTCTGGCATTAGCTTTACAAAAAGAACATCCTGCTGTCTGCCACACTGTTGGAATGTGTGAATCAAAAATGATGCACAATTGTTGTATTTGTGTTATTGAGATGAAATAGACTCATTACAAGAAGTCAAATCATTTCATGTTTGGGCATCTGAAGAACATAATCTAAGGAATAGAAACTGCAGTGGGTCATTTGGCCACTGGAGTTTGTGACTGGTTTTCTAGCTCAGTGAACATTACAGATTAATTAGTCTTCTTCAAATGTGACAGAGTTGAAAATTCAATTCTATTTTTCTCTCCACAGATACTGCCAAACCTGCTGAGTAATTGAAGCAGTTTCCAAATACACAACATCCACTGGTTCCCTTTTACTATCTTACCAGGTACATCCTCAAAACTAATGGATTTGTTAAACAGAATTTCCCTTTCATAAATTCATGACACCTCGGCTTAATCATATCTTGATTTTTTTTGTTACTAGGTCCTTAATAATAGGTTTTAACTTCTTTTCCATTACTGGAGTGAGGCTACCTGGCATAAATTTCCCAGCTTCCCCTCATCCTCCTTTCTTAAATAAAGACGGTCTGTCACTGTTTACCTGTTTGTCCTGCAATCTAAGGAACTGTGGAAAATCAAAAGAAATGCATTCACTATCTCTGTAGCTGCCTCTCTTAAGGCTATCAGGCCAATGGGATTTTTTTTTGTTTTTAGTCCCATTAATTTCTCTAATAATATTTATTTATTAATTTTCATATTATGAATTCCGTCTTTCTCACTAGATCTTTGGTTTTCCATTACTTCGAGAACGTTTTTATGTTTTCACATTATTTGTTTATTGTCTCCACTATCTTTTTGCTCCCCAGTATAAATTCTCCTGACTGTGGCTCTTGTACTCTTGCTAGTTTACTCTTGCTAATCACTATTTTAGAAGGAAGCTTTGGAAGCTTTTACAATCATTTTTTATGTTTCCAGCTCATGTGCTCTCATGTCCAATTTATTTTTTATCAGTATTTCTCAGCATTTGTTGATTTTGAAAATCCTCCCACATCCTTGGGTTTAATATTTGTTTTGGCACCATAATAAGCCTCTTCTTTTAATATAATACCATTGTTTCTTTCTCTTGTTATCCACAGTTAGACCCTTTTTCATGTGGGATTTTTATTTCTTAGTGGAATGTATAATCCTATTATTGCAAATTATGAATTCATTCTTAAATGTTTACCATTGCTAATCTACCATCATCCTTTTCAATCTAGCTTCCTAATCTATTTTCACCAGTTTATCCATGATACCTACATAGCTTTTGTTCCCATTTAAGACTCTTGACTCAGACTTAATTAAATTGCTGTCAAACTGAATGTAAAATTCTATATTATGATCACTCATTCTCAGATTATCCTTTACTACAAAGGTTATTATTTAACCCTGTCTCTTTTCACAAAACTGGATCCAAAACAGTCTGTTCCTTTTTTCCTTTGCATATCAAACTAAAAAAAAACTATCTTGAACGTAACTCATTAATTAACTAATTTTCCACACCACTATTCCAATGAAACAGCTCCGTGTTTCCCCAGTACTGCTGCCAGTGCCCTGTGAATTAAAACCCTTGCTTCCACACTACTATTTCAGTCACACATTTAACCTTCTAATTTTGTTTGTCTCCACAATAATTTGTATGTGGTTTAGGAACCAATCCAGATATGATTACCCCCTGGTAATTTTTGCATTTTAAATTTATCCTGATTTCCTCAAACTTGCTCAGTCACCTCTCAGTTGAAATCTTCTCTGTGCCATCACAGTCTGCATGGATAATGGCAACTGAATTCTCCTGCTCCCATATGAAGCTCTTTTCAAGATGTGAGAAGATGTCTTTAACCTTGACACCAGGCAGACAACACACTATTGCAGCTGCAGAGAACAATGGGTGCAATTCTCCCAAAAGTTCTGATTTGGTGGCAAAACTGTTCTAGATCACGACTGCTTTCTCAGTTCAACTTCTCACTCGAATCTCCCCATTCTGTGCAATGCAGAGGTCCCAATCATGAATCTTATTCAAGACCCATTAAAGGAGGTGGGGCCAATTCATGCCGGAGTTTTGGCAGTTCTGGAGTCCGCTCCAATCTGTCAGACTCCCCATTTGCTGGCCAGCCCAATCACCCCTGCAGTGTTGCCCCTTCCAACCCCCCCATGGCCCTACTGTGGCCCCCACAACAATTTCTGGGCCAGCCCTGACCTCTTAATCCTGGAGCTCTCTGATGTCCAGCTCACCACCCCTCCCCAGCAGTGGCGAACCCCCCTCTTCCCCTCATCCCGACAGACTCCTCCTCTCCCGCTAACCTCCGCACCCAGAGTCAGACCCTCCACAGCAGAAGGCAGGCCCCACCCCTGCAGACCACACTATCCCAGCCCACTCCAATTGCTCGAGTCCATCCATCCCAGACTGATTGCCATGCAGAGTGACAGTGGAATCTTCCACCCCTCTACTGATTGCCCTTAGGCCCTGCCCACAATAGGCTCCACCCTTTTGGTGCCGCCCGATGCCTGGTGGGCAATCCAAGATGCTCCTGGGCATGGGCACTTTGCCCCTTGGGCAGTGCTGGGGGCACAGGCTAGTACTGCCAGTGTGCCCATGCCCCATGGGCACCACCCCACCAACGCCCAAACCCCTGCAAGTCCCAGTTGCGCCCTCTTCTCTTCGGCAGGGTTTCTTGGGGTTCCTGAATGTGGCGAGCCACTCTAAACACCACCGGAATGAAGTACTTGTGGCGGGGTGAGAGATTCATTTGACACTGGCAAGTTCCTGATAATGACACTTAAAATGCACTTAAAAAGGATTTGAATGACTTACCTGCCTTCCTACCAGTTTCCAGCGTGGTCTTGTCTCCAACAGTTCTCTGAGTCTGGGAAATGTACATGTGTTCCTAGCGCATGCACAAATCCTGAACAAGGCCGGCAACACACACTTCCTGACCCAGCAGAAAAGTTATAGGTCAGGATGGAAGAATCGCCCCCAATATTTCTCTGCCTGACTGCACTGTTCACTGGACCCATCACATTCTTCTGTATGATGTAGTAAAGCGCAAATTCCAAGATCTCTCTTGCACTGTACTTGGTGTCCCCTTATTTACCTGACTTGCAGTCATACCATCCTGTCCCTGACTACTAATCAGACTTACACTTCATCTTAACTTAAGGCTACTGGATCAGAGTACCCAAGTAACTCTCCCTTACAGACAATGTCTGCAGTTTGGATTCCATTTTAATAGCTCTGAACTAAAGTTCATCAAGAAGTAACAGTTCGCACAGATGTGCTTAGTCTATGATCACAATGCTCACAAGAATTCCTACATGCTGCAGTTACAGCTCATTACTTGCATTGTAATTTCTAGATAACCTTGGATTTTTATTTAATTAAGATTTATTATTTTAATACTGTGGCTGCATTTTTAGTTATTAAAACTAATTTGAAATAAGAAATAAGATATATAAGGTTAACTTAACTGTTTATCAGTAATCTTAATCCTGTCTGCCAACCTTTGTTGTGTCACTTGGTGATTTTCCTTTTGCTTCCATGCCATTTAAATTTCCCCGCTGCTGCTTTTCTATATTTCTAATGAAATTTCTGGGAACGCTCTCACTGCACTCCTCATTCTCCTGATTTTCTCTTCACAATGTGTTATTGCAATTACTTCCAATTGCTCTCTCTGGCATTGAAAATTCACTATTACAAGAGACTCTCAACTAAAATCATGTTGGAGATTTTAAAAATGTAACATAAATATGTAGAAGATACATATTTTTACCTTTTCTTTCAGAGTTTTTAACCCTTTCTCTTTTGATACAATCTTTGTTTCCCTCGCAGTATTTATCTTTACACTGAATTTATCATTCTCATTTAAATTCCCTTCTTAGTCCTTGTGCTGTTAAGTTCACAATTCTTCAGTTTAGTTGCTAAAGAGACACACAGTTTGTTTTCTTGTTCACCTAGGTCTTAGTAGTTTAGTTTCCTTCACTAAGATGTTATCAGATAGTATTTTCAAAAACTGCAAACACATAAACATACAAGGGCAGTGTAACTATTCATTAATGCCACTAGATATTTTGTGATAGCAAAGCATGGTGTAAAGCAGAAATGAAGATTTCATTTCAAATTTGTGACTGTTTAAAATTGTACTGATCATACTTACTCTAAAAGAACCTGTTTGAATATATTATAATAATTTTTTTTAGAAGAGACTAATATGTTTAGCTCTTACAATGCTGCAGCTTTATAGGACCCTTGTCAGACCACACTTGGAGTACTGTGCGCAGATCTGGTCGCCTCACTATAGGAAGGACATGGAAGCTATTGAAAGGGTGCAGAGGAGATTTACAAGGATGTTGCCTGGATTGGGAGGCATGCCTTATGAAGACAGGTTGAGGGAGCTGGGACTGTTCTCCCTGGAGAGACGAAGGTTGAGAGGCGACCTGATAGAGGTTTACAAGATGTTGAGAGGAATAGATAGGGTGGACTCTCAGAGACTATTTCCCAGGGCTGAAATGGTCGCGACGAGAGGGCACAGATTTAAGGTGCAGGGAAGCAAGTACAGAGGGGATGCTAGGGGAAAGTTTTTCACTCAGAGGGTGGTGAGTGAATGGAATCGGCTGCCGTCGGTGGTGGTCGAGGCGAACTCGCTGGGGTCTTTTAAAAGACTTCTGGATGAGTGTATGGGATCCAATGGGATTGGGGGTTATAGATACGTCTATGGCTGGGTAGGTTTTGATGTGTTCAGCACAACTTGTGGGCCGAAGGGCCTGTTTGTGCTGTAGTGTTCTATGTTCTATGTAGAATATTCCCAGTCCTGCAGAAATGGCTTGAAGGTGAGGCTGGACGGTAAGTCAGACATGAACATATTGGGTCAGTTATCTAATACATTCTTCTCCATAAGCAATCTGGACAGAGATGGGTCATCAAAGAGTGAGGCTAGTCAACCAGCAGCTATGGATAGACAATTTGAATAATTAAGTGCCCAGTTCTAGGTGGATTGGAGGCATTGCTGGGTGAGCCCCCCACAAGGGCTAAAGCCTGGCAGATGCCTGGGGATAGCTTGCCCAAGGATGTTAATGGGCCGGTAAGACCTACAATATTTATCTCTCTGCCAGAGTCACAAGAATTAGCAGCCACAGCTGTGCCATAGATTGTCTTGTGGAGGAAGAGTGGCTGTCTCACATGCCATTCTTCCAAGGCAACAAGTCCTATGATCAGGAGTCTTTGGAACCAATTCACTGTCCTTGATTGGAAAGTGTATGTGGAGGTGGCCAATTTGGCGGCTATTTTCCAGAAAAGTGTATCAGTGACCACAGTGCCAGCATATGTGAGTTTGGGAGCCAAATATGATCCCATAGTGTGTTGCCTTTTTAAAGGCATCAGATTCCATCCACAATATATGTAACTGTGGTACTTAGAATGGCAACCCCTTTGCTGGTGCCTTCAACTGCTACCCTCACCAAAATACTCAGGTTCATTGTGCAAGGTAACTAACTGGCATTTGTTTGAATGTCTGTTACACTAAAGATTCACCTTGGGTCATCACTAGCCCTGGGATGATAAAGGTATGATCTTGTTTTCCTGATTAGAATCCTGCACCTCACCTTTATAAGTATCAGGCTTTTGTTTGCCTTTGTATGTTCTGCAATAAAAAAAGTTTAGGTCTCTTTAAAAGCTCTGTCATGACATACACCATTGGTTAAAAAAAAATAAAACTGAATAACTTGTACTCCCATCTTTGTAGAATAATACATACTGAAAGGTATTGCAAGGCAGCAACGGATTAGTGAACGCTAGTGACACTGATAAACTAGTTGAATTTCTCTCTTACTCTATAATGTCAATTCGAATTCTTGATCTGCTTTGCCTTGTCAAATATTCCAGCTTATTCATAATTTCATTTTCATTAACAAATACTTACAATGTCCTTTCTTATTTATTCATCTGTTGAATAATGCACATTTCAATCACTAATAAATACCTGCAAGAGATTAATCGTGTTTTCTAATATATTTGTCCTTAAAACGAACCATATATAGTCAACATATATTCTTTGGTGCTACCAAATATTGAAAAAAAATCACAATTAATGAAACAAGTATTATAGAAGATTATAATTTTATTGAATTGGTTGAGGGAGTCTATTTTCCTTCAGGACCATATTCCTTCGAGTGCTGTCTCAAGCCACCCACACATATGGAGAGATGTGAGAGATCGGAACAACTCCGCAATGCATTAAGAGATCAGAGGACATGCTCAAACAGAGAGAGAAAAAAAACACTCGTCTATTGTTAACCTTTCCCCATGTGTGTCCTGTCTACCCAGCTCAGTAGTTTAAAAAAAACATGCAAATCTCTATGTGTCCAGGTTAAAAAGAAAACAGCGACTATTTTTAACTTTGAGGCTGCCCATTTTCTTTGTTAAGATAATAGATTCATCTGCAGGTCCTGTCATTTGAGGCTTGAATCTCACACCAGCAGCCATCACACTGTATTATCTCATTAAATGTATGTTGATACGTCTGACTTCATTTTAGTTTGATTGCAGCAACGTTTATTTAGCATTTATTCATATGGAATAAAAACAGAAAACGTTGGATATACTCAGCAGGAAACTTCACATGAAAATTTGTCTTGTAAATGGACATATTTAAATAAGTGTAAAGCTTTGCTGTTTGTAGATAAAGCTATATCTTAGCAGCAGCTTAAATGGAATTATTTTTAATTTTCAATCTAACCTATTTAACATTCAGCTTAATAGATAAATTTACCACTTCTTTATTTGGTAAGTATATAGATGTTCAATTATATAATTTTATTGTCAGACTAAAGGAACAGAATTACATTTACATGGCATTCAATGAATCAGTGAGCTGGACTTGTCGGATTTTGCACAATCAGTTCATTTGAAAAGAATAACATCAACCAATTGTGCATGTGAACTCAGGTGAAGGTCTACCAGACTGATTCCTGGGATGACAGGATTGGTATATAAGGAGAGATTGAGTTAATTGGATTATGTTCACTGGAGCTCAGAAGAATGAGGTGGAGCTCTCATAGAAACCTGTAAAATTCTAACAGAACTAGGCTGGGTAGGTGCGGGAAGGATATTTCCTATGGTAGAGAAGAGATGGAGGTGTAGGAGTGACAGGGGAAGGGACTGGGTGGTGAGAACAGGTTATTGAATTGGATGATCAGCCATGATCGTATTGAATGTCGAATGGTGGACCAGACTTGAAGGTTTGAATGACCTACTCCTATTCATATTTTCTTTGTTTCCATGAAGAGAACAACAAATACTTGGTCGTAAACCGCAGAACATTTAAAAAGATGCAACTAATTAGTTATTAACTATGGAAGGAAATCTTCTAAGGCTTTTAGTAAGGTCAAAAAGATGTTTAAATATTGTCAACTGTTTCAAGTTGTTTGGAATAGAGTGGAGGAAAATAGCAGGACAAAGCTAAAGGAAATGAGTACATGGAGAGTTGCCATGTTGTTGGTGGTAGAAAATTGATTGTAATTTTTTGCTCATTGGTTTAAAACTGCAGGTAGTGGATGGTCTAACATTAATGAATATCAGGGCCTGCTCCCATGGAGCTCTCAATCAATTGTACCATAATCTCTAAGGAAGCCAGAGATTGCCGTAAAGTCCAGAAATCTAGCGGCTTGGCTGAATGATGAGGCTTACTATAGAAAGCATATGTCACTTTCTTGATCCATTTATGTGTTGAGGACTATAAAGTGCTGCATAGGTTTCTATAGATTCCTGAAACAATTTTGGATACGATCAAGCATCAGATTGAGCTCATAATCAAGTGCAATGCCTTTTCCTTTCAGCTTGGATCTTGTATGTTTGTCTTGTGGGAAGCATGAATTAGATCCAATTTGAATTGGTTTTTGAAGCAAGCAAGGAGCTGAATGAAGGCCTTGCCCTATTCACTTCACACATTTAGCTTTGTAACTTCATGAAAGGAATACACTTTTTTCTAATTTTGCAGGCAAACAAAGTGAGCATGGCAGTAATCTTTAAGAGCACTGTCAGGGAATATCCTTTTAGATCATAGGGTATTACATCCTCCCACCATGTCTCTTGACAAATCCAGAATTGCACGGCACTATTTTTTTGCTCATCTCCACGTAGGAAGTTTTCTTAGGAGACCTTGAGACTTCCGATTCACCTCCATGGCATGGATCTTCTCATCCTTTGCATGTTGCTCGGGGGTCCACTGGTCCATGACCTGAGGCTGAGCCTTCTTTCCTCTTCAACTGGATCTGTGCCATCAATGAGGCAGCATTGAGCATAGGCTCTTTTATTCAATCCTCCTCTTCCCTGGACACTGATAGATTCAAAAGACTAATGAACATCAGTCAAACAGAGTAGACTTCCTATTTGCATACAGAAAACCAATACCATGTCCTAGAACTGTGTCTACACTACAAGCCTTTTGTTGATACAATTTATATTAATTATATTAATATAATTCTATGGGGTATAGAATTATACCCCATATTCCTATAATAATGAGGCTGCTTATCCATTCTTTCTGTATGGAATGTAAACCAGAATTTCTAACCTAGCCTCAAAAAGCAGCATTTAAGGTCCAGAATGATCTCCCACCAACATGTAATGCAACATCAGTGCAACTCTCACTACCAATAACTTCATGTATCAGTTAGCAAAACTGCACCGATGAACTTATTTACTAACAGTAAATTTGCTCCTAGAGATTTTCTATTCTGGAATGACATCTCAGGGAATGTGATCGGTAATTGCTATTGCTAGTTCAAATGATCTACATCTAAGCTGGGTGATAAGACACATAGATTGCCTATCAATTCAGTTACGTAGTGTCCATTTTTCAGATGTAAACCAGCTGGGCTGAAAGTGTGTTCTTGACTGGAAGAATGTTGTTTGCCATATTAGTACTGGAGAAAATGTATTCAGGATGCCCACACCTCAGACAGGCGCTTTCCATGACCCTATACGAGACCCCACTGATTTGAGGTAGCCCACACCATCTCAACTGCATGCTGTAAATCAAACACTGCCTCAGTATTTCCCTCTACTGAAAAGGTATATTTTTAAAATTATCTGAATATAGAGCTGGGAGAAGCAGGAGTGCTCCCAACCTTATCTCTGGTCCTTCTCACTAACCTTATAGCCCCCAATCCTAAAGTTTTCAACACTGCTTGGATGTATTCTAATGGAATCACTACAGAACCTCCTATATCCAAATGCTCTCATTTTCTATCACTGGTCACAGGGCATATCAAACCTTACACTGTCTTCCTATACTAATTGGAAAGAAAATGGGCACATGATCATCTAATTTTTCACTGTCAAACATATTTTTCTTTAATTTTAATAATTTTGCAAACAAGAAACAAAATAATGCAAGGAAAATGTAACAAGTACACATTTTTTACACCCCTATGATTTTTCTCTCAGGTAGCTCACAGCAGATTTCTGGAGATTATGCATGCACTTTGCTATTGCTTTGACCCTTCACACTGACTTGGGGTTAAAATTAATCCCATAATGTATGCACTGTTGATTTTTTTTTCAAAAATGTACTTAATAAAATTTCTGAAAAAAATTACAAACATTTCAAAATGATCATCACAGAAAGTGCAATAATATTCAGATTTTTCATGTTGCAATCTGAGGTGCTTTAATACAATCAAAATAATATTACAAACATTTCAAAATGGTCATTACAAAAGGTGCAGTGATATTTAAGTTGTCTCCATAGATCATGTTGCACTCTGAGCTGCTTCAATACAAATGTGTTACATGTAATATTCACTTTATATTCAATGTGAGTCTACCATCTGAACAGATTCTATACAATTCCCAGTCTCTTGGTTCACTATGGCTGAAACGTCATGACCTTCCCCCATTGACAGCTGCTCCAAGCTTTAGTGCATCCTTCAGCATGTAGTCCTGGGCTTTGGAATGTGCTAGTCTGCAACACCCAATCAAAGACGACCCTAAACTGGAAAACCAACATGTTTGGCGAAGAAAAAAACATCTTTCACTGAGTTGATAATTTTCCAGCAGCAGCTGATGTTTGACTCAGAGTGAGTCCCTCCGTCACGGAGCTGCTCAGGATGAACCTCAACAAAAACCATCTCACGCATCTCCAGACCTTCTTTGCAAAGGCACATTCCACATGGAGGTGGACAACAGTCTCTTCCTCAATGCAATTACCCTGAGGGCAATGTTCAGATGAGCTGAAACTCCAGGCACGTAGGAAGGATCTGATGGGGAGGGCCTTTCTCACCATCAGCCAAACTATGTCCTGCTGCTTGTTTGAAAACTCCAGCAATGAGGAATCCTGCCAAATGAATTTGACAGTCTGCTCAGGGAACCATCCAAGTACGAATAGCACGAAGGGGTCACGAACTCGAATAGCACGAGGGGTCACGGGCTTAGGGTGAGGGGGGTAAGGTATAATTTGGATGCTAAAGGGAGTTTTTTCACACAGAGGGTGGTGGGGGTATGGAATGTGCTGCCAAGTAAGGAGGCAGGTTCTCTGGAGATATTTAAGAAATACTTAGATGGGCACATGAACAGAATGGGAATGGAGGGGTATAGAAAACTGATTTAAAATAGGGAACATGAGCCTTGGGAGTCCCTGGGAAGTGTGTGAGTAGATGATGATATTGATGTACTTGTTTTTATCCTACAGGTGCTTTGGTCCACCTTGTTGTCTAACAAGGGGCATACACGTGATGGGCTGTGAAAGGATTTTTTTTCAAGAGTATCCTAGTACTTCATGTCGTTAGTATACGCTTGACCTGGACCATTTGATGGGCAACATGACAGCTGACTGACTATCGCAGTGCTGTGCAGATACATGGATTTGGGCCGGTGTCTGTGGGAGTTTGCACATTCTCCCCGTGCTTGCGTGGGTTTTCTCCGGACCCTCCGGTTTCCTCCCACATCCCAAAGATGTGCTCTTAGGCTAATTGGCAAAACAAATTCTCCCTAACTTGTCTCAAATTTGGTTTTTAATCCATAGAACTATAAACATAGACAGGGATCACGGGTAGAGGTGGGAACATCGGGGTGGCGGCACGGACTTGTTGGACCGAAGAGCCTGTTTCCCGTGCTGTTTTGTTCTTTGTTCTTTTGTTCTTTGATTCACCATCTCCTTTTCCTACATTGGCTCTAGAATGTTATCTGCTGATAACTGCCTGATAGATTTGTGGTCAAATGTCTTTCTCTGCATAAATGTTTCCTTGAGAGTCAGTTAGTATGGCACAGCCTATTCTTTGCAACAGTGGAGGACAGGTAGAACCTCAACATGTAATGACACTTGGCATTTGCATACTGAGGGTTTATGCACAGCTTCATTTAGGCACACAGAAAGACAGCCACCGGGATGAGGGTGATGTTGTGCATGATTTTACCCATTTATCTAGAGTCTTGAACATTGCATCCCTGTGAATACAGTCTATTTTCAAACTTCAGATGAAGCAGAATATAGCTTGGGTGATCATCATGGTGCAGGAGTGAGGAATGAGCCAGACCATGCCATGTACACCAACTCCAAGAGTTCCTCGCACCTCTGACCAGGTTCTTAACTATCATGAAGAAGGAGCATTGCCTCCACAAACTCAGTTTGTTTTACTGTAGTTACTCATTACTTCCAGTTTCTCAGCCATGCCCTGGTTTCTCCAAACTGTATCTGCAGCATTTTCAGGCTGCTGGTGAAGGGGACAACAGATTGGTCAGCCCAGTTCCGAAGAAACATGGTCTCACTTTTGGCACAACTCACCTTGGCTCCCAAGCCCAGTCTCAATTCAAACTGGTTGCAAATGTTCATCAGTCTGCACATTGACAACTTATCTGAGCAGAAGATGGTGACATCATCCATGTGTGGGAGGCTTTGATTGGGATTATAACTCCCATTCTGCCCAAATTCTTCCTCATGGACTCGGCAAAGTGATTTATACAATGCATAAAATCTGATTCCAGATTAGAGCAGAAAGCCATTATTTATTAACTTTAATGGTTCAGTTCAGGAAAATCTGAATTATGCATCAACAGACTAAACCAAATATTCATAACAAGCCCAGTTTGCTCATCTCTGTAGTTTACTTATTGTGATAAGCTATTGTTATGTACAGCAGCAATCGCAGCATCTGGCAATGTGCATCATTTGAGCAATGATCATTCTGAACATACTAATTATTCTGCATCAACGAATGATGGATAATTTCACCATTTATTGATTTCTGGTGACTGATGAAGGGTTTGTTGGTTATTCGTGGGTGTACTGGAGTATTAGGATTGTAAAGGATTGGGCCCTTGTGACAGTGAAGGAAAAGATAGCTCTTATTAACTGGTCAGACAATACATAGAAAACCATCACTGGAGTGCAAGGCTACTGATCAGTTATCGAAGTCTTATAAAATGTACTTTCTGATTGTTTGAATCTTACAGTGACAGCTAATTTATTCTGCACCTTTTATTTTTTAATCATACTATAAATATGCCTTTAGGATAAATGTTAACATTCTTTTGTTGTGTGCGGTAAGGAAGGTCTCAGAAGTAATTATTAACAAGAGCAAGTGTCTGAAGTTTGACCTTGTATTCTGGTGTCAACCAGAGGGTCAGATATCTTTCATAGCCTAATCCATCTTCCAGCAACTTTCATTCAGAATGTGATGGTTAAACTAATATTTGAACTCCTGCAGTCAGGGAATGGAACTCTACAGGACAAACCATTGGCATACACATTGAAGCTTCAATGAAGATTATCAACTTGAAGCTGCAATCCATTTTAATTCCAAACATAAAGAAGGAATTATTAAAATAGTAACTATTTTGAAGTGTTACTGCAGTCAAACTTTTGAAAGAGATGAATAACAGCCCCACAGTTCCTAGGTCTGAAGCATTGGCCTGGCATAGAGACCTGGGACTTGGGATTGCACTGAGTCTACTGGATACCACTGGAAGAGAAGTCTTAATAGAAGATTGAGCAAATCTATTTCCTGGTTTGATACAGGAGAGACTAGAGAATTAACTGCCTCTTGCTGGATTTCAGGCTGTGTCTGGGGGCTAGTGAATTTTTAGATGTATTAGCCACAAAGGTGGGTATCCAACTGGGGCTAAAATGTGCAGTCTGGAGGACCTGGGTGGGATGCACTTTTAGAGAGTTGTTGCAGATTCGAAGGACCAAATGTCCTACGTCTGCACTATAGGGATTCTATGGATATAGACACCACTGATCCACACAAGCAATTGAGAGACACTATCTCTTAAAGATCATGAAGAATCCCCAAGTGGGATCCACAGTCTCTCAGGTTCTGGTAGAATTTTTAGCTGTTCCAGCGTACTTCTGCTGGATTACAGCAGCAGTGCTCTCAATATGACATGGATTGACAGTCCTTTTTTTGGCATAATTTTCTGAAGTGCACTGTTGGCTCAAAGTCTGGAGCAGATTTTGACCTCTGCATTTCCTTTACATCTGTTATAGGTTCTTGGAGGTGTCAAAATCTGTGCCATAAACAAGAGTAAATGATTTATATCAGTAGTCCTGCATCCTCAGTGAGAAACTTCTACTTGACAAGTATATAAATCAGACAACCAAGAGCACTGTAATGTAGTTGTATACCTGAGCCCCATTCCCACTAGCTGAGATTTCTCACTGGGAATTCAATATTTTTCATTTTCTACTCTTTAAAATTGAGAATGAGAAGGAATTATATTTTTGTCTAGATTGCCTCAGCTTTCTTGTTTACCAAAGCACTTTCATCTTTCTGTCAGTGTTGCAGCACAATATTCACTTAATGCTATGATGAGATACCTGGGGTACACTAAAAGACTACTGAAAATGTTGCTAAAAGTATAACGTCCTTTGTAACATTCATTCTATTTTTATTGATTCACAGGATGTGGGCATTGCTGGTCATGCGTATATTTATTGACCACCCATAATTGACCTTGGGAAGTTGATAGTGAGCCATCTTTTTGAATACAACTGAGTGGTTTGCTAAGCCAGTACAAAGGGCCCAAATCTTTAGTAGATCAAATGGTATTGAATCAAAGAGGTCCTTACCCAGTGACAGAAAGCTACCACTGAAAGCTGGAGAACAAAAGAAAATGATTTGCTTTAACTTAGTTAGGAATCAATCCAAATTACAACATATACCACCAATGAGACATTGCAGTGCCAGTGGACTGCCCCAACATCGTAAAAAATTATTTTAACCGGAAAATTTTAAATGGGGTACCCAGCATGAGATCACTACTTGTGAGGTTCCACTCAACTAAACTTGTGACAGAGGTGCGGGTCCCAAGGATTTTGGAGATCACGTACCTTAATGTCCACCTTCAAAAGCAATAATTGATATTTACATAATGCCTTTAATCTAATAAAACATGCCAAGCTGCTCACTTTGCTTTTTTAATCTCTCAGGTTTTAATATCAGAACTGAATGCATTTAATTAATTCAAGCATTTTCATTTACATATATAGACAATTGATCTGTTGATAAAGTCAATTTGTCATTATCTAATCTCTGCATAGAGTTCCCTCATAGAGCTCCAGAATCTTGTCTCCAAGGAAATTAAAACTGGTTGTTGTTATGTCACAATGTGTGGAAGTCAACACCTCATCATTGTAAGTGGGAGTGTTTTTGAGGAGAAGTCCAACTGTGCTTGATGCTGGCATGCCTGAGGTTTTCCCTTCTCATGCCAATAATGCTGCAAAGCAGTCAGTTCTTGTTTCATGACAGTGCATAACTAATTCGGAGAAACTGTTGCGACAGCAAACAGGGTGTCAGCATGGTTTCTAAGGAGACCAGTATCTGGTGCAAGCATTTGCTGTCATGTATCACCCTCACTTTTATAGTTGATCCTATGATGTTGGAACAGTGAAGTACTGGAATCTGCAGTATGCTTTTGTTTACCTTGCCTCAGCCAACTCTTCAATAAGCTTTGTCCCTTGCATATCTGCTGGAAGTAGTTCACTATGTTCTTCCTTTTCTCTTGCAGTAAAGTCATTGGAGTATATGCCTCTTGACTTGAAATGGCTCTGTGATTGAGTCCAGCTCACTGCTGAAAGGCCCTGGCTTGCTGAGATTATGGGATGCTATTGAGCATTTCTTGATTAATGCTCAGAATTAGGCATACATACTGTTGCAGCATAGCGAATACTTGCCACATCTCACAAGATAATCATTGTTCCATGTGATAGGCAAAATGGCTTCTGCCTGAATCCTTTACTCATAAAGAAATGAGAGATCATATGACTCAAGGGTCACATGACTATTGCAAACCTCAGAGGACAAAGGATGTTTTTCAAACATCCCCCTTTCTATAAAATAAACATTGCACACAATATAATTTGCAGTTGCAAGTTACACACATTATTGGTACATAAAGTGCAATTAGAAAACTATTCATTCAAGTCTGTCCCACTTTTTCATCTCCACATATGCATTGCATAGATAATCTTTAAAATGTTCAGGTCTTCCGATGTATGCATGAGGATTGTTGTTGCTTGTCTGATGATTACTGGTTCTTCAGGTGATGCTCCCTCTTTGGGGAATGTTGTTCTGGTGAGCATAGCTGCTAAGCCATTGCACTCCTGGGGGAGCAGTTGAACTCTGCGACTGAAGGTTGTTCCATTTCTTGTTCAGTTGGCAAAGCCAACTCTTTCTCATCCGGCATTTGCTGTGAAAGAGCAGCTTCTCCAGTTATACATATGTGTCTGTGGTTGCAACAATGTATTTGGTCATTTACTTCCACCTTGTCTGATCGAAGTAACAACTGCTTTACTCAGATTTAATTTGCCAAATGGGCTGATGTAATGTGTTGAATGTGCTCACTCTGATCGATTCTCCAAATTTCAACTTTGGCAATGATTTGGCAGCTTTAACAAAGTGAAATTTGGCTTTCCATCATTTCACTTTGATTTTGTCACTCATTTCTATTCCATCTGTCTTCATTGAATTTTTATCTACTGGAATGTGGGCGTAGAGTGACATGAGCAGCTGGACTGGACTACCTTTCATGTCTTCCACAGTTTTCTTTCTTCATTCGAAGAATCATCTTCTGCACATCTGCTTTCCATCTTCTTGATTTTTTGACCATCCTTTTGACAATTTCATCATTACCTCAGTTTTTCCACTTGACTGGGGATAACATGAAAATGATGTATGGTGCTGAATTTCCCAATCATTCATGAAGTGTCTGAATTCTTCACTCTTGGACTCACTGTCACTCTTCACAATGTTGCGAACGCCATGATGACTGAAGCATGTTTCATGCATTCCATAACCTCACTGGCAATCATTTAAATCAACTGGTCAAAGTCTGAGTAGTCTGAACAGTACCCAATTGTGACAAGATAGATAACTGCAAAGAGAATGAAGCAATATACTCCAAGTCTTATTCATGGTCTATCCGGGCTGTCCTGATTCATGAGTGGTTCTTTAGCTTGCTTAGCTTGATGTACTTTCCAAGTACTGCACTGGCTAATGTGGTCCTTTATCTCATTGCTCATGTTTAGCATTTCTCTTGCTTTCCTGAGACCAGACTTGCACGGAAGCACTTCAGCATCTCTTTTTTTCATCTCCCAATACTCTGCTATAATAAGAGGTATATCCTTGATGGTTTTGGGCCAATATTTCATCAAGTCTTTCTGCAACATTTGAAGATTGCATCTTGTTGCATAGGTTGCTTGATCTAAGAAAGACACTTATTTGTCAAGTTCAATGTCTGTGCTGAGTTGAAGGCTTCCAGAACATGTGCTGATGCTTCTGGTTGAACCTGGAAGATTTCACACTCTGTACTCATGTCAGCAATATTCTTCAAAGGCAGTCTGACCCTTAACAGCATGCTGGTGATATACATCCGCTTTGCTTGCTTGTATTTTGCTTCCAAATAATATCTCAACAAATGAAGCAACATCCAGAGAGAAGATTTAGGGCAAAAATAAGCTGTTTTAAAAAAATGCTTTGAAATGTCTTGTAGTTAGATTTATCATTGTATTTTAAGGATCTGACATATAAAGTGTAAATATGGAATTGAGCATAGTAGCACCCATACTGTAATGTAAGAGAGCATATGACCTGCATCCAGGGATCAATGTAGTTTTGGATAGGATCATGTGTTAAAGCAAGCAAGAAGACAATTCCAAGCTTGTACCTTTACTTTACTTATGTATATAGCTTCTAAGAGTTAATAAATACTTACTGTGGAACTACTAGTATCTTAATAAGACCCATTGAACTATACCCAACACCTGACAGTCATCACTTTTGTTCTCCCAATCAGTTGCTTATTATAATGTTTTCAGGCAAAAACAATAACCAGATACTCTTTGTCAAACTGTGATATAGTGAGATATTCTGGATGCAAACACAATTTGTTGTCTTTGCTGCATGAAGGTTGCTCCTAGTTTTGCTTGTATCATACTCTAGATAACTTTGTCATTGACATCATAGAGTCTCAACACCAGCATTGCCATTATTAGTTGTTTGATGTAAGTGAAAGCCGCTTTTCTTCTGTGTCCCAATATCTTTAAACACTGTTTGCACTGAGTTTGCATCGAGGTTCATAATCTGATGATAAATTGGATAAAAACTTTGGTAGGTAGTTCACAATCCCAACAAATTGTCACACCTTCTTTACATCTTTCACATCTATTTGATGCTGCATCTTTACTACAGCTTTCATTTTATCAGTACCAAAATTCCTTTTGTTGTCTGTTATCATATTCTAAGAGGGCTTTGATGCCCATGGATCTCCATTAGATTTGTCCATTATGAATCTACTTGTGGCAAAGTACTGCAATGATTTGCCTTTGTCTTCTGCAACACAGCTAACCAGGAAACTTCACCACTCTTACCAGCTGCCATCAGGTATATTGGAAGAATTTACTGGCTGAGAATCAAAAAGTTTAGCCACATTATGCATGCATCTTCCATACTTTGAAGAGAAACTTTCACCCTAAACTTCTGGCCCAAAGATGAGGCATTACCATTGCATTACAAGACCTCCCATTCTTGACATCAGCCATCTTCAGTTGCAATTTCTTATTATTCAGCTTCAGGTTCATCTGGTGAGCTCCCTCTAGCAGACGTACTAGATTCTGATCATAATCTGTGATAGCTGCTTCCATCTCATATTAATAGAAAACAGGTCATCCACAATCTTTCTGACTCCTGGAAAATCAGTGACTATCTCATGCTGTTTGCATTGATACTGTTCTGCAGCAGTAACAATACCAAGCACAGCCACCTAATCTTTTCAAACAGTGTCCAGAATATGGTTAGTAAACTGCTACTTTCATCCAATTTCACATACTTTTAACCGAGAGAGAGGTATAAACCTTTGCCACAGCGAACTGCAGCAAGTTCTCTTCAATGGTCAGAATAGGGTAGTGACATCTCTTCAGAGACTGATTGAGGTAATTTTATCTATTCTCACTCTGTCTTCCAGTATTCCACTGCTACAGTGCTGCTAATCTAATCTGTTTCCTAATTACTCCTACTTTTTCAAGCTGCTCTATTTTGTCTTTCAGGCTGGATTTGAGTACTGCTGTTACATTCCTAAGAAGATGTTGAGTTGATTTCACATTCTCATCCCTTTCAAGATGATATTCACTAGGAAGACAACCAAGACCTGGATCTGCTTAGCAACCAATGGCTTGATATCATGTAAAACTGCGAAATTCTTCCGGTGCATGGAGGGTTTTACTCCAAGCTTTTGACTTGTTCCAGCTGAGATGAAGGGATTTTGCTTAATATCACATTCTTTTGCATACTGGGGCTACATTATGAGGACGCAACGCTTTTCAATCAAAGGCTGACATTCTGAAAAATTATGGGAAAGTTCCATCCCAAGTTTGGAGTTTTGCAAGGATGAGCTAGTTAAATACGGTTAGTACTTTGCCTGTTGTGAAAAGCTAAAGGGACATATTGTTTGATAGAATCCACCAGCCACTGAGATGCACTACACATGGGGCATCACATTGACACTGAAATTCATAAACTACAATACTCTTCTATGTGCTCATTAGGATGTCTTTTTGACTTGATGGCAATATCCACACTAATCACATCAGAAGTGGATGGATGCCCAATACACACCTCGAGGAAGGAAATTATGTCTGAAATTTGGACCCAACATTTATTGGTAGTTTGGATATAAAAGTTGACTGCAATGGTTATTTCTGTGCATGGTGTATAACTATTCATGCAGACCAGAAAAATACAGATTCAACCTGATATGCTGACTGAGTTAGTTGGATTCAGTTAGAGGGTTATTGCGGGTGCTCCAATTCTCCTTGAAATCTTTGGCTTATATAGAGGGACAATCAGTCAGGGATCCCAGTATAAAATTTAATTGAGTGTCCTCTGCTGCAAAGTGTGTTTTGTTGAGAACTGGGTTGGATTCAATTATTACTCCCACTGTCAAAAATTCCTATCCAACATTTACTTAAGCTTGCAGATAAAGATGCGTATAATAAACCAGTCCACAAGAAACAGTGTGCGTTCACATTTATTTGCACTATTAGGTCTGCTGTCACAACTTAATTCCAAATGCAGTAGTCAGCTGCTGGAGTAAAGTACATTCAAACCTGTCTGCAAACTTGCATAAGAACTTTGAGATGTGGTTTTGAAGACATATCGAAAAAGTATAGCAGATAGACAAGAAAAGTAATGTGGAGGTGGTGAGAATGACGCAAGCAGAAAGTAGTTTGATTGATGTTGGCAGAAAAAGGCAAATTAATTGGAATGTACATGCACTGAGAGTGGATGGAATTCTAAAACAAGTTTTGGAAAGATGGATGAAAGAAGAATGATCAAGGGGAAGAAGAAACATGGACATGTCTGCTCTACCTGAAGAATGAGAGAATGTGTGGAGAATTGGAGAGAGAAGGACAAGGCAAAATGGTTTGAAGAAGAGAGATTGAATCGGAACCAGTCTGACGCAGGCTGCAGATGATGATGATCTATACCAAAACAAGTGTTCCATTAGTTAATACCAACAAATCTTATATTTGTCAGTTAAAAAATCTAGCAAATAAAGCTAGAATCATGGAGTCATAGACATTTACATTATGGAAGCAAGCCCTTTGGCCCAACTTGTCCATGCCACTCTTCTTCTTAACAACTAAGCTATTCCCAAAATGCTGCACTTGACCTATCCTTCAATAGACACCTTCCTCATGTAACTGTCCAAACATTTTTTAAGAATAAATTTACCTGCCTCTACCATGATCTCTGGCAGCTTGTTCCAGAAACTCACCACTCTCTATGTGAAAAAAAGTTGCTCTGCTGGACACTTTTGTATCTCTCCCCTCTCACTTTAAACCTATGCCCTCTAGTTTTAGACTCCCCTCCCTTTAGGAAAAGATGTTGACTACCTACCTCATCTATGCCCTTCATTATTTTATAGGTCTCTATAAAATCATCTCTAAGCCTTCTATGCTTGAGAGAAAAAACTTCCAGTCTATCCAGCCTCTCCTTATAATTCAATCCATTAAGTCCTGATAGCATTCAAATAGATCTTGTCTACACTTTTTCTAGTTTAATAATATCCTTTCTATAATAGGGTGACCAGAATTGCACACAGTGCAATTCCAAGTGTGGCCTTATCAATGTCTGTACAACTTCAACAAGCCGTCCCAACTCCTGCATTCAATGTTCTGACCAATGAAATCTAGCATGCTGAATGCCTTCTTCACTATTCTGTCCACCTGTGACTTCACTTTCAAGAAGTTATGAACATGTACCGCTAGATCTCTTTGTGCTATAACTCTCCTCAACTGCCTATCATTAACTGATTAAGTCCTGCCCTGGTTCAGTCTATCAAAATGCATCACCTCTCATTTAACTCCCTCTGCCATTCGTCACCCCACAGGCCCGATTGACAAAGATCCTGTTGCAATTCGAGATAACGTTCTTCAGTGTTCAATATGCTACCAATCTTGGTGTCATTTGCAAACATACTAACCATGCCTGGCTAAATTGTTATCCAAAAACATTAATATATATGACAAATAACAGTGGAGCCAGCATCAATCCCTAAGGTACACTGCTGGTCACAGACCTCCAGTTTGAAAAACAACCATCTACAACCAGTCTTCTGTCATCAAGCCAATTTTGTATCCATTTGGCTATCTCACCTAAATCCCATGAGATTTAATCTTAGGCAACAACTGCAACCATGCAGTACCTTGCCATAGGCCTTGCTCTAGTCTACGCAGGCAACATCAACTGCATTGCCCTCATTTAAATTCCTGGTTACCCCTTCAAAAAACACAATCGAATTTGTGAGGCATGATTTGCTACTCACAAAGCTATACTGACTATCACTAATCAGTCTTTGCCTCTCTAAATGCCTGTAGATCCTATCTCTCAGAATCCTTTCTAACAACTTACGCACTATAGATGTGAGGCTCACTGGCCTGTAGTTCCCAAGCTTTTCCCTGCAGCCCTTTTAAAATAAAGGCACAACATTTGCCACTCTCCAATTTTCATGTATCTCACCTTTCAGTGACTATCGATGATTCAAATATCTCTGCCGGCGGACCAACAATTCCCTTTTTAACCTCCCACAATATCCTGTGATATATTTCATCAGGTCCTGGGGATTTCTTGATGCACTTTAAGACTTCCAGCATCTCCTTCTCTGTAATACGTACACTATTTATTTCCTCAAGTTCTTTAACATACATGCTTTTCTCAACAGTAAATACTGATAAATCTTCATTTAGAATCTCACTTATCTCTTGTGGATCCACACATAGGTGACCTTGTTCATCCTTAAGAGGCTCTACTCTTCTGTAGTTACTTTTTTGATCTTTATGTATTTGTAGATTCTCTTTGCATTCTCTTTTGCCTTATCTGCCAAAGCAATCTCGTGTCCCCTTTTTGCCCTCCTAATTTCTCTCTTAACTCTACTTCTATATCCTCTAACTCTTTAAAGGATCCATTTGATCCCAGCAATGCATATCATGTGCCTCCTTCTTCTTCTTGACCAGGGCCTCAACATCCTGAGTCATCCAGGGTTCCCAACTTCTACCAGCCTTACCCTTCACCGTATAAGGAATGTGCTTACCCTGAACCCTGGTTAATAAACTTTCAAAAGCTCCCACTCACCAGACTTCACTTTGCCTGCCAACAGACTCCCCCAATTAACTTCTGAAAGTTCCTGCCTGGTGCCATCAGAATTGACCTTTCCCCAATTTAGAATGTTAACTTTTGTTAAAAGTTGTTCTAGAAAACACTTATTTTAGGAAGCACTGCTGCTTAACATGCAGCTTTCTTCACCTGAATGCCAAGTTAAATTGAGACCAATTATGCTGAAACTATATTGTGCTCTGGTCAAGTTACTTCTTGAGTAGTGCATTCAATTCAAATGATGTATACCTCAGAGCAGTCGATAGAAGTAGTGCCATGAAGTTGATTACAAGTTATAAATAAATGTTAGCAAAATTTGGACTCCAGGCTTGAAACGAAGCATATGACAAAAGATACTACAAATATATATAAGATACTAACTGGAAGAGAAAATGTTCATTTCAAATTAAATAGTAGCTGCAAGAGTAGAAGACAAATAATTAACTTGCATAGTTGTCCCCCAGATTCTTGGCTGCTTCTTACGCCTCTAACTGCCCATCTTCCTCTCAAACAAAGAACAAAGGACAGTACAGCACAGGAACAGGCCCTTCAGTCCTTCAAGTCTATGCCAATCACATTGGGCCCTATTTTACTATTGCCTGGGCACAAAAACCTGGTAAAGTCGGGTGTGAGGCCATTAACGCGATCTGCACCTGTGTCCGTGCAGATGGTCACTTTACTGAAACCCGGAAATGGCAGCTATTCGATTCACACTCAAAGCAGGTGCAATGCCGATTTAAATGCATCTGCATGGATTTAAATTGAATTAATGAACTGCCCGCCCAACTTTATCAGCATTTCCTCCTTTACCATTGTGTTTGTCGATCCAGAACCACACCATAATGGACCTGCTAAATAAAAGTTTGAATTGGGCACTCCAGCTGCTGAAGAGCACGTCCAAAGTTTCCAACGGCTCTCTGACTCAGATCTGTAGTGGTGGTGGAGGGGCGGGGGGAGGAGAAAGGTGGGTCAGATCATTCTCTGATGGGGGGAAGGGGAATGAGGCCAGATTGTTGTCTGGTGTTGGGGGGAGGGTGGAGGGAGGGAGAAGAAGGTGAGTCAGATGAATCTCTGGTGAGGGAGGGGGAATGAGAGGGCTGATTGTTGTCTCGTGCAGAGAGAGGAGGAAGTGGGTCAGATGCTCCTTTGGGGAGGGCTGGGGGGTGAATGAGACCAGACCATTCTCTGGAGGGGGTGAGTGAGGCCGCATCGCTGTCAAGGGCAAATAGGGTGGGAGGAGGGAGACAGGTAATATGTATCTTAAGCGCTGTGGGGGTGCAAATGGATCTCTGGTGGGGGGTGCAGATGGATATCCGGTGGGGGTCAGATGGTTCTCTGATGGGGGTACGGGGGAGCTGGGGAATTTGCTGCCATTCCACAGGTGATTGGTGGGGGAAGGAATGGCAATCGATCTGGATAGTTGTGGGGGGGGGAGGTGGATAAAGGGAATTGTCATGTGTGTGGGTAGTGGGGGGAGGAAGGAGGACAGTAAAGTGTGTGGGTAGTGGGGGGTAGATAAGGAGGACAGTGATGAGTGTGGATAGTGGGGAAGGTGGATAGGGGGGCAGTGATGTGTATGGGTAGTGGGGGGGAATAAAGGGGACAGTGATGTGTGTGGATAGTTGGTGGGGATAAGGGGGACAGTGATGTGTGTGGGTAGTTGGTGGGGATAAGGGGGACAGTGATGTGTGTGGGTAATTGGTGGGGATAAGGGGGACAGTGATGTGTGTGGGTAATTGGTGGGGATAAGGGGGACAGTGATGTGTGTGGATAGTTGGTGGGGATAAGGGGGACAGTGATGTGTGTGGATAGTTGGTGGGGATAAGGGGGACAGTGATGTGTGTGAGTATTGGTGGGGATAAGGGGGACAGTGATGTGTGTGGGTAATTGGTGGGGATAAGGGGGACAGTGATGTGTGTGGGTATTGGTGGGGATAAGGGGGAACAGTGATGTGTGTGGATAGTTGGTGGGGATAAGGGGGACAGTGATGTGTGTGGGTAATTGGTGGGGATAAGGGGGACAGTGATGTGTGTGGATAGTTGGTGGGGATAAGGGGGACAGTGATGTGTGTGAGTAATTGTGGGGATAGGGGGGCAGTGATGTGTATGGGTAGTGGGGGGGAATAAAGGGGACAGTGATGTGTGTGGATAGTTGGTGGGGATAAGGGGGACAGTGATGTGTGTGGGTAGTTGGTGGGGATAAGGGGGACAGTGATGTGTGTGGGTAATTGGTGGGGATAAGGGGGACAGTGATGTGTGTGAGTAATTGGTGGGGATAAGGGGGGCAGTGATGTGTGTGTGTAATGGGGAGTGTGGATAAGGGAGACAGTTACGTGTGTGTGCACCATCGCTCCTGCTTTTCGTTCCCAGGCTTTCTGCAGCTCGGGAGTGATGTGACACAGCCGTGCTTTTTCAAATTTTTTTCCTACTGCACATGCGTAATTCAGAGCTTCCATCATTTCAGCCACGCTAAGTCTCACCATAGCGCGAATGAGACTGGAGTTGGCTGAGTGTGTATAGGGCATCTGAAAGCAGGTTTCTAAGTCGGATATACATTACAACCAGATTTGGCATTTACAATGAAAATGGTAAAATCAAGCCCAAATATTTGTATCCCTCTATTCCTGTTCATATGTCTATCTAGATAAGTCTTGGATGACGCTAATGTACCTGCCTCAACCACCTCACTTGGCAGTGCATTGTAGGCTCCCACTACTCTCTGTGTAAAAAACTTACCCCACACATCTCCACTGAACCTTTCCCCCTTATCTTGAATTTGTGCCCCCTTGTAATTGTTATTTCTGCCCCGGGAGAAAGTTTCCAACTGTTGGCCTTATCTATGTCTCTCATAATTTCGTAAACTTCTATCAGGTTGCTGCTCAGCCTCTATCTTTCCAGGCAGAACAATCACAGTTTATTCAATCTCTCCTCATAGCTAATACCTTCCATACCAGGCAACATCCTGGTAAATCTTTTCTGTACTCCCTCCAAAGCCTCCATGTCATTCTGCAATGTGGCGACCAGAATTGGAAACAGTATTCTAAATGTGGCTTAACTGATGTTATATATATGGAACATAATTTGCCAATTTTTATATTCAATGCCCTGGCCTATGCAGGCAAGCATGCCATGTGCTTTCTTTCCCACCTGCACTGCCAATTTAAAGATCTGTGGACTTGTACTTCCAGATCTTTCTGTTGTTTATGCTCCTGATGGTTTTACCATTTATTTTATCATTCCCATCTGAATTGGATTTACCGAAATACATCACCTTGCATTTGTCCAAATTAAATTCCATCTGGCATTTGTCCAGATTAAATTCCATCTGCCATTTCTTTGCCCAATTTTCCAGCCTATCTATATCCTGCTGTATTCTCTGAAAATCTACATCACTATCTGCAACTTTGGCAATCTTAGTATCATCCATAAACTTGCTAACCAGACCAGCTATGCTTTCTTCCAAGTCATTTATATATATTACAAACAACAGAGGTCCCAGCACTGATCCCTGTGGAGCACCACTAGTTACAGATCTCCATTCAGAAAAACACTTTTCCACCATATACTCTGTCATCTACAGCCAAACCAGTTCTGAATCAATCTAGTTAGTTCACCCTTAATCCGGTGTGATTTAGCCTTTTGCACTAGCCTGCCATGAAAGAACATTGTCAAATGCTTTACTAAAGTCCATGTAGACAATAACCATGGCCCATCCCTCGTCAATCATTTTTGTCACGTCCTCAGAAAACGCAGTTAAATTAATGAGACATGACTTTCCTCGTACAAAACAATGCTGTCTGCCGCTAATAAGACTATTCAGTATCAAATATGTATCGATCCTATCTCTAAGAATCTTCTTCAACCATTTCACTATCACTGGTGTCAAGCAAACTTATCTATAATTACCAGGTCCATAACGCGCTGACAAAACCCGGGTGGACTGAAATCGGACTGTCATCGTTAAAGGGTGCCCTGATTCTAACAGAAATATACCTTCTTCCCCAACCTACCACAGAGTTCTCAGAGACTTCCCTCCCCATCCCTCTTCTCTGGTCCCACTTGGTGGCATCTTGACAACATTGGGCTGTGGGTTGTTAAATGTCAACAATCTTTGTGTAGCCAGGCACTGCCACCACCCCCGCTCCCCCTCCCACTATCAACCTATGTCAGAGGACAGACCTCACTAGGAGCTACGTAGGAAAGCGATGGGGAGGAGGCATGGGGGAGAGGGTTCATTTATATTTGGTGGTGGCTGGGTACTGATGGAGGAGCAGGAGCCGACAATGGCCATTGTAGGGGGTGGTGGGGAAGTAAGTGCTGGCTCCAAATGTGGATGGGGAGAGGGGGCCAATGATCTGGGGCATGGCAGGGAGGAGAAGTGACTCACATCAGGGATGGGGTGGGAGCCTCGAGACCTCTGTAATGGGCTGGAGGGAGATTTATTTCTGTAATGATCAGGGAGCCCTTTAGAGACGGCACACGGATTTCAGTACAGCTGGGATTTGCCGGTGTATTGAAGATCTGTCCTCCTACCTGACTATGTGAAATATGTCCCATTGATTATTTTTGGACAAGTGTGGCAAGATCGGGAGAAAAATCCGATCAGTTTTTCTGGAGAGAAACAACATTGTGACATGTTTTGGTAAGATTCTCTCACTGTGCAGTTCTGTCCCTGTCATCTTGTGGAGAAGTGTATGTACCATGATTGTGTCCTGTTATTCTGAGATACCCCATTCTTCTTTGTATCTTTTCTTTATCAGTATGAGACAATACGTCAACAACAATTGCAATGATTGATAATTGGAATCATTTGTATGAATATTTGCTGGACCTTTCTGTACGTTTACGTGGAAAAATGATTACTCTGTACTGTACTAGGTTTTGGGATTCATTGCATTTTGTGACAAATGTAAACTGAAAAACTTCTAATAAATTCCAAAAATCTTATTGGTGTAACAAATTGTCCCTAAATTAATCTTCCCTCAATCTTCCCAAATAGGCAAAGACAAAGGTCATTGTAGAGGAGGATACTCACAATGTTAAAATGGCAGCATGGGCTCGTTGGGCTGAACAGTCTGTTTCCTGTGCTGTGTTGTTCTTTGTTCTTTGTTAAAAATACTCTTCAAAAAACGATTCTTGTTAATCTTATGTCAGAGTTCTGTCAAGTGTAGAAGGAGATGTTTCAAGAAAATTGCCAGCAATAAAAACAATTAAAACTGAAAATATAAGAAGCATCAGTTGGTATGAATAGGACCTTTGCCCTAATGCTTCATAAAATTACCTCTTTAAATGCACAGCCACTCATAAGCTGTTGTGCTAATACTTGTATGTCATTAGCTTACAGGAGATGACAATTATTTACACCCACATTCAAAAAACAGTGAAGATTTTTGTAATTTTCTTGCTATTAATTGATCTCTATCATTGCAAACAAGATGGAAGAGTAATCCCACATTCTGAATCTTCTGTTCCTCATTGACACATAGTTATTAGAGTTTTGGAAATTTACTTGCACCGTACAGTAATTGTTAATCCTAATCAGTCAACAAACCTGAACAAAAGTCTATCAATTCCAATGTTGGACATCTGTTCTTTTTAACATAGTGGTATATTAATTGGGACTAACATTGAACATCGAATACCAAGATGTGAAACAAGGTTATTGTGAAAGCATTAGTTTAACACTATCAACCAAGGTGAATTCCTATCTTTATGTATTTCCTCAAACTTTTATGATTAATATGAATTCTTTTCTACCTAGAATTGGTGCAATGAGATTGAATTTTGGCAAAAACATCACATCAGCAACATATATATTAATTTCTCAAAATACATCTGCAGAACATGAGGTCAAGACATCTTGGGGCCATTCTTCCATCCTGCTGCGCTGTTCTTTTAGTGCAGAGGGCCAAGAGATTCGAGCAGTGGCCAGTTCACATCTCCCAGTCTAAGTTTTTTAGTGCGAATGGAACAACATTGAAAATCAGCATAGCAGACATCATGATGCATTTATATACTTAACATGTTATTAATAGGTGCGCAATTTAAATCTTTTCCCCACTAGCATCTCCCCCATTCCAGTGCGACATCACACTGGTGGGATTACAACTGCTCTACAAAAGTCAGAGTTGGTTTGGCAGAGTTGAGAAGGAGTAAGGAGATAGGTTTTATGGAGCTGCAGTCCCCTGGAGTGCTGGGAGGTTGGAGACAGGATCTGGAAAATTTCTGCTTGCTAAAGGGGAGCTTCCTGGAGAGCGGGAATTGCTGTCCCTATGTCCAGGGATGTTCCATGTAGTTTCTGTGAGATGGGGTAGGGCCCTTAATGGAGTGCTGGCCAGGTAGCTCTCTGCAGCCACTGCGCTGTTCCTTTGTTCTGGCTGTGGAGTGTGGTGAGGAAATGGACTGAGTGTTGGGGTTTTCAGGGGTTGGGGAGAAAGGATGGAGTGCATTCTTTGCTGTTTGAGGGCTAATCAGTTCAAGCAGCTGGTGCTCCTAGCAGAGATGCCCAGGTTAATACGGACACTCATGTGCATGTACTCTGTAGTGAATGGGAACCCATCTTGTGATAATTTGGAGCCTGTCCCTGCCCCATGTTCCTGACCTGTAACACATGCACTCATGGCAATGGCCACACCCGCGCACCAACCTACAAACCCCCCCTGTTAACCATGTTCATAATGCCAATGGCAGGCAACCTAACCAGGTGACAGCTGGCACCACAGATTGTGTTGTGTTGCCAGAATCGACAAACAGGGTTAGTCGACCCAGTGAGGGATTGTGGAGAGGTGGGGGGGGGGGGGGGGGGGGGGGGGGTGTGGTGGTGCTGGAATAGATGCAATGACATGAACCTATCAGTCTTTCTCTCTCTCTAACCCCCTACGGTGAAGAATGGATCTGGGACTGATTGATTCAGAGCTCGCTGAGCAGCTGAGGAGGAAGTGACTCAGGAGGTGGAGGGTTTGGTGTGGCCACTACAGGAGCAGCCAGTGACAGGCCCTGAGGATGGAGAGAAGAGGGCTGCCACTAAAGGCCAGGAAGTGGGAAAGATGTCTCCTGAAAGGGTGCCTAGGAGAAGGAGGATGCTGAGACAAAGGCAGTGCTTGACCAGGTATTCATTCGCGGGGCAGTCGGAGATTATGTGCAGGCACCACCTATCCAAAGACATGGTCTGGCACTGTGTGAGGTGTTCGCACACATGGCACCTCAGGGGAGGGACGGCCACCTGCTGCTGGTAGAGGCTAGCTTAACAGCGGCATTTAGTTTCGACGCAACATAGTCATCTCAGCCAGCCATTGGTGATCTGTGCGAAATTTCTCAGGCCTCCATTCACAGATATGTTCATCAGGTGACAGATACCTTGTTCACCTGGGCAGGCCAATACATACACTTTGATGCTGGACAGGGTCAGCCAGAGGCCTGGGCTGCAGGCTTCATGGCAATTTCCAGGATGCCCCATCTCCAGGGGGCAGTGGACGGGACACATATTGCTCTGCGGTCTCCGTGAGGTGAGGGCCAATAACCACAAGGGGTTCCCTCAATATCCAAATGGTCCATGATCACCAGATGATCATCAGGCAGGTCTGTGCACGCCATCCAGGGAGTGTCCATGACAGCTTTGCGCTGTCGGATATCCCTGGCCTCTTTGAAGACCAGCCCAGGCTGCCGGATTTGTTTGTGGGGGACAAGGGCTACCCACTAAGGTCATGGCTGACGACGCTACTACAGAGGCTTGAGACCAAGACCGAGGAGGAGACCAAAGACAATGAGGCCCATAGTAGAGGGTTTTTAGACCTGCTCAAGATGTGGTTCTGCTGACTGGACCGCTCTGGGGGAGGGCCCTCCCATAAGATCCTGTATGTGCTTCACGCATCACCATTGTGCACAGCATTGCTCAGCAGCAAGGAGACCAGCTGGAGCACAAGGAGGAGAAAAAGAAAGAGCAGAAGGAGAGGGAGCGGCGACAGGCCAAAGTGCTCATCCTGCCATCTGAGGAGTGAGAGGGTGGAGAGCAGGTGGTGATGACAGGTGCCCAGCAGGGCATCAGGGAAAACCCTGATAGCAGCCCACTTCATATATCTGGTTATGTCCAGTGTGGAGGCTGCTCCCAACATCCTTCCACCACAGGCGCCCAGGAGCAGCTGCCACCCCGCACAACTCAAAGTTGGCAGCTCAAACTACAAGACTCCCCACCCTCTCACAGCATCTCCCCCAACCTCAAGAAACATCACAACTGGTTAATGGGCACGGATTGGCAACAGTAGCAAGTCTTTGGTGAAAATTGAATGATGATGCCGGCTGTTGCGTACACTGGGGTCCTGCCCCTGGTGCCACTCAAGTCTGACTTCTGCCTGTTCTTCGAATGCATACTGCCACCCTGGCCCACATTGTTGTAAGGGTTGGGAAACCTATAGGTCCATCGCGAGAGCAGGGGTGGGGAGGGGAGGAGGGTGTTTGACAGGGGGTATTGTGTGATTAAGGGTCTGGAGGAAAGCAGGGCAGGAGGTGCGAAACATTTGACTGTGGATTGCACAACACAACAGTCTGCATCTCGATATATGGGATTGGGGGAACACTCAGCTCTGTGGGGGGAGAATAAGAGATGCCTTAGTCACAGAAAATAACATTTAATTGTGCTCTTAACATTTTAGAAAACCTAACCCTAGTAATCTTACTGCTGATCTTCACCCATGTCTTCTTCGTGAACCTACAAATTTCTAATCTTATGTGGCGTATGCTCCTTCTAGGCACTCCCCCAGGATGCACCATCAGAGGTAAAGGTGGAAGGGGGTCCAGCTGTGATCCAGGCCCATGCCTGTAATGCCCTTGGCGGCCGTCCCCTTGATGGCCGAGACCTGGAGGGCCCCGGCTGACTTTCAGATAGCATTGTTTTGGTGTCATCCTGTTCATCTTGTTGGCCCTGAGCTACACTGGTGTGAGGAAAAGGGGAATTGGAAAGTCTTGGGAAGTCTGAAGTCTCCTCGTGGAAGGCTCTGGCATGGGTTCTATCCCTTCTTCCTCCCTCAGAGTTGTTCATAAGCCCCGCGAACACTCCATGGGATGCCAGAGTAGCTGGATTGAGCTCCAGAAGCTCTGGCATCACCTGGCTCTGCCAGTCCTGGATGTGCTTGCCCCATGGCCTGTGATCCCTCAGCCCTGGCCCTCTGAGACTAGGCCAAACTCTGGAGCCCTTTAGCAGTAGCCCAATGAGACTGGGAGAAATTGTTGAAGCTCACAGCCATGGCCTGCTGTATCTCCAGAATGCCAGCGAGAGTCCCAGCAGTGTCTCTGATCTCCAAGGCGGCCTTCATGACACATGACAACGCAAAGCAAAAACTGATAGCCAACTTCCGCACACATGAGGATGGCCTCAATCAGGATCTTGGGTTCATGTCACACTATCTGTAATCTCCACGACTTGTCTGGGCTTGCAAAATTTGACTAACTGTCCTGGCTTCATATTTCTTTAACCTATGCTTAACCCTTTCTCCATCACGTTGTCTGTACCTGTAAAGACTTGATTACCTGTAAAGACTTACATTCCAACCATTATCTTGTTCATTGAGTCTGTGTCTATGTATGCCCTCTTCGTGAACATAACTCTTCACTGACCTGAGGAAGAAGAAGACTCCAAAAGCTTGTGCTACCAAATAAACCTGTTGGATTTTAACCTGGTGTGTGGGACTTCTTACTGTGATTAATCTAGTCCAACGCTGCCATTGCCACATCATTGTTAAGGGAGTCCAGGTGCAGTCAGCTTGGGCCCGTTCGGTAAATTTCCTTGAGAATAACGTACAGCAACCTGGTTTAATAAGATGATGAGCCATCTTCAAAGGAGCAGTTTAGTCAGCTCCACAAGGTACTGTGTCCAGGGGCAATGCAATGTTCAAGGCTCTCACTCAATGAGGGCAAATGCTCACAGGCAAGGGGTGTACATGACAGTATGACTCTCTGTATGTGAAGTGGGGGGGATGCGAAGGTAGGGCCGAGGAGGCCAGCGATATCCAGGTCAGTGGGGGATCGGGCGGCCAACAAATGTTTTGTGGGGGGCGAATGGGGTTAGTGGCCAGCAATGTCTGTCGGGTTTGAGGCCAGTGCTGAGGCCAGCAATATCCATGGGGGAGTGAGAAGCCTGCGATTTCAGTGGTGGGAGGATTTGCTTCGTGATCTCTCAGAGATGCGTGCATATATAGGCACCCGCTCAGTGTGCTGATTGAAGCCTTTCCAGCAGGAATAGGTTCCAGAGCTTATAGAACATAGAACACTACAGCACAGAACAGGCCCTTCGGCCTTCGATGTTGCGCCGACCAATATAAAAAGCAATGCCCCTCCAAACTAAACCATTCCCTTCTCTTCCATATACTTATCAACTAACCTCTTAAACGCCACCAAACTTGGCGCATCTACAACTGCTGCAGGCAGGGCATTCCACTCCCGAACCACCCTTTGGGTAAAGAACCTACCTCTGATATCCGTCCTATAACTATCACCCCTTAATTTAAAGCTGTGTCCCCTCGTGCTAGCTTTCTCCATCCTAGGAAAAAGGCTATCACTGTCCACCCTATCTAAACCTCTAATCATCTTATATGTTTCGATTAAGTCCCCTCTTAGCTGCCTCCTTTTCTGAATGATTCAAACTGGTGACTTCTGTAATGCACAGAGTATGGGAGATTCATTTTGAAACTCCCCTGTTGAAAAAAGCAGTGTGATTTGCTATTTTCCATGCAAATTCAACACTTTGAATTTTTTTGGAAGAATCGCCTCCCCTGATGTGTCAAACAAAGCATTTGTTTCATAAATGAGGGGTTTCTTTATCAAAGCAAAAGCATAATGACTGTGAGACTTCAACTCCACTCAATACCATCTTCAATTCAGGGACAAGGAAACTGCAACGCACAGGCTGCTTGTTATTCATTTTTATCTCTTCATTGAAAAAGGAATTGGATGAGGTGTAGAATCAGATGAACCAATCTGTTGCTGCCATTGAAGATAAAAAATGATCCCTGATAGTTCCAAATTAAAGAATGTAATGGTGAATCAGTTATGGATGTCAGCGTTATAGTAAAGGAGTGAAATCTGCAGAAAATCTATTTGTAATAAATGGAATAGATGTCTCAAAGAATAAGTTTTTGAATTAAATATAGAATTCTGGATCAATACTTTCCTCCAGTTGCTCATCAAAGCTAACAAAATGGTATGAATACAAATCACATTTTCCTAGTTCTTATTCACACTAACCCTTCCATTCACATTGTTAATCAGTAGAAAATATTCTCAAATGTGTATGAACAATTCATTTCTACAGTATAGCTAGCCTGATCTGAACTTTGTACTGATTTCAATTTTTATCATGATATCAGAGGATTTACTTCACTGAAAACTGATGATTTTGAAATAGTCTCAAAGGGATCTTATAGTCTTCGATATAGAAGAATGTTACATTGCATTGCCCTAACTGCCCTGACCATGTCAAGCCACCATCTTTCTAATTTTCTTCCTACCCTCTGCATGGTATGGTCTTAAAACATTAACTCTGTTTGTCACACCACAGATGATGCCAGACTTGCTGAGTTCAGAATCATAGCATCCCTACAGTGCAGAAAAAGGTCATTCGGCCCATTGAGCCTGAAATGACATCAATCCCTCTTTGGCCCTATTCTGGTAACCCCACATATTTGCCTTCCTAATCACTAAGGGGCAATTTAGCATAGCCATACAATCTAAGCTGCACATCTTCCTATCGTGGGAGGAAACTAGAGAACCTGGGGGGAAGTCCACACAGACATGCAGAAAACATGCAAATGCCACACAAAGGCTGGAATTGAACCTGGGTCCCTGGCACAGAGAGGCTGCTGTGCTAGCCACCATGCCACTTTGCCGCCCAACATTTTCTGTTTCTATTTCGGTTTAACATTGGTGGTGGGGAAACTTTTAAAATCAATAATTTGGGAGAACATTAACAACCATCTGGACAAGCATGGATTTGATAAGGATAAATCAGGTTAGTCGAATGAACTTGATTAAGTTTTTTGGTGAGGTAACAGAGAAAGCAGTTGAGGACAGGGCAACTGATGTTGTGAATATGGACTATTATGAATTCAATTAATCATGCCTGTGGGTGCCTGAGGACATTGTTACATTTTAAGGACAGCATGTTCCAATGCTGCTTGCTTGGTTTCTGTCTGTGACAAGGATGGGACATACTGTGAAACTGTTTAAAATTATAACTTTAAAAGGGATGCAAGAGAAGAGAGACCTCGGGATGCTTGTGCACAAATGTATGAAGTGATAGGGCAGGTTAACAAAGCTGTCAGTGAAGCATATATGATCCAAGTTTTATAAGTGGAGGCTTAGGGTGCGATCTTATCAGAGGTTCGCACCCCACTCCTGCTGCAGCAATAATGGAGAATCTGGAGCACAGCAAAATCTCCGGACATTGCAGCAGGACTAGAAAATCCCGCAGCATGAGCAAGGGTAAGATTACAACCTTAGTGTATAAATGTCCGGAAGTTATACTAAACTTGTGTCCAATGTTGGCATATTCATCTTAGGTGTGATGGTAAAGAAGAGATTTACTGGATGACTTTAGGCATGAGCGATTACTTAGATGGATACTGATAGGCTAGGATTGTTCTCCTGAGAGCAAAGAAGGGTATGAGAAAATTTGATACAGGAATTTAAAATTATGATGTGTTTAGATAGAGCAAATGATGAGAAATCGTTTCCATTGGCTGAAGGTTAGATAATAAGGAAGCCTGATTTAAAGTGATTGACAATTAGACCAGAGAGAACTCAAGGAAAAATTGTTTTATGTAAAATGTTGTTAGGATTTTGAGCGCACTGTCTGATAGAATGGTAGTTCAATAGTAGCTTTCAAAAGCTAAATGGGTATGTATATAAAGGAGAAATGTGCTGGGATGTGATGGAAATATGAAAGAGTGGAACTAACTGGATTACTCTTTGAAAGAGCAGGCACAGACTCAAAGGGCCAAATAGCCTCATTCTGATTCTCTGATTCAAAAAAAGTTGCTGCTGCATTATCACAATTAGCAAATTTTGAAATAATTAATTATATTCAATGTTCCAAGTTGACATCTCAAAGAAAACATGTCAAGGAGGTATAGAAAAGCTTGTCTTCCCTTTATTGGTTCTAAATAAAATGGATTTGGCTGGTCACAACTCTGTTCCCACTGGACTGGAGCTCATGGTACAAAAGAACACTACTTGAAACATTTTCACTAAAAGAAGCGACATGGGTAGCTGTTGTTGGAAATATAAATGTCAATGTGGGTCCATAGTACAGTGCCACAGATATGTTTGTTAGTTGATGATGTTGGCACAATGCAAATAAGCAATAAATCTGCTTTTTTCTATCTTACCTCTCTCTTCCAGCGTTGTCAAATGTTAACAGTAAGTATATTAATGGTTAATTAGAAGTTTTCTCACCTTCACAGCTATTGGTTTGCCTTTGTGAATGGAGAGTTAGGAAAGAAAGTACTCATTTTGCTCATTTTAATCATAGATTCAAGTCGGTCATTGTAGATTGTCATTGCTGCTTATAACACAAACGACCTGATCATTGTTACAGAGATGTGGCTACAAGGTGACAAAGGCTGGAATGTAAATATTCAAGGGTATTTGGCACTTCAGAAGAAGGGTAAGTTAGGAAAAGGTGCTGTGATAACTCTGTTCATTAACAATGACATTACAGCAGTGAATGTTGACCTTACCTTAGTTCAGAAGGTCAAAATGTAAGGGAAGACAAACCAGTGAGCAGGATATTTTAGGGACAAAAACAGAAAGTTCTGCAAAATCACTGCAGGTCTGGCAGTATCTGTGGAGAGAGAAACAGAGTTAATGTTTCAAATCTAATATGACTCTTCTTCAGAATTGCCTATTCTAGGCATGGAAATGGGCAATAAGGCAGGATTAATTGATGATCTCATATTTGAAGAAGGCTCTATGTGACAGCGATCATACCATGATTGAATTTTATATCAGTTTAAGGGAATGAAGAATGTGTTTAAGATGAGTTTTTAAAAACTTAAGTAAAGGCAATTACAAGGATACAGTGCCAGAGTTGGCTAAAGTGAACTGGGAAATTAGGTTGAGGGGTAGGTCAGCAGAGATGCAATGGTGGACATTTAAGGCTATATTCTATTCAAAAAGTAAGAAAGTGGGACTCACAGAGAAGGATGCATCATCTGTGGCTAACTAAGTAGGTTAAGGATAGTATCAAATTGAAAAAAAATGTACATTTATGTAAAGATTAGTAGGAGAACAAAAGATGGGATCGAATTTAAAAACCAGCAATGAATGAATTTTAGAAAATGAGGATGAGAGTAAAAAATAACAAGGAGGGAGAAATTAGAGAGTGAGGGAAAGGTGGCCACAAATATAAAGCAGATACTAAGCCTTTTACAAACATTTAAAAAGGAAAATGGTAACTACCAGGAACGTTGATCCTCTGGAAAGTGGGGTTTGGGAATTAATTATGGGAAATAAGGAAATTACGGAAACATTGAACAGATAATTTATTTCTGTCCTCATGGTAGAAGATACAAATTGCATCCTAGAAATTCCAACAAACGAAAAAGTGAAAGGGCAGGAGGAACATTTAAAATGTTACAATCACCAGGGAAAGGGTGCTGAGAAAACTTTTAGAACAAAGGCCTGTCGTTCGCAGGAATCTGATGGCCTGCATCCAAGGGTCTGAAAGGAAGTGTTTCTTGAAATTGCCGATGCATTGTTTGTAATCTTTCAAAATGATAAATGCAATCCCTTCATTCAAGAAAGGAGGGCGGCAGAATGCAGGAAACAGCAGGCCAGTTAGCTTAACACCTATTATCAGGAAAATAATAGAAGCCATCATTAAGGAGATGATAGCAGGAGACTCAGAAAACATTAAGGCAACAAAGCAGAGTCAACAGTCAACATTGTTTTGTGAAAGAGAAGTCATGTTTGACTGATTTATTAGAGTTAATTGAGGAAAAAACAAACAACGTGGATAATGAAGAACATGTGATGCATTTGGATTTGGATTTCTGAAAGGCATTTGATGGGGGTGTTACATCAGATAAAAGGTTCCTAGTATAAGGGTAACATATTTGCATGGATAGAGGATTGATTAGCTAACAAAATGCAGGAAGTGGGGGTAAATGACTCATGTTTAGTTGGCGAGCTATTACTATGGAATGTCATAGGGATTGGAGCTGAAGCCTTAAATATTCACATTCTATATCAATGATTTGAGTGAAAGGACCACATGTATTTTGCCAAATTTGCTGATAGGATGGAGATAGATGGGAAGATAAAGATTAAGACAGGAAGGAGAGTAAGAACACCTGAGATGGGATTCTCCCAAAAAAATTCTAAGTGCCAAATTTGAAGATACTAAGCAGATACTGAGAGTTTCTATAAACATTTAAAAATGAAAATAGTAACATCAGGAGTCCTCTAGAACGTGAGGCTTGGGAATTAATAATGGGAAATGAAGAAATGACAGAAACATTGAACAGATTTCTGTCCTCAGTGTAGAAGACACTGGCAAAAACTGGAGTAAATCCTGTTGGTTTCTTCAGCAGAACTTTCAAAATGAATCTCCCACACTCCATGCGCTGTAGAGTGCACTAGCATGAATCTCATTAAAAATCGGGGAGAGGGGCCTATTCCTGCTGACAAGGCCAGCAGCATTGTGCTGAGCAGACCACAGTGCATGCATTGATCTGTCAGTGCCGAGATTGGCACGTGCTTGGTCACCCCGCACTGCTGGCCTCCTGATCGCTGGCCAGTACGATTGCTAACCAGCCCCGCGACCCTGCATCACTGGCTGTGCAACTTCCCACCACCCAATCACTGGCCTCCTAGATCAGCTCAGACTCTTTCCCAATCAGCAGTTCCAATCTCTCTCCCTCCTTTTGTTGGCCTCTGTCAGCACAGAGTATAGAGTGGCAACGGCACCTCCCAACACCACCAATCATGCCATCAAAGGCCCTGCTCTCTTTTAGGTCAGGTCCCTCTGGTCCGGCCCCTTGGCATTGCCTGATGCTTGATGAACAGTGCCAAGATGCTCCCTGGGCTTTGGCACTTTGTCCTTGCACCATGCCAGGAGGCCAGGCTGGCACTGCCAAGCTGGCAATTCCCAGGGGACACTCCACCCCTTACCCCAACCTCCTGGAGGGCCTCAATGGCCTCCCTCCACTCCAGCATGGTCAGACTGCCAGGTGCCCACTGGTGGGCCGCTGTTATAAATTTTATTGGAGTGAAACATGCTTGGTGAGGATGGAGAATAGCAAGCCCAAAGACTTCAGTCCTGGGCCTACCAATGAAATGCTGATCTCCATCTATATAATTTATTCAGCTCTGCGTCGATTTCTGATGTAGAGCTGCCTGCACTGGAAATCCGGAAATTCGTAGAGGCCATTGCACCCCGTGGGAATCCCAACTACATTGCCTCCCATTGAGTCTCCTGGCTGGAGAATTTCCCTTATGGAGTCTGCATAGATATGTTAAGTGGACAGGCAAACAATTGGCACTTGGAATATATTTATGTACCAAGACACACTGATCCTTCTGTACTGTAGTATTCTGCAAACTTTCTCTGTTTAAATGGTATGCTGTTTCTTTATTCTTCTCACTTTGCTGATCACAGAGGGATCTGGGTTTCCTGATACATAAATCACAAGAAGTTATCTATTCAAGTACGGCAGGTGATTAGGAGTGCTATTGGAATGTTGTTGTTTAATACAAAAGAAATGGAATATAAAAGTAAGTAAATTCTGCGATAGTTGTATGTGGCGTTGCTAAGACTATGTCTGGATGCTTGTGCACAGTTTTGGTCTCCTTACTTAAGAAAATATATAATTACATCAGAAATAGGTTCAGAGAAGGTTCACTCAATTAATTCTTGAGATAAAGGGTTATCTAAGAGGAAAGGTCAAACATATTGGGTCTGTGTCCAGTGGAGTTTAGACGAAAGAAAGATGATTTTACTGAAGGGCAAATTACACTGAGGGGACTTCACAGAATAAATGCAAAGAAAATGTTTCCCTGTTTCCCCCTTGTGGGAGTGACTAACACTAGAGAGTACAGTTTAAAAATAAGGGGTGTCCCATCTGAGATGGAAATGAGATTTTCTTTTCTCTCATAGGGCTGTTTGTCAGTGACATTGTCCTCTCCAGGGAGCAGTGCCAGGGACCCAGTTTCAATTCCTGGCTTGTGTCACTGTCTATGCGGAGCCTGCATGTTCTCCCTGTGTCTGCATGACTTTCCTATGGATGTTCCAGTTTTCTTCCACAGTCCAAAGACCTGCTGGTTAAGTGCATTAACCATGCTAAATTTTCCCTCAGTGTACCAAAACAGGCTCTGGAGTCAGGTGACTAGATGCTTTTCACAGTAACTTCATTGCAGTGTTAATGTAAACCTACTTGTGACACTAATAAATAAACTTAAACAGTGAAGGTGGGGCCTTTGAATAATTTTTAGATTGAGTCAGATAGATTCTTGACTGTCAAAGGAGTAAATGGGTTTACACGGTAGATTGGAAAGTGGAGCTGAAGCCACAATCAAAGCGGAACTGATCCTACCAAGTTGTAGGGCAGCTCAAATGGGCGAATACATTCTCCAGCTGCTATTGCATCTTTTTGTATGTATGTTCGTACAAAGAAATCCATCAACATGACCTTGGTAGCAGAACTTTAAATAAGTATATTAAAAAGCTAAGGGCTGGACTGTTGGCTGAAATTAAAGAAGTACTTGTATTTATTTAATGCCATGTCATATCACTGAAACTCTTCAGAATACATAGCACAGTGAGCATTTTAAGTAAATACAGTAATGACCTTGGTGAAGGAAGTTTTCCCCTTCTTCTTTTGAATATCATTATGGGATTTAAAATAGCCTTTGAAGAGGATGGATGAATCCTTGGTTCAACATCTCAAAATCCCTACTGTGCAGAAAAGATCATTCAGTCCATCGAGTCTGCACCAACTCTCTGACAGAGCATCTTATCCATCTCCCCTGCCCTATCCCTGTCATCCATTGACAATGGTTAACCCATCTAATGTACATAGCTTGGGGACATTAAGGGGCAATTTAGCATGGCCAATCGACCTAATCTGAACACCTTTGGGCATCTGTGGGAGGAAACCAGAATACTCAGAGAAAATCCATGCAGACATGGGGAGAATGTCCAAATTCCATACAGACCATCACCCAAGGCCAGAATTGAACCTGGGTCCCTGGAGCTGAGAGGCAGCAGTACTAACCACTGTGCCGTTAAATAAAAGACCATTGGTGTCATCTAATCCATAGGCTGGCAAAATGTTGCCAATATTGTGGTTGTGTTTCTATATTGACATCCTAGTATCAGGCTTGAACATACAGTTGCCCAATTTGAAATACATGGGTGTTCCCTACAGAGCTAAGTTTGCTTTTTAGCCGATGACTGTTCATGATTGCACTGTAATTCTGTTTTTTGTTTTCTGCACTGCCTATCTTCCGCCTCCTTCCTCCAACAAAACCAAGATTAATTATTGCCGAAGATTTATTATTCCTACAATAAGAACTTGAGAAAATTTGCTTCCTTGGTGAGATATGTTTCATTTGTGTATCTGAAAGTCAGTTTAGACCTTATAGTAAGGTTGCAATAATATAGATATCTGAAAACCGTTGCAACACACTGAGGTCAGATTAACACAGCCATCTGCAAACTGCTACATCTGTGTTGACACCTCTGTGGGTGTTTAGTAAAATGAGACTGAAATTCATTTTTTGGAAGGGGTGGGGAACAATGTCATTTTAATGCCAATCATTTTGATAAAACACCATTGTTTACAGATGCAGTTTATCCACCTGCTTTTTCACTGGGTGGTATCACTGGATCACAAGTAGTGATTGGTGATAATTACAGGCTGTGGATATGGGATGTTTGCCCAGAAAAGCATCCGCAGTTTATAAACTGGGAAGTATTACCAGGATATTGGAGGCGTCAGATCACCACTGAGATAACAGCTGCCAAAAGCATTGAAGCAAGTGAATTTCCAACGTAGCTTGCAGTACAAAAGAGAGAGGCTTGAAGAAGCATCTATTCGCGGGGTTCTAATCAATTATGCAAGGAAAACAGAACCCTTCCTCGCCTCAGTGGAAGAGAAGCTAGCTGTTACATGATGGCATCAGCCTGGGTTCTTTTACTTGGCTATTGCATTTGTGAAGAGTGTCAGTTTAGGAGTATAGAATATGCCGCTGGGAAGAAGATGAGCCTCCATTTCCATGAGCAAATGAGCTATTTTGTAACCACGGTCATTTTCACAGGGAGAATTGTGTGGCTGATCAGAGCAGGCACATGAATCATCTTCTCGTTGATTGAATGTCACGCATTAAATTGAGGGGTAAGAAAACAGGAGGGAGAGGCAATACCAGTTTGAGGTAGGGGAGGAGGATTTATGGTAAAAGATCAAAAATGCACAACTAATTTCAAAAGCCATGGTACGGTTGCCCTTATCCAGCTTGTTTTTCGCAGAGATACAGAAATGCATTATTGCAGCTTATGTGTTGCAGGCCGGTTATGGGTGATCGTTGTCAGGTCATATGACCTACCCAGACCCTATTGCAATGCAACATTGCAAACCTCTGCCTCTGGAAAGATAGAGCATGGGTCTGGAGGGAAACCTCAGTGTGAGTCCTGGAGTCGGAGAGCAAATACCTGTTGTCAGTATTGAACTCGTACATTGTTTTGCTGTGTTTAATAAATCACCATTGCGATTTAAAGCTTCTTTGTCATATTACCTCATGCTACAGCACAGCCAAAGAATGAAAGCTTGAATGAAAGTGTAATTTCTTGGGGTATTCATGAGTCATCTATACAGATACTCTGTTGCAAGGCAGGAGGACTCTGTTAGAAAATCCACCTGTACTGGGTCTCTGCTGTTTTCAGGACATTTTTATTTGCCTTCCATATGCTCCTACCAAGGCAAATTACTGGAAAGGCGGTGATGTCATTGGGACTCTCAATGCCAGGTCTCCCTTGCCTTTAGTACAATTGGAACCTCAATTATCAATAAGAGTGATGTGGCGGGAATTAAAAATTCTGGTTGCTGTTTGGGTAAAATGAAAGTGTGTTCCTAACTGTCACGGTGAGTTACAATTCCTGGCAGAGGCCGGTGTGAAACCTGTTAATAGGATGCAGATGAAAGCCTTACTGGAATTGGCACCATCACACCCTCTCCTTCACTTAATTACCTAAGCTGCCAGAGGGTTTTCATCCTGGTTCAGAACACGTCTGGCGTGCACATGTTGGGAAATTCCAAAGGGTTGGACACCCTCAGAATCCTGAGTGGAAGTACCAGGTTGTCCATCAGCTGCTCCTTCTCCTCTTTGGGTGCTCCGAAGCCCATGCTAGACTCCTTGAGGGGGAAAGGAGGACCTGGATGAAGTGTTCCAACCCTCTCACCCATGGCTACAGCGATGGAATGCAGATCTGTGCACATCTGCAACAGAAAATGGCCATTTTCTTGGACAGTTTCTCTGTGATGTCAGCCATCCTCCCCTTGGAGAGCTCGATGTGTGCACATGTCGGCATCACTTTATCAGAGAACAAGTGGTGGGACTTCTCCATCTCACATGCACTCTGTTGAGGGCCTCTGACAGCTCTGCTTGACATTTCCCCGCCTCTTGCAACTTCCTCATTTTTTGTGCAGAGCCCATTCCAGAAGCTTGTCCTTGGGCTTGGACATCTCTGGATGCCTGTTCCCCAGCAGTCCTCTGAGTATCAGTAAGTTTGACTGACCTTGCCTCCTCCCACTAATGGACAAGTGTCTGTGTGGTGAATCGCCAGAACGTAAGACTTGACCCTCTCAGGTCTGTATCACTGCTGTAACTTCTACAGTTGCACTTTCTTGCTCCTCCCCAATGTCCTTGGTCCTCTGTGGGTTGGAAGACACAGAATGGGGCTGACAGCAACTGGGTTTCATGCATCTTTCTCATGATTCCAGTCTTACAAATAACCCCCTGGATTGTGTGTCATATGATTGATGCACTGCAGGTTACCCAGAAGGGTTCTGAGATAGTACTCTCCAGAGCGATAAGCCCATGCAGATCTAAGGATAATGCTAACAGAGGCATATCAATGATAATCAATGCTGGTACTCTCAAGGCCTAATCTTGTCTTCATCTGCCTGAGAGCATCTGAGCTTTCTGAGTGGAAGGATCAGGGAACCACAGTGCCCTCTCCATCAACAGACTAGGTGGACTGCAGAGGAGCTATAAAGCATCACCTTATCATGTTGAGTGGTTATTTTATGCATGGCTCGCACAGTTGATGCCATTGCCAAAGAGGCCAATGTCCTTGGACCATTGAGTGAGGTGAGTTTGAGCAGCTGATGTTCACTTACTTTGGTGTAGCAGAGGAGGTCATCCATTCCAGCATTGTGGAGCAGTCCTCTGGTAGAAGCCAATGGGCAGTCACCACCATGGAGACTTCCTCCCATGCAGGGCTGGTTTAAGGATTTGGCTTCTTCCTTTCATCCTTTGGCTATTGGATGCTCTTCTTGGCCTCAGCTGCATTGAGCAGGATTTTGAGAGAAGCATCACTGAATTTGGGGCCAGAGTTCACAGTGGTCAGTGAGTCCTCTCCTGCTTCAATGGTGGGTAAGTTGATGTATGTGTACCTTTTAAATGCAGAAGTCAGATATGATGACATACAAGCAGCCTGCCAGCTACACAAAACATCAGGAAACTCCTAACTGCATCAGTAATTAGGTTGGCATTGCATAAATTCCCACCAGCAAGGGTAGTCACTCTGACTTCACCTTTGGAGTTTAGCTCTTTTGTCCAGATTTGAACCAGAGGCAAAGACGTCAGGAACTGTGTGACCTTGGCCGAACCCAAACTGAACATCCATGTGTAGACTATTGCTGAGAAAGTGCTGCTTGACAACGCCATTGATAACCCCCTCCATCACTTTACTGATAAACGAGAGGGACGATAATTGGCCGGGTTGGAATTGTCCTGTGTTTTGTGTATAGGACATACCTGGACACTTTTCCACATTGCCAGGTAGATGTCAATCTTTCACAGGTTTCTGGATATTACCTTCCCTCTCCTATGGTTGTCAGATGGCTTGCAGGGACTGAATGTCACAACTTACCAGCTGAGATTCTAGAAAGATTATGAAAAATGAAAGACTGAATTTTGAATCTGGACTCATTTTGGCTGTGGGTGAGTTAGAATCTCCCTTACCACTCCAGAAATGAGGCCAGATGTCTGCTACCTCCCATGTCTCATTTTGATCCTGCCGCCCATATTTTCACCTTTTCTGAGCTGAGATAGGTAGAAAATCATTGACCAATACAAGTAACTCTTGAAAAAAAATGTAGACAGAGAGCTCCAGAAAAGTAAAAGAAATGGATCAGTTTTGGCCTCTTTGGTTTGAAGTTCTTTTCCCTACTATCTCAATTTAGCTGGTGGGAGAATTAGACCCCTTTAGCTTTGGGTGAGTGTCCTGGCTGCAGTGGAGAAGACTCATATTGTGAAAGGTCTGATATTTAGCCATCAGCAGCTCCAGAGTGAGTGAGTAACCCAGGAGATTTTGACTGCTCAAATCCCCTACTTCTCTCAAGCAGATAGGAATAAAATAACCACTATGGTTTAAAAAAAATCAATTCTATTGTGACTCCAGCCTCTTACCTGTATGTCCTCATAACAACCAAGAACATAACTTATTGTTGTCATTGCAGTGTGGACACACACACCCTCCATCCATCATATCAGGGGAATGTGCACTGAAAGAATGGCATACTAGCACACAGAAAACCTTGCCGTACTATTCAATCTCTGCTTATGTTTTAAAGTCTTCTGAAATGCCAAATTCATGAGACTTCAGTGCAACCTGAATTTTCCATACTCATGTGAAAATGTCCAACTAGGATTGCTTTGGAGTTCTGATTATACTGCTCATATCCATAAGATAACATTCTCCTCCTGCATGCTTTATTGCATAGTGAATAGGGTGGATTACACAGTGCTTAGAACTCACTGAAGAATTGCTGAAAATTACTTAAACATTAAAAACAGTGCACAGCTGGGATGCATTTGCTGAGTGATCGATATTTTTGTTGATAGCCAGACACGATATACATATATTACATATGTAACAATTGATTTTACAGGTTATTCCTTCTATGACATATGAGTTTTCCCTGAGCCAAGCTGTTTTCAAATTATGTATTACACATAAACGTGCCAGAAATCCTGAAAGTGGCATTTTCAGGAGATCAGCAGCAGCACTATAAAATCTGACAAATGATTCCATCCTTGAATTTGTCATGTTCAATACAAAACAAGAATCAATGCAAAAGACTTAAAAGTGATTCCTACATTGCGGCACATACTGTTCCCCTCTCGAAAGCCAGTTGTTGAAGGATGGAACTACATCTAACCTTTACATGCTTTTATGTTAATCTACAGTCTTACACTTTACAGGCACACAGATCCACCACCTACTGTTCTAATCTATGTTATGGCCTGCTCATGGAAGGACTGAAAAATCAGTGAGCCATTTAAAATTCCATTAACTCTGGCGGGACCGGAAGATCCCACCAGTGAGAGGAATATAAAATATCACCCTAAGTCTATTTAAAGGGGTTCAACCACATTGCCGCTTGCCCACCACCTACATACAATTAAAGATATTAGTTATGGAGCTAACATGTTTCCTTCTCTCTCTCTCTCTCTCTTCAGATAAAAATAAAGTTAATGTGCACAACCAAAATTTCAAAACAAATTCAATCCAAAATATTGGTGTTCAAGATAAACAACTACATTATGAAATGCCTCTTCATCAGGCCTCTTCATATATGCATTTCTCTTTGTCCAACAGATGAACGTTGATAGCTTGCATTCAGCCATTTAATTTTAGAGAGTTCCTTTCCAGCAATTGTTTGAAGCCGGCTAGGTCAATCTACAGCCTTTTTTCATTCACTTTTTGCAACATATACATTATTCCGTCTGAGCAATTATACTACTCCAGTATGCCCATTCGTACTTAAAATGTTTGACAAATAGTAATACATATCACTGACTCCAAAACAACCAGTGTTTCAGTAGCTGAAATATTTTTAAAAGCTCTTTTTAAGTGTCTTAATTTTCCGAGTTGTGGGACATTACCCATTTACAGCCATAGGAATTAGTATGAAAGCAGATACAGTCGAATGCGCATCAGCAAGATTAGCACACAATACCATACTAGAAAGGACTTATTTCAGATTCTTTGGATCACCTCAGGATAGAATCTTAAGTACACATTTCTCCTGATTTAATTTTTTTTTAGATCTTTGATTTTTCCTGAATGCATTACCTGTTTTTAGTTGTTTCATCATAGAATTGACTCCAACACATCAAAACTGGCATCTTGTCGAACTAAAATATTTAAAAAGATTTTCAAGATTACCAATCCACCTGTGGGAGAATCTACTATAACATCTGTATCATTCACTTGCTCTTCAAAATCTCTCTTCACTTTAGGCTTATAAATGCAACCTGCAAAGATTTTTTCAGTACTGTTCCACCCATGACAAAGCTGGTTGCCCTTATTCTAATATTATTTCAGAATACATTTCAAATCCTCTTCAACTATCTAGTTCTTTTTCTTTTGTTGCCTCTCTTATTATTTTATCCACAAGATTATTGATAGACAAAGAAACTTCATGATCATGATGCATTCTGTTTTTGGTTCTGATTTGAGACTTCTGGAGATGTTCATTGTATAATCTTTGCAAGCTGTGGCTTCTACTTGCACTTTTATGTCTGGGACAACAATGTGAGATCTCCCTCTTACATTATGGGAGGATCTTCCTCTACCCTAGGATTGTTTTCTGATACAAGAGTCACTTCCACACTCATTTTCAGTCCTTGCACTGTACTTTCATGCTCTTCATTTTAACATACATTCTTACTCTTCGTTCTGGACATTCAATTGATACTTAAACACATCCATAGGTTTTTCTGTATATTCCTATTGTTGCATCCATCCATTCACTTAGGAATATATCACCTGAACGCTCACCCTACGCAATCGGCCTTTGGAAGTGTTTATTCATGGTGTCATGATTGCTTATAACTTATCCAGCCCTTAATCTACCATATTATGTTTCTCAGGATCTTCAGCACAAAACACATGAGCATGTGAGTTCCAAGGTGTCTTGCTTACTTCTATACTTTCTCAGAGTCTGGGATTTTATAATTAATTCCAATTAATCATGAGGAATAAACCTTGGTTGTTTAATTGCCATATTTGTCATGTTTTATCATCAGGAACTATTAGCCTTTCGATCCCTATGACTCTCTCTTTCATAACATACCAAGAGTGGGATTTTCCAGCCACACTCAACCCAAATCATGGGAAATCCTGCCCAAGGTCAGTGGACTTTTGCATGGTTCACCCCATGACCACTACAATTTCCATGGCAGGCTGGATGGGAAAATGCCCCTCCCAAATTTCCTGAATTTAATCTTTTCTCTGCTGGCCTTGTATTACTGCCTGGGAACAGTGTAGATTCTTTCAGCCATGAGGAAAAGCCGTCTTTCTTTATGTAAGGCATTCAAAGGGTACAGGAAGAAAATGAAGTAATTAGAGTTCTTTCTAGAGCACAATGACTAGAAAGCACTGAAAGCATTTAGGATTTCACCGAAAGACAAATTGATCATCACTATACCCTTCAACTACATTCATTTTATGAATAGACATTTGTTTACCTGTGGCCTAGTTGACCAGTATTTCGCCACTGTATATCCATGACTATGATGTTCATATGTCTACATATGTCTCTGGACTCATTAATGGCAAATTTCTAACCATTATTAGAAGCAACTTCCTTAGTGACTTAAATTTTGTCTCGATTCATTTGTCCATAGTTTTGTCTATAATAATTATTTTACTAAATATTCTGCAGAAAGATTAAATCTGGTCAACAGGTCTACGAAATGTGGAAATTACCTCATTAATGAGACTTTTTAAAGGAAGGCTTTCAATAGGTCATGACAGTGCCCTCTGATATTTTTTACTGAATTCACACCTCTCATTAATCTTTTCTATTAACTTTGTATACTCCTTACCAACTGTGCCTGGATCATTGAGTAGGATTTTAATCTTTGCCCAAGAGGGATGACTGTTTGCTTTTATTGCCCTTCTCTGATTCTAACCCTTTTGCCTTTAATTAGCAAGCTATTAATATTGACCCAACACTCTGCTGGAAGATATTGTGATGATCTTTAACATGGGAGCAGTATGGTAAATTTGTAAATTCCTTAAGATGTCTACGCAACCTATATGTCTCTTTGTAGGAATACTTGCAAACAACTTTAAGAGTTTGCATCAGTTGTAAAGGAATCAGTTGTAATTTTTTTGGATAATAAGAAATATTAGTCCATGTGAGCTGGAAGCGGTGCCAACTAGAAGGAAATTGACGTATCAAAAGTCTGTGGCTCGCAGGCGCAAAGGAAATCTGGAGGCAGAAGACAATTGACACAGGGGTGCAGGAGTGCTCCAAGCTACTGTGCGAGATAGCTGAAGAGGTCTAAAACCTGAATATTGCATGACTAGCCCAGAGACATCAAAGAGCTGGGTGATTTACCAAAAGGAGCCAAATTGTGAACAGTGTTAGTTGTTGGTTGATGAAAAGAAATTTTGGAAATTTATGCTGTCAGCGCAATCATTGCCTGAGGAAGAGAAGGGTGATAGATATATGCCTTGCTAATGATAATCATACTGATGAATCCTAGAGGTGACATCTGTTGTTGGGAAGTAATCCTGACCTACCCTGAGTGAATAAACAAGAGCATCTTGTGGATCTGTGAAATTCTGTAATGCCACACAGACTGAAGGGGAATTTTTATTATTTAGCTATTTAAGATGGAGTTTTTACTTGAAGTATCATTTGCTTTTTAATTTATAATTAATTCATGTTGATTCTGATTTGTGTTGAAGTAGAAGTTACCAAGAGTGATTGATAATTTCTTAATTGGGACTTGTATGGTCATTGTAGTTATTTTAGTTCATGATTTCCACCCAGGGCTGAATAACATTAAGCTTTGTTGAGGGGTTATAATCATCTCTCCTAATCTTCTCCCCTATGCACTCTATGAATAGTGTGCTGCAGAACTAAAACTATTTGTGAATCCATGGAACTGCAGGGGACCATTGATGGGCAAAACCTCGGGGGCCTATGGTGAGACATTGAGAGGGATATCAGGGACTGTGCTGAAATTTATTTATTAGTTTTTGAAGTAGTATAGTTTGTGTGCCTGTAAATTATTCATCACATTGCTTCCCCTTTTTCATTTTTAATGTATTCAATGTGCTCAACACACATTGATGTCATTAAACATGTGATCAGGTCATCTTGGTAATGGTCTCTCTTTGCCAGTTCCTCCTAACATGTAACAGATTTTGATGAAGAGGATTCTTTAAAATTATTTGCATCAACTGGTAGTAAAGACCATAATGAATAAAATAATCTAGTTGCCAATGTGTTAGTTGTTAGATTGATAAAAGATTAACGTTGGATTATACAAGGTCTGAGCTTCAAACTGTCTCCTCAGTAAATGGATGCTGCATGCTTCAGCTACTGACTACACTGGCTTTGAAAGTATGGTATATCACTCCACCCACCCCCATTTACGATGGATGTAACAAATTCTGATACCTCCGGTAGGATGGATTTGTACGTTCTTGGCTGACAGGCAGGATTGAGCAGCAATAACTTTTAGTGATGAGTAAGAACTCTCCATGAAGCACAAAGATGATGCAGAATGTAAGTGGTAGTGGAAAAGAGAGAAATGTTCTGGGGCCCCCCACCAATAACACTGACATTGCAACCAAAAAGTTGGACTTGTCCAGACACCATAGCAGATTCAGTTTTAGAGATCTATCAGAAAGCTACTACTCAAGTAAACCATGCAGAGCTGAAGGTATTGCTCTGAATAGACCAGAGCCAGGAGATGTCCAAAGAGCAAAGCAATAGAGCTCAAGTGACTGAAGTACAATGAGCTGTAGTGACTCTCCAAGCAGTATGGACTGAAGGCCAACCTGAAGGCAGATGAGTTACTGAAAAGCTTGCAAGTGCATCTTCAGCAACAGCAAAAGGGTCTGCCACTACAAAAGAGTGCCACTGCTCCACATCTTCAACAAAAGGTGTTCCGAAAGCTGCAAAAGAAATGAAATGGAATATAGTTCACATGGAAAACTGGGAAGATTATAATGTGATTAAATGATGGGGCAAACGGTGGGGGGGGGGGGGGCTAATAAAAGCAAGGGATGCCAAATGGAAATCAAAATGATTTTGACAAAGGAAATGCCTTGAAGAGTTTGAGCATTTCACAGAAATTGGGACTGAAAGTAGAAGTGTGGCTGATGGAAATTCTGCTATGACTCAGTGCACATTTATCACCTGAGGGAGCAGCTAATATATCCAAAGGAATGGCTGGTCAATCTAAGGCTGGCAAAAGTCCATGTTTTGTTGGAGCAGCTGTGAAGCCTGGATTCGAGCCTCCTACTGCAGTCGGGAAAATTGAATTAAGGTAGGTCACTCCTGTCTGGAAAATGTTTCATTTGACAAGATTCATCAGCAAGAGTTTCAGTTTGGGTGCTAAATGAGAAAAAAAATACTTTGATACTTTTGGTAACTCTATCATACAGGAATCAGTGAACAAACAAAAGATCTGCAGATGACACTCTGTTTTTCAGCCCAGTATGTCAGATATGAAAAATTGACCAATTACCCACCATCACCAACTGGGTTAAATCAGCACAGAGCTCTGCCACTGCAATCTTCTTAAATAAACAAATGAGTCTTAAAACATTCTGTGGGCACTGTTATCAAAATTAATGTCAGGTTCATAGATACTACCAAGGGCAATGATAAGCATGGCATAATGAAGATTCTAACCAGGAAGCTGCCCAGTACGATGGGCACTGTGGAAGTAGAAAACAGTCAAACCAGATCAAATTCCATACATGGAACTTATGAATGTTAAAATAAATGGCTAAACAAGACAGAATTTACTCAAGAGCAACCATACTGTGGTAATGGAGAAATCATCCCAGCCAATTTAGAAAGTGTATCAAAGCAAATAAAAATGATCCAGGTATGACTGAACCAGTCTTTTCAGGATTATAATAACCACAACAATCCCTTGATCTATCTCAGAGACAAGGAGAAGGCAAGATTAAACAAGCAGCATAAAGAGCAAGTCTGGAGATGGGAAAACAGCTGTCTGGATTTCATAACTATTACGTTTCTCAACTAAGCTTCAATGCATTTAAACTAAAAGATGGGCTGGTGTGTGGTTCAAAGTAATATCAACAGCGTATTTTCAATTCCAATTCTGGCTTAGGTAAACCTGGAACCTGCCTCCTCAGCTCCTCAAATTGGGCAACCAAGTGTGCCTACAGTCCCTTGTTGATTATGGCTATTATTACCTATTCACAGATTCAAAAATGACTTATCACAAAGGAACATGGACATTACAAATGTATAGCTCAACCTACTTGCATCAATTACGTTAAATAGCAATCTGTGACCCACTTCAGGTCATAACTAAAATGTACTATCTACTATTTTTATTTTGGTTCAATCTAAACTGGAACTTAGAGTCATGGAGTTTAATGCGGAAAAGTGTGAGGTTGGAGTTTAATGCGGAAAAGTGTGAGGTAATTCACTTTGGCAGGAATAACAAATGTGTAGAGTATAGGGCTAATGGTAGAACTCTTATTAGTGTTGATGAACAGAGGGATCTTGGTGTATATGTGCATAGATCCCTGAAAGTTGGCAATCAAGTCGATAAGGTTGTTAAGAAGGCATACGGAGTCTTAGCTTTTATTGGTAGGGGGATTGAATTTCGGAGCCGCAACGTCATGTTGCAACTGTACAAAACTCTAGTGCGGCCGCACTTGGAGTATTGTGTGCAGTTCTGGTCCCCACATTATAAGAAAGATGTGGAGGCATTGGAGAGGGTACAGAGGAGGTTTACCAGGATGTTGCCTGGTATGGAGGGCAGGTCTTATGAAGAGAGGCTGAGGGATTTGAGGTTGTTTTCGTTAGAAAGAAGGCGGCTAAGAGGAGACCTTATCGAAACATATAAGATGATTAGAGGTTTAGATAGGGTGGACAGTGATAGCCTTTTTCCTAGGATGGAGAAAGCTAGCACGAGGGGACATAGCTTTAAATTAAGGGGTGGTAGTTATAGGACGGATGTCAGAGGTAGGTTCTTTACCCAGAGGGTGGTAAGGGTATGGAATGCCCTGCCTGCTGCAGTTGTAGATGCGCCAAGTTTGGGGGCATTTAAGAGGTTAGTAGATAAGTTTATGGATGAAAAGTGAAAGGTTTAGGTTAGAGGGTCATTGCTTTTTCTTAGTTGGTCGGCGCAACATCAAAGGCTGAAGGGCCTGTTCTGCGCTGTAATGTTCTATGTTCTATGTTTTAGAGATTTACTGAATGGAAACAGGCTCTTCGGCCTAACTTGTCCATGCCATCCTTTTTTTTAAAAAACCCTTAAGTTAATCCCAATTGTCCGCATTTGACCCATATTTCTCTATACCCATCATAACCATGTAACTATCTAAGTGCTTTTTAAAAGATAAAATTGTACCTACCTCTACTACTCCCTCTGGCAGCTTGTTCCAGACACTCACCACATTCTGTCTGAAAAAATTGCCCCTCTGGACACTTTTGTATTTCTCCCCTCTCATTTTAAATATTTGCCCTCTAGTTTTAGACTCCCCTACGTTTGGGAAAAGATATTGACAGTCCAGCTGACCTGTGCCACTCATTATTTTATACACCTCTATAAAATCACCCCTCAGTCTCCTGAGCTCCAGAGAAAAAAGTCCCAGTTTATCTAGCCTTTCCTTATAACTCAATCCAACAAGTCCCGGTAGCATCCTAGTAAATCTTTCCTGCAACCTTTCTAGTTTAATAATATCCTTTCTATAATAGGGTGACCAGAATTACATACAATATTCCAAGTCTTACCAATGTCTTGTACAACTTCAACAAGACATTTCAATTCCTCTATTCAATGTTCTGACAGATGAAACCAAGCATGCTGAAAATCTTCTTCATCACTCTGTCCACCTGTGATTCCACTTTCAAGAAGCTGTGAACGTGGAAGAAGGCCACTAGATTTCTTTGTTCTGTAACTTTCCCCAACGCCCTACCATTAACTGAGAAAGTCATGCCCTGGTTCAATCTACTAAAATGCATTATCTTGCATTTATCTAAATTAAGCTCCATCTGCCATTTGTCAGCCGACTGGGCCAATTGATCAAGATCCCATTGCAATTGAACAATTTTCTTCACTGTCCACTATGCCACTAATCTTGGTGTCATCTGCAAACTTACTAACCATGCCTCCTATATTCTCATTCAAATCTTTATGTAAATGACAAATAACAGTGGACCCAGCACTAATCCCTGAGGCATACCGCTGGTCATAGACCTCCAGTTTGAAAAAACAACCGTCTAGTTTCTGTCAAGAAACCAATTCTGTATCCATATAGATACCATGCCCTGGACCCTGTGAGATCTAACCTTATGCAACAACCAGTTCCTTGTCAAAGGCCTTGCTAAAATCCAAGACAACATTAACTGCATTGCCTTTTTGGTTATCCCTTCAAAAAAATGCAATCAAATTTGTGAGACATGATTTTCCACTTACAAAGCCATGCTGACTGCCCCTAATCAGTTCTTCTATCTCTAAATGCCTTAGATCTGTTTCTCAAAACAACTTCCAACAACTTAGCCACCATAGATGTGAGGCTCACTAGCCTGTAGTTCCCACGCTTTTCCCTTCAGCCCTTTTTAAACAAAGGCACAACATTTGCCACTCTCCAATTTTAAGGTACCTTACCCATGACTATTGATTCAAGTATCTCAGCTAGGGGATCTGCAAATTTCTCCCTAGCCTCCCACAATGTCCTGGGGATTTCTCTACCTTGATGCACTTTAAGACTTCCTGCACCTCCTTTTCTGTAATGTGTACACCCTTAAAACTATTTATTTCCCTAAATTCCTTAACATCCATACTTTTCTCAACAGTCAATACTGATAAGAAATATTCATTTAAGATCTACCCATCTCTTGTGGATCCGCACACAGATGACCTTGTTGATCCTTAAGAGGCCCTACTCTCTCCCTTGTGCTTAGAGCCCGAGGGAATGGGGCTGATCCTGAATGAATACTTTGTGTCGGTATTCACAAAGGAGAGGGGCTTGTTGACAGTTCCTGTCTCTGAGGGAGCTGTAGACCAGTTGAGGGAAATATCCATACCGAGGGAGGAAATGTTAGAGCTTCTAGGTAGCATTAAAACTGATAAATCTCCAGGGCCTGATGGCATTTATCCCAGGCTGCTTAGGGAGGTGCGAGGTGAAATTGCTGGGCCTCTAACACAAATCTTTGTCTCTTCTTTGGACATAGGTGAGGTCCCAGAGGACTGGAGAATAGCTAATGTTGTACCGTTGTTTAAAAAGGGTAGTAGGGATAACCCTGTAAATCATAGGTCAGTGAGTTTGACATCAATGGTAGGGAAGCTGTTGGAGGGGATTCTTAGAGATAGGATGTATAGGCACTTAGAGCGTTGTGATCTGATTAGGGATACGCAGCATGGCTTTGTTAAGGGGAGGTCGTGCCTTACAAATCTGGTAGAATTTTTTGAGGAGGTGATGAAAACGGTGGACGAAGGGCGAGCCGTTGATGTCATCTATATGGATTTTAGTAAGGCGTTTGACAAAGTCCCTCATGGGAGGTTAGTTGAAAAGGTCGAGGCTAATGGGATACAAGGACAGGTAGCTAGATGGATAAGTAACTGGCTTGGTAATAGGAGACAGAGAGTAATAGTGGAAGGGTGTTTCTCTAGCTGGAGGTCGGTCACTAGTGGTGTGCCGCAGGGCTCGGTACTGGGACCTCTTCTATTTGTAATATATACAAATGACTTGGAAGAGGGAGTAAGTGGAGTGATCAGCAAGTTTGCAGATGATACGAAGATGGCTGGATTTGTGCATAGTGAGGAGCATTGTCAGGCGATACAGCAGGACATAAATAGGCTGGTAGCTTGGGCAGATAGATGGCAGATGGAATTTAATCCTAATAAATGCGAGGTGATGCGTTTCGGGAGAAAGAATGTAGTGGGGAGGTATGTGATAAAGGGTAGACCTATTAAGAGTATAGAAACGCAGAGGGACCTGGGAGTGCAGGTGCACATGTCTCTGAAGAACAAAGAACAAAGAACAACACAGCACGGGAAACAGGCCCTTCGGCCCAATGAGCCCGCGCCGCCATCCTAATGTCTTAATGACATATAGAGACCAATATAGGGACAATTTGTTACCCAATCAGCCTAAGAGCACATTTTTGGGATGTGGGAGGAAACCGGAGCACCCGGAGAAAACCCACGCAACCACGGGGAGAACGCGCAAACTCCCGCAGACACAGGCCCAAATCCATGTGTCTGCACAGCAACAGCAATAGTCTCTGAGCTGTCATGTTGCCCATCTGATGGTCCAGTTTAAGCATACACTAACGACATGAAGCACTAGGCCACTCCTGAAGTAACATCCAGGAGCAGCCCTCGCACGAACTGCCGAATGCATGCACCTTGTTGGTCAACAAGGTGGACCGAACAGCCTGTGGAAACAATTAAAGTATTTAAACAGTCCTCCAATATCCCTCTATCTGCAGACCGCTCATGTGGCTGTCCAAGAGACCCTTAAACAACCCTAGCGTGCCTGCTCCCACCACCTTACTCGGTAGTGCATTCCACACCCCCACTACCCTTTGTGTGAAAAAATGCCCTCTAATATTCGTCTTATACATAGCCCCCCTCACCCTAAGGCCATGACCCCTCGTTCTATCCGAATCTAATGGTGGAAAAAGCTTACCACCATTTACTCTATCTATACCCCTCATAATCTTATATACCTCTAATAGATCCCCTCTCAGCCGACGTCTTTCAAGGGAAAACAACCCCAGTGCGTTCAACCTTTCCTCGTAAGACAGCCCTTCCATACCAGGCAGCATCCTGGTAAATCTCCTCTGCACTGTCTCCAGGGACTCCACATCCTTCCGGTAGTACGGCAACCAGAACTGGACGCAGTACTCCAAGTGAGGCCTAACCAACGTTCTATACACTTGCAACATCAAACTCCCACTCTTGTATTCTATACCCCTTCCTATGAAGGCTAACATACCATATGCTTTCTTTATCACTTTTTCCACCTGTACTGACACCTTCAGAGTCTTGTGAACCTGCACCCCCAGGTCTCTCTGCGTCTCTATACTCCGGATAGTTTTATCTTTTATCCTATAACTCCCCTCTACATTATTCCGGCCAAAATGCATCACCTCGCATTTATCCGGATTAAATTCCATTTGCCATCTATCTGCCCAATCTACCAGCCTATCTATGTCCTGTTGTATTGCCTGGCACTGCTCCTCAGTCCCCGCCAATCCAAGCATCTTAGTGTCATCAGCAAATTTGCTGATCACACCACCTACCCCCTCTTCCAAGTCATTTATATAAATCACAAATAGAAGAGGTCCTAGTACTGAGCCCTGTGGCACACCACTAGTGACTGACCTCCAGTTGGAAAAAGAGCCTTCCACTACTACCCGCTGTCTCCTCCTCCCAAGCCAGTTCTCAACCCATCTACATACCTGGCCCTGTATCCCATGCGCCTTCACCTTTTTTATCAGCCTACCATGGGGAACCTTGTCAAACGCCTTACTGAAATCCATGTAGACGACATCAACGGCTTGTCCTTCATCAACCGTTTTTGTCACCTCTTCAAAAAATTCCACTAGATTCGTAAGGCACGACCTCCCCTTAACGAAGCCATGCTGCGTATCCCTGATCAGATCGCAGCGCTCCAGATGCTCATACATCCTGTCCCTGAGGATCCTCTCCATTAGCTTACCTATAACTGAAGTCAAGCTCACCGGCCTATAGTTCCCTGGGTTATCCCTCTGACCCTTTTTAAACAACGGTACTACATTTGCAATCCTCCAGTCCTCTGGGACCTCACCTGTGTCCAAAGAAGAGACAAAGATTTGCGTCAGAGGCCCAGCAATGTCATCTCTCACCTCCCTTAGCAGCCTGGGATAAATACCATCAGGCCCCGGAGCTTTATAAGTCTTTATGCTACCTAAAAGCCCCAACACTTTGTCCCTCTTAATGATTATTTCCTTTAACGGGTCCTCAAGATCCTCAAAGCCAGCATCAGACATCAGGCCCTCTCCCGCGTGAATACTGACGCAAAGTATTCATTCAGGATCTCCCCCATCCCCTCAGGCTCTAAGCATAGATCCCCTCCTCTGTCCCTGAGAGGTCCAATCTTCTCTCTCACCATCCTTTTGCTCCTTACATAGGAGTAAAATGCCTTAGGATTTTCCTTAATCCTACCTGCCAAAGCCATTTCGTGGCCCTTTTTGCCTTTCTGACACCCCTTTTAAGATCCCGTCTACACTCTCTATATTTTTCCAGCGCTGCCTCTGTCCCCAATTGCCTGGATCTAACGTACGCCTCCCGCTTCTTCCTGACCAAGTCCTCAACATCTCTAGTAACCCATGGTTCTCTAATCCTACCCTTCCCATCCTTTCTCCTTACCGGCACGTGTCTTTCCTGCAAAAATTTTAGTTTTCTCTTGAAAGATTCCCACATGTGCAGCGTCAACCTACCCTCGAACAGCTTATCCCAGTCGGTATCCTTAAGATCCTGCCTAATCTGGCTATATCTAGCCCTCCCCCAGTTTAATGAAGGTGGCAGAGCAGGTGGAGAAAGTTGTGAAGAAAGCATATGGTATGCTAGCCTTTATAGGAAGGGGTATAGAGTACAAGAACTGGCCTTTAATGTTGCAGTTGTATAAAATGTTGGTTAGACCTCATTTAGAATACTGCGTCCAATTCTGGTCGCCTTACTACCAGAAGGACGTGGAGAGTCTGGAGAGAGTGCAGAGGAGGTTTACCAGGGTGCTGCCTAGTACGGAAGTCTGAGTTACGAGGAGAAGTTACACAAATTGGGGCTGTTTTCCTTAGAAAGACGTAGACTTAGAGGAGATCTAATAGAGGTGTACAAGATTATGAGGGGTGTAGATAGAGTAAACAGGATTAAGCTTTTTCCTAGGTTGGACTCAAATAGCACTAGGGGTCACGGGCTTAGGGTAAGGGGAGTAAGGTATAATTTGGATGCTAGAGGGAGTTTTTTCACACAAATTGTGGTGGCGGTATGGAATGCGCTGCCAAGTAAAGTGGTGGAGGCAGGTACTCTGGAGTTATTTAAGAGATACTTAGATGGGCATATGAACAGAATGGGAATGGAGAGATATAGAAAACTGATTTAAAATAGGGATCATGAGCCTTGGGAGTCCCTGGGAAGTGTGTAAATAGATGATGATATTGATGTACTTGTTTTTATCCTACAGGTGCTTTGGTCCACCTTGTTGTCTAATAAGGGGCATACACGCGATGGGTCGTGAGAGGGCTGCTCTTGGATTTTTTTCGAGAGTACCCTAGTGCTTCACATCGTTAGTGTACGCTTGACCTGGACCATTTGATGGGCAACACGACAGCTCAGTGACTATCGCTGTGCTGTGCAGATACATGGATTTGGGCCTGTGTCTGTGGGAGTTTGCGCATTCTCCCCGTGCTTGCGTGGGTTATCTCCGGTGCTCCGGTTTCCTCCCACATCCCAAAGGTGTGCTGTTAGGCTGATTGGCAGAACAAATTCTTCCTAAATTGTCTCAAATTTGGTTTCAATGCATAGATCTATAAACATAGACAGGGATCACGGGTAGAAGTGGGAACATCAAGGTGGCGGCGCGGACTCGTTGGGCCGAAGGGCCTGTTTCCCATGCTGTTTTGTTCTTTGTTCTTTGTTGCTCTTTTGCCTTTTATGTATCTGTTGAAGCTCTTTGGATTCTCCTTTGCCTTATCTGCCAAAAGAATCTCATGTCCATTTCTGCCCTCCTAATTCCTCTCTTAACTCTACTTCTACACCCTCTTAGTCTTTAAAGGATTCACTTGATCTCAGCTACCTTTGCATGTCATGTGTTTCTTTGTTCTTCTTGACCAGGGTTTCAATATCCCAAGTCATCCAGGATTCTCTACTTCTATCAGCCTTGGCCTTCACACTGAGAGGAATGTTTTTACCCTGAACCCTGGTTAGCATAATTTTGAAAGGCTGTTTCTTACCAGACATCCTTTTGTTCGCACAAATTACCTCAATTAACTTTTGAAAATTCCTGCCTGATACCATCAAAATTGGCCTTGTCCCAATTTAGAATTTTAACTTTTGGGCCAGACCTATCATTCTCCATAGCTATCTTAAAACTAATAGAATTATGGTCACTGGTCCCAAAGTGATTCTTTAGTAACACTTTTTGTTGAACATTAAGTTTTGCTTTCAAGAACTCTGCACACAAATTGTGGTGGCGGTATGGAATGCGCTGCCAAGTAAAGTGGTGGAGGCAGGCACTCTGGAGTTATTTAAGAGATACTTAGATGGGCACATGAACAGAATGGGAATGGAGGGATATAGAAAACTGATTTAAAATAGGGATCATGAGCCTTGGGATTTCCCTGGGAAGTGTGTAAATTGTCGATGATATTGATGTATTTGTTTTATCCTACAGATACTTTGGTCGGCCTTGTTGTCTAACAAGGGACATACACGCGATGGGTTGTGAGAGGGCTGCTCTTGGATTTTTCGAGAGTACCCTAGTGCTTCACATTGTTAGTGTACGCTTGACCTGGACCATTTGATGGGCAACACGACAGCTCAGTGAAGATAACTTTGTTCAGTAGACTAAGTGAGTTAATTGCCACTATTGAATTTGATAATTTTATTCATTCCGGTTACTATTTTGCCAAGTTAGGCATAAGTCTTTCTAAAACAGAATGCTGCTCCAGCTATTTGGCTGTCTATACAAAAAAGTGTTTGCTTTTGAAAAGAGAACAGGAACAGACAAATAGACACAAGCAATAGGATACAATAGGACACAGCCAAGTTGGCCTGTAGAGTGGCAATCTCCATTGGTCAGAAGGGACCGGGAGGAGGCCACAGAGACCTCTGAGGTGGAGGTGGGGGCCGGGGGTGGGGGGGGGAATTAATTCTTGCCCCAGTGATTGGGGTGCCCGATTTCAGAAGAGTCTGTTCCCTGCTCAAAGAGTCTGGAAACCGTGCCCACTCTTTTTTTTTGGCAGTTACTGAGACAAGAAAACTGACCAGTGAATGTGGAGAGTTCCACACCAGATTTCTCACCAAGACTGACTATCTCCCAAATTCTCTTAAAATCCCACCCAACATTTCTTTCAGGAGGGGAACTTATGAAACCAGCACGAAAATCACCATTTAATACTGTGCTGAAGTTCCCAGTAGATCAGACACATATGAGCTAGTTGCTGGACCTGTTTGATAGATATAACTCAAGGAGAAAAGTAAGAGTCACTTGTTATTTTGCAAATGTGAATATTCAGAGATTTGTTTATTTGCTGTTGAAGTTATATAGCTAGTGAACCTATGAATAATCCGTTACATTTTTTCCCTTTCATTATTTTTAACGTAATCATGTTATGACCATACCAGTGCATGCCAGTTGGTTTACTATTTGATCTGGTCATCTTAGTGATGGTCCCTCTTTACTGTTCCTTCCAGTATCTGACAAATTTTGATAAAGAGGATGCTATCAATTATTGCATCAAACGACATTCAGACTATGATAAACAAAATAATCTAGTTCCCAGTGAGTTGGCTGCTAGGATGGTAAACATTTTAGTTGGGTTATGTAAGGCCTAAGCTTCAAATTGTCACTTCAATAAGTTGTCAGCTCATGGTTCTATTGTCCATTGATTCAGCCACTGACTACAGTGGTTTTGACAAATACAACACATCATCCCACCCATTCACCTCAGCACGAGTGATTAATAACACATGATGCTCATGGATGTTCAAGTGCGCATGCATGATGGGAGGGTAAGTTTGACCACATATCTAAGAATTGTAGCTAACATCGCAGCATCTTTGGAGCATTCATTGAGGTTTATGATTTTTTCATAAACCCAGCCAGGTGAATCAAATGCACTTGGATTTATATTTCACCATCCTCAGTGGTAGAGGTTATAACTCTTGCTTGGATGCTAATTTTGTACTATTCTTTGGTGTTCTATAATAGGTGATATATTTGTAATTTGCAAATTACATAAACCAAAGAAGTTTTTTTTATTGGTTCCAATAATTTTTTTAGAGCGATAAAGAACATCACACAGGATTAGCTGTTATTGTTAATTTGATTTAGTTAGACATTTTGATGCAAAATGGGATCAGAAAGAGGAGCAGAATCAATTATATGAAAAATGCATCACTTCTTTCCATAACCACGGCAACAAGTGTTGGAGATGTGAACCTGAATTGACGCAATCGAGTGGGTGTATAATAGATGTGATGATTAATTTTTTTGTTATTCTTCTTTCAGATGATGTTACAGATGTATCTTGAGCTGGCATTTTATCCCCCCTCCAACTGTATGCCACACTGTGTTCTTTCTCAGTGTCAATCATCATCTCAAATCTGCCTTAGAGATTGATATTATTACATTCATCTTTAAAGGCTAAAATGAGTATTGAGTTTGAACATCCCATGGCAGCAATCACTGACTAGATGAGCATACAGATCAACTTGGATCCTCATGTTGAACTCTTGGGAACGAGGTAGGTGTATAACAACTTGTCTCAGAACTCTAGGTTGGGAAGAAGAAAACCTTATTTCTGATTGCTATCCAACGATTGAGCTAGAAGTGCATACATTTTGATTGCAGCTAAAGACTTAGTCAATGTTATGGTCAAACAGTCTGCTGCCATTTATTAATAAAACTCACACACATGTGGCCATCTCTCAACCAAAGAAAATTAAAATTGAAAGACATTGGAAATACTGCTAAACTTGAATACAATGTTGTACTGGCTGGAGTAGGCTGACTCTGAAAGCTATGAGAGCAAATCCCATTGCACTATGATTTTAGCCAGCATATCAGCATATTAATGAAGAGCTGATGCATTCTTAGGTAAACATAAAAGATCCTATGGAATTATTGAAAGAGGAGCAGAGGTGTTCTCTGTGCGTACTGCTCATAATGTATTTCCCTAATGAACAGCATCAAATTCAGATTAACTGGTCATTACAGGATGTAGGATCTCACTGTTTATAAATTGACTGCTGCATTTACTGGCTACAAAATGGTATAACATACTTAGTGATGCTTCGGGATACAAAAGGTGATACATCACCACAGATCCTTTCTTGTTCGGCAAAATGTAATTTACTTGTTCCACGCTCTCCTTATGTTCTTATGACTGGAATTTTCTTTGGAACTGCTCCAACTTCCCCAAAAGTACAGCAGAAATCCTAATTATATAAGTAGATGGAAGCACCATCATGCTTCCAGCAATGTTTTGACAATGGAGTGGGTGAAATTAAAAGGAAATTCTTGATCCTTGTTTGCCACATACTCCGTGGGAAATATATTTGAAGAGATGGAACTGCAACTACCAGCATGAAATGTAAGAGAGACAAATTATACATTTACATACTCTGAGCATCTTTTAAATATTAGATTAAGATGGCCATGGAAATGCTGGATGGGATTTTCCACTCCTGTCTGTCATAAGATTCATAGGCAAGATGGGCCAAATGTCTGTTTCTATGGGTCTATGGATGGTAAACAGAGTAGCAAAAGAACTTTTGGCTTTGGAAATAAGGTTCCAATCCAGAGGGAAGACTGGAAAACCCCACTGGATAACTGGTGTATTTTCTACCTGTTTAGGACAGATTTGCACTGGACACTGTGCTAGCCCATCTGCAGCAAGCAAAAACAGGATGATCATGTGAACATACAAATTAGAAGCAAGGATAGACCACTCGGTCCTTTGAGCCTCCCTTGTTATTGAATAAGATCATGGATGATCTGACTGAAACCTCGACTCTACATTCCCATCTACCCACAATAACTTTTCACCTCTAGTTTATTAAGAATCTATCTGCTTCTTGGCTTAAAAGTAGACTTTGGTTCCACCGCCTTTTGCAGAAGAGCGTCCCAGATACTCTCAAACCACAGGAAAAAATCCTCCTCATCTCCACCTTAAATGGGTGACCTCATACATATAAAATTATAGTGCGGATGCTGGAATCTGAAACAAAAACAGAAAATGCAAAAAAAAAACTCAACAGGTCTGACAATATCTGTGGAGAGTGAATAAATCCAATCTTTTGAGTCAGGTTGACCCATGCAACATCTGAACTGACCCATTGGTGATGTTTCCTTTATAACAATGTCCTAAGAATTAGCATTGATTTGTACTTAGGTTCAGTTATTATTTTTCTTGTGCCATTTTAGTAATCAGTTTGGTTTTTTTTTATTTCAGTGACTGTTTAAATGTAAATTTGTAAAAAGGGAATTTCAGAAAATAGAGGGAACATTTAGATACAAGCAAAAATTACGGATGTTGTCTGCAAAACCCTAGAAATGTGACAGTAATTGAAGTCTTGATGAAGGTTCAGCACAATATGAAAAGCATTAAAAAGATACAGAATTAACAAGGAAAGCAATAGTAATGGATGGTAGAAATGTTACAAAAAGAAAGTAGCTTTGCCAGAAGATCAGTAGGTAGCAAAACCAAACTGCTCAGATTCTGTATCTACAGACCTTTGGCACACTGACTTGTACTGTCGATGAAAACAGCTGTGGTTCAACACCAATCCTATTACAACAATGTTCATTGGCAATCAGTATCGGGGAAGCAACGCTCCTGAGAGATTGGGTAACAGAAACTCATGTATTGCTGTTCCCAGGATCTGCCAACATGAGTCAATTTGTGACTACGAGATTAAAATACAAAAGTGGACAGAATAGGAGTGTGGTGATAGCAAATGGTTATATGGAAAAAAAATTGATTTCCAACCTTCAGAAGTCTTTTCAGCAATCATTTTGCTTTTCGTTGTCTATGTCTTCAAAACTACAGCAGATTCCTTACAGAATTGTTAACAACTTGTAGCTCTCTTCCTTCTTAAATAATTTCCTGTACAGTTCTCAGAAGGATTAAAGTTGCAGATGTTAAGGCTACAATTTTCCATTCACGTTTGCATTGGATGGGTTTGTTGATGGGAGAGGAAGATATTATGGAAAGGCCAAAGTTGCATTGTTGGTTGGTGTGAAAGCTTGTCACGATTGTCCCTCCCCTTCCCCCAGCAATGGTGGGCTGCGTTTCCCAGGCACATCATTATAATACATTTGCATCTCATTATCAGGCCCATACATCATAATCCTATCCCCACTCACCAAGTTGACTCAGGAGAAGACCTCACTGAGGGTTGACTCAGGGGGAGACTGGTGCTGATGGGAGTGGGGGGTGAATGGGATGAAGGGTTGACTTGAGGGGGAGATCTGGATGGGAATTGACTCGGGAGAAAGGGTGGGTAGGGAAGTTGACTGATTCAGGGGAGGTGGGCAGGAGGACTGTAAATATGAAAAGCACCGTTCCTGAGGAAGTCTTCTGTTGTTGGGCCACATTCTTCTTGGAAGGACCTCACATAGAAGCCTGGACAGGGCCATGTCTGGATGGGCAATCATCTGAATGGGGGAGTGGGGTGCAGAGAGACACTTTCTCTGGTGGTGGGATGTCAAGGCTAATGGAAAAACATATCAGCGGTCATTACCTTTGCAATTGAGACCATTCAACTGTAACTCAATTGACATGCCTGGAGACTAACTGCTCTCACAATTATCCCCATTCAAGCACCACTTCTGAGTGTGATTGCCACAGGTTGCTGCTCAGCAGTTAATCTTTGGTGCACTGATTTACATAATTGCTGACTGCCATGGCATTTCTGCACCATTGGCCGTCAGGGCAAACAGCTACATTCCATTAGAGAGTTAACAATAGCACACTGACCGATGAGAGTACTCCAAATCCTTGGCTGTGTGTTGAGATATATATTAACAAGTGCCACAGGATGCAGTATTGGCCAAAACTGTGGCCACTTGGCTGTGTGGTGTGGGGTGTTTCTAAAGCAGAATACAAAATAAGGACTGGGCATTGATGAGGTGGCCAGCACATGAGTCAGTGGAATTTGAGGGGCAGCTTCAGACGATGAATGGGCAAGAGATAGTCATTCGGAGACAAATGTTAATTGTAAAGTCTCTCTCTTTGAAACCACAATGAGGACAACCTATGGAAAGTGGAGCCTGGCGATCTTGCACTCATAGGCCAGAGAGAAGAAGAAGAAGAAGAAGAAAGCAACAAAGGTAAATGGCTTAACAAAGTTAGGAGAAGAACCGTGAAGAGGAAGGGATGGCAGGCCTGCGCCACACACAGAGGATGAACCCCAGAGATTGCTTGATTTGCCTCATTAGATCAGGGTTTTATAGACATTCCTGACATAAATGCAGATATCTAAAAACCATTCTTGCTGAAGACTATACATGTCCTGAGAATTGCTTTGTCACATCTGTCATTTTCTTCATGATGTGGTGCCGCGGAAACTTGAAGGGTAATCACTGCCAGTGTTGCTGAAAGTTGCAATTTCTATAGCAGTGGCTCCTTCCAGTGCTCCTGCAGGACCTCTGTGGGATTTTGCATACTTCCGCACGCAAGTGCATCCAGGAGGTGACAAACACAGTCTTTGTGAGATCACCACATCTTCATCAATTTTCATAGGTTCAGGCTGCCATCAGCTATACTCATTCAGTCAGATCAGCTCAGGGACATCTCTGCAGGAGTTCCTCAGGGTAGTGTCCTCGACTCAAACATCTTCAGCAACTTCATCAATGATGTTCCTTCCATTGCAAGGTCAGGAGTGGGGATATTTGCTGATTACTCTGTTCAGAGAGAGTCAGTGCACACTTAATGGGCTGAATGTCCTCTTTCTGCACTGAGGAATTCTAAGACTCTATGACTGCACAATGTTCAAAATCAAATGTGACTCCCCAGATACTGAAGTCATCGATGTTCAAATGCAGCAAGACCAAATAATATCCAGGGTTAGGCCTGAGTATTATTTGTTATGTGACAAATAATTGTTTAGCCCAAACAAATTTGTGCTCAAACGTTTGTCATTCATCCATCACTGACCGATATTGAAGTGTTGTCATTTATATTATTCCATCATCAAATTATCTGTTAAGTTTTGCCTCATCCAGAATATTAGAAAATTAAGAAACGTATGGCCTTGGAAAGTATCCAGGGGAGGTTCACAAGAAGGATCCCTGGAATGAAGAGCTTATTGTGTGAGGAACAGTTGAGGACTCTGGGTCTGTACTCATTGGAGTTTAGAAGGATGTGGGGGGGGGTGGGGGAGGATCTTACTGAAACTTTCAGGACAATATGAGGCCTGGATAAAGTGGACGTGGAGAGGATATTTCCATGAGTAGGAAAAACTAGAACCAGAGGGCATAACCTCAGGATGATACTTTTAAACAGGGATGAGGCTGAATTTCTTCAGCCAGAGAGTGGTGAATTTGTGGAATCTTTGCTGCAGAAGGCTGTGGAGGCCAGGTCATTGAGTGTCTTTAAGACAGTTATAGATAGGTTCTTGATTAATAAGTGGATCAGGGGTTGTGGGGAAAAGGCAGGAGGATGGGGATGGGAAAAAAATCAGCCATGATTGAATGGCAGAGCAGATTTGATGGACTGACTGGACTAATTCTGCTCTTATTTCTTATGATTTTATGTCTAATTTTCAAAAGCAATGACATTCTTTGCTAATACTGACAGAATTTTTCGATAATATTACACTAATTAGAGTTTACATCTGTTTACCTTAAGTTTGATGATAGTTCAATGAATCAGTCAAATTTATGACGTATCTCAATTGTGCTTAACATTATTCAACAAAATTGACAACAGCCAATACAATCATGATCCTCTAAATATTTCTGGTACAATGAAAGATGATCCCTGCTCGAAGAGGAAGATTAATGGCCTAAAGCTTTGTGTATTAAATGGACTCATTTACAATTACGGCATCCTCTAACTTGTTCTGTGCAACACCACAGGACAACTGCTTAAAACTTTTAAATTTTGGAGATAATTCTCTCCCTGTTCAGAAATAACATGAGATTAAAAGAGAGAGAATCATTGCCAACATATAGAGAAATGTCCACCTACACAGAGTACTTGCTAATTGCCTTTGGAAATCACAGACAAAGGGATCAATTTAAAATTGAGGTTCAAGTAGTAATCCAAAGATTATTACCTTTCTGTTTCTGTTCTGTCTTAATTAGCCCCAAACTGCCCATACTCCTGAAGGAAAATCTTTATCTTAATCCTAACTGTGTCACTGGGACCCATAAGAACATAAGAACATAAGAAATAGGAGCAAGAGTAGGCCATCCAGCCCCTCGAGCCTGCCCCGCCATTCAATAAGACCATGGCTGATCTGCAATAGTTCAGTACCACTTTCCCGCTTTCTCCTCATAACCCTTAATTCCCTTGTCAATCAAAAACCTATTCATCTTGACTTAAATATATTCAGCAAGGAAGCTTCCATTACTTCAACAGGTAGAGAATTCCAAAGATTCACCACCCTATGAGTGAAGAAATTCCTCTTCAACTCCGATCTGAACCGCGCCCTCCCTCCTCCCTTATTTTGAGGCTGTGCCCTATAGTCCTGCTATCTTTGCTAAGCGGGAAGAGTCTCTCAACCTCTACCCTATCCATCCCCTTCATTATCTTATACATCTGTATAAGATCCCCTCTCAGCCTTCTAAACTTCAACAAGTACAAACCTAGCCTCGTGTACCAGCTGCCATTGTACACATGGGACCATGTATACCATGACAGCTAGATCTTTCCCCTCCCACTACAAGTTTCTCTCCAGATCAGAGGAGATGTTTTTAACCCTGGTAGTGGGTAGGTAACATTACCAATAGAACTCACATTTTTGCCTACAAAGAATAATATCTAAATATATTGGCCAGGATTCTCCCAAAAAAATTTCCAGTCCTCAGTGCATGGCAAAGTGAGATTAATGCGTTGTTTTTTTAGCATGAATTCTTAAATGGATGTCTGACTTTCTGTGCATCACAGAGTGTCCCGGCGAGATTCACTCTGGAAATCTGGGGATGAGGCCTATTCCCACTTGACAGGTTGGCACCAGAACATCGCCTGCCCTGCCATCTTCATTGTGTTTTATTTAATGATTTTGGTTTCAAGTCTAGAAATATTGCTCAGCTGTCATTTGTAGTTATATTAAACAGTTTAAGTGGTTAAGCTATAAATTTAATCCAATACTTACATCTCTCCAGTATGAATGTAAACTATTTGCATCTCTCATGAGGGAATTCAGTCTTCACCATTGGAAATCTAACCTTGGAATTCTCTCCAAACTTCACTTCAACTCAAACGACATCAACAACTGCCCATTTCATGGGCTTTCAATCATGTTTCCAAAGATTTTGTTCCCCTGGATTCCCAAGTCTGAACTCAGGCACTAGATTACAGGCACAACTTCAGACTCAGCACAAACTGAGCACAACACTTCAAAGGGATACCTTTGCTTCATTGACTTACAGTACAGAGTCAGCAACCTTCAGCTGTTTTCTTGAAATCAAGGCTTTTTCTGAGCCCTCTTCATTTAAACTCTGCTCCCCACAGCACTTCTCCCATTTGAAGATTGTTACTCTGCTCCTTCTTTTTAGCCCTTCACTTGATGGGGACTATCTCTGTCCCCTTTTTGGGACTTCCTTTTAGGACCTTTTGTATCCCCTCCTCTCTTTGGGATCTTTCCCAGTCCCTGTAACATGGATACTGATCTTCCATGAGGCTAAGTTTTTTTTTATTTTCTCTCTTTCTGCTTAGGTACTGCATCTGTCCTCAGCAAAACAACATGCCAAACTATAAAACCAAGCACGTGTAGAACATTCCCTATCCACATATGCATAAAAGCACCAAGGTCCATCAGGAGTTGATGTCCTGAATTCCACTCTCAGTACCAATTTAAGTCTAACTTTTGGTTTGGAGGTTGGTTAGCTCAGTTGGCTAGACAGTAGGTTCCTGATGCAACAGCAAGGGTTCAATTCCCCCACTGGCTGAGATTATTCATGAAGGCCCCACCTTCTCAACCTTAGCCCTCATCTGAGCTGTTAAAGGTTAAATCACCACCAGTAAGCTCTCCCCTTCAAAAAGGAAGGGCAGTCTTTGGTCACCTGGGACTATGGTGAATTTACTTTTAAATTTGGTTTCATAACAAATCTCAAAACTCACCAACAAAACACCAGTTTGCTCACCTAATTTACTGTCTTTAAGTATTCACCAGCTACTACTGAAAGAAAGGTATACAAAATAACACTTTTTTTCCTATGAAACCGGAATTCTCACCTACATCAAATTCCCAAGTTAGCACTCTATTCTTGTCACCCGCAGGTTTCTTTACTCTGTGCTCCCACTCTGTACTGCAAAAATTGTCTTCTTTGGTGCCTGGTGACTCACACCCAAGTTGCAACTGCAAAGTCAATTTCCTGCTACAGTAATTAATACCATTCAGGCAACCATTTTCAATTGATTGACAGGTAACTGCCACAGCCAGGCAATTTCTATTAAGCTAGCGTTTTTCACCAGCTTGCAGTTTTAAAGTTCTAAGCTGGAGTCTGAACGTTAATCAATTATAGCTCGAGAGAAATTTATTGGAGTTAGCCCGCGCACAGCAAAGTTAACATTCATTCCTTGTCGCAGTTATGCTTCAGTTCCACTGTATATTCCCACTGTCTCTCCCTATCAGCGCAAGCAAAGGCAGCAGGAGCTAACAGGGATGCCTGCATATCCTTACCACTATGGAGGAGATGGTGCTGGTTATAGGGATCCGGCTACTGATGACATGGCCAGTAATGGTGCTGATGGAATAAGCTTTTCAACTCCAACCTCCCTTTTCAAATCCCACCATCTCCACATCTCACATCTCTCCTAATTAATGAGCTGCCAATTGAGTAAACATGCACCTTGCTCCAATGCCTTCACACCACAACTTTGCCTTTCTCAGAGCCAAGAGGTGTTTCCTGACCAGGCACTGGAGGAACTAGCTCACATTTTAACACTAATTTAGAGGATTTATTAGAGGTGAGATCTGTCAGTTGTAAGCCACTGGAGGTACAAAGAGGAAAAATGGCATACAGAGAGGAAAAGGGGCAAGGATAAAACAAGATACCAGAGGACAAGGTCACATATGTCTCCTGTTATAGAGAACTCAGATATGGATTTTGATGTATGCAAAGTAAAATGCCTGGCATATTGGCAAGTCTTCCAGAAAGATTGTGTTTAATATAAAGGAGCATCTTGATACAAGTTGATGTGGACGCTTGGAAGAAATGCCCTTTATGTTGCCTGTCAGCCAGCCAAACCCAACTGCTCCCATCATGAAATACAGTTCAGAGCCAGGTTTTATAAAACCAGACTCGTTTGGGGTCATTTGCCACCTGCAGTTTCCCCCAATGAATACCAGCAGTGTTCTACAGCCATGCTGCGGCCACTGGGATTGCACTGTGTAGAAATACTAGAATGGGCAAAGGTACAGGAAGACAAGCACCAAGAGAGGGGTAATTGATTTTTATATTTAATATGGCATGATTTAACTTTTCTAATGTTTACCTTCTGCTGGTTTTTATTTTTGCTTTATGGCCAAGAGAATAATGTGATTGTCAGTAACTTGGAGATGGTAAAGTTTGTGACTGTTGGTGAATGGGGAATTGGGATTACAGGTACTGCATTCCAGTAAGTTCTTCTTGGAGACCCCAATCAGGAAAGAATTTTAAACGTTATTTCCTTCCTCGGCTCCCTCTTCCTCATGTTTCTGGTTCCTTAATTATGGTGGCAAGGGCTAATCTCTTGTTGCCATGTTGAGGTCACGTACAGCACTTCAAATCTTAGCATCCATTTTTCAGAGTACAACAGAGTTTGTCCAGAGTTGTTCAGATAGCAGGACCATTTCAATAAGGTCAGCTCTATTACATTACATGTGAAAGCATAGCTTTCTTTGTTATGTAGGTTGTGAACTGATATAAGAAGCCATGTAATCAGCAGATAGTCCTTGTCAGCCAATTGCCACATTTATGCTTGTTGCAATGGCTCAGTTGCAGCTGGCACAGCTATTGTCACAGAATGAAAGCATCAAAACTGCTGCCAGATTGATCTACACACCATACTGCATGTGGTCACCCACCAGTGGGGTGCTGAGAAAGTAGAATCCATTTCAGTTCCGGTTGATGGCAGAGTTGACGTGCCATGATGCATCCATCAATGCAGCAGGCACCATGGGGAATCCCCTCATCACTTTGCCTGCCTGTCCATGGCAAGAGAGAATGGAATGTTGTTCACACTTATTCAATAGACGGCATCTGTGCCTTCCTTTAGCAAAGGTGGATGGGCAAACTGCCAGACATTGCAAACACTTCCACTGCAAGTCTGGAAGAAGCCAAATAGTGATCAGTAGGGTTACCTTCTCAAATACTGGTGGTGCCTTCCTCATCCTGCTTGAGGATTACAGTTGGGACTGCAGCATGTGACAGATTTCAGCTAAGGTGCAAATGTGTCATTCATTATTATTCGCTGAGTTTCAGCAATGAGGATTGCCCCCAAACTCTTTTGGGTGGATATAGTCTCCAGCAGGAAGCCTTTTCCTCCTCCTCCTATATCATTCAGCAGCTTGCCATGATCTCTGTTCACTCTCCCATTAAACTGTGTTCCAGGTGGAATGCTAATTGCTGCACCCGTGTCTGGGTAGAACCAGTTAGAGCAGAAGCTTTGAAACAACAAAATCTGTTTCAGCACTTGCCATCCTACCCATGTTGTAACATTGTCCAACCATAGAAAACAGTAAATACTTTTACAATTGAGGCAGCATGAAGAAATCAACCAGTGACAATCCAGTAAATAGTACTGGTTACAGTATGCCTTCCTGCTCCTTAGCACGTATTTAATTATGCAAGGTTAAGAAATAATATCAATTGGAGCTTCAAAATAACATCACTTGTGTCTAATCAGTGATAGGTACTGATAGATACCATGATCTGCTTGGTTTGCATTATTGCAAAGGCGCCTCACTGTTTTCACAAATATGGTTTTCAGTGTGATTCATCTCAAAAGTGTGGATGCACACAATGGAAGTGCACTACACTTCCCAACATATGAGTGAAAACAATCTCGTTTTCTCATTTCTGAACTTTAATTTGATAACTGGATAACTCGCTAATACTTCCATTAGATTTCCAGCAATGAAAACTGAAAATACTAGAAATACTGAGCAGGTTTGAAAACATATGTGGAACAAGAAACAGAATTAATAAGGAGAATTTTAAAGGGGATGGAGTTTTTATTCGTTCAGGGGACATAGTTGTTGCTGGCTGAGCCTTACCAATCCCTAACTGCCCTTGAACTGAGTGAATTTGAAGGCCACTTCAGGTTGCATTTAAGAATCAACCATATTGCTATGGCTCAGGAGTCATATGTAGGTCAGACTAGGTAAGGGTCGCAGATCTCCTTCCCTAAAGGACATTAGTGAACCAGGTAGGTTTTTACGACAATGATTTCATGATCATCATCAGACTAAGTATTCCAGCAGCACCAGAACTTAGTAATGACCTCTACTGGGATGCCAAGCAGAAGATGATGGATGCTGAACTATAGGTGCAACTGGAGTTTTAGACGAAGGAGAGATTGGAGATCCTAGGGATTAAGTAAGGGAGATGGAGGGTTCAGGCACTTGCAGGTTGTCTTGAGGTGTGAAATAAATTCCACAGCTGCCATCTTGTGTAGGATTATCCCTGATTGATGCAGGGCAACCTCCACAAGAGATACATCTCTCTCTTTCCTTTCTGACTTTAGCCCAAGGTTATGAAAGAGCAGGCTGGCATCCTTCATTCCGTCTTTCCAAATATTATTGCAGCAGAAGCTGAAACAGACCGTCTATTAATTGGCTAGTTAAGAGTTCTATAGACCTTAAGGATGGGTCTTATGCTCCCCACTATTTTATGAGAACACCAAGGCACTGAGCTAGCCACCTGTTTTATTTTATGTGCCTGCCCCCCTCCTCCCACCACCACCACCACTGCCCCCCCACCCCCACCCCCCACCCCCAGGCTTGAAAACACACTGATTGGGAAGGTGGAGTGTGAAATTCTTGCCAGTGTTTCAGATTGTTAACCTATCTTCGGAATGGGGATAGTGCAGTTTTTAAGTAAGGCAGAGAGAGTTGGTTGGGGAGGTAGCAGCAAGTATGTGGTGGGGGGTGGAAGAACAAACCTGAAGATCTGTTATAGAGTGTAAGCGAGGAGGGATTAGATGATAAAGAGGATGATATTGCAAGGCAAAAGAAAGATGGTAATGGGACAGGTAAAAATAGAGAACAGGTGTATGTTGTCCCCGTGTCTGTGTGGATTTCCTCTGGGTGCTCTGGTTTCCTCCAAAAGATGTGCAGGTCAAGTTTATTGGCCATACTAAATTGCCCCTTCATGGCATGGGAACCGGCAAGGTAAAAAGTTGGGTGTTGCGGGAGTGGGGGCTGGTTTGGATTGTTGTCTGTGGAGGCTTGATGGGCCAAATGGTCTCTTTCTGCACTGTAGAGGTTCTCTGATTCTTCTATGATTCTAAATAGGAAAAACAGAATTGCCACCTTGAGCTGCCATTTTAAAAAGGGGAAGGCACAGGTTATGATCTGAAATTATTAGGTTCTCTATGTTTCTATTTGTATTGGATGGAAATTTATTTCAAGTAAATTAAAGGTGTACAGATCTCACACACACAGAAAAGTAGTCTGAGCATGGTAAGTCTTCATATAAAAAGTTTAATGATTAGAAGTTCTTCCATATTTAAACTACATTAAAAAACCTATATTAACAAATTTTATAACAATCAAAATGTCCTTCAGAGTGAAATGATTAAAAAAATAAATTTTTATTAAAGTCAGGTTGCTTTTAAAATGGCGAAACTCCAGAAATAATGAAAATGTGACATGACAAATAATAATCATTGCAAAACTGTTGCACAGTATATTTTTCCCTGCATCTCACTTTGTTATTAGAATAAGCCCAATTGTGGCCCAATCAAGTCTAATATGAATCAATCATCACCAAATAGAAAGCAAAAGGTTGAAGGGAAATGGTAACTGCATTAAAATGAATGAATTTTGCATCAATATACTGTAATTCAGATGGCTCACAATTCTTCTGTGGTTTCTATTCAATCAATAAGCATAGTTTCATTTTGTACTATTGAAAAATTGACTTATATTTTAAACTGATTTTGTTTCTGTACATTTGTGCCCCTACTTTGCCAATTGCTATTTTATTTTGAGTATTATTATTCATTTATTTGATGCACATTTAATCAACTTTAATTGACAACTTTAATCTTTAATTGCATGTCAAAGATGTTCATGCTCTTCAATGATTACTCAATGTCTTATTTCTTCCATTAAATCGCAAGTTTTGTCCTGATTTTCCCCCAATGGCCAACATATTTTTCACTTTAACCTCAGGAAACAAGGCCATTGAATGACGCTTTTCCGGATCAAGACCTGGGAGCTCTTGATTTTTACTAGAATTGATAAATTACTCATATCTGCTTTTTTGATAACATGCATGGGCTTGCAGAAGGCTGGGGTGAGAAGAAATGTTAGATCCAAGAATATCTGCCCACCAATGCTTCATCCCAATCTTGTATTAGATATACCCCGTATTATTCCTGACCAATGTTAAGACCCAGGCCAAAGACTCCAAAGTTTTTGTGAAGCTAGCCTAGACCATAAGTTTTACATTTGATTTTGGCACGAGTGAGCATGGATATGATATGATTCAAGTGCCAACTAGCAGCTTTTATCAAACAAAGTTTATTTAAGAATACAGATAATATTTAACAAAAAGAATTAGCATAACTTTTACCAATTACAAGACTTAAACATGACACAGTATAATCCTTAACAGCTAGCTAACTCTGTTGTTCCAAGTTAAACATCTTCCACAAACATACATCCTTCTCCAGACTTAGCACAAAACAAGTATGCTCATGTAATGCTGGATTGTCGGCTTTGTAACATCAGCCAGCTGTTTGCAGAGAACGGCATATCTTCAGAACAGCCATAGTTCATAAAGATAAACTTAACCCCTGGTGACTTGCAGTCTTCAGATTTCAGAGAGGGGGTAAAAAACAACTATTGCTTCTCTGCTTCAAGCTGTCTCTGAAAATGAAACTAAAAACTGAAATGCTCTGTGAAAAATAGATGTCCCTCGCCACGTGTTGTGACCTGTCAATCTCAGCCAAATCAAGCTCAATTCAGCAATCCCAAGGGACCTTTAAACCCACAGAATACTGTATTAGTTCAGATTAAAATCAACACAATATTAATTATCCTGTCTCAGCAACACTAAAGGACACAGGTACAGACAACATGGTGCTGAGTTCCAGGATTTTGATCCTGTTACAGTGAAGGAACAGCTAACTATTTCCAAGCCACGATAGTGAATGACTTAGAGGGGAACATCCAGGTGGTTGTGTTCCCAGATATCTGCTGCCCTTGTCCTTCTAGATGGTAGTAGTCATAGGTTTGGAAGGAACTCTCTAAGAACCTTGGTGAATTCCAACAGTGCATCTTGTTAATGATATCCATGACTGCTACTGGTGGAAGGATTGAACATTTTTGAAATGGGTGGCAATCAATTAGGCTGTTTTATCTTGGTTGGTGTTGAGTTTCTTGAATGTTGTTGGAGCTGCACTCATCCAGGCAAGTGGAGAATATTCTATTACACTCCTGGCTTGCATCCTGTAGATGGTAGACAGGCTGTCAGGAGTCAAGAAGCTGGTTAATTACTCCTCAGGATTCCTAGCCTCTGACTTGCTTTTGTAGCCACAGTATTTATATGGCTAGTCAGTTTCTGGTTAATGGTAAATCCCAGAGCATTGACAGTGGGAGATTCAGTGATGGTAATGCCATTGGATGTCATGGGGCGATGGTCAGATCCTCTCTTGTCGGTGAGCATTTGTCTGACTTTGGGTGTACCATAGGTAGTTTTCCTATTTTGAAATGAATGCAAAGCCACGCTGCACATACCTCAGCACGTTCCTAGAAGTTGTTGCTGATATCTGTCAACCTTTCCAGTAAATGCTGTGGCCACAAGGACTCTGGAGAACTAATTGGCCTCCAATGAGTGCAAACAGTTGCCTGGGTGCTGTTTAAATATGATGACTTTCTGACCATCCCAGAACAAGATTCATAATTAAGAGCTAAAGATGTAAGATCGTGCATGTTCGGCTGTCCCACTGCCCAGCGTGAATTAGGTTGCCCACCACCAGGCCTAGACTACACAATGGAGGGCTCTGCGCTATATTTGCATCAACAGCACAGCATGGTGGCACAGTGATTAGCCTTGGGTGACTGTCTGTGTGGAGTTTGCATTTTCTCCCTGTGTCTGCTTGAGTTTCCTTTGAGTTCTCCGATTTCCTCTCACAGTCCAAACCACATTTGGTTGATTGGCCATGCTGAATTGCCCTTTAGTGTCAGGGAGACCAGCAGGATAAATAGATGTGCTTATGAAGATGGGGCCAGGTGGGATTGTTGTTGAAATAGGCTCAATATGTTGAAAGGCCTCTTTCTGAACTATAGGAATTCTATGATAACTATACTATTTACAGATACCTGAAACTGGAGACCTTGATTGTGAGAACTGAGTAAAGGAAGTTCACTTTGAGATCATAGCAAGATAAAAGAAAAGGTAATTTTGGTTTTAGTCAATATTTGAACTGCTCCACTTTTTTAAAAGCTTTGTTTCATTTGGTACCTTGAGCTCGCATGCCAATGTTTTGCCCTGTTTCCCTACCAGCAATATTACTGTCAACAAATAAGGTTTTTGAAGGAAAGGGAGAGAAGGGTTGCTGCAATGATTCCAAATTATATCATCACCACCACTTTCCCCATCACCAGAAAAGGCAGCTTTTCAATTTAAAAGTCATAAATCCCAAGGTAATGTAGTTCCTCTTGAGCATTGATCTTGGCATGGGCTCAAACCTACACATTTGACCAGATGTCACCCATTGAGGCAAGTTGAGGCCCCCACAATAAAAAGTTCATGAAGCTATAAATAAAAAGATTTTGCAGGTCACAAATGTATATCACCTGCACTGTGGGAATAAAATGTAATTAAAATGAAATAATTATCTTTCAGTCATTCCTCTGGCACAAACCTTAAAATTAAAAAAGAAACAAATACATTTTTTGGAATAATTGTTAGGGCAGTATGAATTCAATCAAGTTAGTCCCACCAGCCTCTGTGTCAGCTCTAACTTAGGTAAGCTGACAAGCATGATAATAAGCCTATTGCATCTGTCATTGTATAATGGGCTGCCACAGAAATCAGACCAAATTGCAGAGAGGAAAGAACGTGTAGGCGTAATGTCCTCAGCACAATACCAAGATTGTAGGCTTGGCTGAGATCCAGCAGTGGCTCCAACAATTTAGGTAATTTTGTTTTCTTCTTTTAAACATCAGTGATTTTACAGCTTTTATTTGAAAGGTTTTGTTTTATCTCGTTAGCAGTAGGATTTCAATATTAGGGATTCTACCATGAGCAACTGCACATTATGGAACACTGCTCATTTAATGACTATCATCTTCACTCACACTATAAATCTTAAGACTTATCTTCAGTGATGCAATATAAACCTAGATTCACATTATTCATAAACAATTAGTTACCAAGCAGAGTACATGTTAAATATTTTTAAACATTCTTTCTCTGCTTTATTTCTTTGCCTGTGTTAAATGAACCAGCTGCAGTCACTGAATAAAAGCCTTCGAGCAAGTTTTCAAAGGTTTTGCAGTAGACACTATGAGGCTGATTTTCATTTTATTTCACAGCCACACAGGCATTTTCATTTCTATTTTAAGTAGCAATTTGGGGCAGCGTTGGTATTAGTTACCAAGTTTCCAAATTCCTCAGTAAGCCCTTTGCAAGAAATGCAAATTAGGCAAATAATCAGCATTGAAAAAGTGTTACCCTTCTCCAAATCTGACAGGAGATCATCTAAATTTCTATATTGGGTGATACTTATCTCAATCTAAGCTCAAACATTTTTCATATAATTTTAATATTAATTAGCAAAGCCCAGTGACAATTGGGGAAAACAAGCATAATTTAGAAATGGTTTAAATAATTCCTTAGAAAGGTGCAATGCACTTAATATGATATCTGATCAGTACACTATCTCCTTTTAAGTGGGAGTGCTTTGACAAGCGTCTCCAAAAGCTGACTTATGCTATCCCCAATTTCACAGTCATAGTGCATGATAATACCTGAGCTGACCTAAAAGTCCTTGACAAAATGCAACTGAATTATCTACAAAAAGTACTATGAACAGGATTAGATTTTTGTAGGGCTATGGAATCAAATGAGGTTAATGGACTTAAGTATCCATGGCAGCCACATGTATTTTCACTCCACAATATTCGGCAAAAATAAATTCTGCAAAAATAATCATTTGCGTTCGGAGCATGATACGAACACTTTTCCATACTGTTTAACCACGTTTCATGTACCTAGAGCTTAACTCTTTACAAATCTTTCTTCATAACGTCATGGTCGGGTCGGGTTGAACAGGCCAAGACTGAGGGGAAATGTGGGGAGAGTTAGATTTTTGTGGAATGAGACTTTGATGGGCTCAAGGAGTCGGTAAATACAGTACCTAACACCAGGCATGGAACCTGCCTAAGCTCTTCACTTGCTGCCGGCCTTTGCCTGCAGCTGGCAAGATTGCAATGGGAGCCAGAGGAGGCCATTAACTGACTATAAATTGATCACTTACAGCTTCAGACGGCCCACAGGCAGGCACCCTGCCAAATGCCTCCTCCTTTGCAGGTAAAATAGCGGCCAAGAGGACAGATAGGCATTGAGAACAGAGCTCTTGGTATTGTGCCCAATTTTGCAACCTCTGCCTGCATGCCAACCCACCTATTGGGGCACATAGACGTCATGATATTGACTGCCTGCTGATGCATCCAATGAATGAAAAACACTGTTAGCACTGGCTAGGCACAGAGATTATCCAAACGCGCAGTCAGCATAGAATTGGCCATTGCCTGCATTGTAATCACATATCACTATCCAATTCATCCCCCTTAGAATCTTCCCACTTCCAACTAATGCAGGGCAGCAGTGACATTGATCAATAAAAGGTTAAAGTGGGCAGCACTGTAGCACAGTGGTTAGCACTGCTGCTTCACAGTGCCAGGGACCTAGGTTTAATTCTCAGCTTGGGTCACTGCCTGTTGTGGAGTCTGCACGTTCTCCCTGTGTCTGCATGGGTTTTCTACAGATGCTCTGGTTTCGTTCCACATTCTAAAAGACATACTGGTTAAGTGCCTTGACCCGAATAGGTGCCAGACTGTGGCGACTAGGGGATTTTCACAGTAACGTCATTGCAGTGTTAATGTAAGTCTTACTTGTGACTATTTAGTGAACTTTAAACGATTGCAATAAGAAATTCGGGGGAAATGTCTTTCCCAGAGTTATTAAAATGCTGAATGCACTGCCACAGAGAAATTGAGATTTCACTGCGCTATGACACAATGGTTAGCACTGCTGCTCAAAGCACCAAAGGCCCAGGTTCAATTCCTGGCTTGGATCACTGTCTGGATGGAGCTTGCACATTCTCCCCATGTCTGCATGGTTTCATCTGGGTGCTCCAGTTTCCACCCACAGTCCAAAGATGTGCAGGTTAGGCTAATTGACCGTGTTAATTGCCCCTTAGTATGAGGGGGGACCAGCTAGGGTAAATGGAGTTATTGCGATAAGATTGTGGTCAGTTCAGACTTGATAGGCTGAATGGCTTCCTTCTGCAATGTAGGATTTTATGATTCCACATGATACGAGGAAACAACATAGTCACATTTACAGCAAAGTTAGGTGAGTATGTAAAGGAGTTTGAAAAGATGGAAAGTTGTTTGTGTGGAGCAGAAATAATTTCTTAGACTTTTTAATGTAAATGGTCAGACTTTCTGTTGTGAATTCTCATAATACACAATTCACTTCAATGTCAGCTACAGCATATACAAACATACAAATTAGGAGCAAGTGCAGGCCACTCAGCCCATCAAGCCTGCTTCAATACGATCATGGCTGGTCTGATTCTAACTTTGTATTAAGTCCTTGCAGGCAGAAGTTCCTTCACCAAAATCCCTTTATTTACAGGTCTGACAACAGCATACAGAGTACTTTCAATCAGCTGTCTCCATTAGGAGCCCCAAGGAACTGATGCTCCTGGTTAAATAATGAGCAAAAAGCTTCCTCATTGGCCCATCAATTTGGCCCTTAAATAGGGAGTTCATATTTGAACAGGTCTATCTCAATTGCTTGATTAAAGTCATTACAAACCTCAACCTCACATTCCTGTCAATGCCGATAATATTCACTCCCTGTTAATCAAAAATCTATCTATCTCTGCTTTAAAAATAGTCGAAAACTCTGTTGCTCAAAAGATAGCAAAACAAAGTTCTAGATCCTCATCACCTTCAGAGAAAAAAGGTCTCCTAATTTCTGCTTTAATGAGTGATTTCTTATTTTTAAATTATGACCATGAGTTTCAGATTCTTCAGCAAGAGTAAAAATCCTCTCCACATCCAGCTTGTCAATGCCCCTCAGGATCATAAAGGTTCTAATCAAGTTGCCTCTTACTCTTCTAAACATTAGTGGATACAAACCTAACCTGGTCAACTTTTCCTCATGAGACAACATTCCCATTCCTGGTATTAGTCTGAATTGCTGCTAATGCATTTACATCCTTCCTCAAATAAAGAGACTAATACTGGATAAAAGACTCACGTGATCTCACTAGTATTCTGTACAACTGAAGCATTGACTCCCTAGTTCTGGAATCAACTCCACTCACAATAAATAAGAACATTCTATTAGCTTTCCTAATTACTTGCTATACCTCTATTACAACATTTGTAATTCATTATCAAGGATACCAAAATCCCTTTACACCTCAGTGCTCTCTTACCATTGAGGTAATACATTTTCTTATTCTGCCTGCCAAAAAGGACAATTTACTCTCTGCCCAGATTATATAAATTTGCCAGATCTTTGCCCAGTCACTTCACCTATGCCCCTTTTAAGCCTCCTTATGTCCTCTTCACAATTTACTTTCCAATTTATTTTTGTGTTGCCAGCAAATTTAAAATTTAAACCACATCTTCAGTCCCTTCACCCAAAATCATGAACAAACTATACACTTTTTAAAGAAGGCTGATCAGGTCACTCATCGCCTTGTTTCAATGGAAGAATGCACATGGCATACAACAGAACACTTTTAAATCAGACCACAGCACAAGTAATGTATTCAGTTTAGCTCAAGAAAAATCAATGAAGCAATAAAATCTCTGCTAAGAAGTACCCTGAGGCTGGTGTCAGGAGTCCAAGTTATGAAGAATGGTTGGAAAGGATCAAACTCCAGTTAAATGATATAGTAAGGAAAATCCCATGAAGCCTTCTCAATGCGCTTACAATGCAAGTGATTATTTTTGTAATAGTTGCCACTAGGCTTGTATTATGGTTCAGGTTAGAAACTCCAAAATGTTTTATGAAACCTGCCTGATTCATAGATTTTGCGTTTTGAATTTGGTTAGGATAAGCATGAAAGGTTTCACTTCAGGTATGATTCAAGTGATCCACTAGGGGTTTTTTAATCAAACAATGTTTATTTAATAGTATAGTTAGAAAGTTAGAAAGGCTTTTTATCAATTACAAACAAGAAACAAACAAATAATCATGATAATGTATAACTCTCAATGAAAAAGAATATATATATATATATATCACATACATACATGTCTCAAGCAAAACCAACATCTATAGACAAAAGACCCTTTTCATAGGTTTAATATATCACAGGCTAATGCTCACATGATACTGGGATCAAGGCCATTAGTTGAATTCTACAATCAAATGTTCTTGAGCCTCATATCAGTTTGAAGACAAGATAGCTTCCCAAAACATAGAATCTCTGCTCCAGCCCCCAACAATAGCAGGCTTTCACCCTTCAGGAAAACAATATATATTGTTTTCAGTGAGCCAACATAATTTTCAAAATAACAGGGAGAGAGGGAAAATACATCTTGTTAGCTTGCTGTAACTTCTAAAACTAAAAGCTCAAAATTTGCAGCTCAGAACTGAAACTGTAAATGGAATCCCTGTCACCTTAGCTGCACTTTTTTTTCTCCTTCCAACAATGACATCACCTGAGGCTGTGAGCACGAATTAAAAAAAAACACTTAAAGGTGTACTAAGATTGCACCTGTAAGAAAACTATTGCCCAGTGACAATCTATCTGTGATCAACAACACCTACTGACCTCCAGCTTCTGACTGTCAGCTAACTCAGCGAGGGCTGAATGATTTCCTGCACTGCCAGAAATGTTGAGTTGCAATTGGACAGTTGCTTGGACCCTTTGTTAAGACAGGCAAATAGTAGGTGAACTCCTCCCACCCATTCTCCCTGTAAAGTTATATTGGTCAGAATTATTTATTCTTAGCTACAAAGGCTATTTTTTGAAGTTTTCCATGATGATAATAAATATAAGCTGAGGAACTTTTGAAAATGACTTCTAATTCTTTGATGAATGTTGAATTTGTATAATCGACAATTAGACTTTTTGCTAGTTTTCACATAATTAATTCATTAGTTTGTCTCAGTCTTTGAAAATATCTTCAGTAAACTTGCAAAAATGGTCATTATGAACTATAAATAAGATTTTTAATGGGAATTGAGGGTTTTCTGAAAAATAAATGACCTAATGAAATGGGACTATACAAATCACTCACTTTTCTGTGAGGTGGCTTCCCTTGTTTAGTGGTTTGTATCGACCAACAAAGATCTCTCACAGTTGTAGTGTACATAACTACATAAGAACACAAGAACTAAGGGTAGGAGAAGGTCATCTGGCCTCCTGAGCCTGCTCCGCCATTCAAAAAGATCATGGTTGACCTTTTCGGGGATTAGCTCCACTTAACCACCCGCTCACCATAACCTGTAATTCCTTTACTGTTCAAAAATGTATCTATCCTTACCTTAAAAACATCAAATGAGATAACCCCAACTGCTTCATTGGGCAGGGAATTCCATAGATTCACAACGCTTTGTGTGAAGAAGTGCCTTCTCAACTCAGTCCTAAACTTGCTCCTTCTTATTTTGAGGCCATGCTCCCTAATTCTACTTTCACCTGCCAATGCAAATAACTTCCCTGCTGCTATCTTATCTATTCCCTTCATAATCTTATATGTTTCTGTAAGATCTCTCCTCATTCTTCTGGATTCCAATGAATATAGTCCAAATCTATTCCTCATAAGCCAGCCCTCTCAGTTCCGGAATCAACCTAGCGAATCTCCTCTGCACCCTCTCCGGTGTCAGTATATCCTTTCTCAAATAAGGAGACCAAAATTGTACGCAGTGAGGTATCATGTTGGATAAGGAGGGTGTGCAGGCCAAACAGCCAGCACCGCTGGAGAGGAGGCAGGAGGAGGAAGAGGAGGACAACAACAAAGAGCAACATTACCAAAGCGCTGAAGAACTGGTGGCAGCAAGGGTCAGGCATATGGGGGTAGCGAGGAAAGCTTGATCACCAGGAGCCTATGCTGCAACATGTTAGTTCCATCTGCCCTCCACCCTCCATCCAAGAGCCCTTCAATCTCCTGCAACACTGTAACACCATTATAACAACATGTTCCCTGTGTCCAATCCAACGTGAAATACCCAACCTCTGGAGAGACTGTTGTGCCCTGGTTCAATGTTTGGTAATGCTAAGTTATTATTGGTGAATCTTCTGGATGATTTTAGGCAGAAAGCTTGTGGTACCACCAATTGGTTATGAAGATGCTAATGTGATGTTGAGCAAAGGACTGCCTCAAGACAGGGTTACTAGGAATACACTGTGGCCGTCCATCATGGAATGTATGTGTAAATCTGCATGCACTTTTCCATCTAGTCTTTGTGCCTCTCAAAATTCTTGTAATTTCTACTTTATTGCTATCATGTATTGGGTGACTAAGGCCATAAAGACCTTGACTTCCTCAATGAAAATTTTATCTGTGTTGTGGGGAATTGGTGTCTATAATTGAGGGTCAGCTGTAGTTTGATATTTGCCCTGTATTCTATAGTGTTGTAATGCATGAGCCTCAGTTCAAATCCCTGGATTGGGAATGGCATCTTTGTGATTTCTTACATATTCAAAGTTACTTGTGGCTTATGATCAGTCTCAACTTTAAAATGTAGACCCAAGGTGTAATCAGAGAATGTTACTGCAAAGGGTTCTATTCCTTTGACAATATTGTACTGGCACCAGTCATAAAAATTTTATTTTGCTTGTTCTCTTGATGCTTCGTCCGGCACCCCACTTTGTCTTGTCACACAAGTTGACTTAGTTAGCCCATGTAAATTAACTTCTAAGTGAGGTAAGGATTTTCTAGTTGGTCACCATACCCATAAACATATTTTGTAGTTCAGCAATACTCCTGATTAGTGGGACCCCTTATGATTTCTGTAGGTCTGCAGAAATTCCAGTTGCCTGTATAACATTGCCAAGGAATTTTATTGCAGGTTTGGAAAACTGACATTTCACATTGAGTGGCAAAACAACATCTTGCAACATTTGTAAGCTTTCTCTTATTCTTTAGTCTTATTCTTCCTTTGTGGAGCAATGGATTAACAGGTTGTCTATGTGACATATGAAATCTTCCATGCCCTCTGCTATGTCGAACATTGTCCTTTGGAAAATTTCTGGCGCAAATGTGATGCCAAATGGCAGGCACTTGGAATAGTAATTTCCAAATGGCATTATGAAGGTGGTTAGGAGTTTGGGTTTCTGATCTAGTGACAATGCCACAATCAACTCTTTGTGTTGAGCTTGGTAAATGGCGTACTGTTTGTGTGTTTGGTGAGGTTCTCATCTACCGATATGTTCAATGCATTTCTCATTTAACTGCACTGTTCATTTGCATCAGGTCAACCTAGATTTGGGTGGGTTGCAGAGGTATTATAGTGAATAGAAAGCTAAAACTTATGTGATTGGAGGTTTTGACCCACAGTTACAAACAATTTGAGGGAGGCCTTTCTTCCTAAAAGAATTTCTTCCTAAAATTAAAGCAAGCATTGTTCATAAATGGAAAACATCAGGACTATGACAGTAGCCATTCCATTTGAGTAATTTACTAAAAATTATTTCAGTCTTCTTCTCACAATGACATTATAATAGCTAATTCTTCAAGTGCTTGACTGCATAACAATCATTGAATTTGGAAGTAATTCGTTGTATGTGGAGTGTCTCTAGATGTTTGGAGATATAATAACTCACTATATGAAAATGTAAGTTTCTCTTTTGTTCCGATCATCAAGACACTATCAATACTCAATTAGCACAGAAGTAGTCTCAGAGCTGAATAACATAATCAAATAAAATTAGAGTGACATATTATTTAACAAAGAACCAATATCCTCTAGATAATTTCAGGGGAATAATCTTATTTCAATTGATGGTTATGGATGTCACTTGAACATTTTGACTAGACTTCTGTCTCAGAGACACTATGAGAAATACATTATTCCCTTTATAATCCTCTTAGTAACCTTTAGAATACATTTTAGATTTGTTTATATTGTCAGTTTATTCTTCTGGTTCAACCATGGCTTCCTAACACAATTGTTGGAGGAACTTGTTATGCCTTTACCAACACAGCAGTTAGCACTGACAATATGTTTCTGAAAGTTGTTTTGTTATCAATATTCTAAAAGTATTATGTTCCTGAATGGACAATAATCTGGAGATTCCTCTATAGATTCAACATATATAGGCTTGTGTGTGCACACACATACTTCTAAAGCAGAAGGAATGGAAAGTTGACTTGATACCGGTAAGAAGCAATGTAGATAGGAAAAGAACTACTACAACAATGATTTTAATGGCAATATTGGCTTTAAAGGGCTATTCTGACAGAGTTAAGCATGCTGGCACTTTTGGTTGTCAACTTGCTACAAACCATAGCCTGATTTGGGAACAGTCATCTGAATCCTCTTCTATTGACTAAACATGGAAAGTTCTTTATATTGACTTAGCCTTGGCAGAATCAAAGTTTATGGGGTTTATGTGGAATTTGTGCAATCTGAACCATGCATAATAGTGTCACTTACAAATAATTTCAGTGGCTGTTTGAATCATGAGATCGGTTTCTGGTTACACCACTGGCTGGATGCCCGAGGATTTTCTGGAATCATGTGAAACATTTTTGCAGATAAAAAATACGCATGCAACCTTTATCTCCAGCAACAACTCTAGAGATCAACCATTGCAAGAAAAAGTGTGCTCTGAAGAATACCTTCTTAGAAACCATGCGGAATGGATTCTATATCAGGAACAAACTTGACCACTTCATTCTAACTAGATAGTTTTTTGTTTTCAGTCAAAGCACTAGGAGGCAATTCTCCGAAACTGCTGCACTATTCTTTTAGCGCAACAGGCCGGGAGATTCTCAGTTCGGCCGATCCGTGGGATTCACGCATGCGTGCCCACCCCAATAGCATCTCTCAATCCAAGTTTTTTGGCAGCGATGGAACCACACTGAAAATCAGCATAATGATTATCTGCATGTGTTTACGTACCTTACCATCGGATTAGTGGGTCTGTGACAACAATCTCCGCTCTCGTTAGTCTCTCACACCTCTGACGCAGTTTACAAATGCTATATAAAAGTCGGGAGTTGGTGTGGCAGTGTTGAACAGGAGTGAGGGGGTAAGTTTCATGGAGCTGCAGCCCTTGGAATGCTGGGCAGGTTGGAAGTAGGGCTTGGAGATTTGCTACTCGCTGTGGGGAGTTTCCTGGAGATCTTCAGGTGCTGTCTCCTGGCACTGTGGGGTGGGTTAGGGCCCTTAATGGAGCGCTGGCCAGGCTGCTCTCTGCAGCCACTGTGCTGTTTCTTTGTTCTGGCTGTGGGGTGTGGTAAGGGACTGGACTGGATGCTGTGGTTTTAGGGGGCCGGCGGATGGGATTGATGAGAAGAGCACCATGTGCTGCTTAAGGGTTAATCAATTCAAGCAGCTGGTGATCCAAGTAGGGGTGCCCAAGTTAACACAGACACTCATACTGCATGTAAGTAAATGCAGTGAATGGGAACCTACCTTGTGATAATTAGAAGTCTGTGCCTGTCCCGTGTTCCTGAACTGTACAGGTGAGAATGCTATAATTATACTCATGGCGATGGCACAAGAGGGGGGCAATAGCCACACCCGCACACTAACTTGCGTAATCTATCTGCCAGCCCCATCCGTGATGCTAATGGCAGGCAAATTAATGAGGTGATGGATGATACCCCAGACTGTGTTGTGTTGCCAGCATCTACAAGTGGGAGAACTGCACACAATGAAAGATTGGGGGGTGGGTGGGGGCCGGGATGTAGTGCTGAGACAGATGCAAGCAATGACATGAATTTATCAATCTCTGTCTCTCTCTAACTCTCTACTGTGCAGAATGGATCTGGGATTGATTGATTTAGAGCTGCCATCATGATGGCGATAGAGGAGGAGGAGGTGGTTCAGGAGGTGCAGAGTGGGTGAGGCCACTCCAGGAGCAGCCAGTGGCAGGCCTCAGAAAGGAGGGGAGAGGGCTGCTACTGAAGGCCGGGAGGAGAGAGAACAGACTCCCAAAAGGATGCCCAGGCGAAGCAGGATGCGGAGGCTAAAACAGTACGAGACCAAGCATCCATTCGAGGGGTAGTCGGAGGTTATGTGCCATCGCCGACTTCACCTGTCCAAGGATATAGTCCAGCACTTGTTGAGATGCTTGCACACCTGGCACCTCAGGAACGGGCAGCCACCGGTTCCAGTAGAAGTTAAGGTGATAGCAGCACTTAATTTCTACTCAACAGGATCAGTTCAGGCACCCAGTGATGACCTCTGTGTGTTCTCACAGACCTCCATCCACAGATGTATTGGCCAGATCACAGATGCCTTGTACAGCTGGGCAGCTCAGGCTCACTGTCTGTATCCTGTCCTGCCAGTTGTGTGCCTTTTTCTCCTGTGGCGACATAAGGGAGGATTGAAAACATGGATATATTGAAATGCATGCAGTGCAATGTGTGCCCTAGGTTTGGAGCTTGGGTTGGCAGTTTCAGGGAAAAGGGGTACCATTGAGGGATGCTGACTGGATGGGAAAAGGATTAGATACAATTCTTGTGCGAGGGGAGTGGTTGGGCTGTTGTTGGATGCTCTTGAGGTGTCTGAACATGGTTTGATATTGTTAGTAAAGCACATGTACAGGTTTCAGAATGGGATGCACACTCATCCTTGTTGCCCAAAGAAGGTCGTTTAGTATCTTTTGACACTTGTTTCTTGGACTGAGGTGTCAAGGTCCTGACATTAAGTGCAGTTGTCATCTCTTCCCACACTGCTTTTGTGGCATGTCCCCTTGGCTGGTGGCCCAGAAAGGGGAACAAAGCTGGCACTTTTCTTCACTGCATCCATCAGATGGACCTGGTCAGCCTAGCAGAGCCTCCAGCCATCTTCCTGGCATGTCTGGTTGTGTGCCCATTCTTGCAGTTTATACACAGCTCTGGCCTGATTGGGGAGCCCAGGTGTGGTTAGTTTAGGCCAGTCATGGGCCCATTGGTAAAGAGTCCTTGTAAGAAAAGTGAAGAGAACCTGATTTCAATCATGGGTGAGCCACCTCCCAGAGTGCTGATTGACTCTCATTCAACACAGTACTGTGTCCAGTGGGTGCTATGCTCAAGACTCTCAATCAACAAGGGGGAATACTCACAGGCAGGGCTTGTACATGGCAGCACAAGACTATTTGTGTGCAAGGCAGCAGTGAGGTCTGCACATGTGATTGGGGAAGGGGGCGTGAAATGGAAGGTGAAAGGCTAGTGATGTCTGTTGGTGACCAATATCCATGGTGGGGTGGGGGTGGGGTAGTGACAGGCCAGTGACTTCCATGGGTGGGATGGGGGGAGGAGTGAGAAGCCAGCAATATCCATGGAGATGTGAAGTGGGTAGGGGAGAGAGAGGCTAGTGATGTCCATGGGGGATGTGGAGGCGGGGTGGGGAGATGAGAAGCTAACAATGTCCATGGGGAATATGGGGGGGGGGAGGGGGTGAAAGGCCAACGATGATCTTGGGTGATATGGAAGGGATTGGGGAGGGTGAGAGGTCAGCAATGTCCGTGGGGATGTTGAGGGGGGTGGCGTGTGAGAAGCCAGTGATGTCTGTGGCAGAGGTGTGGGGGAGCAGGAGGTGGGGTGGGAGGCCCGTGATGTATGTGTGGGCGGGAGGGGGGGTGGGTTGAGGCCAGTGTCCTCAGTGCTGGGAGGTCTTTTTTAGTGATCTCCCAGCAACGTATGCATGCGCAGGCTCTTGGTCATTGTGCCAATTTCAGCCTCTTCAGCGAGGATAGGCCCGGCCTCCTGGTTTTTAATGATAATCAGACTAGTGGCCTCTATGACGCACAGAGTGTGGGAGATTCATTTAGGGAAATGTATTGAAAAAAACCAACACAATTTACTCCAGTTTTCATGCAAGTTTGATACTTAAAATTTTTGGGGAGAAAATTTCAGCCATAATGTTCAGTTAAGAGTTAAAGTTTACTAAAATAATTGAATTGTTGCAACTGTTTAAGTTAGTACCTAAAGTGTTAAATAAAGAAGAATTGTTAAGAGAATTAAGGGTCGACTCCTGTTCTTCTTTAACACACTAAACTGGAATGTTTGGAAGGTATGTAAATTAGTAGCTGAATAATCATAAAAAGAATAATGACACTGTGACTGATATATGAACAGTATACAGCCAGCCAAGGAGAAAGTATTGCACGCATCACAAAATCAAAATGGATGTCTTGGCACGTACTATCAATAATATCAAAGTTGTGTGATGAACCACACCTTCACAGTGGACAAAACTTGGCAGTTGTATTACACAATTTCAGAAACATTCCATTATGAATTATTATGTATAGAATACCAGCCCATTATAAATAGAAATGACGTGAGATTCCAAGTCTGCTAAAATTCAACCTTCTTTACCCCTGACTTCTACAGAATACAGGCATTAAAATTCAGGGAGTGATATGATAAAATGATGCTAAAGTTAATCTGAGAGTTGTTTACTGCTACCGGAGCTAGCTTTATATCATGAAGATATCCATCAACATTGCAGAATTAATTTATACTGGCACCTTTTTGCAACACTGACCCATGAGACTCTATACTGATCGTCAACGATGTAGCTGTGTTTTATGAAATATGTGCATGGAAAGCTTTTCAGATTTAAATATCAACATTCTTTACTACATGCTAATCTCTGTGTTCTTGCGATTAAATGATGCTGACACATCAGAGAAAGGCCATGAAGAATAATGATCAATAATTTACTATGTCAGGTTGTAAATGGGAGTATACATTTTGTGATTCTCTTGCATGTCCTGTAATAGTGGTTCCACTTGACTACACCAGATATCGGAAAATAGTAAAACCAATAAATGGTGATTACCTTTTATGCATATTAAACTCAATTATAATTATACTTGCATGCTTCATTTTATTAGCAGCAGTACAAAATCATGAAATGTTTACAAATATCATCAATATGAATGTGCCTTGAAAATTATCTCCTAAACCAGGTCAGCACAAGATGCAAGATATTTCTTGGGCAAAAGGGGAACATTTTTTAATCTTCTTGCATTGATCATGCATGATGATTTTCCTCCTGCCACATGATTCAGAACAGATTGATTATTAGCCTGATCAAAAAGAGTTGTTGCACGTGTCTCAGCCGAATAAATCTCAAAAGTGACAATAAGGTTAATTCTTAGATACCATCATTTTAACAAGCTGAGATTTGAAATAAATGGAAGGGTTACTATTGTTCAGCTGAGTGAATACAAAGTCCCATAGGGCGCATGGGTTTCCCACACTGAAGAATGAAAAGTAAGCATGAATAATGCACAGTGGCATTAGCAGTATTTTGTCGATTCACAAATGGTTTAGCAAAATTGTTGCTGGCGTTTCCTACTCTGTAACTTACATAAAACAATCAGTTGCAGATGTGTTAAAAAAATTATTTTCAGGGATTTCGCTGGAAAATCTGGTACATATTATAGAATCTCTACAGTGCAGAAGGAGGCCATTCGGCCCATCGAATCTGCACCAATCACAATCCCACTCAGGCTCTATTCCCGTAACCCCACATATTTACCCTGCTAATCCTCCTGACTCTAGGGTTAATGTAGAATGTCCAATCAACCTAACCCACATATCTTTGGACTGTGGAAGGGAAACCACAGTATCCAGAGGAAACCTATGCAGACATGGGGAGAATGTTCAAACTCCACACAGACAGTAACCCAAGCTGAGAATCTAATTCTGTTGCTGCTGACTTCAGCTGCAAAGAAAATGTTGATTTTGTTTGGAGGATTTTGTGCTGTTGTTAGTTTTAATTTTCTGTATTTTTGGAATCATTTGTTGTTTGTATTCTGACACACTATGGCAACGTTACAGTGATTTAGCTAAAGTTTAACCAATTTACTTGATTGTATGCAACAATTATCTTCTTCCCAATTGTAAAATACCTCACTATTCTATTCATTTATTGACCTGATGCCACTCAATGCCTTGTTGAATCAATTTTCTAGGTAATTCATGACATATTATGAGTGAGCTGATGTATTTCATTTTTTCCACTTAGTAATTCTTGCAACATCTTTCCAAAATTGTTTTTATTCTGTCAGTATTACTAGTTCTAAGATTCAACGTACAGTAGGTTTAATTTCTTTCATGTCACATTGCTTTTAGTGCTAATGTTGAGCAGAATTCAGAAAAATGCCAATTCTATTATAAATTAAATTGATCATTCAAAAAGAATGGCCAAATTGCTGGACATTTGTGTAATCTGTAGGCTGAGCAAATAAAAAAAAAGATAAGTTCAAGTTTAGAAGGGTAAGACAAAATATAGTAGAAGATGCTTGGGGAACATAAACTCCAGCACAAATCAGTTGGGTGTAATAGTCTGTTATTACACTGTATATTCTATGTAATTCTGCACAAGATTGGTATAAACTGTTCTAGTTTTCACAATCATGAAATTTTCTTCACTGTATAATGATTAACCTTAGTACACAGAGCAAATTAATGTAATCACTAATTGGGCATGGGACAATAATAAATTTGAGAATCAATATTAATGAAGAAGATGCTAACAGTTAGCTAATACTCAGAATAGTTCCCAGGAGTGAAAAGGTCCAATACAGAAAGTAAACTGACTTTGAAATAATAAGCACTCAAGCCAAAAAAGTCACTTAAATAATGGGGCACGTACACAATTTACGTAGTGTTTATTTGATTCATACAGCACATTGATTTATATCATTAAATTCCTTTAAGCATCAAAATGAAATGAGCAAAGTTTGAGGACAATTAGAACAGATACTGTTGCATCATGTTGCAACTGTACAAAACTCTAGTGCGGCCGCACTTGGAGTATTGTGTGCAGTTCTGGTCCCCACATTATAAGAAAGATGTGGAGGCATTGGAGAGGGTACAGAGGAGGTTTACCAGGATGTTGCCTGGTATGGAGGGCAGGTCCTATGAAGAGAGGTTGAAGGATTTGAGGTTGTTTTCGTTAGAAAGGAGGCGGCTAAGAGGGGATCTTATTGAAGCATATAAGATGATTAGAGGTTTAGATAGGGTGGACAGTGATAGCCTTTTTCCTAGGATGGAGAAAGCTAGCACGAGGGGACACAGCTTTAAATTAAGGGGTATGAGTTATAGGACGGATATCAGAGGTAGGTTCTTTACTCAAAGAGTGATTAGGGAGTGGAATGCCCTGCCTGCAGCTGTTGTAGATGCGCCAAGTTTGGTGGCGTTTAAGAGGTTAATTGATAAGTATATGGAAGAGAAGGGAATGGTTTAGTTTGGAGGGGCATTGCTTTTTATTTTGGTCGGCACAACATTGAAGGCCGAAGGGCCTGTTCTGTGCTGTAATGTTCTATGTTCTATGTTCTATAGATTAGAACACAAAGAATATTCTTTTGGTGATCACAATAGCATGTGATTACCATAACACTTCTTTTCCCTGAGATAGTAGAAGATGACTGTTGTACTATGTGCCTACGTGCCATGTAATGTAAAAGTGCTCAGCAGATCAAAGGTTAATGTAGGACTGGAGAATACCACCAACCATGATATGATGTATAGAGACACATAGAAATAGGTTCATAGAGAACACTCTGAAAGCAGCCAAGATGGAGAAACAGCTTCATAGAATCATACACTGTAAAAGAGGCCCTGTACCAGAGTCTACACTGACACATAAAAAGACCTGAACTCCTACCTCATCCCATTTGCCAGCACATTGCCCATAGCCCTGAATGTTATGGTGTGCCAGATGTTCATCCAGGATGTGAGACAACCTGTCTCTACCACTCATTCAGCAGTGCATTCTAGACTTCATCACCATTGATTAAAAACATTTTTCCTTACATCTCTTCTAAACATCTTGCTCTGCACCTTGAACCTATGGCCCTCCGCAACTGATCCTTAAACTAAGGGGAACAGCTGCTCCTTATTCACTTTGTCCATATCATCCATAATCGTGTACCCTTCAGTCAGTCTTCTCTGCTGCAACGAAAACAACCCACATCTACTCAACCTGTCTTCATAACTTAAATGTTTCATCCCAGGTAGCATTCTGGTGATTCTCCTCTGCACCCTCTCCAGTGTAATCACATCCTTTCTATAATCTGGTGATCAGAACTGCACACAATGCTCCAGCTGTGCCCTTACCAAAGTTCTATACAATTCCAACATGATTTCCCTGCTTTTGAAATCTATGCCTCAAATAACAAAGTGTCCCATGTACCTTTTTCACCACTCTACTAACATGCTGTTCCACTTTCATGCATAATAATATCTGGGATCTCTAAACAGTTGAAAACTAACAATAAACAATTCATATTTAAACACAGTAGTCTCAAGATGTCTTCATTGAGACATCTAAAGAACCCATATTACAGCAATGGCAATTGAGGGGTTCAGTGACATGGAGACAAACCTTCAGGATTCAGTTATCCATATATAGTGTATATATTCAAATTTGAAAGCACCTTGGACATTTGTGAATAATGGAATGCAAGGAAGCTGCAGTTCCCCATGACTATAATCTCAGCTGGTAGAACAAGACCTGTAAACAAGAAAAAGCAACCAGACAATGCACTCAATAGAAATCAAAATGTTCATTGTTTTACCCCAGTCAGTGATTGCATCAATATCTTCCATGCAACTATAGAAGACACTTTCCTTTAAAACAATCCAGAATAAATGGTTAATAGATGCATTAAAAATGTTAGATTTTATGCAACAACTATGTAAAAAAAAGTGCTAATTTTCCAGGGAAAACTAATAATGCAGACATATCTATGGGTTCATAGCTTCCCCAGTTGTTCAAAATGGGAAACTGAATACAAAGTTGATGTCTAGAGGACATGATTTGTATTTTCCTAACGTTGTTGACAGCCCAGTGAAATTTCCAAAATCAAAGAAAGCTTGATACATGTTTGAAAGTCTAATTATCATAGAGGAAACCACCAGCTTCTTAAAATATTTGGACATATTGCCTTTAATTACCCAGCCTTTATTGAACCCACTGTAATTTTATTCCATTGGATTCAATGGAATAAAAATGAGGTGGGTCTTTAATAGGTATGTGATGTGCCCTCTAGATCATTAGCCAGGTAGTGAAGAAGAAAATCTCTGGGCAGGATATTTCATCACCCCCACAACACGTACACACATGGCAATGGGTTCATTATCAGTGGGACTGGAAAATCCCACCAGAGAGAACAACTGGAAAATTCAAGCCTATGTCTTAACACTTAGGCCTCCTTGTTGAAATTAAGAGCTGGAGAAAATTATGGTAGTAATTACAGCATACTTCATTATACTTCCATTGAAATAGCTTTATAAGCTCTTCCTAAATAGGAACCACAGTAAATTCTCTTCCTAACATCACTCTGGATGGATCTATGCCAGAAGAACTACTGTGGTTCAAGAAGGTAGCTCATCATACCTTCTAGGGAGCATTAATGATGGACGACAAAAGCTCCAGTGATGCACACATCTATGAAGGAATTTTTAAAAAAAGGTTTTAGGAAGAAAATTAGATAGAGCAACATACATTCAGAAAATAGCAGGAGGAGCTATCAAAACTCTTATAGGTGTCAGAGCACTGTGCCACAATTGCTCTTCCTTGAGTTCTGACACAGTCCTTTTTGTAAATGAAAGTTAAGATGCCAAACTTTGGAAAGACTAAGCAAAATTGTTGAGTAACCTTAAATGTTGTCCTTTTTTATGCTATATCCAGTTATACAGTAATAAGAACCAGGGATAAGATGTTGGAATGGTTTGCATGTTTCCCAATGATTTTCTTTTGTTCAATAAGTAGACTAACTACACTTATCAAAACAAAAATTAGTCATTGAAGTGAATTGGTTTAATTAGAACATTTAACAGTGAAACATGGGATACTTTACTTTTCCTCAATATATTGTAAATATACCGCTTACTTTTTCTTCTAACTGGAAGTTTACTTGTGATAGACTTAATGTTATCCGATTGTCTTGCTGGACCAAGATAAAAGCTTACAAGCACACTTTTCTGCATCTTTAAAATACAAATACTGACCAACTCCCAAGTAAGACAAATTTCCTGCAAAACCAAAAAGGCATTTTCAACTGCTTTTGATAAACAATTTTCTACATTGAATGAAAAAGCAACATTTTGCAAACACAATAAAGTTTGTAATGGCTGTAATCAAATGAGCGGTGCATACTTCACATCATTCAATTTTATTAGCAAAGACCTTACCTTGACAAATCCTTTCAGCCAAACTCTCTGATCTGAATGAATGGCTTTTTTTCTCAAAACACATTTGTTAACCCCTTGCGTTTGATGTTAACCCCTTGCATTTTGTTTCTAGCAATGCAAAACATAAGTTAAAGATTCCAGACAGGAAAAAAAAAATCCTTATTTGCCATATTGCCTTTTTTCTCACTTATGAGTTTCTCAATCTCCTAAACTTTAAGTTTATTTATTAATGTTACAAGTAAGGCTGACATTAACATTGCAATGAAGTTACTGTGAAATGCCCCTAATTGCTACACTCCAGCGCCTCTTCAGGTACACTGTGGGAAAATTTAGCATGGCTAATATACCTAACCAGCACATCTTTCAGACTGTGGGAGTGTGAGAGGAAAGTGGAGCACCCAAAGGAAACACAGGCAGACATGGGGAGAAAATGTATCTATCCTTGCCTTAAAAATATTTAATGAGGTAACTTCAACTGCTTCACTGGGCAGTGAATTCCACAGATACACAACCTTTGTAATAATACAAAACAGAAATTATGGGCAGTATTCCCCCAAGGGGGTGCAACACTGTGGCAAAGTGGTTAGCACTGTTGCCTCAAAGCACCAAGGACCTATGTATAATTCCCGGCTTAGGTCACCATCTTTGCGGAGTCTACATGTTCTCCCCATGTCTGTGTGGGTTTCCTCCAGATGCTCGGTTCTCTCCACAGCCTGGTTAAGTGTATTGGCTATGTTAAATTTTCCCTCAATGTATCCAAAAAGATGCCTGAGTGTTTCAACTAGGAGATTTTCACAGTAACTTCATTGTAGTGTTAATGTAACCCTACTTGTGATGCTAATAAATAAACTTTAAACTTTAAAGCAAAAATGCCAGTGTGTCAGAAACTGACATGGTCCTGCAAATTTCTGGCTTTTATGAGCGTGGACTTTCGAAGGTATTGGATTTCTAATCTAAAAATGTTAAGAGTTCACTAATTCATAAGAACTAAGAAGTAGGAAATAGATGGGTCAACTCAATTCTACCTTGCTGTACTACCCCCATACTCCTTAATTCCATGAGTACTCAAATTTATCTATCTTGAATATATTCAAGTGCTGAGTATCCACAATATGTTGGGGTAGGAATTTCCAAAGATCATTTGGAAATTCAATCATTTGAGTGAAGGGATTTCTCCTCAACTCAGTTCTTTGTGACTGATTCCTTTTTTTCAGACCATGACCTAGTGTTTTATATTTCCCAGCTAGATTAAACATTTTTTCATCATCTACTCTGTCCAGCCACTGAAGAATTTTGTGTGCTCCAGGTCGATCATTCCATTCTTCTAAGCTCCAAAGAAGAGGCCTATTGACTCAATATCTTCTCATAGAACATTTCATCACAGAAACTGATCAGTGAACCTTTGTTGTGCTGCGTTAGGGCAGTACTTCATTCCTTAGGTAAGAAAACAAAAACCACAAACAATACTCAAAATCTGGTGTTGTCAATCCCCTACATAAATGTAGTAAGACTTTTTTAGTCTGATACTTCAATTCCTATGTACCAAGAGCTGACATGCCATTTTGTTTTCCGAATTGTTTGGTGAATGCATGCTAATTGTCTGGGATTCATGTAAAACTCCATCCTGGTCCCTCCAATTTTTTTAAAATATTAATTCATGAGTGTTGTTGGCTGGCCAGCATTTATTGCCCATCCCTCATTGCCCGAGGGGAGCTGAAAGTCAACCACATTGTGGGTCTGGAGTCACATGTAGGCTAGATAAGGAAAGCAGATTTCCTTCCCTAAAGGAGATTAGTGAACCAGATGGGTTTTTCCAACAGTCAACAATAATTTCATTGTCATCAGTAGATTCTTAATTCCAGATTTTTTTTTATTGCATTCAGATTCCACCATTTGCTATAACAGGATTTGAACCTAGGCCTCTGGAACATTAGCTGAGTTTCTGGACTACTGGTCTCATGATAATATCACTAGGCTATTGTCTCATTTGCAAAAATTTCCAAATTTTAAATCATTCATGTAGCTTTCTGACCAAAGCGGTTAACTTCATACCCTGTCACAATGGGCGTGAACTTACTGACCATTCACACTTTGCTGCAGCGGGGATGGGAATTGGTGTCCAGCCAAATCTCAGTTCACTGCAGCAGGAGCAGAATATCCGACCGGTGTGAACAGTTGTAAGATTCTGGGCCATTGTATTCCATCTGCCATATTGACTTTGCTTAATCATATTAAAATTACTAAGCATCCTGTCATTAAATGCTGAATAAATTCAAACATTTTCTGACTATTATTGTTAAATTAACTGACCTCGAGTTCCATTTTTCTTTTTTCCTCCTTTCATAATTACTGTTTTATTCTTTGGGAATTGTTCTGGAATCTCAGGAAATCTGAGACTAAAAATAAGGTATCCACAATCTCTGCAGTTACCCTTTTTAAAACTCTCTGCTGTCGGTCGTTAGTTCACAAGATTTGTCACCCTTAAATCCGATTCATTTCTCCAGAACTATATATTTATTTGGACTTATCCAGTTCAATAAGTTCTTCATTATTACTGCAATGTGTTTCATGTCTTCTATTCTGAAGACAAACGCAAGGCCACAATTCTCCAGAATTGGGATTACGTGGATAGTTTTCCATTAGTTTTAGCAGCATCTCTCAAATGGGATTCTCCTGTTCTCATTTTTAAAGGGCAACTAGATCTCAGTGCTCAGAGGCAGACTTCCCTCCATGTAACCATGAATGTTGGCTCCCACACTGACCAGAGGAACATCTCCAACTCCTCATCTGAAAGCATAAGAACTAAGGGCAGGAGTAGGCCATCTGGCCCCTTGAGCCTACTCTGCATTCAATAAGATTATGGCTGATCTCTTTGTGGACAAGCTCCACCTACTTGCATACTCCCCATAACTTTTAATGCCTTTACTGTTCAAAAATTTATCTATCCTTGCCTTAAAAACATTCAATGATGTAGCCTCAACTTCTTCACGGGGCAGGGAATTCCATAGACGCACAATCCTTTGTGTGAAGAAACTCTGCTTCCCCTTATTTTGAGGCATTCTTCCTAGTCCTAGCTTCACTTGCCAGTGGAAACAACTTCCTTGCTTCTATCTTAACTATGCCCTTCATAATCCGATATATTTCTATAAGATCTTCCCTCATTCTTCTGAATTCCAATGAGTATAGCCCCGTCTACTCAATATTTCCTCATAAGCCAACCCTCTCAACTCCAGAATCAATCTAGTGAATCTCCTCTGCACCCTCTCCAGTGCCAGTATATTCTTCCTCGGGTAAGGAGACCAAAACTATACACAGTATTCTAGGTGTGGCTTCATCAGCACCTTATACAATTGCAACATAAAAACAGCAAGATTAAACTCCATCCCTCTAGCAATGAAGGACAAAATTCCATTTGTCTTCTTAATTACTTGCCGCACCTGCAAACCAACTCCTTGAGATTTCTGCATAAAAATATCCATGTCCCTCTGCACATCAGCATGTTGCAATTTTTTATCATTTAAATTTACTGTTATTCCTACCAAAATGGATAACATCATATTTACCAACATTGTACTCCATCTACCAGATCCTTGCCCACTCACTTAGATTGTCTACATCCCTTTGCAGACTTTCAGCATCCTCTGCACACTTCGGTCTTCCACCCATCTTAGTGTCATCTGCAAATTTTGACACACTATACTTAGTCCCAACTCCAAATCATCTATGTAAATCATAAACAATTGCAGTCCCAATACTGATCCCTGAGGCACACCGCTAATCACTGATTGCCAACCAGAAAAACACTCATTTAACCTACTCTTTGCTTTCTGTTAGTTAACCAATCCTCTATCCATGCTAATACATTACCCATAACACTGTGCAATTTTATCTTATGTAGCAGTCTTTGGTGCGGCACCTTGTCAAATGCCTTCTGGAAATCCAGATACACTCCACGCACAGGTTCTGCATTGTCCACTGCACATGTAAAGAATTCCACCAAATCAGTCAAACATGACTTGCCCTTTATGAACCCATGCCGCGTCTAATCAGTGGGACAATTTATATCCAGATGTCTAGCTAATCCTTCCTGGATGATAGATTCAAGCATTTTCCCTACTACAGAAGTTAAATTAACAGGCCTATCGTTATTTGCCTTTTGTCTACCTCCTTTTTTTAAAAGTTGCATCACATTTGCTATTTTCCAATCTGAGGAAACCACCCAGAGTTCAGCGAATTTTGGTGAATTACCACTAGTACATTTATTATTTCTTCCGCCATCTCTTTTAGTACTCGGTATGCATCCCATCAAGATCAGGAAACTTGTCTACTTTTACCCCATTAGTTGGCCTAACACTGACTGTTTTGTGATAATGATAGTTTCTAGGTTCTCACTTGCAATCCCCTTCCTGTCATCAATTTTTGGCATGTTATTTGTGTCTTCCACTGTGAAGACACAAAATACCTGTTCAAAGCCTCAGCCATTTTCTCATTTGCAGTTATTACACCTTCTTCCCATCCACTAAAGAACCAATATTTATCCACTCTTTTTCATTTTATATATAATTGTAGAAACTTTTCCTATCTGTTTTTATATTCTGAGTTAGTTTATTCTCATAATCCATTTCACCTTTCTTTATAGCTTTTTTTATGGCTTTAAAGATTTTGTCTAGTTTCCCACTATTCTTCGCTACTTTGTACTAAGAGGACATCCTCATCCCAATCCAAAATTTACAGATTATTTCCCCACTCTCGGCATAACACAAAAGCTTGATGGTGCCCTGACTCCCTTCCCCTATTCAGCAGCTCCCCTTCTCCCTCAAAGCCCCGCCCTCCCATCCTACTTGGGCCTTGGCGGTGTCAACAGTGAATGGTCTCCTGGCACTATGGCACTGTTACCTTGGCCTGACACCTTGGACCCTATGGTAGGTCTAGTGGATATTTGCCCATCTGCTCGTGCCAGGCTGAGGAGGAAAGGTCCATCAAGAATCTTGGCGTTTTGGTGGACTTGGGCTGGGCCAGTCTCAGCCAGGATGGGGGTGTTATAAGTTTGATAAGGTCCTTCATGCAAGACTTCTTGAGAAGGTAAGAGGGCATGGGATCCAAGAGCTTTTGACCTTGTGGATCCAGAACTGGCTTGCCTGCAGTAGGCAGAGAGTGGTTGTGGATGGGTCTTTTTCTGCATGGAGATCAGTCACCAGTGGAGTGCCCCAGGGATCTGTACTAGGACACTTGCTGTTTGTCATTTTCATAAATGACCTGGATAAGGAAATGGAGGGATGGGTTAGTAAGTTCGCCGACGATACGAAGGTTGGTGGTGTTGTGGATAGTCTGGAGGGATGTCAGAAGTTGCAGCAAGACATAGATAGGATGCAAGAATGGGCGGAGAAGTGGCAGGTGGACTTCAATGCAGATAAATGTGTAGTGGTCCATTTTGGCAGAATTAATGGGATGAAGGAGTACAATATCAAGGGTAGGAGTCTTAGCAGTGTTGAGGAGCAGAAGGATCTTGGGGTCCTGGTCCATAGGACTCTTAAAGCGGCTTCGCAGGTGGAGGATGTGGTCAAGAAGGTTTATGATGTATTGGCCTTCATTAATCGAGGGACTGAGTTAAGGAGTTGGAAGGTAATGCTGCAACTTTATAAGACCCTTGTCAGACGCCACTTGGAATACTGTGTGCAGTTCTGGTTGCCTCACTACAGGAAGGATATGGAAGCTATTGAGAGGGTGCAGAAGACATTTACAAGGATGTCGCCTGGATTGGGAGGCATGCCCTATGAAGATAGATTGAGGGAGCTAGGTCTCTTCTCCCTGGAGAAGCAAGGGTTGAGAGGCAACCTGATAGAGGTTTATAAAATGTTGAGAGAAACGGATAGGGTGGATTCTCGGAGGCTATTTCCCAGAGCTGAAATGATCATTACAAGAGGACATAAGTTTAAGGTGCTGGGCAGCAGGTACAGAAGAGATGTTAGGGGTAAGTTTTTCACTTAGAGGGTGGTGAGTGAATGGAATCGGCTGCCATCAGTGGTGGTGGTGGAAAACTCGCTGGAGTCTGTTTAACTTCTGGATGAATACATGGGATTAAATGGGATTGGGAGTTACAGCTCGTTCTATGGCCTGGTATGGGTATGATCGGCGCAACTCGTGGGTTGAAGGGCCTGTTTATACTGTAGTGTTCTATGTTCTACGTCCTATGTTCTATGTCATGGCTACACTGCCCTTCCTAGCCCTGGCAAACCTGATGATTGCCCTGACATGGTGCTTTCAGGCAGCCCTGTGATTGATTTTTGCATTCCTGCCTGTCAACTGTGCAAATTCTGAAGTGGCCAGGTCACTTTAATCTTCATACACCCATCCCTGGCAGGATTTTAAATAATTGCAGCACTCCATTCTGCAACAGAGATTTTCCTTTCCTGTCCTCCAACTTTATTCAGGGGAAATCTGACATTTACCTTAGCTGCCCGCTTCTTATTTATATATCCATAGAAATTCTTATTGTTTGTTTTTACACAGCATGCAAGTTTCCTCTCAAAATTCATTTTCATCCTCAAGAGCTTTTTAGTCTTTTGCTGCTGGATCCTAAAAACTTCCCAATCCTTTAATCTACTACTGTCGCTTGCCACTTTGTGTACACTGATTTTCAATTTAACATTATCTTTGATCCTTTGTTAGTCTTGGATTTTGCCTCTTTCTCATGGAATCCCTCTTTTTGATTAGGATAAACTACTGCTGAGCATTTTGAACTAGCTGTTTGAATATCTGCCACTACTAATCTGTATTTTAGCTTGTTTACCCACATTTTTGGTCCCCCCTGCCCCCAACAGCTCTCTTAATTGAGAGCTTGCATTCTGTTGAGCAGTTTGTATTGTTCTGCAGGCCTTAATGAAGATTCTCCACTGCTGCTTGTCTTCAGTACCTGCTCCTGATCAGTTGTGACCAGCGAGTTATCTGTTTTACAGGCCCAGCAAGGTGTTAATTAAATGATTATCAATTGCAGGATCATAGCAATCCTTCTACAAATTGGATTGGAGAATGCACTAATTGTATGATGGTGCTTCCATGGAGTACAAGACCTGAGATTTCCCTCTGCCTCCTGCCTTTTCAGCTCTTATATCACATTTGATGGACCTGTGCGAGTTGAAAGAAATGAATTAGAATTGACGTGGTGAAAGCGTAAATAACCACCAATGTGCACATGCTCACTTTCAGTTAGTGGTGATAGCGAATCATCATTAGTGGTTGTTTTCTGCCAAGTGGAAATATACTTTCTGATTTTGTCAACGAGATATCTTGGAGGCACCATATTTCTCCATTGCCAGTGACCTTGCAAGCTGCAACCCTGCCCATCATGAGGCCTTCCCAACAGCAGTGGCATGGCTATGATGAAAAGACCACCCTATCCATCACTGTGCTCCTCTCCCCCACCCCACCCCACAGCAGCACATGGCTATGACTAGCAGGCCATCCCTGTTCTCTGTATCTCACTGGAGTCATGTGCTCACTTCTTGAGCAGAGAAGAAAAGTGGGGAGTTGAGTGTAGCAAATGAATGTTTTGCAGAGGGTGCAACAAGAACATTTGTGAACAATGACTGTGAAGAGTGAATTGTGAGGGATGGATGTGAAATATTAAAAGTGATGAGGGTTAAACATCAGTGTTGGATGTTCAGATGGAAGTGTGGGAGGAGGCTTCAATAGAGGGATGAGTGGGGTTTGTGGTGTGTTGGTCATGGAATTGTGTGCAGCATTTCACGGAGTGTAGGGTTGACATCTGAAACAGGAATGTCACTTACCTTTTCTCCTCACTTGAGGTCATTTAATCTCTTGTGGCACTATGTCTAACTGCGAAGCACCACGCTCCTGCTGCCGACCTCTTCAACCATGCTTACTTGCCTTGAGAGGCTGGTTTCTTCCTCCAATTTGCAACAAACAAAATCCTTCTGTGTCCGCACAGTCTACAGCATGAGCTCCAGGATGAGCCGGGGGACTGCTGGTTTGAGTAATGTTGGAGGTTAAAGGTGGCGGTTGTGAGGGATGGGAGTGTTGTGATGAGCAGTTGATAATTCTTTGTCTCTCTCTCTCTCTGCCCATCTCTTCTTTTTACCTTCTGTCTGCCATTTTATCCATTTTCTCTCTCTTATCTTCAGGAAAGGCTACTTTATTTGGGTGCACATTCCGTGGTGCCAGCTTTTGCAGGTGTTGTTGGCAGTAATTGTGGTGAATGGATCCAGCTCATAAACATTCGGGTACACATCTGTACATTTACAGCAAGTCCACTTGCAGCAACCATTCAGCGCACATATCTAGCGATAGTCATGGTCCACTGGAGCCTGTAATTGGCTGCACCTCCTTGCCATCATGCTGTAATCATGACTTGTAAGACTGCTGCCATAGAGTGACATGGAGGATCACCCTCCTCATCCCCACCCTCGTCAGCATCAGAGCAGAGTTTGGGTCCTGAACCGTTCCATCACATGTTGAAGTTTCATGATTTCATTTCTCTTCTATGTTCATTTTAGTCCATCCTCTGTCATTTCTTTACTTTTTTCTCTCTGTCAAGGTGTTAAGCTGCCAATATTCCCTCGTTTGACCTCAGGAACCATGCTGAGATAAAGTAAAATAAAGTTCTAAGTATCTATTGCGGACTTCATTATATTAAAAAAAGAACATTCTAATTGATAAAAAGCCCATTCAATACTGCGATGATAGTAATGCAATTGATATAATAAATATAGTTTATTTTTATGTTTAAGGGAAACGTTCAAAATTGATCCTTATTCTATAGGCAGTTGATATATCTGGAAAACACTTAGCTCAGATGTTGCAAAAGCAGGATAATTACTCCTATCAGCTAGGAAATTGTTACTTTGATAGAGCTAATAGACCTTTGTTTGCACAAAAGATTCTTTGGGAAGCTGATTGACAGGTCCATATGATGATGTGCTTAATGGGTACAGCTGTGTCTGTAATGGAGGGAAGTTTTTGCAGTTTACAGTTACAGTTCTAGCTGGGGATTATTTAAAAATGAAGGTTTCTGCAAGCTATCTGAAATTCATTTTTCTCTTGAAAGCTTCAAGACTGTCTACACTCATTATAGTAAATATATTTATGATTGCTAACTAAATTTAAAGTGACATTTAAGTCTGTAAGAGGATTGTTTCTTATTTGGAACGGAAACAGTCATACGCTAGAAAGTAAAGTTCCTTTCTTTCATTTTTAAATATTGTTTAACTGATAATGGTTGAGATGCTTCATTTGTCAGAGGTATATTTAAAGTGCATTATTAAATAATAATGTTTGACTATAAAAGATCTCTAATCTGTCAGTGAAATTATTTCTGGAGTGAAACACCCTATCCTCACATTTATGCCAAAATAGAAAAGAAAATCTAATCTGGCATCCAAATAACTTGGGATTCTAATCCTGATTAAAATCCACTCACCTACTAAATCCTTTATAAAAACAAACATTTCTTGACATAGCCTGACATCAAATAACCACTTTGAGCTGTTAATCAAACTGTGGATCCATACAATCTCTACTGTAATAATGTTAGATTGTGGAAACAGTCAAGCAGCATTAACGTTATAATAACGACAATCAAGTTAATCTCAACAAACAGCGATTGAAATTGAAGCACATTTTTTTCAACTGAGTGACACAGCACACTATGTTTTCAATATTTAAAAAGCAGAGGATTTAAATGACTTAAAAGCTTGACAGTTCCACAGATCTTATCCAACTTATCTTCTCCAACTATGCATATTCATGGATACTCTTAACAATCCCAAAAAAAGGTATCTGACCTCTCCAAAGGTCTCCCATAGATTTAGACCATTTCCTCAAATTCCTAAAGTTCTTAAATTATGTTTCAAAAACCTGGATTAAGAAAATTGCTAATGAGAGACAACATCATTTTTCTTATTTATTCAAGCGATGTGGGCATTTCTGGTTAGGCCAGTACTCACTTGTCATTCCTAATTGCACTTCAGAAGGTGCTGGTGAGCTTCCTTCTTGAAGCACTGTGTCCATGTGGTGTAAATACACATAATGCTGTTAGGGAAGCTGTACCAGGATTTTAATCCAGCTACAGTGAAGGAATGGTGATATATTTCAAAATCCAAATGCTGAGTGGCTTGGAAGGGAACTTCAAGGTGATGGAAATTCCATGTATCCATTGCCTTTATTCTTCTAGATGGAAGTGGTTGTGAATTAGAAAGATGCTGTCTAAGGAGCCTTACTGAGTTACATAGAAAAACTATAGCACAATACAGGCCCTTCGGCCTACAAGGTTGTGCCGAACATATTGCTACCTTAGAGATTACTAGGCTTGCCTATAACTCTCTATCTTACTAAGTTCCATGTACTTATCTCAAAGTCTCTTAAAAGATCTGATTGAATCCGCCTCCACCACCAATGCTAGCAGTCCATTCCATGCACCCACCACTCTCTGAATGAAAAACTTACCCCTGCCATCTCCTCTGTACCTATTCCCCAGCACCTTAAACCTGTGTCCTCTTGTGGCAACCATTTCAGCCTTGGGAAAAAGCCTCTGACTATCCACTCGATCAATACCTCTCATCATCTTATACACCTCTATCAGGTCACTCCTCATCCTTCATCTCTCCAAGGAGAAAAGGCCAAACTTCCTCAACCTATCCTCATAAGGCATTCTCCCCAATCTAGGCAATATCATTCTAAATCTCCTCTGCACCCTTTCTATGGCTTCCATATCCTTCCTATAATGAGGCGACCAGACAGTTCTCCAAGTGGGGTCTGACCAGGGTCCTATATAGCTGCAATATTATCTCTCGACTCCCAAACTCAATTCCTCAATTGATGAAGGCCAGTACACCTTCTTAACCACAACTTCAATCTGCGCAGCTGCTTTGAATGTCCTATGAACTTGGACCCCAAGATCCTTCTAATCATCCACACTGCCAAGAGTCCTACTATTAATATTATATTCTGCCATCCTATTTGACCTGCCAAAATGAACCACTTCATACTTATCTGGATTGAGCTCCATCTGCCACTTCTCCACTTAGTCTTGCATCCTATCAATATCTCACTGCAACTTCTCTTATCTTTCACAACATCTCCAACCTTAGTGTCATCAGCAAACTTACCAACCCACCCCTCCACTTCCTCATCCAGGTCATTTATAAAAATCACAAAGAATAAGGGTCCCAGAACAGATTTCTGGGGCATTCCACTGGTGACCAACCTCCATGCAAAATATGACCCATCTATAACCACTCTTTGCCTCCTGTGAGCAATGAATGGTTATAGATGTTCCTGAAGTGCATCTTGTAAATGGTATACACTGCTGCAGATGTGCATTGGTGATGGAGAAAGTGAATGTTTGTGGAATTCTAAGAGTGCCAGTACCTCCATGAACCATAGATGTGTGAATTCTATCCTACCCCTTTTCACTTTGTCAAAAATGGTGGGTGACAGAGTTAAGTCTAGAACTTCTAAATTTGGGACTTCTCTATTATTTTGGCTAAAGCACAGAGACCTTCCAACTCCACGAAATTCAGGACATTGCATCCAGAAATCAATTCAAAGCTTCAGTAGAAAAGCTTTGGAAGCTCTGGAAATCCAGTTTTGATGTGATAGAAGATTTCTGGCAGCAGAGAGGAAGAGGTAAAGACACTGATATGTGTTGTGTGCCCACCATTTTTTAATATATCTGATTTATCTCAGAACAATGCAGAAATATCACTAAGTAACTTTGTCGACAACATATTTTTTATCACAGGATTTCTACAAACATGATCACAACTCAGATTTCTCTACTCTTTCAATCTGGAAGCTTGATCGCGATTTTCCCATCCCACTGTGTTAACTTTTAATGCAGCAGGCCAGGAGAATCTTGCGGCACGTTATGTGTAGGATTCACACATGTGTTACCATCCTGATAGCTTCTCCTATTGCTAGATTTCTGATGGGATCTGCTCCACATCGGAAATCAGCGGGAAGGCATGTAAGTATTTTCAATATTATTTTAAATACAATTTTAATGTTATTAGTAAGCCTGGAACGAAAGTTTCCTAGGCTTGCTTGCATCTCCCCCGCCCCCTCCCGCTGCCAGAGTGGTTCAATCCAGCAGGATTTAGAGAATTTCCCACTAACAAGAAATTAGTGGCCCAATCCCACTGGAGTAAAGGTGGGGCAATCTGGGACCCTTAGAGGGTTGGACACGGGAGAGGTATATCCCCTAGGCATTGCCATCTCGGCAGTGCCAGCCTGATCCCCAGCACAGCCCAAGGGGCCAAGTGCTGCCCACTGGGTATCAGGTAGTGCCAAGAGGGCAGGACCTGGAGGTGGAGCTGAGGGGGCAAAGCCTAGAGGGTGATCAGTGAGGGCAGGGAGTCCCACTGACTCTCTGCATAGGGATTGGTGGGAAGGGAAGAAAGGAGAGGGTCAGCTGGGGGCAGGGTCAGCCTGCTAGGTGGTTGGCACTGGGGATAGCATCAGGATTGCAATGGGGGGGTAACTGTCGGGTGGGTAATTGATTGGGGGGGGGTTGGGACTGGTGGTGGGGGGAGAGATGGGACTGGGCCCAGGAATAGTCGGGAGGTCAGCAATCAGGTCATGCAGGGGCAGAGAGCTGGCGTTGGGGGGAATCACGGGGCTGGCCAGTAATCAAGCTGGCCAATAATCAGAAGACTATCCGTGCGGATCTCGCACTGACAGATCAGCACGTGTACAGTGGCCCATTCAACACGTTGATTTTAGCCTCTCAGTGGGGATAGGCCCTGTCCCCTGATATTTAATGATATTCACATTGGTGGCCTCTGCAGTCCACAGAGTATGGGAGATTCTTCTCTGAACTCCCATTGAAAAAGCAGTGTGAATAATTCCAGTTTTCATGCAAATTTGACATTTAAATTTTTTTTGGAGAGAATTTTGGGCCTTTTCTCTTCTTTTAAAGGATCCATCCAGATTTAGGCAATCAAGCACCGTGAGCACACATCAGTTACCAGCCCTACATAATTAAACACCATCAACTAAACCATTGAACACCTCTCCCATGTAAATAGTATTTACTATTCGGATGATTAATGAAATCAGTCTTGCTGACAGATTGCATGGATGCAGCGATGGACCGCTGAATTGAGGGGTAAGCAGAATATTAAGCTTCCATACTTCTGAGTTTATTCTCAGAGGAGGCACCCAGGGGGAGAAATGCTTAGGGAGTCTTGGTGAGTTCCTGAAGTGCGTTTTGTGGATGGTACACATTGTTGCTAATATGCATCAGCACTAGAGAGAGTGAATGTTCATGCAATCCTGAATGTGCCACTGTCTCCATAAACCTCAAATGTGTGCGTTTCACCCTGTACCATCCCGCTTTGTCAAAAATGGTGGGTACCAGATTTGGTGCTGGGACTTCTAATTTTGGGACTCTTTCAAAAAACGGTAACACTTGGGATTTATGATAAAATAGATAAACTATCTTTCATTTGGTTTTTAAAGTGTTACTCTCAACATCAGCCTGTTTCAGAAGACTGAGATCTGAGCAATGAGGCAAGTTACATTTGAATAATATGGTGGCTTTCTAATTATGCTCTGTAAATATTAGCACTTGAATGCTTAATGCGCTTGTATGCTAATATCCTCACAGTGTTATTTAAAGGCTTGTTCGTCATTCTCCTGTGGTGTTGAATACAGTGTCAGTGGATATGGTTTCGTTTACATGTCCCTGCAGCCTTTGTGTTCTATTTCTTTGTCTTCCCTCTTTTGCTTCTTGTCATCCTTTTGTTTTTCTCTTTGTAGTTTTTTTTTTCATTCTCTTCTTTAATGTTTGTTTCAGGTGGGGGAATGCAATGTGATTTTGGTTTGTTGCTGTAGGGATAGGTAACTGCAGAGTAATTGTAAGTATCAGTGACTCAATCACTTATGCCATTCACCCCCCTCGCTACTATTGTGCCCCCTGCTCCTTTGCTTTTCTATTACTGTCAGCTGATGTGACTTCTGCTGAGGCTTACCAATGGTATAATGGGCAGAACATTTAAGTAATGTTGGACATTTCCCAATATACCTCATGTTATGTAATGTGTGTGAACTTGGGAGTAGGCTTTGGGGGATATGGGGGTGGGATTTGTATGGAATATCAAATGGAGCAGAATTCAAAGCTCAGGACTGTCGGTCCTATTGTTATGGACCAGTATTGACCAGGTCAGGAAATTATTTTCTCTTTTTAATTAATATGGAATGGTCCAATAAAACAAAAAGAAATGCTAAAATAAATATCCAATTGGACCAGCTACCTTAAATCAGCATGCTATTATTGATATCTGTGAGACAATCATGTGATGCCAGTTGAGCAGCAGTGGTTAGCACTTATGCCAGAGATCTAGTTTCAATTCTGATCTCAATTAGAATAACACTTTAAAAATCATATGAAAGATAGTTTATCTATTTATCATAAATCCCGAGTGTTAACATTTTTTGAAAGAGTCCCAAAATTAGAAGTCCAGCCCCAAATCTGGCACCCATCATTTTTGATAAAGTGGGAAGGGGCAGGGTAAAATTCACACATCTGTGCTTTATGAAGGCAGTGGTACATTTGGAATTTCACAAAGATTCACTCTCTCTATCGCTGATGCATATTAGCAGCAGTGTGTACTATCCACAAGATGCACTTCAGAAAATCACTAAGGCTCCTTAAGCATTTCTTCCTCTGGGTGCCTCTTCAGAATAAATTTAGAAGTGTGGAAACTTGATATTCTGCTTGTCCCTCAATTCAGCTTCCATCGCTACATCCATTCAATCTTTCAGCAAGACCGATTTCATCTGCCTGTATGGAGTTTACATGCTCTCCTTGTGTCTGTGTGGGTTTTCTCTGGGTGCTCCGATTTCTTCCCTGTTAGAGGGATTTGAAATACCAAAGATTTAAAACATTAATAAAGACTATTAGAACAGAGTGGATTAATTTTGGATAAGAATCATAGACTGCTTCGTATATAATTTACAGAGGTACAGTCTACATAGGAATGCATATAACCACAACTTAGAGGACTTTAAACATATATTTTTAAAACTGTATTATTGAAAAGACATAAATATTGCCTAATGGCACAAGATTCTAAGCCATCATGGGAGATGGGCCAGTAAAGTGAACCGTATTCCTTATAATAATATACTGATAGAAGCATAACTCTTATCAGCATGTATAACAGACAGCTCAGTTAAAGAGACATTCATTGAGCAAGGACAAGCTAGTAATTCCAAGGCAGCTCTGTGAATAGACAGAGTCTTCAACCCGATAAGAGAGTTTGGAACTGGCAAGAGATGGCCATGGGAAAGTCAGGCAGGAACCATGAGAATTCATTAATTCCATATTTTCGGAGAATATCTGCAATTGACCAAGGTATATGAGATGTACTAATGATGTACTAATGATGAGTGGCTTATGATGAGCCAGAGGGTGGAGAAAATATCTTTTGGAAAATTTATACTTGTAATGCACTATGATGTAACTTCAGAGAAGAGTTGGGCTGTCCAGCTCCTTCTCTCCCAGTATGTGTTTGTCATTAAAGAACATTTTTTACCAGGATACTGTGGTCGCGAGTCTCTGCATTAGCCAAAGTTGAGCTCAGAACTCCTACGCTCCCAAAAATATTCTAAGTGCTGAATTGATGGGGAAAATGGCGTAATTCACAATTATTTTTTCAGCAGGAATTCAGCATCGAATTTCCCATACTCTGTGCAATGCAGAGGCTGCAGTTGTGAATATCATTAAAAGCCCAGGGGGGCAGAGTCTATTCATGTCGAAATCTGATAGCTACTCTAATCCTCGTGGAGTGAAATACTGCTGGTGGGATGGGAGGTGCCATCAGGCCAGGAAAATTCAGTCCTGGGTCGATAATGACATTTCAATCTCATTAAAAGTGGATTAATATCACTTACCTAGTTTTCCCACTAATTTCCAGAGTAGTCTTGACTGTGACTGCTCTCTGATTGTGTGAGATGCGTATGTGCCGGGAGGCATGCACAAACCCCTCAAATAGGAGCACTTGTGCTTCTCTCAACCTGACCCATCAAATAAACTAGTGGGTCATAATAGGTGATCGCAACCACCCCTCCCCCCACCCCTCACACACACAGTCCAAAGATACAGAGGTTAAGTTGATTGGCCATGCTATATTGCACCTTAGTGTGAGGGGGATTAACAGGGTAAATACATGGGTTCACAAGGTGAGGGCATAGGTGGAATTGTGATCAGTACAGGCTCAATGTGCCTAATGACCTTCTTCTGCATTGTAGGGATTCTATACCCACCAATCACAGAAAGCATCAAATGTACCAATGAGCACCAAATGCATGAAGAATCTTCAGGGCGGACTGATTGCCTTTTTCTCTGTTTTTCCCTTCATATTTCAGGTTCAGCAATTGTAATCTCTTTCACAGTTGGAAGCAATTATCATTTACCTTTTCTAATAGTCAACAAAGCAGATAAAATTCAACCACAAAATTTTACTGTTTCTTCTAAAAATGTAACTTTATTGATTCTTCCAAAAACATAATTGTTATCTCAAAGGACTCAAAATTTCATTGATAATGAAGAGTAAAAAGGGAGAATGGAAGGTGGAACCATTGTGAAGTGGCAGGTACGGAGTCTGATTTCATCCCAAGTCCCAACTAGCTAAACCTAAAGTGTGTGAGGGCCAGCTGAACACCTCATCTGCCACCAATTAAATCACAACCAGGAGTGGGTGGTTAGGTGGTGGGAATGGCACCTATGGTATTTTATGGGCCTCCGTCTCCTGTCAACCCACCCCATGGGGATCCATAAAATTCTGTCCACCATTGCTTTTTGTTATGGATACTTCCAAAGTTCCCTTTTTGATACAGGCTTCTCAAAATAAATATTTAAGTGACTGATCCCATAATTTGAAATTGGATTGATGTTTTTCTCCACAGGTGACTGTGTACCATTCACAGATGCACATTTCCAGAAAGACTTAGTGCATTGCAATCAGGTATGAACATAATAAGCTCTTTTTGCTGTCGCAACTCAGGTGAAATAAAAGGAATTCACACTGGCAGGATTTTCCCATCTGGCTACAGGGAACGGAGATTTGACTTGCCACCAAATTCTCCATCTTCCCTACAACAAAAGCATGGAGTGAACGGGTGGTAAGATTGCACCCTTATGTCTTTAATACCACACTGGTTATGGTCAACCAATTGAGTGAAGAGTGAGGATCAATCCTGGAACCTTGAGGGTCTATTTATTTGTCTCAGTTACTACATAAGTAAACATGCTGTATATCTAATGTTAAAGTCACCATTGTTTACAAAGAATTCATGACATCTTGGAGCTAACCGTCACTATTAAAAAAGTAATCATTTATTTTATAGTTTAACAGTGCTGGCCCTAGATTAGTACTTGTTATTCCACAAACAGGACATAGACAGGTTAGTAGACTGGGCAGATAGATGGCAAATGGAATTTAATACGGATAAATGCGAGGTGATGCATTTTGGCCGGAAAAATGTAGAAGAGAGCTATAGGATAAAAGGTAAAACTATTCGGAGCATAGAGACGCAGAGAGACCTGGGGGTGCAGGTTCACAAGTCTCTGAAGGTGTCTTCACAGGTGGAGAAGGTGATAAAGAAAGCGTATAGTATGTTAGCTTTCATAGAAAAGGGTATAGAATACAAGAGTAGGAATTTGATGTTGCAGTTGTATAGAACGTTGGTTAGGCCTCACTTGGAATACTGCGTCCAGTTCTGGTCGCCGTACTATCGGAAGGATGTGGAGTCCTTGGAGAGAGTGCAGAGGAGGTTTACCAGGATGCTGCCTGGTATGGAAGGACTGTCTTATGAGGAACGATTGAATAGACTGGGGTTGTTTTCCCTTGAAAGACGTCGGCTTAGAGGGGATCTAATAGAGGTGTATAAGATTATAAGGGGTATAGATAGAGTAAATGGTGGTAAGCTTTTTCCACCTTCAGAAATGGATAGGACGAGGGGTCATGGCCTTAGGGTGAGGGGGGCTGTGTATAAGACGAATATTAGAGGGCAGTTTTTCACACAAAGGGTAGTGGGGGTGTGGAATGCACTGCCGTGTAAGGTGGTGGGAGCAGGCACACTAGGGCTGTTTAAGGGTCTCTTGGACAGCCACATGAGCGGTATGCAGATAGAGGGATATAGTAGGACTGTTTAACTATGACTTTTTTTTTCTACAGGTAATTCGGTCCAACTTGACCAACAAGGAGCATGCATTCGGCAGGTGGTGCGAGGACAGCTCTTGGATGTTGATTCATGGGTTGCCTGGTGCTTCATGTTGTAAATGAGTGCTTTATCTGGACCATCTGAAGGGCACCATGACAGCTCAGTGACTATCGATGTAGCTGTGCAGACACTTGGAATTGGGCCGGTGTCTGCGGGAGTTTGCGCGTTCTCCCCGTGGTTGCGTGGGTTTTCTCCGGGCGCTCCGGTTTCCTCCCACATCCCAAAAATTCGCTCTTAGGCTGATTGGGAAACAAATTTACCCTATATTGAGATTCTTCCATATTAGGAATAACCTAAAATTAGAATAAGAAAATGGAATTTTTACTATAAAGTTATGACGGCGGCGCGGGCTCGTTGGGCCGAACGGCCTGTTTCCCGTGCTGTGTTGCCCTTTGAAAAATTTATTTTAAAATTTGATTAGATTTGCTGACAATTTGCTTTGTTATGCAAACCTTTAATACCTGTCAAACTCGGAATCTCTTGTGGATTGGCTCAAAATGGGGATGTGAGAAATTAAATTCTCTTGAGATAATATTTATTATTTACAGGCAGATGGAAAGTGTCTCAAATAATTATGTGTACACTTAGCCTCGATCTTAACTGCGACAGTTCCTGATCTGCAGATTGGCTCTCTGTCACATCCCATTTCCTATTCATGTGTTATTGTCCCCAGGCCACCAATGACTGAACTGTCTCTCCAATTGACAGCAAGCTGTGCAAGTCCTAGCTCCAAGGAAGGAGAGTTGAGAGCTTGTCTTATCTGAGCTTCCAGGATGTGTCACTGAGAAATATCACATTTGGGTTTTATATCTTAATGGACGCAGATCATCCAGATTTGGAATCAAAAACTATATTCTTTTATATTTTATCAGCTATTTAGTAAGCTAATCTTCAAAACAGTGAGGCAGCCTTTGCATTTTTGCTTAAGTCTCCAATTTTTGCCAATTACTGCCATCAGTGCAAGGCATGGAGGCATCTGCATATTTCATGTTCCTCCTCTTCATTTGTTAAGATAGTAAAACTTGAATACAAGTTTGACTATCTATTGATAGGATGCCAGAAGCTGCCAGAAGTAAGCTGTAATTCAAAATATGCAGCATTCTTCTTTCCAATAACATAATATTGTCTGAAATAAATGAGCACCCAACAGATCAAAACACTGGGTAGAGTTTTCCCATCCTGCCTGCCACGGAAATCATAGTAGGTGGGACAGGTCCATTTAAAGGCCCATTGACCTCGGGCAGGATGTTCTAGTCTTGGGGCGAGTGTGGCCATAAAATCCTGCCCACTGTCTCAAAAGCAAGAAAACATAAATGTAATGTTTTAATCTATATAGCAACATCACCCAGAGGACTGATTTCAAGGATTTATTAACAAAGCCAAATTAAATTGACATAAATATATAACCATTAACACTTTACAGTGATCAATTTCAGCTCTGCATGCTTTAACTGAATTCCTTTGCACCTCTGATATCCCAGTTTATCGATTTGTGACATATTCCACATTCACTGTTCAAAGAATAAGTAGAAAAAAATTCAAGTGTATATACTTTTGAAAAAAAGTGAAGGTTAATGATATTTCTTATCATTATTAGTGATTAAAAGAGACTGTCCCTCAGTCGATTTCAAAATAGCAAACAGCTTAACAACTATTTTGTATTGCTATGCAACTACTAGGTTCCATGACCTATTCACAAAAATGACTAAAGAAAATAATATATCTGAAATTATAATGTAGCAAGGTCTATTTCAATTTAAACAACATTAAAAAAAGACATACCGTGGCAATATTATCACCAACATTTACAAAAATTCCCGAATAATGCAAATTTGAATGTGTGTTTGTTGCATAAATAAAAATATAATAGTGTCCTCACCAAGTTCATCCACAATAAATTGTACCAATTTATTAAGAATGAATGGGCTGATGCAATTTCATTAAAAGCTTTTTCACAGATGGCTTGGGTTATTAACATCTGAATAATATGTTACCGGGGGATATAAACTCATGCACAACAATTCAAAATGCCTAGTGGATTGAGAACGATGATAGTCATGATGTGGAGATGCCGGCATTGGACTGGGGTAAACACAGTAAGAAGTCTCACAACAACAGGTTAATGACCAACAGGTTTATTTCCTGTTGTGAGACTTCTTACTGGATTGAGAACATGACATTGCTTCCATGGGTAGGATCAATCTAACATCCATTAACATGAATCTGCTGCTTTCCTCCCAGAAACCTCATAGAGAAAAAGAACAATAAAATAACAAAAGATGAATGTGTCATCCCTAAATGCCCAAACAAGGAGCTTACCCACTTTTCTTTGGGTGCAGCCCATTCTTCAGAAATTTTCTGCAAATCTGTTGGCTTTCAAACATTCCTCAATGACACTATGTTAGATACTGTTAATGTAGAAAGATAAGAATTTTGCAAACATGAATCATTGTCTTCATTAAATGGTGGACACTGTAGTTTTACATAAGTATATTCAGCTAACTTGACTTCTACACAAGTATATTCAGCTAATGTGTGTTTTGCGACATCGGCCTGAATTTTCAGTGCAATGTGCATGCACGAGGTTGCTGCATTTCCCAATCCTACCCAAAATTACACTATTACACTGGCTGCCCATTTAAGTAGGCAGCCAACTTGAAAGATTTCCAGTTAGGATCTATGGGGTTGGCAGGGGTGTGCAAGCGGCAGGCACTGGTCCAATTGCAAACCAGCAACAAGTTTAAAGGGATCTATCAAGGCCACTGACACACAAAGGAAGAGGCAGTGGGAAGTCTACATCATGGCAGTGGCAGGAAGACATACCAGAGAGTAGGGGAGTTCAGGTCCATAGCAAGCCTCCATATCTCTGACAAGTGTCTACGTGCCATCCTTGTGGAGATGTTACATAATGTAGAAATGCTGACGTTGGACTGGGGTAAACAAGTAAGAAGTCTCACAACATAATGAAGGAGCAGTGCTCCGAAAGCTAGTAGTGTTTGCTACGAAATAGACGTGTTGGACTTTAACCTGGTGTTGACAGACTTCTTACTGAGATATTCACAGCCAGATAGGACATCCTCATGTTGTGACATGGAAGGAGAAGGTCATCCTACCTCAGGAAGAAGGCTGGTAAAGGTTACAGCTGAGGTTATTGGGCATGATATGGCCTGGCACATGTGAATTCAGTGTCAGAAAAGCTTCAATGATCTTCTGTGCTCAGTAAGAGGGAGTTCTAAGTGGGTGACTGAGTGCCCAATAAAGTATGTGGGAATCAGAGATTCTCAGAACACACATCTGCCAGTGGATGTTAAGGCTGGAGAGAAGATCTTTAGCCTAGGTCCATCAAAAGGTTAGGTGTGCAAAAATGTTAGGAACGTTAACATGATTTGCAGGGTTTGATTGGGATGGCGGGGCAGAATAGTATGATGCTGAAGGTGGAGTTTTGAGTACTGAGTGGAGTCTTGCACTTACTCACAGGAGAAATATAGCTTTAACAACACTGACGGGTCTGCCACTGGTGGTGGGATGCCAAAATGGGCATTATTCACCAACCATGAGTTGGATGTCCTGGAACTCGAATGCAAGCATGGAGGGAGGTCATCAGTTTGCAGAGAGGCTGGTATCCTGGAAGAATATAAGACCCCCATGGGCTGAAGTGTGACAAGTGGAAAGTGAAAAGAATGTAGGGTCATCTCAGCCCTCATGAGGATTTCAGTGATGCACCAATCACTGAGCCACTATGATGTTATTGGTACCACTCTCACTAGACAGCTTATCATGGGCATTGAGTCTGTGTGATGTGATGAATAGTTTTGGCTGATTGTTTTCATCCCTTAGATGAGCCATCCACTAAAGCCAGGCAGGGAGCTGATGACCCTCCATTGACGTCAGTGCAGGCAACAAGGGAGATGCACTTATGGAACACCCTCTCTCAGCATCAAGCAAGAGCATAGATATTGACATGTCAGTGGGCAATAGTACATCAGCTCAGTTAGTAGCGCAAGATGGTGGGGGCACATCACTTGAGCAGATGGCAATTGCAGGAAGTGCCCAAAGTGCTGGCAGTCAGAAGACAGTTGGATACAAAGAGTAGACTGAGACCTAGGCAGATAGTGAACCTTCCACGAATCATCCATCAGGTAGCAGACCGCACAGGGAGGTCTGGCGGAGATCCATGAGGATCTGTGTGCCATGGTCTCAGAAATGAAGGAGTCCTTGTGGAGCACGAGTACTGCATTAACCCTGAGCTCTAAGCACACAGTCTCATCCATTGAAAGAGTGGCGACTCTTATGAAGGGGTAGTCGCACGAATGGAACGAGGGATTCCTTGTGCTCGGATCTGCAAGCCCTCACACAGGCACTAGCCTCAGGGGTAATTGCTACTGTAGGAGACTGATGTGGCACCAGTCCTCAGATGGGTGTCCATCCTTTGGCGGTGTGCAGAGAGGTACATACACACCTCAGGATAGTGGCCAAGCTGGTTATCATCTCTGAGACATCCTGTCATGGTGTCCCGGATGAGGATAACAGCTACCCTGTATCTCTCCCAGTTACCAGGCAATCTTCAGAATTCTCGGCAACTGAGGAGTGCCCAACCACATCACTGAGTGCACCCTCTGAGTTGGAGCTAGTGTTTAGTACTGTTCCAATTGAATGTCTTTGCTTTGTTTCACTATAATGTTATGATAATAAATTATTACAAGCTATGAATATCCCAAATAGCTGATTGGTATTTACCTTATCAATGCATGGTGTGTGACATTTGGGGCATCAAGAGAGTAAAATTGTGAAGGAAACAGTCATAGAGCTTTACAGCACAGAAATAGACCCTCTGATCCATTGGGTCTGATTTTACTATTGCGTCACTTCCATTTTCAGGCACAAAAACGTGATAACCACGGGTGTGAGACCATTAATGTGACCCATGCCCGTGTGCGTGCAGATGCATGTTTTACCAAGGCACGCATTTAAATTGAATTAATGAACTGCCCACCCAACTTAATCATCAGTTCTCCCTTTACCATCATGTTCGCGTATCCAGATTCAGCGTGAGACAGACATGCTGAGCAAAGGTCCATTTCAGGCACGCCAGCTGCTGAAGAGGTGAGTTCAGAGCTTCCAACGGCTCTCTAACTCAGATTGGTGGTGGGGAGGAGGGAGAGGTGGGCCAGATCATTCTCTAGTGAGGGGGACATGGGAGAAGGGAGTCCGATCATTTTCTGTGTGTCTGGGTGGGGTGGTAGGAGGGAGGCCAGATCGTTGTCTAGGGTGGAGGGGAAACCTGATCATCCCCTTTGGGGGAGGGGCTGGGGGGTGGAGACTCGACCATTCTCTTGGGGGGAAGGGAGACCCAATCAATCTCTGAGGGAGTGCAGGATGGGCAGGGGTGAGGGTGTGTGGTCAGTGGGGTGTAATGGGGCAAAGGGTCGTGATCAGTCCGAGTAGCGGGAGGCTGAGTGGATAAGGGGACAGTCATCTTGTGGGCGTGGGGCAATATCTGTGGGGGCCATTGATCCCCAGCCACTTTATCTGCTTTTTTGCAGCCTGGAAGTGATGTGACAGCAGCGCAATTTTCAATTTTTTTTCCAACTGTGCATGTGCAGTTCAAAGCTCCGATTGTTTTAGGTATGCTAAGCCTTGCCCACAGCACAATTCAGACCCATGATTTTTTTTCAGGCTAAGTGCGTATTGGAGTGCCTGAAAGCACATTTCCGAGTTGGATCAGAATTGCACCCCGATCCAGCACCTAGAATGAAAATGGCAAAATCAGGCCCATAGTGTTTGCACTGGCCATCAAGCACCTAGCGATTATAATCATATTTCCCAGTCCATAGCCTTGAATGCTGTGGTGTTTCAAATGATCATCTAAATGCCTCATAACTGTTGTGTGGGTTCCTTCCGTCAGCACCCTTTCTGGCAGTGAGCTCCATATTTCCACCATCCATTGGGTGAAAAAGGTTTTCCTCAAACCTGTTCTCATTCTCCTCCCTACCTTAAAACTATGCTTCCTGGTTATTGATGCTTCTATTAGGGAAAAACTTTCTTCCTAGCTATCCTATCTATATGTTTCATGTTTTTGTACATGTCAATAAGGTCTCCCTGAGCTTTTTCAGCTCAAAGGAAAACACTATCCAGCCTTTCTTCATAGCTGAAATGCTTCAGGAGGCAATACCTTGGTGAATACCCCCCGCATCTTTTCTAGTGCAGTCACATCCTTCTTATAGTGTGGTGAACAGAACTGCAGACAGAACCCTAGCTATGGCCTAACAAGTGTGTTATACACTTCCATCATAACCTTCATGCCTTGGTTGATAAAGGAAAGTATCCCATATGTCTCCTTCAGCAGCGCATCTATCTATCCAGTTGCCTTCAGGAATCTTTGGACATGCATCCCAACATCTCTCTGGTCCTCCTTACTTCCTAACGTCCTACAGTTCATCGTACATTCCCTTGCCTTGTTAGTCATAGAGGTTTACAGCATGGAAACAGGCCCTTTAGCCCAATTTATCCATGCAGCCCTTTTTTTTTAAACCCTTAAACTAGTCCCAATTGCCTGCATTTGGCCACTTCCCTCTATACTGATCTTACCCATGTAAATATCTAAATGATTTTTAAAAGATAAAATTGTACCCGTCTCTACTATTACCTCTGGCGGCTTTTTCCAGAACTCACCACCCTCTGTGTGAAAGAATTGTCCCTCTGACCCTTTTATATCTCTCCCCTCTCATTTTAAAACCATGCCGTCTAGTTTTAGATTACCCTACTTTTGGAAAAAGATATCGACTAACTAACTAATCTATGCCCCTCATTATTTTATACACTTCTATAAGATCACCCCTCAGCCTCTTACAGTCCAGAGAAAAAAGTCCCAGTCTATCCAGCCTTTCCTTATAACTCAAACTATCAAGTCCTGGTAATTTCTTAGTAAATCTCTTCTGCACTCTTTCTAATTTAATAATATTCTTTCTGTAATAAGGGTGACTAAAACCGTACACACTATTCCACGTGTGGCTTTACCAACGTCTTATACAACTTAACAAGATGTCACAACTCCTGTATTCAATGTTCTGCCCAATGAAACCACAGATGCTGAACACCTTCTTCACCATTCTGTCCATCTGCAACCCCACTTTCAAAGAGCTATGAGCCTGTATCCCTAGATTTCTTTGTTCTGTAACTCTTCCCAACGCCCTACCATTAACTCAATACATCCTGATCTGGTGCAATCTACCAAAATGCATCTCCTCGCAGTTATCTAAATTAAACTCCATCTGCCATTTGTCAGCCTACTGGCCCAATTGATTGAGATGCCATTGCAATCTGAGACAACCTTTTTCATTGCCCACTATGCCACTAATCTTGGCATCATCTGCAAACTTACTAACCGTGTTTCCTATATTCTCATCCAAATCATTAATATAAATGACAAATAACAGTGGACCCAGTATCAATCATTGAGACACACCGCTGGTCACAGGCCTCCAGTTTGAAAAACAATTCTCTACAACCACCCTCGGGTTTCTGTCATCATGCCAGTTTTGTATCCATTTAGCTACCTCACCCTGGATCCCATGAGATTTAACTTTATGCAATAACATACTATGTGGGACCTGTCAAAGGCCTTGCTAAAGTCTATGTAGACAAATCAACTGTACTGCCCTCGTCTACCTTCTTGGTTACCCCGTCAAAAAATCAATCAAATTTGTTAGACATGATTTTCCACTCACAAAGCCATGCTGACTGTCCCCAATCAATCCTTGCATCTAAAAATGCTTGTAGATTTTGTCACTGAAAATGTCCTCCCAAAATGCATCACCTCATAGGGTTAAATTCCATTTGCCACTGCCCATCTGACCAGTGCTGTAATCTAAAGCTCTCTTCCTCACCATTTGCTACACTGTCAATTTTCATGTCATCCATGAATTTGTTGATCATTATTCCAACATTCAATTCTAGATCATTAATGTTCAGCTGACAATGACGATGAGCAACACTCGCTGTAGCAGATATTTCAGGGTAATTCCAGAATGGTCCAAGCATCATTTCAGCAGGCCTAATGTCCTCTCCACCACCATATGTGTGTACACATAGCAGGAGACTACACTTGTCTGCAGTCTACCCGTCCATGAAGAGTGCCAGAGAGACACAAATCTCAGATGTCACAAGACTGCAATGCTCTGAAACCTGCAAAGAATGAAGTGAAAATACTCACATTGCTCGAAACCAAACCCTCTCTGAACTCCCAAAAACTCAGTCTAACTGTGCCCCACTCTCCTCTTATCTCACCTTTGGATGAGAAAGCTTCAAAAATGAATTGACCACCTATCCATGTTGTCCATGTACTGATCTAAAAATCACACGGGCAATGTGACATTGTGGTTAATTGGATTAATCCTCTCATGTATTTCCATAATTGATAGGCATGCTACCAATCCGCACTTGTGCCTACCAACCGAAATAACGCGCAATGATGTCAGGATGCACACCTGACATCTTCGCATGCGTTTCAGCTGCTTCCGGTTCAGGCCTGCACCCACCTGGAACCTGTAAGATTCTGCCAGTGGAGAAGTGAACATTAGAAAGCCTTCAGTTGCTGAAATTCAAAGGAGATGAATAACGCACTGATAAACCAAAATGTTCCAATCATTGATCATCATCTCTGGCTCTCAGAAACAAATGAGGGAAATTAAGTCATTTTTTATGGTACATTGACCAACTAGTTGAGATGCCATATGAATGGTATCATATGAAGGTCATCAAGTTCTAAGCATTCTATAAAGTGTTACATTGTTTTCCAAAGTCTTAAAAAAAGATCCGGGCATTATTTCCCATATGGATTGAGGTTTGAGAGATAAGACAGCACATGAAACTAAACCTTAATCTGTTTTCAGCTATAAGCACCTTTCATGGAACGAGTCACTGAGCTGTGAATCTTATTATGAAAATCTTTTTTTCCCCATTTGTTTCAAAAGAATGAAACCACAGACTATTCTCAATCATTTGCTAAATCTGCCCGATCTACTGAGAGGTGCATGACATTGATCTGATTTATCACTTCTCTTTTTATTCCTGTGGTAAATCAAGATTCCTATGTTTTTTGCTTTACTTGTAATTCTGAGCTGAGATTAGGACCATTGTGTGAGGAATCATATACTCAAATCCATCTCTTAAAACTTTATGAAGCAGCTCTATCAATCCATCCAATTTGAGTTTTGGGCAAAAGAAACAAAATCTTTGCTGAAGCTTTTGTAAATGACTGTTTATCTCATTTATTTTTTAATACAGAGATTTTTGCCTGGGACAGCATTTTCACACTAACTGGCAGAAACTTTGATATATTTTCTAACATTTCTAGCCAGTATAGATTACTGTTAAAACAGAAACTAATCAATGGAAGTTCACAAATGGTATTCCAAGAGAGTAATTTAGGTTTATCAGACCAATAATTACTGTGTGAGGATTGAGATGGGAGTAGATTCAGATTAGACTCTGTGGAACAGTATATTAAAACATTCATCTGGATTGCTTTAACAAATGATGGATTGAGAATGATTTTTATGAACAAGTAAGTATATAATGGGCATTTTGAGAAAGAACTATAAATGCTGGTTGCTGAATTTGCACATCTGGTATCTCACAAAAGCAGTACAGAACATTGGGTGGTATGGTAACACGACGGTTAGTATTACGGCCTCACAATGCCAGGGATCGAAGTTCGATTTCAGCCGAGGGTAACTATTTGTGAAATTTGCATGTTCTCCCTTTGTCTGTGTGGGCTTCCTCTGATTGCACCAGTTTCCTCCCACAGACCAATGATGTGCAGTTTAGTTGGATTTGCCATGCTAAATTGCCCCTTAGTGTCCCGTGATGTGTAAATTAGGAGGATTAGTGGGATAAATGCATGGGGTTGCGGGGATAGGGTGAGGGACCTGATAAGATTCTTTCCCTGTTGGAGTGAGGTACAGGCTTGATGGACCAAATGGCCTCCTCCTGTTGGGATTCAATGATGATAGAATATGATATAGTTTTGAGAAGTCAAACACTATAACTTATTTTATGAATTTTACCATGTCCAAAATAATGGCTTTGATTTATAACTTCTATGAAAATATAATGACTGCTTAAAAGTTTCAAATTTGTACCTTTAGGAGGGAAAATGGGATTCATATAAATAACATACATTTTCCTCTTCAGTACTGGATATAAGAGACTGGCCACCTGAAAGGCCTTAACAAAATATGGGGGAAAACCTATACATGACTTTTGTTTGTCTGAGCATTCTGCATACAAATGCTGTCATTTGAGCTTCTGCATCATTTCATTCTTATGTCTTGGGTCTATAAATGAAAATCTATCCCAATAACTCCAGTTGGAAGAAATAACATTGGTCAACATGAAGGGTTGATAGTTTCCTTCTTGCTATGCTTTCTATGATTCAATGATTGTAGGGATTTTAGAATCTCTACAGTACAGAAGGGAGACCATTTGGCCCATCAATTCTGTACCAACCACAATCCCACCCAGGCCCTATTCGCGTAACCCTGCACATTTACCCCACTAATCCCCCTAGCACTAGGGCATTCAACATGGCCAATCTACCTAGCCTGTATTTCTTTGGACTGTGGGAGGAAACTGGTGCAACCAGAGGAAATCTACGCAGACACAGGGAGAACTTGCCAACTCCATGCAGACAGTTACCGAAGGCTGGAATCAAACCTGGATCCCTGGCATTGTGAAACGGTAATGCTAACTACTGTGGCACCGTGCTGCCCTTTTCTGGTAATACTTGACCCAAACCAGAAAATTCCATCCAAGATCAACAGATCTTTGCATTGTTTGCCCTCTGCCCGCTATGATTCTCATGGAGGGTGAAATAGAAAAGTTCAATGATTGTAAGACACTGTACCATGAAAACAAAAGTGTGTCTCAGTGACTGCCTTGCTTTGTTTCAATTTGTAACTTTGCTAATATGCAGAACGTAATAAAATGGATTGTCATATAAGCCTTGGGATTCAAATCTTTGCAGGGTTATTCTTAGATAAATGACTGTTTCTTTTTCTAAATCTCACATCAAGTTATGAAATCATATTGTTACTCTGCTTGCAGCCATCAGAACTAAAACTCACCAAAAATTCTAATATTTCCAGTATGTTCTCAGAATGCAAAAATATTTATCTTTTTATCTTTCCTTGATCTTCACAACAAAGTGGTTTTGCCCGTAGAAATGTGAATTCAGGTATTAACAATATTAGCATATTTTCATGATTTATTCTGTGTGACTGTATTATGGAGCTCAAGAACAAAAACCTTTTGAAGAGTTCCCTGATGCCTAAACTCTCTGAATCTAAACTAACCAATGGATGTATGGTCTGTTATGATGATTAAGATTTAGCAATATGCCTTTATGAATTTCCGATAAAGCTCACTCTGCAAAGTAATATAAACTCAAGAGTATAGTGCTGGGAAGCACGTGATGAGATGTTATGACTTTTTGATAAAAGAACTTTAAGAATATTTTTCAGAGGCTGGTGGTGATATGTATCTCTAAATCTCTCATCAAAATTATTCCATTCCGAGAATTGAAATTTTAGCTTAAGAACCAAAAGGCTTGGGCATTTGAAGTCTGTATTTCGCATGGAGAAAATAAATGAACAAATCCTTTTAACACACTTAATGCTTTGCGAGTATTGTTGACTAATCCAACAAGGCAAAAATTGTACACTTTTTTTTCCAACCACATATAGATTGAAGAAACAGTCTGGTTTCTAAATTGGTCTTTTCATGTGCAAGGTGCTGGTTATATTTGACATTTCATATTATATTGTAGACCAGCTCATGGGGTTAGTTGGAATTTAAAACAGCCACTGGATAACAAACAATCACAGTAACAATGCCTCAGAAGTCTAATGACAAAATAAAATACGTCCTGAATAAAACACCCAAATTTAATTGTAACTGTTGTGCTTCAGTAAAATGTAATTGATTTCTTTAGGACTCTATTATAGAAAGTCTATGTCCGCTTCAATCAATCCTTCCAGGAAGCTGGCAACAAATTGAACAGTACAGTCCATACAAAATTGAATTCAATAAGTGCACTGAAATAACAAGAACCTCTGATGATCATTAGATTTTTAACCATTTGTAAAATGTTATCAATTTCCTTATTATTAGAATATTATCTCTTTGCGGCACAGCAGTATACAGTTGGGAAGAGGCTGCTCTAGAAGTATTCGACATTGAGTCTGGAACCCATGAAATCTCCTGGCATCAGGACAAACATAGAAAAATAAACCTCCTGCTGATTCCCATGATTGTGCCGTCGAAGGAACCTTGGTGAGTTGCTGCAATGCATCTTGTAGGCAATACACACTGCTGCCACTGAGTGTCAGTAGTGAAAGGAGTGAGTGTTGAAGGTGGTGGATGGGGTGCCTCCTGCTGAGTGTGGCATAAAGGAACCCTAGCATTAACCGACGTAAATGGGAATTAGGAAAGTTCTCCATTTGTTAGTGTCACACTTAGAACAAAGAACAAAGAAAATTACAGCACAGCAACAGACCCTTCAGCCCTCCAAACCTGTACCGACCACACTGCCCGACTTAATTAAAACCCCCTATACTTCCAGGACCATATCCCTTTTTTCCCATCTCATTTCTATAGTTGTCAAGACGCCCCTTAAAAGTCACTACTGTATCTGCTTCCACTACACTCCCCGGCAACAAGTTCCAGGCACCTACCACTCTCTGTGTAAAAAATCTGTTTCATACATCTCTTTTAAAACTTGCCCCTTGCATCTTAAACCTATGCCCCCTAGTAATTGACTCTTCCATCCTGGGAAAAAGCTTCTGACTATCCACTCTGTCCATGCGTCTCATAATCATATAGACTTCTATCAGGTCTCCCCTCAACCTCCGTCGTTCCAGTGAGAACAAACCAAATTTCTCCAACCTCTCTTCATAGCTAATGCCCTCCATACCAGGCAATATCCTGGTAAATCTTTTCTGTACTCTCTTCAAAGCCTCCACATCATTCTGGTAGCGTGGCAACTAGAATTGAATACTATATTCCAAGTGCGGCCTCACTAAGGTTTATAAAGCGTCAACATGACTTGCCAATTTTTAAACTTAATATCCTGGCCGATGAAGGCAAGCATGTTGTATGCCTTCTTACTATCTTCTCCACCTACATTGCCACTTTCAGTGACCTGTATACCTGTACAACCAGATCCCTCTGCTTATCAATATTCCTGAGGATTCTTCCATTTACTGTATATTTCCTATCTGTATTAGACTTTCCAAAATGCATTACCTCACATTTGTCTGGATTAAACTCCATCTGCCATCTCTCCATCCAAGTCTCCAACTGATCTATATCCTGCTGTATCCTCTGATGGTCCTCATCATTGTCTGCAAATCAACCAACCTTTGTGTCGTCCGCAAACTTACTATTCAATCCAGTTATATTTTCCTCCAAATCATTTATATATATTACAAACAGCAAAGATCCCAGCACTGATTCCTGAGGAAAATCACTTGTCACAACCCTTCATTCAGAAACGCATCCTTCCACTGCTATCCTCTGGCTTATTTGACCAAGCCAGTTTTGTATCCACTTCCCAGCTCCAATCTGATTCCAAGCAACTTCACCTTCTGCATCAGTCTGCCATGAGGGACCTTGTCAAAGGCCTTACTGAAGTCCACATAGACAACATTCACTGCCCTACTCTCATCAATCATCTTCATCATTTCCTCAAAAAACTCGATCAAGTTCATGAGACATGACCTCCCCTTCACAAAACCATGTTGCCTCTCACTAATACATCCACTTATTTCCAAGTGGGAATAAATCCTGTCTGGAAGAATCCTCTCCAATAATTTCTCTACCACTGATGTAAGGCTCACCGGCTTGTAATTACCTGGATTATTCTTGCTACCCTTCTTAAACAAAGGAACAACATTTGCTATTCTCCAGTTAGAACATAGAACATAGAACATTACAGCACAGAACAGGCCCTTCGGCCTTCGATGTTGCGCTGACCAATATAAAAAGCAATGACCCTCCAAACTAAACCATTCCCTTCTCTTCCATATACTTATCAACTAACCTCTTAAACGCCACCAAACTTGGCGCATCTACAACAGCTGCAGGCAGGGCATTCCACTCCCTAATCACTCTTTGAGTAAAGAACCTACCTCTGATATCCGTCCTATAACTCATACCCCTTAATTTAAAGCTGTGTCCCCTCGTGCTAGCTTTCTCCATCCTAGGAAAAAGGCTATCACTGTCCACCCTATCTAAACCTCTAATCATCTTATATGTTTCGATAAGGTCCCCCCTTAGCCGCCTCCTTTCTAATTCCCCTGTAGCCAGTGAGGATACAAAGATTTCTCTCAAGGCCCTAGCAATTTAGTCTCTTGCCTCTTTCAGTATTCTGAAGTATATCCAATCAAGCCCTGGAAACTCATCCACCTTGATATTTCTCAAGAACCCCAAAACCTCCTCCTTTTTGATCTCTGCATGATTCAAACTATCTATGCATCCTTTCCCAGACTCATCATCCACAAGTCTTTCTCTTTGGTGAATATTGACACAAAGTACTCATTTGATACCTCACTCATTTCCTCTGGCTCAAAACATAGATTCCCTCCCTTATTCTTGAGTGGGCAACCCTTTCCCTGGCTATCATTTTGCTCTTTATAGATGTGTAAAAAGCCTTGGGATTTTCCTGAATCCTGCTGGCCAATGCTTTTTCATGACTCCTTTTAGCTCTTCTTACTCCTGGCTTAAATTTCAATTATACTTTCTTTATATTCCAGACTTGCTTTGTGTGCAATGCAGGAAGATTCTTTAGCTGTCGGAGGTCAATCCTCTCAGTCCCATTACTGCTGGAGTTTCATGGGGTTGTGTCCTGGGCCTATCTATATTCAGCTACTTCATTAATGACTTTCCTAAGATCAAAGGTCAGAAGTAGGAATGTTTGCTGATGACTGCATGATGTTCAACACCATTCATGGCACTCAAATACTGAGGCAGTCTATATCCAAATGCAGCAAGACCTGGACAATATCCGGAGTTGGGCTGATAATTGGCAAGTAACATTTATGCTACACAAGTAGGCAATGCCCATCTCCAATGAGAGAGAATATAATCATTTCTCCTCAACATTGTTGAAACTTCACTATCAACATTCTGGAGGTTACCTATAAGAGCAGTTTAGAGGCTGGAAATTCTGCAAAGAATAACTCATTTCCCCATTCCTGAAAGCCTGTCCATCATCTTGAAGGCAGAATGGATGTGGTGGAATACTCTCCAGTTGCATGAATGAATGCAGTTCCAAATAAACATCAGAAACTCAAAATCATCCAGTGCAAAATAGCCCACTTGATTGGTATCCCATCCACCACCTTCAACATTCACTTATGACGCACAATGAACCGTCTACAAGATGCATGGCAGCAACCCGCCAAGGTTCCTTCAACAGTACCTTCCAAATCCATGGTCTGTATCACCAAATAGGACAAGAGCATCAGTTGCATTGGAACCCCAGCACTGGCAAGTTACCCTCCAAGATACATGCTCTCCTGATTTGGAAATATATCACCATGCTTTCACTGTTGCTGGATCAAAATCCTGGAACTTATTTCTTAACAGCACTATGTGAATACTGACACCTCAGGGACAGCAGCAATCAAGATGACAGCTCACTATTACCAAATGCATTTAAGGGTGCACTATCCATTCCAGCAATGCCCATACCCTATGAATGAACATACTTTTTTAAAAGCAGTGCTGGGAACCCTGAGGAGAGATAAAAGTCACACTTTGGTGAGTCAGGCAGGTCTCATCAGAGAAGTGGTCAGTGTGCGGGAAGGCAGTGGGGATTGGGAGTGTGGTTCTCATACGGGCAGCAAGACTCCAGGGACCTCCATGAGGTGCAGGCCCCTCCTAAGCAATGAAGTAAATGGGAATTGGGAAAGTTCTCCACTTATTAGTGTCACACTTAGAACGAGGAAAATTCTTGTATCTGTTGGAGGTCAATTCTCTCAGTCCCAAGACATCACTACTGGAGTTTCTTAGGATTGTGTCATAGGCCTAACTTTTTAGACTGCTTCATCAATGACTTTGCAAACATCATAAGGTCAGACGTGGGGATGTTTGCTGATGATTGCATTATATTCAATACCATTCATGATGACTCAAACACTGAGGCAGTGTATATCTAAATGCAGCAAGACCTGGGCAATATCCAAAGTTGGGCTGATAATTGGCAAGTAACTGGTATAATGCCAGCAGCAGTGGGATGAGGCCCATAATTGACTCATAATTGTCCACTGAAAGACTTGAATTGGCGTAGGGCCAAGAAGGCCACCATTGACCTTCCTCATCCCTACTTTAATCAGGACAGTCAGGATGGCAATGAGGTATCCACTCTTGGCCATCCAGCCTGATTACATACCCCCACTATCTTCCAGATACCTTCCAGGGTAGGCAATAAATTTTTGCCCAATATGTCTAGACTTTTGCAACCATATACTCAATGTCTAAGTTGGGGGTCAGAAAGGCTGATGTCAATTTTTTTATTATTTATTCATGGGATATGGGTGTCACTGGCTGGGCCAGCATTTATTGCTCATCTCTGAGGACATTGAAGAATCAACCACATTTCTGTGGGTCTGGAATCACATGTAGGCCAAATCACGTGAGAACAACAGATTTCCTTCCCTAGAGGACATCAAAGAATAAAGTTTATTTATAAGTCACGAGTAGGCTTACATTAATACTGCAATGAAGGCACTGTGAAAATTCCCTAGTCACCACACTCCGGCACCTGTTCAGGTACACTGACGGACAATTTAGCACGGCCAATGCACCTAACCTGCATGTCTTTCGGACTGTGGGAGGAAACTGGAGCACCCGGAGGAAACCTACGCAGACACGGAGAATCGGAAATCGAATGCAGGTCCCTGGCTTTGTGAGGCAGCAGTGCTGACCACTGTGCCACCATACAGCGTGAATAAATCAGATGGGTTTTTCCAGTAACTGACAATAGTTTCATGGTAATCAGTAGATTCTTAACTCCAGATTTTTCACATTGAAGCCACCTGGAAGCATCTCATACAGGAGTCGACAGAAAGCATTTAAGGTAAACCTCATGGGCTCACATTGCTGTGACAATTAGTATCATGGAATCTCTATAAACCAACAGAATGAATAGTTTGCAGAAACATTTTGCTGAATGTTAATTGACATTGATATCAATGTTGGCCTTCAGGAACATGCCATTTATTTCATTGAAAGAGATGTTGAACGTGACTTAATGCAGGGAAATAGGACACTTTTAACTGATGCATTCTTTAATGAACTGTTGTTGACCTGAAATGTTGCTTCAATTTCTCTCTCCACAGATGCTTCCTGGCCTGCTGAGTATTTTCTATTTTTATTTCCAATTTGCAGCATCTACAGCGTTCTGCTTTTGTTTAAGTTTTCCTTGTGAGTGGGTGAGGATCAGGTGAAGTTTGGTGACATTGTGATACTGATTTAAATAGCCCCATTTTCCCATTTTCTATTTTCCTGCAGATTGCTGCATAGATTTTAGAGAGTTCTTTTTTGGCCAAGTACATCAGATTGTATAACAAAATAATTGATATCTGTGCTGGCACAGCAGTTATAATTGTAGTTATTGTATACTTAGAGGTGATTATAATCACCTATTCAATAGTCTGTCAATCTACATAAGTTAACATTTTAAGCAGGTTGTTCTGGGTCGAAAATCAGTTTTTGACTTGATTACTTGCAAAACAAACAAAATCGAACAACTAGAGACATATGCCAGAACTCCACCACCTCGCCTGCCATGGCATTGAAGCTGGCGAGGATCCAATAACGGAAATCTCTGTTGATCTCGGGCAGAAATTTCTGATCTCGCCCAAGCGAGGCCATAAAATCCCACCCATAAGGTGCAAATTTAATCATACACATCACTCCCGACAACAGCAGAAGTAGAAGCTCTCTTGCTTTTTGCTAGTTCCCATCTCATTCCAATTAAAATTTGACATGTCAGTGAAATGCATGGGAGAATGTTTGATCATGAAGCAGAGCATGCTTTTCAGTGATGAAACCAGCTGTCTGCTGGCAATGCAGCTGGGTCAGATGAACTGAAGAGCCTCCTCAGGAAAGCTGTTTATCATGGCCACAACTGCCCTGCCCAACTCCATTACTAATAGATTTATTGTGAGCACAAAGATGGCATGGATCTTCACATTACATTAGCATCACGTTATTCATGTATGCATCATTGTATTTTGTTGATACTAGCTTAGTCAGAGAGTTAAATGTATTGTGCTGTGAAGTTGCATGTGTAAGATTAAAAATGTGATGTTTGACAAATGTAAATAATGAAAAGAAATGCGAAAACAGAAAGGAAAAATCATATAACATTGTCTCTTTAGAAAGAAGGTGTCTTATGCATGGATTTCAATTTTCAGAAAGCAGACTGCAGAAGTGATTTTTGAAACATTCTATCAAAGCCTAGCAGTCAGTGTTCCACCCTAACCAAACAGGCTTTTGGATTGGACCAATGAATTTAAAGTAAGCATGCAGAGATACAGAACCAATGGAATTCAAATGTGAGAGTTGTTGACAGCATTAGATCAGTCAGGTGGCAAGAACATTGTGAGGTAATTCCAGGTATATAAACCCAGACAAGAGAGGGTAACCCGTTTGTCACCTTTTGCGTCAGAAAGAGGGTAGGTGAGGCATGTAAATCCTGCAGTTTCATGTATATGTTCATGAAAACACCCTTCAAATAGAGAGATTCCCATGCAGAAATTGTTCCAGACATGAACATCATTGGAGAAAGGTCATACTTACAAAGAGTGGCTAAAATCTGTAATGATTTATTCTATTATTCCTGAATGAGTTTTGTAGTATTTGAACAGCATTCTATTGGGATTTTATTCAGTTTGTTAATTGTTTTAATAAAGTTGTCATCAGTTTAAAAACTAAAGTTCTGTTACTTGTTCACAATAGAGAATATCAGACCTTGCTTTAATTTACCAAAACCTATAACTTCCTTCTACCTCACACACACTCATACAAGATTATGAGACAAGGTATGTCCCTTTGAATGTTCCAAAATTGAGCAGAGGGAAAAATCATCTCTGCATTGTAACAACTGGCATTCCTCCAGGTTGGCATATCTTGATGGTTACAGGGGACTTACAGACATTTCTTTATTGTAGAGAACAATGCTATGTTTTTGCATTCACTCTTTAAGGAATGTTCTAGTTCGTGTTCATGTTCACGGTACTCACCACTCTGTGGGACATGGTTGAACTTTCAGGCTTATCTGGCCCTCCATTCTATACATTGTAAAGGAGATTGTCTGAGAGCATTCTCAGTGGGGATAATTGAAATAGTGTAAGTGAACTCAAAGCCCAGTAAGAACTCTACATCCTGAGATGGACTCACATTTGGACAGCACTAACACCATCTTTTGGGTCCCTTGTTTTCACATCTTAACTCCAGGTCCACCAAACCAAGGACGCCAGGCCCTCTGCACTTCACTTTTCCACGCCACCAATCTCGCTTCACCACTATTTTAGTCTTAATGTTCCCAGGCCTCTATGTAAGTTGTCAACCTCCTTGGACTGCAGATTTCAACAAGGAAAATCACTCAGCTTAGCCAACTGCACAAAGCTAACTGTTTTACCTCACATTAAACATATGTGAACTGGGTGCATGAGATTCACATGTGCTGTTGAATTTGTCACAAAGCTAGGATATAATTACAGTTTTAATAATACAAGTATTTATGGCAAGCAAGTGTATTACCAACACAAACCTGTCACTGGGCAGCATAAGGCCTGACCTGCCACAAACACACCACTGAGCTCATTTTTACATCTGAACCCTTCATCATGAAAGTCACATTTCAACTCCAGTCAAAATTTAGCCAGTGCACAAGAATCATGAAAAATCAAGTATACCAAACATCTTCGTGTAAAACCATAGTTGCTCCTGATAATGGCCCAAACAGTCAAAAAAAACAATTTCAGGAGGTCAGATTATTGAAACCTGATTAAACAGGGACTGTGTGGTATTCCTCTAATTGGATAATGTGATGTTGAGTGTACATTTGTGATTGGTTTGATAAGGCTCATTAGCTTTTGAATTGTAACAATGATACAGGAGATGTGTCCCAGCAGACAATCAGGATAGATGTCTTCAGGGAAATTCAAGAGCTTAGCTGTGAAAGACAGAGGGCACAAACACTTAGGGCAGAACATTCCCATCCTGCCTGCCATGGGATTTGTAGCAAGCGGGACATGGAAGATACAAAGGTCCGATAACCTCGGGTGTGGTTTTCTAATGTTGGAGCGAGCATGGAAAATCTTGTCCTTAGAGTTGCAATTTTTATCCGGGGTGAAACAGAGTAATAGAAAACCACCATAAAAATTACTGCTAAAATAATGTGATATATTATGTCTTACATGAACCAAATAAAATTCAAAAAATTGTCACCAATGTGGGGCAAGATCAAATCATTGGAAATTTGAATTCAAAAGGATTAGACAAAGAGGACATATTTACAATACTCCCACATATAGGACAGAATTTTACAACCTCATTGTGCAATTTTTGTGACGGGATTAAATAGTGTGTGATACACTAAAGGGAATGACACCCGTTTCCATGTTTATTTCCATTTTACCCAGAAAAAAAATCAGTGGATCACAATCCTGCCCAAAAGAGGCAAAAAGTTAATTTGCATATTTTTGCATTCATCCCAATGTAAGGAAACTTCACTCCCAATCGTCCCAGCTCAGCTGCCTGAACGTTTTGTTGCAGTTGGGAAACACCTCATGTCTAGAAGTCGCATTCACGCATTTGATCAAAGAGGGTGAGTGAAGAGGAAAGTTTCTACTTTCAAACTACTCCCTGTTGCTCGGGGAGGTTGGTTCACAACAGCCATGTTGTGTTTTAGGCCAGGGGGGTGCTGTGAGTGTGCGCATGGAGTGGGGTGGGAGCCAGTTGCTGCTCACAGGATCCAATCTCGGACTTTCAGCATAGATCTGTTCTGAGTGCTGACCTCAGCTCTTAGCACTGACTCTGGATCCTAGTGCTGGCAGCAGCAAACACTGTTGCTGAGGAGGGCTGGAAACTCCCTAAGTGGCAGTACTGCAGTTTCAAGACTTATCAAGCAGCAGTGTCTATGCCCACTAGTACATGGGTTCTGAGTGTGTGTTTGTGGGCGGGAGAGTGGAATGGAGCGGGACTATGTTGCCACTCTGGGATCCATGGGGTGGGGTGTATGGGAAGTGTGTGTTACTGGGGGTCTGTGGGAGGTATGGGGAGCATGTGTGCTGGGGTCCTATGAAGAGTATGGGAAGTGTGTGCTGTTGGGCAGAGTTCTTTAACCTCTCCATCTGTCTCCACTCTTCCCCATATTCAACCCTCCCCCTTTTAGATTGACAAGATGGATTTTGCAATGCAACCGATCGGTCTTGCTGTTTTTTTGGTTGCTGCTGGAGCTGAGGAGAAGGAGAAGGAGGATGAATTGCAGGCACAGAGACCCAGGCCTTTTCACTTGCAGAAGTAGAGAGAGATAGCTGCCAGAGGCAGGTTGTAGCTGCCATTCACATCGGGGAGAGAGGGGCATCATGTCGGGCAGGAGAAGAAGGGACCAGAGATCCTGGCAGGTTTGCATGCAAGTGTCCTCTGAGCAACTATAGGACATTGTGTGTCACTGATGCCTCTAGCTCCGAAAGGTGACATCTGTGCAATTTATTACAGGACCTAGCACATCGTGGCAAGAGGGGGGGGGGTATCTCTCCCATTGGCTGTGAAAATGACTCTTTATGCCACTGGGTCCAAGTGTGTCAAGGAGGTCACGGATGGCCTGCATGTCCGGGCTGCCGCTGTATTAGTAAGCAATTTTCTCAGTAGCAATGAGTCCTCCCCCACTGACATCAATGTGTAGGTTCCATCTGACGATCATCGAGGTAAGTACATTCCTGTTAGAGGATAGTTAGAGACAAGTTAGTCACAGGTGTAGGCTGAAATAATATTTATTGTTGCCAATAACAGCGCTTTCAAAATAAGTGATAATATAAAAACATGAGTGTGAAATTTTGAAGTGCCTCAATATTCTATCTACCCAGTGTGCCTTTCACCCATGCCATCTTAATGCCACTAGAACTTCTGAAGCTTACATGGCCACTACATCTCGGTGTCACCTCAAGACGTAATTGGACGTGGAGGTGGTCAGCTGCCTATCGTGCCCCGTGGTCTTTGAGCCCTTGGCAATCATCCTCTGGAGTTCCTGGACTCTGAGGGCTCTGCCAGGCTTCCAGCTGTAAGGGACATATCCATGACACCCTCTTCATCCTGCTGCACCTGAGATGTCCCAGAGTCAGGAAAGGGGCGGGTTACAGTTGTAGTCTCCTAGGTGGAAAGACCGGGCAAGGGCACAAGCCCTTCCTGCTCCCTTGGAGTTCCTGTTGGCTCCTGGGTCACTCCATGGGATGATGGCTAAATTGGAGTTACCTCTGGGACTCTACTGAGGGCAGCCTGCTTTGACTGGGCCAATGCTTGGAACCTGCCACTCATGTTGAGGATTTCCTGCCGTAGACACTCTACCGCAGATGCCACCTTTGCAGTGTTGTCATGGAAACTGCATAAGACAGGCAATAGCTGGTCTGCCTGAAAGCTCTGTGGCTCCTCCCATCAGCCTCGCAGTTAGTCCAGTGTTGCTGTCAGCCCTCCAGCATTCTGTGGCTGTGTTGTGACTTTGTGGAGCAAGGAGAAGTTAGCCTGTTAGAGAACCAGAAACTACATTGCTCTTGTTCTTACAATGCAACACATAGCTGCCTGAGGTATGATGCACAATTAAAGTGATTGTAAGACACATCAAAATAGCATTAGACCATTGATATGAAAATACCTTTTTTGTTAAGTTTAGTGGAATTATTTCCTGTTAATTAATGTTTTATCTGTGTTGGTTTTAGAATATTTGGTGTAGTAAAAGTCTTAAACCAGGGAATTTTGATTGTTTCCATTGGTTGGTTAGGAAATTCATTAAAAAAAATGGTTTCCATGGGAATTGTAACAGATTTGGATCCCTGGCAAGATCAAAAACTAATGACTATAAAATGGCTACATTGGAATTTAGAGTTGAAACAATCTGGAATCTGAAGGGTGATTGTAGACAATTATTTTTCAAACTGGAGTCCCCTGGAATCAGTACTGGGCCCACTGTTATTTGTCATTTATATTAATGATTTGGATGAGAATATAGAAGGCATGATTAGTAAGTTTGCAGACAACATTAAGGTTGGTGGCATAGTGGACAGTGAAGAAAGTTATCTCCAATTGCAGTGGGATCTTGATCATTTGGGCCAGTGGGCTGACAAATGGCAGATGGAGATTAGACAAATGTGAGGTAATGTATTTTGGTAAATTAAACCAGGGCAGGACTTACTCAATTAATGGTACGGCGCTGGGGAGAGTTACAGAAGAAAGAAATCTAGGGGTATATGTTCATAACTCCTTGAAAATGGAGTCATAGGTGAACAGAGTGGTGAAGAAGGCATTCAGCATGCTTGGTTTCACTGGTCAGAACATTGAATACAAGAGTTGGGACATCTTGTTGAAGTTGTACAAGATATTGGTAAGGCTACACTTGGAATACTGTGTGCAATTCCGGTCACCCTGTTATAAAAGGATATTATTAAATTAGAAAGAGTGCAGGAGAAATTTACTAGGATGCTAACAGGACTTGATGGATTAAGTCATAAGGAGAGGCTGGATAAAATGGGACTTTTTCTCTGGACCATAGGAGGCCTAAGAATGACCTTATAGAGGTCTATAAAATAATGTGGAGCACAGATCAGCTAGATAGTCAATATCATTTCCCAAAGATAGGGGAGTCTAAAGCTAGAGGGCATAGGTTTAAGATGACAGGAGAGAGATATAAAAGTGCTCAAAGGAGCAATTTTTTCATACAAAGGCTGCCAAACGTAATAGTAGGGGCAGGTACAATTTTGAATTTAAAAAGCATTTACATAGTTACATGGGTACGATGGGTATAGAGAGATGTGGCCAAATGCGGGCAATTGGGATTAATTTAGGGCAGCAAGGACAAGTTGGGCTGTAAACCTCTCCAACTCTCAGTCTCTATAGTTTTCACATTTACATTCGCTGTATTCAATGAGAAGTCACAATAGTTACCTATTGCTTAATGTTTCTGGAAAGAGAGGAATTGTTTGTTAGGTAACAGTTAACAAAGGTTATTTGAAGGTTGTGGCAGAGAAATTAGAGCTCAACTTAAAAGTAGGAACTAAAAAGGCAGAAACTGATTGAAATATCAGCTCTGTATACTTGAAACTTAAGGAGGTAAAGAAGGTTTCTGATATCACTCATGTTGAGTTTGTTCAAACTTAATTACAAATGAAATAAGCTGAATTGGAGTCAGAAGTTAAAAATAAAACTTGGGCCTGAATTTTACTCTCGGGGCATGCCCGAAATCCATTCAGGCAGGAGCAGATGTGAAACCCCATGCTGTCCAAGATTGTGTTGTTAACATGATAGTACATTGGTTATCCAATTAATACTGACCCAGCAGGTAACACATCTGCCAGGTGGGGCTCCGTGTGGACAGGGATGGGAACATGTTGGGCATGGGGTCCTATAGTGATAGCCTTGGACAGCGATAGCCTTTTTCCTAGGATGGAGAAAGCTAGCACGAGGGGATACAGCTTTAAATTAAGGGGTGATAGTTATAGGACGGATATCAGAGGTAGGTTCTTTACCCAAAGGGTGGTTCGGGAGTGGAATGCCCTGCCTGCAGCAGTTGTAGATGCGCCAAGTTTGGTGGCGTTTAAGAGGTTAGTTGATAAGTATATGGAAGAGAAGGGAATGGTTTAGTTTGGAGGTCATTGCTTTTTATATTGGTCGGCGCAACATCGAAGGCCGAAGGGCCTGTTCTGTGCTGTAATGTTCTATGTTCTATAGGGAGAGGAGACAACTTTCTTAAGGTAGCCAGTAGTTTTGGGAGAAGCTAAGGAGGCTGAAGATCAATAACTTTTCTGCTCTCCAGAAGTGGAATAAGCACCCGGAAGCCATGGAGGTGGCAGGGCAAGTCAGGTGGGCTAGGTGCTCTCCCGAGTACGTGTAAGTGCTGGAGGTCAGTGCCAAGTGCAACATCCTGATGCCCCTAGATGACTAAAGAGGCCTGGACTGAGATAGCTGCCCAGGTAAGTGGACTCAACCCAAAGAGAGACCAAAAGAGAAAATGCTGGAAAATCTCAGCAGGTTTGGCAGCACCTGTAAGGGGAGAAATGGACTGACGCTTCAAGTCCAGATAACCCTTTGTCAGAGCTGTTATTGTCATCAATTGACTCAACATTCTGTGCTGCACATCGCTATAGTGCTACTAAAGATTCAGTGATCTTCTATCATTCGCAAAGGTAAGTGCAAAGTTGGCAAGGATCTGTGCAGAGAGGTAGTCAGGTACCCGTTAGTGCTGTGTCCTCTGGGATCTGAATATGTATGCCACTAGCAGTGAAGCCAGCCCTGCCAAAACTGGACTGTCAGTACCATAGGCCACAGTGCTGTGGTAGAGGCAGTGGAATGGCCCAACTAAATGGTGAGTGCCCTGCCCAGCCAAGTAAAAATACCAGCCTTGAATTCCAAAGTGAAACCGGCAAGTGAAAAATAACAGAGAAAAGGAATACAGAAAAAGACAGAGGGCTTTATTTTTGTGACATCAGGGAAACATGGATCTTTAAGAAAAGCAGATAGGACCCGATTTTGAGAATTCTTCCACTTTCAATTTTCATTAGAGTGGAGGAAAGGTGAAGGCAGTGGGCCCGCACCCTACATTCCTGACCTGCTTCTGTTGCAGGGCAAGGCATTTCTAGACACCTGCAATTTTTGTGGCGTTATGTCAGTTTTTCAAAGACCCATGTTTCACTGCCAGTCAGAGTAATGGGCACCATACTATGAATGAAGGAATATGGTTTTGTGAGGTAATAGAGTCCAGAGTTGTTCTTTTAAACAGCTTGCCTCACCACTCAGCAGCCCCTGTGCTGCCTCCAAGCTATTTCCAGAGACATTGGGCCCAACTACACCCAGCATGCATCTGCAGCCTTTCCCTTCCTTCACTATTCCCTCGTACCTCTCACCCCAAAACAAACTTTATGGGCATTTCTTCTTGAGGTGTGCCGATCTGACAAATTTCCCGCTTTGATTACACAAAATGAATGGTGGCAGCAAAACTTGCGGATGACTCAGGATTAACTTTTGGTTGTGATTTAGAAATGTATATTAATTTAGTGCTTATATTCAGTCAGGAAGGAGTTAACATGCATTTGTATTATTTGAGAAAATTGTCATAAAGCTGCAGTGGTCTTAAGAAAATTGTAGTATAAGACTACAGAATGTATTCATGGAAATAGCTTTGGAGAGGTACAGTCTGCTAACTGTGAAAGGATGAAAGCTGCTGTTTCAATGCCAATGCATTAATGCCTGAGGCTTACAAATGGAAACTTGGAAATGTAAGCATGCAACAGTGTCAGAGTTGCATGGAATTTGCGAAAGCAAATTGTGCTTTACAAATGGTATAAGTCCATAAAAGTTGAACAAGACTGAGAATCTCAAGGAAATAATTTTGATGGAAGAGTTTACAAATATTGACACTTTTGGAATAAGATCCCGAACAAGAACAACATGAAACTTGTAAGATAAAAGATGTTGTAGTATTGGCAAATAACTATGAATTTTCTCATAAGCATGTTCGTAACAGGCTTTTGTTTGCAAACCTGCAATATCTGGAAAGATAAGAGGTGTGATAATGAAATAAATCTGGCTGTATTGAAGAAGATGGCCAGAATGAAGAAAAAGGCACACCCTGAGTAGTAAGAAAGGAACCTGGAAGATAGGTTAGATACAAGGGAACCAATATGTTATATAAAAAAATCATGTAAAAGCTAAATGTTGGAAATTGAAATGCAAGGCTGAAGTATGTATATGTTTTAACAGTTACTCTCTAAATGGCACCTTAGCTTATGGCAAGTTTTTTTTATTCATTTGCAAGACATGAGTATCACTGGCTGGTCAGTATTTATTGTAAGAAGTCTCACAAAACCAGGTTGAAGTCCAACAAGGTTATTTGGTAGCAAACACCACTAGCTTTTGGAGTGCTGTTCCTTCAACAGGTAAGTGGGAGCTGGTCTGACCAGATGGGTTTATTAGCTCTTAATTCCAGATATTTTTTATTGAATTCAAATTTCATCATTTGCCATGGCAGGATTTAAGAACATTAGTTGAGTTTCTGGATTAAAAGTCTAGAGATAATACCACTATCAGGTGCCATCACTTCTTCCTTGTGTTATTATGTTTACTACTAAAGTGGATCAGATGACAAGAAAATTTGAAATTTTTCTGTTTAAAAATAAAGGACACAATCTGATGACCTTGACCTGCCTGACATGGTAGTAAGTTTGCAGATGATACCAAGATTGATGACATAGTGGACAGTGAAGAAGATTATCTCCAATTGCAATGGGATCTTGATCAATTGGGCCAGTGGGCTGATGAATGACAGATGGAATTTAATTTAGACAAATGCAAAGTGATACATTTTGGTAGATTGAACCAGGGCAGGACTTATGCAATTAATAGTAGGGTGTTGGGGAGAGTTACAGAACAAAAAAATCTAGGGTATACTTGAAATACTGTATACAATTTTGGTCATCCTATTATAGAAAGGATATTATTAAACTAGCATGAGCGCAGAAAAGATTTATTAAGATGCTACTGAAACTTGATGGTTTGAGTTATAAGGAGAGGCTGGATAGACTCAGATTTTTTTTCTGTGGAGCTTAGGAAGCTGAGGGATGATCTTATAAAGTTTTATGAAACAATGTGGAGCACAGATCAGCTAGATAGTCAATATCTTTTCCAAAGGTAGGAGAGTCTAAAACTAGAAGGGGGAAGAGAGGGGGGAGATACAAAAGTGCCCAGAGAGGCAACTTTTTCACACAAAGTGTGGTGAGCATCTGGAACAAGCTGCCTGAGGTAGTAGTAGAGGCGGATACAACTTATCTTTTAAAAAGCAGTTAGATGCGTTTACATGCATAAGATGGGTATAGAGAGGTATGGACTAAATGCGGGCAATTGGGATTAGCTTAGGGATAGTTAAAAAAAAGGGCGGCATGGACAAGTTGGGCCAAAGGGCCTGTTTCCATGCTGTCAACCCCTATGACTCTATGACTTTTGGTGAGGTGAAGTGATGTGATCAGGTAGGAGGTGAAAAATCAGGTTTGTGCCCACTTTTTTGGCTCCCCTGATCTTATTGGTGCTACTTTGCCACAGAAAATGGGTTCACAGCCAGAAAGGTTTGCTTTGCATGTCATTAACAAGTCCTGGATGCTATTATCCTCGCTCATTTATCTCCAGCATCTCACCAGCCAAGGTTCTGCCCGTCAAGAATCACGTATGATCCGACGGGTTGTGAGGGAGGGGCGGGTGGTACGATTTGATATCATTGAAGCCTCAGGGATGGTGCTGGGAGCAAGGCCAGGCAGTGCCCATGGAGCAGTGTCAGCATGGCAGTACCCATTCGGCAACCTGGCATTGCCAGCTTAACATCCTGATATTGGCCACCGGGCACCCTAGCACTTCCCACCAGACACCCTGACAGTGCCCCCTGAGCACCATCACTGTGCCAGAGGCAGTGGCAAGGAAACAGAACCAGACTGTGAAGCTAGGAGCAGAGCCAGAGTAGGAGAGAGAAGCGGAGGGTGGTGCCATGATGGGACAGAGACATGTGGGGAGATCCACAGCAGTGGGAGGGAGGGAAATCTGCCAGAAATGAAGAGAATGGGGAATTCTGCTGGGGGTTTGATCAGCAGGGTTGGGGGGAGAATGGGGTACACAGTCTGGGTGAACAATCCACAGTTAGAAGTCTCACAACATCAGGTTAGAATCCAACCAGTTTATTTGATAGTAATCCCATAAGTTTTCAGAAACTGTGACCCTTCGTCAGATGCATGGAAGGTCCAAGGCCAGCATTTCTACATTGTGAATGATCCACATTCAGGGATGGAGGGAACTCTGCAGAGGTTGCAACATCTGTTGTAGAGGGTTCCCAATGTCTGTGGGTCTGTGGGTGTGGGAGGAGGGGGATGGGGATGGTGGAGAAGGGGCGGTGGTGAGAACTGCAAGAGATCTCTCAGTACACTGGTGAATGGAGGCTTTACCTCACCCCCTGCTGGTGAGAGTTGCATCCTGGCTTTTTTATTCCACTATATGCCGTAAGATTGCATTTTCAAACTCATGCAAAAAACAAGACTGAAACCCTCCCTTTATTTCATCCATTTGGCATTTAGATTTTTTTTCATAAAATTTCACTCAGAGTGTCCACATTTTTGTCCGGCGAGGCAAGCAAGTCAATTGTTATTCTTCGGTTTAAGTTTATTTAAGTGTCACAAGTAGCTTGCACTAACACTGCAATGAAGTTACGGTGAAAATCCTCTACACACCACACTCCGGCACCTGTTTGGGTATATGAGGGAGAATTTAGCATGGCCAATGCATCTAACTAACACATTTTTCAGAAACCGGGGTGGGGGAAACACATGCGGATACGGAAAGAATGTGAAGACTCCACAAACACAGTGATGCAAGCCAGGAATCGAACCTGGGTTCCTGGTGCTGTGAGGCAGAAGTGCTACGTAAGAATAATCATTAATGATATGGCATGTGACATGAATTTCTTCCTCAAAAGTTTGCTAGCTGAGGGAAGAATTGATGGGGGTACTGATAGAGTGTTTACCTGGTTTTTTCGTTCAGTTAATTTAAAATGTCACTTAGTCACTAGTCGTGTAATTGATGGGGTTGTTCCTAATTTGCCTCAGTGTAGATTTAAAGGTGTGAATTTCCCATTAAGAAATGATTTGCCTGGGGAAGTCATCTTCAGTGGTTTCTGGAAAGCCCGCTGTTGCTGTGTTTATAAAACTTAGTTGGGTCTTTCACGTCACTCAGTTTTTCATGTGCAATTTCAACCACACTGTCAGCATTCAAAATAGAAAGAAATCCCACAACACCAGCTTAAAGTCCAAACAGGTTTATTTGTAGCAAAAGCCGCAAGCTTTCGGGATAGTCTGTCCCTTCGTCAGGTGGCTGGGAGTTCTGATCATAAATAGGGCACAGAGACACAAACTCAATTTACGTGCATAATGATTGGAATGTCAGTCTTTACAGCTAAACAATTCTTAAAGGTACAGACAATGTAAGTGGAGAAAGCTTTAAGTACAGGTTGAAGAAATGTTTATTGTTTCCAGACAGGACAATTAATGAGATTTTGCAAGTCCAGGCAAGTTGTGGGGGTTCCAGGTAGTGTAACCTGAACTGAAGATCCCAGTTGAAGCTATTTTCACTCTGTTGAACTTGGCTATCAGTTTCTGCTCAGCAACTCTGCATTGTCATATGTCATGAAGACTGACTTGAAGAATGCTTACTGAAAGATCAGAGGCCAAATGCCCATGACTGCTTAAGTGTTCCCCAACAGGAAGAGAACAGTCTTGCCTGGTGATTGTCGAGCGGTGTTCATTCATCCATTGTCGTAATGTCTGCATGGTCTCCCCAATGTACCAAGCTTCAGGACATCCTTTCCTGCTGCGTATCAGGTAGACAATGTTTGGCCGAGTTGCAAGAGTATGTACCGTGTACCTGATGGATGGTGTTCTCACGTGAGATAATGGCATCTGTATCAATGAACCGACACATCTTGCAGAGGTTGCTGTGGCAGGATTGTGTGGTATCGTGGTCATTGTTTTCCTGAAGGCTGGGTATTTCGCTGCAAACAATGGTTTGTTTGAGGTTGTGCAGTTATTTGAAGGCAAGAAGTAAGGGTGTGGGGATGGCCTTGGCAAGATGTTTGTCTTCATCAATGAGATGTTGAAGACTCCATAGAAGATGTCGTAGATTCTCCCCTCCAGGGAAGTACTGGACAACAAAGGGTAATCTGTCCATAATGTGCCATTGTCAACTTGTTGGACTACACACTTCAACCAGATGAAGTTAAAGTTCTCAGCCGAGGGCTCAATTTCTGCCCCACCACCAAAATGGACTCCATCGGTCTCGCAGCAGACACAGACAAATTCATCTGGCGAATGAAACTGCGGGAATTCTTCCACAAACCCCAAGAGGCCAACAGCGAACATGAGACAGAGTGTGAATCGAAACCGGAACAGTTGACAGAGAGATCCACAATGCAGCAACCGAAGAGAAAGGAGTTTGGTTGGATTCCTCCGGATAGCTGCTGCCCTCGACTTGACCTGTATGCCCAAGCCATCAGGGGATGTGTCAACACCAGATTCATTAACTGCACTCACAAGACAACCCCAAACATCACCCAAGCACAACCCAATGCCATCTGCGCTCTCGAGACCAATGGCAACATTGTCATCAAACCAGCAGACAAAGGAGAGGCCATCGTCATACTGAACAGAACGGATTACTGCAAAGAAGTGTACTGATAGCTGAACAACAAGGCACACTACAGACAGTTACCTGCAGATCTGACAAAAGAACACACCCGTCAACTCAACACTCTGATCAAGACCTTTGATCCGGACCTTCAGAGCACACTCCATGCTCTCATCCCACATAGTCCCCATATTGGAGATCTCTACTGCCTCTCAAAGATACACAAGGCAAACACACCCAGCCGTCCCATCATATCGGGCAATGGGACCCTGTGCGAGAACCTATCCAGCTACGTCAAGGGCATCCTGAAACCCGTTGTACAAAAAACCCTCAGCTTTTGTTGCGACACTGCGGACTTCCTACAGAAACTCAGCACACATGGAGCAGTTGAACCAGGAGCATTCCTTGTCACAATGAATGTTTCAGCTCTCTACATGAATACCCCTCACGACAATGGCATTGCTGCAACTGCCTCATTACTCAATGCCAACAACTACTAGTTTCCAGATGTAATTTTACAACTCATCCTCTTCATCCTGAACCACAATGCCTTCACCTTCAACAATCAGTTCTTCATCCAGACACACGGAACAGCCATGGGGACCAAATTCACACTTCAATATGCCAATATCTTCATGCACAGGTTTGAACACGACTTCTTCACCGCACAGGACCTTCAACCAATGCTATACACTAGATACATCGATGACATTTTCTTTCTTTGGACTCATGGCAAACAGTCACTGAAACAACTATATGACATCAACAAATTCCATCCCACCATCAGCCTCACCATGGATACTCTCCAGAATCTGTTACATTCTTGGACGCATGCATCTCCATTAAGAATGGTCATCTCAGCACCTCACTGTACGCAAGCCCACAGATAACCTCACAATGCTCCACTTCTCCAGCTTCCACTCTAAACACGGTAAAGAGACCATCCGCTACGTACAAGCCCTCCATATACACAGGATCTGCTCAGATAAGGAGGATCACAACACACATCTCCAGATGCTGAAAGATGCCCTTATAAGAACAGGATATGATGCTTGACTCATTGATTGACAGTTCTGACGAGCCAAAGCCAAAAATCGCAGCAACCTCCTCAGAACAAACACAGGACACGGTGGACAGAGTACCCTTCATCATCCAGTACTTCCCCAGAGTGGAGAAGCTATGACATCTTCTACGGAGTCTTCAACATCTCATTGACGAAGACGAACATCTTGCCAAGACCATCCCACAACCCCACTTCTTGCCTTCAAACAACCACACAACCTCAAACAGACCATTATTCACAGCAAACTACCAGCCTTCAGGAGAACAATGACCACAGCAGCACACAACCCTTCCACAGCAACCTTTGTAAGATGTGCCAGATCATCAATATGATTGCCATCATCTCAGGTGAGAACAGCAGGTACATGGTACATACTCTTGCAACTTGGCCAAACATTCTCTACCTGATACACTGCAGGAAAGGATGTCCCGAGGCTTGGTGCATTGAGGAGTTCATGCAGACGTTACGACAACAGATAAATGAACACCGCTCGACAATCACCAAGCAAGACTGTTCTCTTCCTGTTGGGGAACACTTAAGAGGTCACGGGCATTCGGCCTCTGATCTTCGGGTAAGCATTCTCCAGCATAGCCTTCATGACACACGACAATACAGAGTCGCTGAGCACAAACTGATAGCCAAGCCCCATACATATGAGAACAGCCTCAATTGGAATCTTGGGTTCGTGTCACACTATCTGTAACCCCAACAACTTGCCTGGACTTGCAAAATCTCACTAACTTTCCTGTCTGGAAACAATACACATCTCTTCAACTTATGTTTAAAGCTCTCTCCACTCACATTGTCTATACCTTTAAGAATTGATTAACTGTAAAAACTCACATTCCATATAAATTGAGTTTGTGTCCTGTTTAAGATCAGAACTCCCAGCCACCTGATGAAGGGACAGGTTGTCCCGAAAGCTTGCAGCTTTTGTTACAAATAAACCTGTTGGACTTTAAGTTCGTGTTGTGGGATCTCTTTCTGTTTTACCCCAGTCCAACACCGGCATCTCCACAGCATTCAAAATGACACTGGAGCATCAGGCTGTAAGGGAAAATTTAATTGCATCTAAAAAGTAAATGAATTAAAAATGAAGAAAAAGCATTACCACAGATCACATCGGTATCAGGACTAACAATGCAACAGAGGCAAGATATGCTTTGAAAAAGAAGTGGAAAAGTTGAATCCAATGCTGCATGTGTGTTCTTCAATGTAAATTAAAACTTCTGGAACAAGGCAACTTGCCAGATTGGAATAAAGTAAATCATGAACTCGGTGGGAAGAAGAAAAGCAAAGAAAAATTTGTAAACTGAATAAAAAGGAGTATCAAGATTTCTTGGCTGGCAGAACTTCAATGAAGCAGCTATAGAGGGTTTATTCAACAGAAGAATCAATCTGCACCAAAGGAGGCAATGTTCAACTTGTGACATGGAAAAGTGCACTGAAGTGTTCGGTTATGGAAAAAAAATTAAAGATAAAAGTAATTGTGAATTTCAACAGGACGCAGTGAATTCAGGTGAAGGGAAGGATAAACCAAGTTGAGAGCTCTGGCGAAGGGTCATCCAAACTCAAAGCATTGATTCTGTTCCCTCTCCACAGATGTTGTCAGACCTGTTGAGATTTTCCAGCATTTTTTTGTTTTTGTTTCAGATTCCAGCATCCGCAATAGTTTGACTTAATCAAATTGATAGTTAGTTGAAACTTTGTTGAAAGACTTGAATGTTAAAAAAACACAAATATGTGGAAGTAAATAGGGGTCAGAAGTTAAAAAGTGAATATAATTATTCTGAGTCTGTTTTAAAAAGTGAAAATTCCAGTGACAGTGTGGTTTTAGGATTTAATAATAAGCAGTAGAAAATCGCTGAACCCAGAGGTTAAGAAGAAATATGACAGGATTACTTCTTTGGTTTCAGTTCATAACAGCCAGCACCAAATGGATTGCCAGCAATCAGCAAAATGTTGTTCTTGACAAAGTTAATGAGACCAAACACAATATAAAACCTTTGAACTCATCAGAAATGTTGATCTAAGTCTAGACTGGTTTTAAAAAAGCAACACAAAGAATGCAAAATCAATCTTTTAATTACGGAAATGGAAAAGCTGTAAACAGTATACGAAACGAAGGAGGAAGTGTTTTTGTAGAGAGTGAGGTAAAGTAAAATAATCTGTCATGTGCAGAAAAGTTGTAGCTCCAAGGATTCACAGGAGCTGGATTTTAAATCCCGATCATCACATCCGGTTGGTTTTGTTCCAAGACAGAACATTAGAGTGAACTGTGAGCGAGAGGGAAAATGTTGTCTCTATCATGCATAATAGATCAATTGTTAAAATGTTTGCAATATTAGAATCTGTTTTGTTTTGATAATGTTGTGGGAAGAAAACGATTACTGTGGTGATTGTTTTCCATTTTTAGGAGGGAAGTGTCACGAATGCTGAACTTTACAAGACAATCACGTTTTAAAATGTTGCTTTAACTAAAAGTCAAATGAATTCATGGTAAATGCTCCAGCTTGGGGAAGAGCCCACGTGACTTTAGGTTGCCATGGGGATGAGAGTTGCAAAGGAGGGAAAGTCAAATGGAAACACATTGAAGTGTTCAGTTGCACTTCCTCACACCACTCACTGAACAGAAAGGCTGAGAAGCAGACAGAAGAGAATCAGTTCTGTTATTTTCATATCTGCAGAAAATGATGAGGAGCAGAAGTAAAAATCTCTATGAGGAAACAGTTCACTAAAGCAAACTGAACTGTTTAAAGGAGTTGGAATAACAATAATTAATTCTACATTCTCCCTGGCTTTGCACTCAACCCTGAAACATCTAGATGTCAAAGGTACCTATGTCAGATTTCTATTTATTGACTACAGCTCAGTCTTAACACAATTATTCCAACAAAATTCATCTCCAAACTTTATGGGCTGGGCTTCGGCACCTCCCTCTGTGACTGGATCCTAAACTTCTTAACCCACAGACCACAATCAGTAAAGATAGGCAACAATACCTCCGCTATGATCATCCTCAACACCGGTGCCTCACAAGACTATGTTCTCAGCCCCCTACTATACTCCTTATTCAACTATGACTCTATGTCCAAATACCCCTCCAATTCGATTTACAAGTTTGCTGACAACACCACTGTAGTAGGTCAGATCTCAAACAATGATGAGATGGAGTACAGGAATGAGATGGAGAATCCGGTAAACTGGTGCACTTTAATCTGTCCCTCAATGTCAACAAAACGAAGGAGCTTGAAATCGACTTCAGGAAGTGTAGAGGATAACATGCCCCTGTCTATATCAATGGGGATGAAGTAGAAAGGGTCGAGAGTTTCAAATTTTTAGGTGTTCAGGTCACCAATGTCCATCAAATTTTCTATCCCACCCATTAGGCCCAGAAGGGGAGAACCAGAAAATGTACCCCTACACATATGCCTGAGTGTAGCATAAAGTTAAAGACATTTATCTCTCTTTTTTGTTGATGTATCATTTGAGTGCAATATGTCTTTAAAAGTTAGGAAGCCTGATGCCAAAGCTATAGTTAAAAAAGCCCAACAATGCTTCCATTTTCTCAGAAGACTAAGAAAATTTGGCATGTCAGCTATGACTCTCACCAACCTTTACAAATGCACCATAGAAAACATTTTTTCTGATTGTATCATAGCTTGGTATGGCTCCTACTCTGCTGAAGACCACAAGGAACTACAAAAGACCACGAATGAAGCCCAATACAACACACAAAGCAGCCTCCCATCCATTGACTCTGTCTACACTTCTGCTGCCTCAGTGAAGCAGCCAACATAATTAGGGATCCAATGCACCTTGGATATTCTCTCTTCCATCTTCTTTCATCAGGAAAAAGATACAAAAGTCTGAGGCCACGTGCATACAACTCAAGAATAGCTTCTTCCCTGCTGCCATCAGACTTTCGAATGGATCTACCTTGAATTTAGCTGAACACCCTAGCTATGACTGTAACACTATATTCTTGCATTCTCTTGTTTCCTTCTGTATGAACAGTATGTTTTTTCTGTGTAGTGCGCAAGAAATAATACTTTTCACTGTATGCTAATGCATGTAACAATAATAAATCAAATCAAATTAAATCAAATGGGTGCAGGGTCTCTAAAATTCTGCGTTGTCCAAACAATCGTGACCTCAGGGAATGGGGATTTTGTGACATGGGCCTTGCTGGTGATAATTGTATCTGGAAGACTTGGTAGGAATGGAATGATTGGCAATGGACACTGGAAGATTCAACTAGGCAATACAAATAATGTTTTATTTAGGATAATTCCCATCGATAATAGATACTGTGCACCTTCAAATCAACTAATTTTGTGAGCAAATTTTGTAGACCTCTGTAACTTTACAAAGAATATCTTGTTCATGTTGTACTGAAGAGAAACCCATAGCAAACAAAGAACATCCAAGAATATTGCACAACTTAAATTGGACACCATACTGGATTCTTCTGTGGTAAAATTGAAAGACTTTATGGGGGGATCCTCCCATTCCGAACTACTAATTTGTTTGGTGCATCAAGTCAGGAGATGTGCGCTTACACTGATTTGTGATATTCACCATGCAGGAAATGGGCAGACTGACAGTTTGTGGCCATTGCGCATGCGCAGAGTTCCAGAACTGTCAGACTCCAGTGTAATCAGGCCCCCTCCCCCAAGCTTTTAATGATATTCACAATTGCATTGCACAGAGTGTGGAGATTCGAGTCTGAACTCCCACTGAGAAAGCAATCGTGACGTACATCAATTCTCCCGCGAATCCTGCATTTAGTATTTTTTTTGAGAGAATTGCCCGCTATTTCTCTGAGATTGTGAAAAATGACAATTTTTTATTTTTTAATTGACTTCATTATGGAACAAACCCATTATGGAAATAAAAGGCTTGATTTTAGAAAAAAATGCCAAAAAATCTTATTCACTTTGACTATAGCATTAGCTATATTGCTGCATTCCTATCAGATGCGTGTTAAATAGGAAAGTAAGTTTTATCAATTTGATCTAGAGCTATATAATAACCATTATTGTCCTCATCATGAGAAAAATATTCCATTCCTATTCAGTATTTCTGAGTACAGTGATTATTTATTGTTCATTTTACAGAATGAAAATGCTGAAGAGAAAATGCTCTTGAGTTGAATTACTTTATGGGGAGATATTTTAGAACAAGTCCACTAGCACAAGGATTGTTTGCAACCATCCGTGCAGCATTGAGCAAGCAGAGATCGTTATAGTATGAGCTTTATTCTGAAGTTTCCCTCCACTTTCTCCAAGACATTCTGCAACACTTACTGATGTGAAAGCTGCCATGGAGAGATACAGGAAACCGCTCTTCTCGCAACGAATTAAATTGGCATGCTTCCACTTCAGTGGGCATCATGTTGGAAGCTGAGTATATTTTCACTTGCCTGTAGACACGGGGAAAAGATGAGAGGGTAGACTTTCTGATATGGGGCCAGCTTACAATCAAGAAGGTTGGTAGTGTGTATTATATTCTGCTGAAATGATTTGTGATGTTTGAAATTCAATGTGGACAGTGCAGTATCTCGATTATGTATAGTTTTGAGTGCAGTGTGCATGACTTTTCAGATATATGGCTATCTGTGGAAGTTAATCTGTGGAATTTTTCAATGGTTAAGAATGAAATGGGTAAGGTCTGGCAAAAGATTCTCCAGTTGGAGGACTCAATATCTCTGAGTCAGGCAGGTTTGACTAGCTGAAAGGAACATGGGTGGAAAGTTTCACGTAAACAAAATATAATATAAAATTTAAGGAAATGCAGACAATTGGGGGAATTTTTTATGGGTCATTTTTGTGTACACATTGACATCTCCTGTCCTACTATTTACAAAAATAGCCATACTCCAACAATACTCAGTTGGCTGTAAAAGATATCCTGCTGTTCTGAAGTCCACTATATCAGTTCCACTTCTTTTCGTCCTGCACAGCTTAGATTCTTTGGTGTCATTTTAACCCCAGCAGTTGTTTTCTGGACATCACGGTAGCACAGTGTTTAGCGCTGTTGCCTCGCAATGCCAGGGACCCAGGTGTCTGTCTATGTGGAGTTTGTATGTTCTCCATATGTCTGCATGGGTTTCCTTTGGGTGCTCTCATTTTCTTCCACAGTCCAACGATGTGCAGGTTAGTTGATTGGTCATGCTAAGTTGCCCCATAGTGTCAGGGAGAGCAGCAGAGTAAATATGTGTGGTTACAGGAGGAAGGACCTGGGTGGATTTGTTGCTGTTACAAGCTTGATGGACCTAATAGACTCCTGCACTGTGTGGAGTTATGATTCTAAAAAGAAGTGGAAGAATATGTAAATTCTTACAATCTTTGCATTTTTCTAACAAAGTTGATTTATTGGAGGTGGGTTGTAGGGTAATATTGGAGGTGTGTCTTTTATATTTAAATTTAAGTATCTGTTCATATGTTACTTAATTTCAGTATAATACATGCAGGGTTACTTAGAACAAGCCCAGAAGGCCAGACCTCACCAGAGAGAAGGAAAGGGTTAATGCAGGCAACTGGAGGCCTGCTCTGCCAACAGATAATGATTAACATATGCTATCGACTTCTGATGTGCTGAAGATAGCTCGAATTGTCAAAACAACAAGAACCAGCAGTAAGACAGCCAGGGTAATTTCGTATAGGGAGGTATAGTCTTCCATAAAACACAATTATTGAGCAGAGAGGGTTAACGATGAACACATCAGCGCAAATCGGTTTTGCAGATACAACGCTTTGACATTATAATCGGGTAAACGGTACTAACAAAGTTATACTGAACAATGCAGTCTGCATAATGAGATTAAAAGCCACTTGAGGAATTAACATGCAAATGTAAACCTTTGTGATCTGAAATAGTGTATTAACCTGACTTAATTCTACCAGGGCAGAAAGGACTCATAGGCAACCTGAGGTTTCAGGCCCAAGTTCAGTTCTCCCTTATGTATATGGAATAAAAGCTTTCCTTGAAATTTGACATGGTCTCCAAGTCTCAACTCGTTTTATTTCTCTCCCACAATTTGCGCTGCGAGCAGGGTATGCACTGGACAACTGGCGACTATGCGGCTCCAAGTCAAGTCAGTGTGTTTATTTTACCACCCATCGTTAGGGCAGCGATTTCGTTGGTCAGCTATAAGTTGCAATACTAAAGAACTGTATGGAGGAAGGGCCTGACCATGTGAACTTGAAGGAAATCGAAGAGTAATACTGCGCACTGGGGCGTAGAATTGATAAGAAAACTTAAGTAAGAAGTTTTAGCGAACTGTACATATAAAACCCACGCCGGGGAAAACGTGGAGAAAGGTCTCGCTTACAGCGAGGAGGAATATCTGTGAAGGAGAATTCTGCGAGAGCAGAGAGCTGCACAGGGGAGAAATGTGAGAAGGAAGGATTGATGGGTCTCACTTACAGTGAGGAGGAATAGCCGCAAAGGAGTAATCCGCGAGAGCAGAAAACTGTGCTGGGGAGAAACATAGGTAGGAAGGATTGCAGGGCCTCGCTTAAAGCAAGGAAGACTAGCTGTGAAGAAGAATTCCACAAGAGCGCGAGGGAAGACAAAAAGACCCTGTGAGAGGTGAGAGAGTGCAAAAGTGACTGAAATGGCTGGGTGTAACAAAACAGGCACCGGTACAGGGGATTTATTATGGGGAACCAAGGGAGCTATCATGCAAACTATAGTTGATCATAATATAAGATCCATTAAGAAAATGATGGGGAAATGATTTAATCCAGATGCTTCCATGGCTGAGCAGAAGGCCTAGTGGAGAGGACAAACTAAAAATAAGTATGAGAAGGGAGTAATAGTTACCACAGCTACATTGAAAAAAAGAAGAGATAAGAGAGCATCATGAAACGAGTTTAGTAGCAGTGAGACACATCCCGAGGGGGCAGGAACAAACCACATGGATGGTTGAGGGCGGGGTGGGGTGGGGGGGGTGGTGGGGCTGCTATGGTACGACTTAGTTGAGGACAGTGACGACCAGGCCAAATGATTAATGGAACGAATATACTGGGGTGGACGTTATGGGCACGAGGACCTGTTTCCTCCTCTTTATGAAGGGAAAGGGGAGCTAAAGCCCATAACCCCTTTGCGAATTGTAAGGAAGACTGTGGACAAACAGACCACTGAGCAATAGATTCAAATGCCCTTCACAGTGTAAAAGTAGATGGTTCTAAATGAACTAGCTCCTATAAAACAACAGAATATCAGCAGCCAATTTTGGGATAAATTTGACGAGTTGCAGGAGGACCACAGGTAGACTAATGATGACATTCATTTATTGCTGAGGGCAAAGGTCCCTGCACCGGTTTTGGTAGGCATGCCACAGCCATTCAGTAATTACACATGGATCACCCAGCGGGGAGGGGGGAAAACAAACAGCCCGCTTTGCGGCTTTTAAATTAGCAGTAAGAACTGCCCTAGGAAGGAGCAGCTCAAACTGAAGACTAATTATCCTGATTAAGCAAGGGCCAAAGGACAGGTTAGAGGATTATACAGAGAAGAAGTTCGAGACATGCAAAAACCATTCGGGGATAGCCATCCCACACCGGGACAATGAAATCTTTTTAAAAATGTTGACCGATAAAACGTGTCTGCATTTGACCAGGATTGTGGAGGTTAATACATATAATCAAGTTCTCACCTCGACAATAAAGGCAGAGGCTAATTCTGTGAAGGGGACACAAGGTGAGCTGCATGGAAAGGATAGATGGAGAAAGGCAGTGCTACAACTATGGGAAGGAAGAGCATTTCGCGAGAGAAAGCAGGGCCAAGAAAGAGGAGGGACAGGGCTCACTGAGATGCTAGAACACAGGACATGACTAGAAGGACTGCTGTGCAAAAGGGGGAGGCAAGGGGGAGGTCAGGGACCCACCACCATAAAAAATAGCAGGAGAGGGGTGGGGGGTCAAGAGCCCCAGGGTCAGTCATACAGGCTTCAGTGGAGCATCTGCAGCATGATGAAGCAATGAGGATTCTTGGTCCTTCAAGAGGAAGAGAGAGATTCCCAAATATTTATTGACACGCAGCTAGGCTGCCGGCAATGTACAATGTTAACAGATACAGGAGCCTCAATATCCATAACTGATATAGATGTACCCCAAACTCATAAAACTACCCAGATCTGGGGAGTAGGAGATAGAGTTCGTGTGGCAACATTGAACGAGCCCAAGAAGAATTTCATGGTAGGCATGCCACAGCAAAAGTCCAAATTTTGTTATGTAAGACGGCTGAGGGAACTGTATTAGAGATAGACAGGTTAGAAAAATGGGGTGGACCTGTCTTTGCATTGTGACTCTGTATTGTCGTGTATCGTGAAGGCCACCATGGAGATGCTTATCCGAAGATCAGAGGCTGAATGCTCGTGACTGCTGAAGTATTCCCAACAGGAAGAGAACACACTTGCCTGGTGATTATCGAGTGGTGTTCATTCATCCGGTGTCGTAAGGGGGCAGTAATCAACACAAAAACCCACTGCATTGAATGGCAGAAGCCTTCCTCAGTGGACCATTGGGGAAGGAAAATCTGAAATACCACTTCGGTTATTATAACATAGGAACAATAGGGATTGTGGGGAATCATTGCACAGGCAGCGTGTGTTATTCCTGGCAGGTAAATGCATATAAATAGAAAAGGACTCTGACCTCAAAACCGCATCCATGTTAGTTAATGAGGGTACAGAGCATAGCTGTTTCGGGGAAGTTAATGAAGGCTAAAGTGGCAAAATAGCATAAGAATCATTAGAAGGAGAAGATGTCATGGAATTATATGTAGATGGATCTCGGAAGTTATCTAGGAAAGTATCCAAACCCAAAACCCCAAGGCAGGGGATAAGGTAATGATCAAAGTTCCTCCTGAATGAGCACGTTGCAGGACCCTACGAGGTAGTTGTTTCAGGAGACACATGCACCTTGGTAGATATGAAAGGTTTGCCGAGGTGGAAACACTATACGCAATTAAAACTGCATAAATAACCTAAAGAGACCTAACCTTCCCTCGATTGGTGGGGATAGTGTTAACCTTTTGCCCCAGATTCATACTTTCATTGATGAGCTATACGGGGACTTGGGAGGCATCAGCAGTCCATGTGGAGAGGGAACCCCTCCTGCATCCTGGACAATACATCCAGCTCCCCATGGGCGGGACCGGACGCCTGGATTTCAGACCAAGTGACCCCTGCTAGCCACCGGATGCAAGTGATCATGCCAGTATGGGGAAAACCATGCTAAAACACACTGTCTACATGCCCCTCAAGAGAGATAGAGAGACCTGGAATGCTGATTAGGTTCAAACACCAGGGCTGTGGATGGGCCGACACAGATTGGGGGATTGGACACTGAGGCACTCTGCAGGATGGCACTTCCTGTGAATTGAGAAGGGGACATGGGTTCCCATTTCCTTTTGAAATGGGATTAAAAACAGAAATGACACAGAAATGTCAGAGGGACATTTGGTTATTGAGGGGATATATGATGAACATAAGGTTGGGTTTGTGGGCTTATACGTGTCACATTACGGAATCAGGGAATGTGGATATTCGGTCCATATTTAAATTTAAGAGCAAGATGGACCAATCTCCTTCCCTTTGTATGAGAATCCAACTTGAGGGTCAGTCCTGTTAGGAATACTGTACCCATGTAATAGATAAAATTGGGCATAAGGAGATTAGATCTTATAACCTTAGTACTTGTTGATATTCAATGCCAATGCCCTCAGTTGGTTAACCTTCCCTTGCATGGGCTACTTAAGATAGGGAAACCCAAGACTCCACTATGATGTCATGATTGTATCCTTAGAAGTAACATATAACATCAACAGGTTGTTGGAAGTTTTACTGTCCAAGTGCCATGATCACCCCAGGGCCATTAAATGGGCAAAAATTAGACAACAAGAAACCATGAACGACTCTAATTATAGAATAAACCTGGAATCTAAGCTATGCAGGTGTAATGAAAGGAGCGCTTGAGGAGACATTGGGGGTTTACTTGGCAATGCAAACTCAGCCATTAATTCAATGCAATTAGCTGAGACAAACAGCTATGCCTTCTGGGTAGCAGTCTATCTGCAAGTAACAGGCTCTTTAACTGTGAGAGAATTTCACCTCTCCTAACAAACATCAGGCTATCTATTTGAGGTCTGGTGGGATGACTCACTATATATTGACAAAGCACCAGGCAGAATAATCTGACAGGCCATGCACCAAGCAACAGAGCTCACTCAGGAGTATGTCAAGCAATCAACAGATCAGATACGCGAGGGAAGGATCCAGGTGGACTTAGCTATCTAGACCAGCTATCACCTGACTGGAAACCTCCAGGACACAACATTGGTGGGATACATTCGTTCCAGGGTCAGCAGGCAACTGATTAACAGATGGGTGGGAGATAGTTAGAATAAGGATGATTATCAGTAAGGGTGTGCTGTCTACAACGGAAAATGGGTAAAATTCAGACTATCCTTCAACATACCTCACTAGCAGCCCTTGGCATTCGGGAAGGGGAGAAGCTAGTAGCTGTTACTCACAATATTTCTGTCACAATCCCAGCTGTCATTGGTCACCTGACCACACCATTTATCCAGAGAATTAGTCTGTGACCCTGGACAAAAAGTCCAATGAACTACAACTATACCACTATCTTCCCAGTTTCCCAATGCCCAACTCCTGTTTGATGTTAGTTGGTGTGAGGCTGCTAATAACTTTGTTTGCAAATCCTTGGAAAGAAGTGGAGGCAGATTTGAGACTCTGGTTGACTTATACTTTCATTGGTAATGGCAGCAAATGATGCATGACATCAATTTCAGTCCTTGCACGACTCTGCATCTGGCTTTCTGATGATGCAGATATTGTGAAGACACTTGTCTACAGGTACATTAATGGTTGAAAATATGGTTGGTGGAATCTTCATGGGTGCAGCCCATCAGGCTTCAAAGACAATTACCACCCTAACATTATAGAGCGAAACTGGCTAACTCCTAAAAACAGGAATAAGGATCATTAACAGGCATAAACTCATGCCTTTTCATTTTGTCGCTAATAGCACTATAATTTCAAGCGGCCTTCTGCTTTAAGTGGTTGGTAAATGCTACCCACACTACACGCAGGCTGTAAACATTAGCAGGAAACCTAGTAACATGGGTGTCCAGTGCTACTCATAGATAACTTGCAGTTCCCAAAGGGGAATTACATTATGGCTGCAAAAAGTGGTGGAAGGTGTGATACTTTGAAAGATGGATGAACATGTGTAAGACTGAATACGAAGGTTTTCAGACATGGCATGAAAAATCCTGAATCTGTGAGCTCCCTGTCCAACACTGCCTTAGTTTGAAAATTCTCACATTTATTTACAAACCCCACTATGTTTGTACCCTCCCTCAGCCCTGCATACCTTGAAATCTCGGCTCAACAATTCTAGCATCCTGTGCATCCCTGATTTTAATCAGTCCATTATTGATGGGCATGTTTCACGTGCCTTCATCCAAAGTTCTAGAATTCCCTCCCCAAACTCTCCTCCATTATAATGCAAAAAAAAACTGATCCCTTTGATCAAGCTTTTCATCACCTGCCTTAATTTCTCCTCCTATGGCATTGTGGCAAAAATTGTCAAAAATGTTTTTATTAACATTGCTCTTGGTAAATGCCTGGGACTTAATTTTCTCTATGCTAAGTGTACTGTGTAAATGTAAGTTCTTGGACAAAATCCTGTGAGTTGTAAACTTTTCATATGTAGCCTCTGTCTCTCCTGTGCTGATTCTCAGTCTCCCGCTTTATTAACAATGGAATGTCCATTGAGAATCTCATGCCTGGTGTTCGGAACCATTTGTCATGATTGACAACAAAAATTTAGTTGGGTATTATTTGCCAAGTTTCTATCAGTACTTTTGCCATGAACTTGTCCACTATCTCAAATTGGCATCTGAGAGGGGAGTTGATTTCTCATATGTCTGGACATAAGTTATGATGTAGAAATGCCGGCGTTGGACTGGGGTAAACTCAGTAAGAGGTCTGACAACACCAATTTTAAATCCAACCTATTTATTTGATAGTAAATTTGCATTTGACAGTAAACTTGCAAGCCTTCGGCGTTTGTGCCTTCGTCAGGTGAATGAGGTGTTCTGGTCTCCAAAAGCACACATATCAGCACAGACAGTTTACAGATTGCTGATTAGAATGCGAATCCTTACACCTAACCTGCTCTTCAAGTCTTAAAGTGGCTAACAATGTGGGTGGAAGGAACACTGAGCACAGGTTAGACAGATGTGTATTGTCTCCAGACAGCACAGTAAGTGAGGCTTTTTGCTAACCCAGGCAAGCCATGGGGGTTACAGATAGTGTGACATGAAGCCAAGATCCCTGTTAAGACCATCCTCATGTGTGTGAAACTTGGCTATCAGTCTCTGCTCAGCGGCTCTGCGCTGTCGTGTGTCGTGAAGGCCCCCTTGAAGAATATTTACCTGAAGGTCGGAGGCCGAATGCCCGTGACCACTGAAGTGTTCACCCACAGGAAAGGAATTGTTTTGCCTGGTGATTGTTGAGCGATGTTACTCTCAAAGCAAGTTTACAAGCAAGTTTACTGCCAAATAAATCGGTTGGATTTAAAATTGGTGTTGTCAGACCTCTTACTGGACATGTTACCCAGAAGTCCCTGTGGGCAGAAAGTCAAGCACTAAATTTCTTTGGTGCAATTGATTGTACTTGAATTGATTGCTCCCATGGTATTTGGATATTTGGGACTCTAAGGGCTAATGTGAGACAAGGGAAAGAGCACCTCACATATAATGATGTAGAGAGTCACACAGGAGTTATAAAGCATGGTAGTGAGTCTTGTAGAAGCCGACATGAAGACAGCACCTACACAACTTTATCTATAGTTATGTGTTATTAATAAGTGGTTATTGTTCAACCATATAAGCCTCTATACCTTTTCAAAAGACAACATCCAACTTAACAACAGCCTTTTAAGTTTTAAAGTCCCCTACCATGCTAATTTAGTAAATCAGTGCCATTGATAAAGCAACAGGATTCTTCACAACCAATGTTAAACATACAGCATATGAAATATTCTCATCATTTAGACACCATGGTGCTTACTGAAACATGAAGAGGCACACTTAACATCTGCAGTCACTTTTGGTAGAAAATTCAGGAAGTAATAGAAGTGCCAGAAACTCTATTGACAAGTTCTCTCCCTCTCCTATCACTGTCTATCTAAGATCTGCCTGAAATCAGGGAGATAGGGATGGGAAAATCATGTCTTGGTGCATTATTATTGGATTTAGAGGGATAACCAACATGAAAAAACTGGGTAAAAATATTTCATTTTCAGCATATTGTGAATTGAATTTTTGGTGCTAAGTTGTAAAACCAAAAAGTGATTTTAAAAAATAAGCTGATGGACTAATATTACAATTCTCTTTCCAAAAATTCATAGTTGCAATAAATTCAGCCAAATAATGTCTACCTCTGGGAACTCTATCATTAATTATAAGTTTTGACATGATCTTGCTTTGGAGCAGGAAGCAGTTAATCAAAGCAAGACAATATACACTGGAGGAGTGTATGATGTGAACAGGTCTGGCAGATATGTCCCTCAGCTCATTCTTGTTCACTTTCCAGCCTGCAATTCAGAGCATCCTTTGTTAGTTATGTTCTATTATTTATTTGGTTAGGGCAGGTGAAATCTATTTAGTTGCCTAATGACATGTGATTGACTGGTGCACAAGCTGTGGTTACTTTGTGCATTTTGAGGTTTGCTATTCAAGACCAAAAAGGTTTCTTCAGATTTTTTTTTCCATCTAGTCACATTCATTTCCCTTCAAATTTACGCTCTGTAAAAGGTACCTCAGAACTGTCAGAAAGATTGTGTTAAATGTAATTCCACCATTACAATGCCTTATTGCTGGCAGCTGCCCACATAGACCTACCACTGTGAGACACATTGGCATAGCTCCAAAAAATTATTTCCCATATAGCCATCTAATAAAACTATCACTTCATTTTATATGAAAACCCATAGGAAGGAAATGATAAATGGGAATGATAGCAAAATGCTAAAGTTACTGAACAAGTAAGCCAGAGATGGTGGACTGACGTTCTGGAGTTGAGTTCAAATCCCACCACGGCAGCTGGAGGAATTTAAAATAATACATCTGGAATAAAATACTAATCCCATTCACAATGATAATGAAACCACCAGATCATCATAATAACCCCTCTTGATCATTAATGTACGGGGTGGAGATGCTGGCATGTGTTTTCAGACTTCTTACTGTCATTAATGTACTACAGGAGAGGAAATCAACCATCTTTACCTGGTGTAGCCTTACATATGATTCTAGACCAAGAATATTGTGGTTAACTCTTAACTGAAATGGATTAGTAAGCCACTCAGTTGTATCAAAATACTACACAAAAGTTGAATAAGAATAAACTGAAATCACACAGTATCAACATGGGTAGCATAGATAACAAAGGTATACCATGTCCACTCAACCCTATAAACTCTTCCTCATTGACATTTTGGGATGTGCCAAAATTGGTAAAACTGTCCCACAGACAGACATTGGCCTAACATATTCACTAAATTATACCTTACAGTTAATGACTCAGACACGAACATTCCTGATAATGATCTATTCCTCTGGAAGACAAGGGTGCCAGATATGGTGATCTTGGTGATGTACTGTCATGGAGGAGTGGCTTTGAGAGTTGTGAACAATGAAATTGGTCCCTATGAAATCTCAAAGCATTTGAGCAAAAGTGGACAAGGAAACTTCTTTCTGATCGTCACTTATAGTCCTCCTTCAGCTGATGAATCAGTAATCCTCCATGCTGAACTCCATATGGAGGAAGTATTGAGAGTAACAAGGGCACAGAATGTATTCTAGATGGGAGACCTCAATGTCCATCTCCCCCAAGAATAGCTCAGTAGCACCCCCAGTGAATGAGCTAAAGACCGGGCTTATAGCAGATAAGAGAACACCAACAAGAGGAAAAAATCTACTTGACCTCATTCTCACCAATCTATCTGCCAAGAATGTACCTGCCCGTAACACTATTGGTAGGAGTGATAACTCTTGTGGACGCAATGTCCCATTTTCACATTGACGGTACCATCCATCACATTATGTGTAATCCTGTCTATTCCTCACACTACCATAATCAGCAAATCAGTCCCTGATTAGGCCTTTATATTCTCTTGAGATGGGCAGCTTTTCTAATTCTGACTTTGCTTTTGGTGAAAGCAGGCTTCCTGCCTTCTTCCCCGTCCCTCTCTGGGGCAATAAAGTTAAGCCCTGAAATGCAGAATTGGAAGGAAGCAGAAGATGGCGAAAGGCAGGCCATTCTGGTGAGCAAAAGAAACTAGAATTAATGGAAAGCATTGACAATGAAAATGGGCCAGCAGATGAGAGAGAATAAAGGACTCAGAATGAACCATTGATGCTGAGGAAACCTGAAAGACTCTGTCAGACCTGGAAATCATAGTTGGGTGCATGATAGCTGGAGTCAATCATTTTATCGCATGATCAGCTCCAGTCAATCATAGGTAAGTAGAATTAACAGATTAGTGTCACAATACCACGCAATTTGAAAGATCAGCTGGAAGAAATGAAATAGCATTTAATCATAGCTCTGGAGAAGGAATAACAGAATGGAAGAATGACAGAAAATCATTCAGTCAAAACCAAAAAAAGTATTGGAAATAGTATGACTGAATACAATGTCACAAGAAGTTAGTCTGGTATTTATGGAAGATATCTTTAACATTACATGTTCACAAGTGTATGACATTTTAGGGAAAATGAGAAATTGAGTGTTGGTTTTTCTTTAATTGAGGTTAAGATGTAAGGTTTGCTTTATCAAAAAGAAGTCAGCTCCAAAAGAACTGATTTTTTTGATGATTACTACTGCTGTTTGTAGCATCATGCTGTATGCAAAATGACTTTTATTTCTACATTACAAGAGTGATTTCACATGAAAAAGGTATTCATTGATTGTCAACTACTTCAGAATATCCTAAAAACATGAAAGGTGTTGTGTCAATGTAAGTTATTTATTTAAAGCTATTAGAGGTCCCATTGGACTTAAACCATTTCAATATGAAATTTTTGGTTGAAGGTTTATTTCTGTAACATTAAAGTTTTGAAAAAAAATCAAGAATGGTGTGAATTGTTTTTTGCCCACCTTATCAAAATACTGGAGAAAGAATTCCAATTTATTCTGAGATTGAGCAATACAACTTTCACTCTATTGCTGTTCCAGAAACCATGGATCTGGAAGCAATGCCAGAGCAATTAGTTTCAAAGAACAATTAACTCAATTCTTCCAATAAATTGGTGAAAGATGCTTCCAACTGGGGAATTAATGATGTTAAACTGAGTAAAGTACATTTCCAGTTTGTGAAATTGGAAAATAAAGAGCAATGGTCCATATTGTCTGAGGGGCAACAAGGTGAATCATTTACAGAATAGTCTCTGTTCAGGTCACTTCATGAATTAATGATGAGTCATGCAATACCTTAGAGAACTGGTGTGCAGGTGCATCAGTGAATGCAGCCATCCCGAAAACTTAATGCATTACAACTCACAACTAAGAGATTTTCTACTTTTCTGGACCCTTTCCAGTCAAATTAAATGGATAAAAGATAAGAAGGTGCCACAAAAGAGAAGAAAAAAATCATAAAGCAATTCAAATGAGATTATTGTTGGCTTTTTGTTAATCTCCTGTTCTGAACCTATTAGCAAAATATTAGGAATTGTATAGCGAAAATGGATAAAACAAATGAACGGTTCGATTCTCGGATCAATTGTCAGTCAACGCTGTAATGAGAATTAGATTGTCAATCATTTCAAAAAAGAGAAAAATCCTCAGAAATAAATTATTTACTATATTTAAATGATAGGCAAAAACACTCCTCAGTCCAAGCAATTCACTAATTCAGGAACATTCTTCAAATTAAATGCAACCTGTCTTTTTTTCTCAAATACTAACAGCACCCTTAACCACATCTTTACTAACATTTTCACACTCAACTCAAAATAACCAGAACAAGGGGTCACTCACTTGAGATGGAGATGAAAAGATTTTTTTTCTCATAGAGGGTTGTGTTTCTCTGGAACTCTCTTTCTCAAAAGACAGTGAAAGCAGACTCTTGGAATATTTATAAGGTTGAGCTAGATGGGTATTTGATAAACAAGGATTTATCAAAGTTATCAGAGGTGACAGGAATGTGGGGTTGAGGTTATAATCAGATCAGGTATGATCCTATTGATTGGTGGACCAGGTTTGAGTAACTTACTCTTGTTCCTAGTTCACATATAATAACAATTGCAAAAAGTTTATGGACATTTTTGCCACCAGATTTGAGACTATTTGCAATGTTAAATAGCTGAGGCTGCTACTTCATTGTCTTCTTCTCACAAACCAAGCCAGACAGTAACAACCATTTGAATTTATAATAATGCTTTTCTTAAAGTAAAGCATCTAAAGATACTTTACAGAGTGTTATTAACAAAAATTGACGCTGACCGATGTAAGAAGATATTAGGGCAGATGATAAAAATGTGGTCAAAAAGATATATTCGAGGAAGAAAGAAATAAAGAGGGTTCAAGATACTGAGACAGAGAAATCCAGGATTTAGAGGCTTAGCAGCTGAAGGCACAACCAAAAATTGTAGATTGATTGAAAACAGGAATCTGCATACAGCCAGAATAGAGGAGTGCAGATATTGCACAGGGTTGTGTGACTGGAAAATATTGGAGAGATAGCAAAGGGCAACGCCACAGAGAGATATGATAATCTTAAAAACAGGCTCTTTCTTAACAATGTACCAATAATTAAAGAGCACAAGGGTGCTAAGTGAATGGAGCTTGATAAGAATTAGGATACAAGCAGGGTTTTAAATGACCTTACATTTATAGAGACTGGAAGCTGGGAGGTTGGCCAAGATTGCTTTCGAATAGTCAAGTTTAGAGATGTACAAAAGAATGGATGAGACTTTTACCAGCAGATGAGTTGAGGCAAGCTGGTATCAGATAATGTAATAGAGGTGAAATCAGGCAGTCTAAGTGATGGTGCAGACATGTATTTGTGAGTTCAACTGGGGGCTAAATATGATTTTTATGGTTGCAAGTAATCTGGGTCACCTCAGAGGGCACATCCTTTGCGCTGAACCAAGGTTGAGAACAAAGGCAAATTGGGCCTAAATCTATCAGTGATGGATGGCATGGAGCTTTCCCAATAGCAGGCATTTTGGGGAAAGCTGTTTTGGAACCTGCAAAGGCCACCTGCCACACAAAGCTGGCAGCAAATTAGGTACGTTGAAAGCTTTGTTAATAATAGTTAACAGAAGTTGATTGCGATTTTCTTACAGCAGTATCTTACACACCTCCCAATTTCTAACCATTAGATGGTCACATAGTGCCTGTAAATGTTGGTTATACAGAGACTAATTTGGCCTCCCTTCATTTTTCATTCACTATATCTAAAACATAACTTGGTGTGATTGAGATAGTTCTGAAGAACCATCCAACATATCTGTGCCAATAGGACTGCTGTCATGACATAGCTTGAGGAATTGCCGATTCCACATATAATAATCCTATGCCAAAACGGAATATGGTCATTATTAGCTGTGGATGAGTGTACTGGTGTAGAAATGAGTACTGCGGTGTGGAGGCAAGTGTAGTGGTGTAGGAGTGAATGTAGTGTTGGAGGGATGAGTATAGTGGTGTCGATATGAGTGTAGTGGTGTAAGGTGAGTGTAGTGGTGTAGGGATAAGTGTAATGATGTTGAGGTGAGTGTGACGGTGTTGGGGTGAGTGTAGTGGTGTAGGAGTGTGTGTAGTTGTGTAGGGATAAGTATAGTGGTGTTGAGGTGAGTGCAGTGGTGTACGGGTGAGTGTAGTGGTGTAGGTGTGGTGGTTTGGGGATGAGTATAATGATGTAGGGATGAGTGTAGAGATGCAGGATGAGTGTAGTGGTGTAGGGATGAATGTACTGGTGTAGTGGTGAGTGAGGTAGTGTAGGGGTAAGTATAGTAGTATAGGGATGAGTGTAGTGTATAGTGGTGAGTGTAGCGCTGAGTGTAGTGGTATCAAGATGAGTGTAGTGATGTAGGGATAAGTGTAGTGGTGTTGCCATGAGTGTAATGGTGTTGGGGTGAGTATAATGTTGTAAGGGTGAGTTTAGTGATGTAGGGATGAGTGTAGTGGTGTCAAGGTGAGTGTAGTGGCGTCGAGGTGAGTGTAGTGGTGTAGGGGTGAGTGTAGTGGTGCAAGGATGAGTATAGTAGTATAGAGATGAGTGTAATTGTGTAGGGATGAGCATAAATCTGTAGGGATGAATGAAATAGTATAAGGGTGAGTGTAGTGGTGTAAGGGATAAGTGTAGTGGTGTAGCAATGAGTGTAGTAGTTTGGGCTGAGTATAATTGTGTAGGGGTGAGTGTAATTGTATCAGGGTGAGTTTCATGGTATTGGGATGACTGTAGTGATGTAGGGGTGAGTGGGAACAGAATATTCATGGTGAAAGTTGTTCTTTCAAGTGGTGGTCCTGCGGTCTTTCTTTCTCATGTCCTGAATACTCAAATAATTGGAAATTACATTGATATGTTCAGAGAGCAGTAGGAATAACAGAGCCATTACAATGTGGTTTCCCTTTAGCTTAAGTAGCAACAGAAAGAAAAATTTAACAAAAATGCCTTAAAACTGTTAATTTAATCTCCTTGCTTTGTCTTTTGAAAGATTCTTTAACGGTTCATTGATCCCTTGGGAATTCTGATGCCCATTATGAATGATTTGGAGATGGTGCATAAAAGTCAAAAAAAGATATGTGAAGTATTATGGCTTCATTTAAAGTATTGATTGATCTGTGAAACAAGTTTAAGCTGAGGAGTTGATGCATCTGCCCCTAGGTCCAGCAAATTTTCTAGTAATGTGCAGTATTTTCATTCCAGTTTGTTATGTGAGCTCATGCATCCAAACAAAAACATGAAAATTAATCCAAACAACAAATCTGTATACTTGAAAAGGACATACTTGCAGGGAATGGGGAAAGAGCAGGAGTCTAAATTTGACTGACTGTTCCCCTTCTGTGCTTCTGATTCTATGGACTAATATAAACAGCCAAATTTATACTGCACGAGAAAAGGGTATGGATTGGTTGGCAAATTGGCTGCAGCATTGTCATGAAGATGCATGCATGCACACGGCTCTGGGAGATCACTGAAAAGACCTGCTAGCTTTGAGATCACTGCCCTCCGACCCCTATGGACATGGCTGGCCTCATTGCTGGCCCTCACAACTCCCACAAACATTGCTGGCCTCACACCCACCAATCCCCATCCCCCTTCCTCCCCCCACAGACTTCGTTGGCCTTTGTCCCCATTCCGCCCACCCCACACACACAGACATCGTTGGCTTCTCTCCCTATCTCCTTACCACACAGACACCGTTAGCCTCTGTCCCCATTCCCCACCTCCCCCCACACACAGACATCGCTGGCCTCTCTCCCTATCCCCCCACCACAATCTTCTTCAGGCAGCAAGGGTGAGTGTGAATCCCATTTTGAAACCTGCACGTTTGGCATGGATCTCAAACCATGCTTGGAAACCTGAAGGGCATCCAACAAAGCCCTCCCCCTGCCCCCACCAAGAACTGCATCTAATCCCATACCCACCTCCTCAAGTGCACTCCCTTTTCTTTGAAACTACCAATACGAGGTCCGAAACACTGGCACACATTGCACACCATGCACTTCAATATATTATTGCTTGCAATCCACCTTTTGTTCTTACAGGGAAAAAAACATAACCACAGAGAGAGAGGGCACAGTCTGGAAGCAGTGTGACTGAGCTGCGGCAGCTGACCAGATATGAACAGCATGCCTGGAGCTGGTAAAGGGTGATTCAACAGCCAGAATAGTGACTGACAGTCAACTTGGCATCCAGCATGCAAGTGAGCATCAGCTTAGTAGCTAAGTCCTCTTCCTAAGTCCTCTTTGAAGGAAGAGTGATACTGCATAGGATGCTTTCCCTCCCTTGCCCTACTGTGTGTTCTCCCTGAGGACAGCAGCAGGAAGTGGCACTGGCATCTACCACACACCCCACCAACACAGAGATTATCGCCATGGGGAGGGGATACTTTTATTGTTGAGGCTTCTGGGTTACTTACTGGTGAGGATAATAGATACGTCGGGTGGACGTGGGCACATCCGAAGGCTCAGGCACACAGAGTTCTGCTGGAGGCAAGGACTCAGCTGTCCCCAAGCCAAATGCCGGGTCTTAGGGTTCATTTATCCCAAGGCTGGTTGTGATCCATCAGCAAATCCAGAGAGTTGTGGAAAGGCTGTCAGCAACCTTGCTGTGACTGCAAGGCTGTTTAGGGGAGTCAAACAGAGTGCTATTGCAGGAGGTGGACACACGTGCAAACCCAGGCCAACAGTACAAGGGTGATGACCGAAGTGCAAGTCTGGTACCGGGATCTGCCCTTATGGGTGAAAGGGTCCAGGTCATCCTGGAGATACAGGAGCTCAGGACCAAGGGTGTTGCCGGCATCCAGGAGGCACACTGTTCCATGGCCACAGATGTCAGGACACTTGGGACATGCTGGTCATGGCTGGGGCTCTCACTGCGACTCTGGAGACACAGTAGCCATGGCTGTGAACCTCGACAACTTAGCCCAGGCTCAGAGGGCTACTGCTGAGGGGCAGGAGAAGAACCTGTATGCCACACAAAGTTAGAACGCTGCAGGTTCACTAAGACAGCCCGGTGAAGATCATCAGTAGTCAGGGTTTCTTTGGGATAAATGTTAAGAGCACACTGTGGCTTTGTCACAGAATGCTGCAATGGAGGGACTCCGGATCTTGGCCCAGTCTCAGAGGGCCAGAGCTGAGGGATCACAGATGCATGTGGGCCCCCAGGACTGACAGGGCCAGGTGATGCTGGAGCTCCTGGAGATTCGTCCAGCTACACTGGCATCCCATGGAGTGAGCCTGGGGCTTTTAGGCACCCCAAGGGCTAGAGCGTATATTGGGGCCTTCCACCCAGGAGATTCTAGATGTTCCAATTCCTCCCTTCTTCATACTGGGGCATCTCAGGGCCAGCGAGATGAACAGAGGCAGCTTTATCTGCAAGTCAGCCAGGGCACTCCAGGTCCTGACCACTCAGAGGACGTCCGCCAGGGGCATCTTAGGCAAAGAGTCTGGATCCCAGTTAGACACCACCACCTCCGATTGTGCATCCTGAGGTAGCACTGAGAAGAAGCATTAGGCCACACAGAGTTAGAAAGTTGTTGGTTCACTGACAGGACACGGGTGAAGATCACCAGTGATCAGGGTTTCTTTGGGGTCAACGTTAAGAGCACAATAAACTTTTATTTTCACCTCACAGCTGTGATTAACGTGTCTCTGATTCTCCTTTCACAGAGCAGAGTGCTCCCTATTCCCACGCATCAAGGCGCTGACTGTTGTGAGGTGCAAAACTCAGCTAGATGTACAGTTCCTGCCCTACCTTCCCCAACATCCTCCAGACCCTGAGTGAAACTGGACCTCCTGCCACCGTGACACACTGAACTGATGGTCTCACACACCTGTGTTCCCAACCTTTACTGCTAAATAGGCCAAGGTGGCAGTGTGCATTCGGAATACAGGTAGGAGTCAGGCTTCAGTGGCACCAGGGGCAGGATTCCAGTGTGCACAACAGCAAGTCGTCATCATCCTCCAGCCTTCAACCAAGACTCACAATCATTGCCAGCCCAGGCTCATTAATGGGCTTAGGCATTTCTGGAGGATAGGGTGGTGAGATGAGAAAAGTTGGGGAAGAGTGTGAGGGAGATGGAGTGAGGGAGATTGAGGAAGAGTGTGACAGAAATGGAATGAGAGAAGCTGAGGAAGAGTCTGAGGGGATGGAATGAGCAGTTGGAGAAGAATGTGAGGGGAGTGGGGTGAGAGAGCTGAGGAAGAGATTGAGGGAGATGGAGTGAGAGAGGCTGAGGACGAGTGTGACGGAGATGGGGTGAGAGAGACAGTGGAAGAATGTGAGGGAGATGAGAGAGGCTGTGGAAGAGTGTGAGGAAGATGGGGTGAGACAGGCAGAGGAAGAGTGCGGGGGGGGATGGGGTGAGAGAAGGTAGGGAAGTGTGTGAGGGATGGGATGAGAGAGACTGAGAAAGAGTGTGAAGGGGTTAGGTGAGAGAGGCTGAGGAAGAGTGTGAGGGGCAGGGTGACAGTGGGTGCGAAAGGGTCAGTTGGTGTGATGGGCCATTTCATGATTAAGGGACAATGACATGGATTTGCTTCTGGAGTGTAGTGGAAGTGTGCTTGTAGAAGCCCCCACACTGCACAGCACCAGCTATATGAAGTGGGCTGCTATCAGGGCATCCCTCACTCCCCTGCCCTGTCAGGCACCTGCAAATACTACCTGCCCTCCATCCTCTGGCTCCTATATGGCAGAGTGTCCACCTCACCCTCCCACCATTGTTATTCCTCCTCCTCCTCCTTCTCCTCCTCCTCCTTCTTCAGCTGCTCTCCCCGCTGCTGTGCGATGTCGTGCAGGATGCAGCACACAATGATGATGTGTGAAGCATGTAGAGGGTCATACTGCATCTCTGGGATGTGTAATTACATTGTCAACAGGCCTATGCAGCACTGTACGAAGGACTGTGTGGCAGCATGACCCTCATTGCAATCAGCCTCCACCTCAGTCTCAAGCCTCTGCATAGGCATTATCAGCATGACCTCCGTGGGTAACTCTTGTACCCCATGAGCCTTCCTGGAAGCCTGGGCTGGTTTTCAAAGAGCCCAGGGATGTCCAATTGCCTGAGCACAAAGCTATCATGGACACTCCCTGAGTGTTGTGCATCAACCTGCATGATTGTGATTCAATGGTCTCAGATCATCTGCACGTTCAAGGACTGGAGCCCTTTGTGGTTGACAGATGGCTGCGGTGCTCCTTGTGGGGCTCATAGAGTGATTTGTATCCCACCCACTGTTCCCTGGACATTGGGCATCCCAGCAATGGATACGAAGCCGAGAGCCTGGGCCTCCTGCTATGCACAGCCTACATCAAAATGAACGTATTGTCCTGCCCGGGCGTACAGAGCATCCATGACCTACCGCACATATCTGTGCATGGAAGCCTCGGAAATCCCACAGAGATCATTACTAGGTGCCTAGAAGGACCCAGTGGCATACAAGTTGAGGATAGTCATCGCCTTCATTTCCGTAGGAGAGCGGGTGTCTGCCCCTACCTTCAGATGCTAGGTGTGAGAACACCTCATACAGCTGCCACACCATGCTCTTCGAGAGCTGCAGCCAGCGATGGCACATGGACTGCAACAGGGCTTCGAGGGAATGTTGGGGCAGGTACCTGCAGCCTCTTTCTCCCGGCGACCCACTGCCTTCCCATTCCCAGCCCACCTTACTGAGGGACTGCCAGTGGCTGCTCCTGTGGTGGCCTCCCCACACCTTCTGCCTCCTGAAGCACTTCCTCCTCCTCAGCCACCACCATTATCGCCAGCTCCATGTCAATCAATCCAAGATCCATTCTGCACAGTGGGGTTTGGAAAGAGCAAAGAATGATGGATTATTATCCCTCAATCCTTCACTGGGGCCAGTATCCCACTTGTGGGAGCTAACAACACCACACAATCCACGGTGCCATGAGTTGCCTGTTTAGGTTTTTGAAATTGCCATCATGACAACAGCTGGCACAGACAGGATGCAGCTTGGTGTGCAGACGTGGGCAATGCGCACCTTTGAACCACTGCCATGTGCGCAGCTGCATGACCTGTTACAGGCATGTGTTGCTGGTCAGGAACGTAGGGTAGAGATAGACTCTAATCATCATCAAATGGGCCTCCACTGACTGCAGAGTTCATGTAATACGAGTGTCTATGTTAACCTGGGCACCCCTGCTTAGAGCGCCAGCTGCTTGAACTGATTAGCCATTGGTCATCACATGTTGCAAACCACCCACCCACCACCACCGAAACCCCAGCGCTCAGTGCAGTCCCTGACCACACTCCTAAAGCCATCCAGGAGATTGTCTACAGCAAGCAGCACATCAGGTCTCCAACTATCCCCTGCACTCCACTAGCTTCTCGTCCACAGCACTTACCTTTCCATGCCTGCTCTGTGCTGTCATGCCAGGCTGACACTTATATATATCAAGTATATATACCTAGCCAGAGAAGTGGGAGACCCTAATGAGGGCAGGGATTGCTGTGTCGAGCTTGCTAATCGCATACAAACGTAGGGTAAGTGATGCAATGAGTGTCACGCCATGCAGTTTTCTGCATGGTTCCAATGGTGTCAGCAATGTTGGGTTGGGAGATGCACACAGGACACCAATGCTCGCGGGAATCCTGCAAATCAACCAGCAGGCATTTCTCCTGGCCCACTGTTCTAAAAAGTTAACATCAAAGCAAAATCATCCCCTTTGTCTTTGCAGGATAATTTGAGGTACATTGGGCAGTCAGTTAAAAGTTTCCACTTCTAAAATTTTGGCAGAAGGTCATAAAAGCAAAGTATTACAGATGCTGGAAATCTGAAATAACTCGGAGTCAATAGGCTATATATCTCCAAGTCTCACTCTAGAACATTAGATCACAATTTTGCTACCATTTTAATGCATTACTAGCTAATTCTGCATTGTTGAAAGTGTTATCTCTCAGATGAGATGTTAAATTAGGTCCCGTTTGTCTCTTCTGATACATTAAATACCCCTTTGCATTATTCACAGAAGTGCAGTAAAGGTCATCTAATATGCTGGTCAACATCTATTAAGCATCATTGCCTGAAAGGGTTATTTGGCCATTTATCTCTCTGCTGTTTGTGGGACATTATCTCATACAAATTGATTATGAGATTTTTCCACATGGCTGTGGCTAAAATTTGAAAATGATGAATTGTCCAAAAAGTACCTTGTGTTGTCAGTGGATATCATAGGTGATATCTAAATGTATTTTTTTAAATTTATTGAGGTGAACAATCTCATTTGGTCATTTCTACATTTCTCACTGGATTGCAATAAAATTAAACATTTAAGATATTTTTTCTGAGATTATCCTTGAGTTGAGAGGAGGTAGCATTATACTGATTATCTCTTTTAGCTACGTTACAGTTACATTTACATTAAAGTGTATTAAAGTTAATGAGTGAGGGAAATAGAATATATTAAAATGCAACATATATTATTCTCAGTATATAAAGAGCCTGTCCTTTTCATCACATAGACTTTTTATTGTTCATGCAAACCTACCTTTGTAAACGTTCACAAGAATTTTATTTCAAATCTGAACAATAATATTTACAACAAAAATAATATGTACAGTAGATGATGGAATTCTGAAGTAAAAGCTGAAAATGCTGGAAGTTTGCAGCAGGCCTGGCAGTATCCATGGAGAGAACAACAAAATTAATGGGCTGAACTTTACAAGGTCTTTTTTCAGTTGTCAGTCGGCGTGAAAATGAGTTCCTGATCGTTTATCGGGGTGAGTTTTCACCCCGAATTACACACTCAGTCTTTGAAAATATGGGTTAGATTATTACAGGCAGTGGGCAGGGCCTATTTCCCCAGACAGCCAGCAGTTCAGATTGCAGCAACAAATGCATTTTTTTATAGAATCATAGAAAAACTACAGCACAAACAGGCCCTTCTGCCCATAAGTTGTGCCAATCATATCTCATTCTAATAGGCTTACCTATAACCCTCAATCTATTAAGTCCCATGTACTCATCCAGAAGTCTTTTAAAAGAGCCAATCGAATTTGCCCCCACCACCACCGACGGCAGCCAATTCCACTCACCCACAACTTGGTAGGAAAAGCAGAAATAAAACAGCACTGTTGACAGAGTACCACCCCTTTCCCCCAATGCCCTCTCCCTCACAGACATCCCTTATACCTCCCCACACGCCTCTCCATGGACCTCTTTGGACATGGCCTCCCCCACTACACGCCCTGGCCCCAATGGCTGATAGATACGACTCTCCTTTCTTGCCTCTGATCATTATTTAGGTACAAATCCCACCCCTTCCCTCCATCAGCACACCTGCAAGTACTGACTTGGCTTCCATGGTAACAAAGCAACCTTTATTAAACTCACTGGAATGCTCTAACGGGTGTGTGATCCGCTCAAACTGTCTGCAGCTGATCTGCCCGAAGAAGGGAGAACTCCATAAAAACCCTAAGGATGGACAGGTAGGCAGGCAGTGCAGGGAGAAATGGTCTCCAGGAAGACAGCTCCCCGTATTTCAGATCCTGATCTGGCCAGGTTACTTGAGGTGGTAGAGGCAAGGTTAGACACCCTCTTTCCCCCAGTGGGACTCTGTCCTGGAGGAAGAGAGGGAAACACAGCCTGGAAGGCGAGGTGGTGACAGCATGTGTTAGTGCCAGGGCACTGGCCCAGGAGAATCAGGAAGCAGTGCTGCAAAAAACGGAATAACTTCGTCTAGACAGAAGGCTGAGTGTTTCACCTCATGTCGTAACTTCTCCCTAAATGACCCCCAAACTGCCCACTCCCAGAACCCTGCATGCTTTCATTTTCTGACCTCCAAACACCTCCCTCATCCCCCTCAAGAGTATCACATCCCTTGCCCTCTGAGGGCCACAAACTGAAACTCTGCAGGGCTCGTGCTATCAGATTATATATGATTCCTTCTGTCCCCACAGGAGAAGAAAACCCATAATTGCTGGGAGAAGCTAAAGACTAGGAATGGTGTGCCTGTGATCCGGGTCCTCACTCCCTTTGAGCAGCAGGCACTGGAGCATGTGGGAGAGGAGGGGACCCAGACCACTAGCGACAGCATGGTCAGGCTGGAATACCTGCCAATCTTCTACCTGTTGAAGAAATCTTAAGGTGGTGGCTTGCAGCCCAGATTCCTCTCCCACTCTTGCATTTAACCTTGTGTCCTATGTTACAAGAAGGGACTCTGACTTTTTTGCACCTGGACCATTTGACATCACTGCCCCACTGCTGCTCCCACCCATTCTGTCCCTATCAGCTCAGAGTTCCTCGAAGGAAGCAGATGAAGGAACCTCCAAGGCTGACATCAGTTTTGTACCCGCCTCCACCTTGCAACTCACCATCCCAGGGACTCTGGTAGGTCAAGTTAGTGGCAAGGTATCTGGGTCACTCTCTCGTGCGTACGACACATCTACTGATGTACATCAGACGGAGGAGGGAACATCCAAGTCCTCTGCCATGTGGGGGCCTGCCTGAGGTGAGGACTCAGCTGGCCCCACGGTATTTTCTGAGATCACTTCTCCCTTTGAATATTTTAATCAGCTCCATGCTGATTTCCAGGCCAGAAATCTGGCTTCCAGAGGCGCATAGAGGCCATGGCACCAATGAGGAGCATGCGAAACTGTCTCCGCTAAAGTCTTACAGCACACAGCACTACAAAAGCAGTGCAGCAGGATGGGAGAATCGCCCCCTCATTTATGACTAGGCTGACCATAAAAACAAAATATTTGAATTTGATATTCCTATCCAAAGATAATCATTGCTGCTTGTCCAGTTCAAAGGTAGAAAGATTTACACATTGTGAGAAAAGATTGTCACTTATCGGAATGTCAGAACTGATCAATCCTCCTGATGAGCAGCAATAGTAATTCCATAGCCTTGTCTGGCTGAACTGATGTCATGTTAAACATGGTTCATTTAATTCTGCATTGCAGGTTTTGCTTTTCCTTTTTGTTGCTTGGGTTGATCATCCCAACAGGTTGGATGGCAGATAAATTACAGAGTGTCGGCGAGAAACTCTGCATGTTTCCCTGCTCAGGATCAAAAAGCCAGACAAATCATTTAGCAGCTACTTACTGCACATTTGCTTTTTCACAATAAGGAGGAAATGTGAAACAGCATGACCTTGGATAAATTATACTGTGCAGAGCAAAACCAAAATAAGTCCAGTCTTTCAAAACTGATACTGCTTATCTAAAAAATTATTAATACAAATAGAAAAGATGGATAATAGGAAGGTGTTACGGTGCAGTAAACTAATCAAGATGGTGTCAAAAATCCTGGTAAGATGGTGCAGCTTTCACCTCCTTCTCTGCTCTCTATTTTTTGTATAATATAAACACATTAACCTTTGAAAATTGTGAAATCCTGATTATACGTTGTACCTGTGTAAGAAGTGCATGCCTATCTTATGATTGACATTTTGATTAAAAGATTATAAGTTGCACCATTGCATAAATTGCTGCCCTATATTTAAATGACACAAAACTAGTATGTAGGTGTGATTTACACCAGATTTCATTGTAGTTTCACTTTTTAATTCTAGTCTTTAAATCAGCTTAAGATCCTTGTGGAGTGATGTAAGCAGAAATCCTAAGGCTTTTGCATATAGATACATGTGTGATAATCAAATAATCTGGTTGGTGGAAGAGTGCTGCAGTTTTAAGAAGACAGCAGCTTGTTCACTATCTTGCCCCTGTGCTGGTGATAATAGTGAGAACTATTATCACCAGGAGTTTAATGTCCACACAAAAATGAGAATTACCAAAAACCCAACAGAGAATAAAATCGCTTGGCGCAGTTTTCTTCTAAGAAACTTGTGCTCTGAAGAGTGAGATAATTCTACTCCAGCTGTTTTAAATAATGCATTGTTCCTGGGATTGCGTTAGTTCCTTAACTGAAGAAAGCAGCAAGGAAGTTCAACCAAAAGAAAGACAACAATGAACAAGAGTATTTTCTTTACTCCTCCTTTGAAATGACTCAATGCCAGCCAATGGTAAATCCTTGGATGTATCGTACATGATAGAGAAGATTCTAAACACAATCACCCAGATTATTTTCCAATGAGGCAACGAATATTTAAGATGGTAACAATGCAGTGAGCAAAATGGATGCCATATTTGACTACATTCCTATTGATGCATTTCAAAGTAATTCTTTATGCATGGAATGCCTATTTGTTTCTGAGAGGTGATAATGCATTATATAAATGCAAATCTTTCTTTGATCATAATCTTGTTCTGTTATTGTTGTTGTCAACATGTGCCAAAGTCTTTTCTCTTGAAGATTTAGTTTTCAGTTCTCATCAGACTGGTAAGTTTAATGTTGGGAAATGGAGTATTTTTTATTTCAGTAATACCCAGTATCACCATCAAGCACTATTCGGTGATACAATTATGTGTAAAGTTTCCTTGTTTGTTACTGGTAGTGCAGGGAGGCAGAAGTTGGATAAAGCCAGTAATGGGATCTAAAGATCCAAGGATGACTGCGATATGCAACTAACAGCATGCACTTGGACTCTCACAAATGCAAGGTGATGCATTTTGGTAGATCCAATTCAGGTGGAAGCTATAAAATAAATGACAGAACCACCAGGAGCATAAACACAGAGAGATTTGGGAGTACAGGCCCACAGATCCTTAAATGTGGCAGCAAAGGTGGAAAAGGTGCTGAAGAAAGCGTATGTCATGCTTGCCTTCATCGAAGCATAGAGTATAAAAGTTGGCGAATTATGCTGCAGTTATATAAAATGTTGGCTAGGCCACATTTGGACTGCTGTGTCCAATTCTAGTTGCCACACCCCCAGAAGGACTGGGTGGCTTTGGAGGGAGTACAGAAAAGTTTTACCAGAATGTTGCCTGACATGGGGGGTATTAGTTATGAGGAGAGATTGAATAAAGTAGAATTGTTCTTCCTGGAAATATAGAGGCTGAGCAGCAACCTGATAGAAGTTTATAAGATTATGAGAGACGTAGATAAGGCGAACAGTTAGAAGCTTTTTCCCAGGGCAGAAATGACAATTACAAGGGAGCATAAGTTCAAGGTAAGAGGGGAAAGGCTCAGTGGAGATTTACGGGGCAAGTATTTTACACAGAAGATAGTGGTGGTCTGGAAGGCACTGCCAAGTAAAATGGTGGGGTGTAGAGGGATACAGGCAGTTTGTCTAAATAGGACAATGTGATTGGTGCAGGATTAGTGGGCTGAAGGGCCTGTACCTGTGTTAAACAGATCTTTGTTCACTTAGCAGTAGCAAAAAAGGCAGGACACTTCTGGAGTACCTACTCATTTAAATATTAATGCAATGCCACATCTACTGCTGAGTAGTTGCACAATTCACCAAGGGGCTTGAAGTTGTGTGAAGCTATAATACCTTAAAGACAGCTTGTACAACTAAACTCAGACTGTAATTGTAAAGGCGTGGTGCAGTTTTACTCTAGCAGGTGCTGGAACTGCTGTGTATGAGTAGAAGAGGTGTGAAAATAGTGCAACAGGCCTAACAGTGTGTCCCAGAGTTTTCTAGTGCACCAGCAGAGGCCTTGGTGCAGGAGGTGGAAAGAAGCAGCGAAATCCACTTGCTCAGAGGGTCAAGGAGATCCACTGGACAGATATTACAAAGGCTGAGGAGCCAATACTAATGTGGCCAATGCCAACAATCTAGCTTTGGGTGCATGAGTGTCACACTGAGAATGCCCAACAACCTCACATGAGAAGCCAAGGTCAGTGAATGGATCTTCAAACACTATACACTGAGATTTGAGTGTGAGGTTTGCAGCAATGCTGAGTGGGTGAGGTGAGGCTATTAATTTTATGTACATGCGTCTTGCTTAATAATGATCTATGGTAGGTGAGTGAAGAGATAGTGGTGGACAGAGCAATAGTTCATATGGGTGTAGTGTTTGAAGATCCATTCACAGATCTTGGCTACTCATGAGAGGTTGTTGAGCATGTGCTTTTACCCATTCAGGTATCTAGAAAGTGTCATTTGATCAAGAAATCATGCCTAAACATAAAGTTGAACGTGAACAGGAGACTGATGAAGGAGGAAACTATCACTCACAGTCTCTAGTCTCACAGCCACTAGTTCAGATGCTAGCATGGTGTAAACCTGAGCGAGAAATGTCAAAGCACCAGGGCCAACTGAAGTCAGGTTAGGCAGTGAGAATAACATGGTTGCCTTCTCCACAGAAGGCAAGGTGGTGCATGAATTCTGTCATAGGGGTCTCAGATGAGAACATCAATGGAGCAGCTTAGGGAAAAAAGGTTGATATGTATGTGTAGAGGTGATTGGTGTACTTGCAAGATTGGCAGTCTTACAAGAAAACGTGGTCTCTGTCAAGGAGCACAATGGAGCCTGGTTCCAGTTTGGCACAGGATTCTTTGCAGAACTAGAATCTCGTCCATTCCAGCATGGAAGTGATAGTAAGCTTCATGAGAATGCATGCGGAATCTTCCACAATACAGCTTCTGATGGCAAACCTTTCAGCTCTTGATGCAGCCCAAGAAGAAACCATCCATTGTTTGAGTGTTCAGTGCAGAATGAAATCTCAGATATGAAATACAGGTTCAGCTTTGTACTCTGCAGGCTCAGGCCATTGCGACCGATGCTGGAGATACCAGTGTTCAGATGAGATTCCAGGGTTTCACTGAAGTTAAGTAGTTTGTATTCTGGCAGATAACTAGAATTGTCCACATTCAGATTCAACTGAGGGAGTGCCAGAGGCTCTGTGGAGTATGAACCTGATTCTATCGCTTAGGACGACAATACTTGTTTTCAGTGAAACCATTGTTGAATGCCTAGCTGGGAAGGGGATTGGCTGGCTGTGTCCTCCCTTCCTCCTGCTCATCCTCTTGCTCTTCTTTCTGTTCCTAAGCTGGTCACAATATTCTTGGTGACATTAGGGCTATAACTTTATGATGGTGGAGAGCACCAAATTAGAACACACACAAATATTGGGAAGCTCATCCAGAAAGGAGCAGGCTGTGGAGGCAAGTTGTCTGCTGGTCCCTGGTTTCATTGGTTATAATATCTCCTCACAATGAGAGATGTGAGATTTCTCAGCGATCAGTGTTGAGTCTTCCATCCTGTAACTATTGGAATTTTCAGAAACCAATTTATAGCCAATTTGTGAATCATGTGAACTGTAGTAGTCCACTTCTTAAAAACGTAAAATAGATAAGGTTTGGTTTTAAAAGTTTATGATCTATATCATGTCTTAGGGGCATGAACCATAAAACCACATATAGGCTGTCAAAGGCATGCTGAACCACAAAGAATTCTGCTACTGTGGCAAAGTCATGATTCTCTTGGCTCAGAGAGAACAAAATTAACTCCTGTTTTTTGAAATGGTAATCTGCCAATACCAGCAGCAGTGGACAGCAGACTGAGAAATGTCACATACAGCACCTACTCTAATCAGGAAATATTCCAGTACAAAGAAATTTTGGACCATGTTTGTGTCGATTGCCACTGTTGGCACCATCCCCTCTCCCCTGTGGTTTCTGGCCTGGTTTCAAGAGGTTCTATCAACACCTCCTTTCTCAAGTGAGAGGTAAAGCTCAGTGGTAGAGCATTTGACTGGGGATCAAGAGGTCCTTGGTTCAGATGTGAGTGACTACTTCCCTGTTTATTTCTCCATAAGCCCCAATTGTCTGCATTTCACCCATGTCCCTCTAAACCTTTCCAAATGCATTTGGACAGATACATGGTTAGGAAAGGTTTAGAGAGATATGGGTGAAATGCAGACAATTGGGGTTAGCTTGGATGGGCTTTTTGGTCAGTGTGGACCAGTTTGGGCTGAAGGGCCTGTCTCTGTGTTGTAGATTCTATTATTCTAAAGCACAGACAATGCACTCACTGAGCCTGGCTTAAGTGGAAGGAAGAGAAATACTCTCAGAAGACCCCAGGTGGATTAGACATTCTTCTCCGAGCCCTTTCACCTCTCTACCCACTAGGTCTCTTTTTTGCTGTTTCTGCTCCATTTCCCTCACTGTCTCAGCTGGGGCGATTGCAACAACAGCACCCATGATTAGGAGCAAGCAGTGATAATCTGAACCATCCCTACTTCCTGTCATGTTCACCAATTTTAATTCACTCTTCAAAACATCAAGCACTTTCACATCCTCAGAGACGAACAAGTAACTAACTTGCAATGATGATTATTCTGAATGCTGCAGGTGGCCAAGGTTTGTTGTGGGGTGATTGTGAATTCATCTTTAATGGTGCAGGTTTAAAAGAAAGCATTAACTAGAGTGTTGATGTGGAAAAAGCAGCACTGGCATCAAATCAGCATGTAACGCTGATGGGCATCGCAATGTACTGAATCTAAATACTTCTGGTGCACGCTGCTACCAGCAGTGCAAATGCCAAGATGAAGTTTATTGGGCCTGTACCAGAAACCAGTATATTCAGTGTATATATCATTTTGGTGCACAAAATAGCCAATAAATTGTCATCTCATCAGTGTGTGCTAGTTTTGAATCCACGGTGGTTAACCACTCTGCCACCCATCAAATTGTATCATTTCTTTGGTCGGAAGTGTATTGGCTGGAACTCCAAGTTGATCTGCATCAGCGTCAGGTCCAGAATCAACACAATTTTGGAATGGTAGGGACTGTGGCAATGTAAGCAATCAAATAACCTGAATGCTATCATATAAAAGGTTAACAGAAAAGTTATGCTTATGTATGATGTAGATGAGGATGCACTCCTGACTTTGAGAGAAAAGTTGGAACCATGCCTTGGGAGAACATGTCGACTCAGTTTAAATATAGTACTAATAAACAAGCATTAACCAGACACCTGAGAATATCTACAGTCTCCCCAAGAACCAAGTCCTACACTTGTCCCAAAGCCAGAAAATCCTGTCCGAAGTCAACCTAGATCTTCGCATGGTCCATGTCCCGCCTGCTATAATTCCCGTGAGAAAATTTTGCCCCTAGAGTCCAAGTTGGTGATGAGTTTGAGAGGGGTTGGTATTTACCTAGGCAGGAGTATGTTGGCAGGGACTGCACCACATTTCTGACTCCACTTGATTAAGCCCAAGGATAGCAATCCTATCCTGCTGCCAGTTGAGGTTCCTAAATGGGCAATTAATCCTCACTTAAGGACCCCATCCCACTACTGCTGGCATTAACCTAAAAATGGGTTGGGAGCTTGATAAACAGAGACTAAGGCAAGCAAGCCCTGGTGTTTCACTTGTGAGTTCCCAAACAGGGGGGATTTCATTGCTCAAAGACACTTAGTGCATGATGGAGGGACTCCTAGCTTCGGGAAGGATAGGGAATGACCACCGAAAGACATTCCCTACCCTTGTTGTCGCAATCTCTCCCCTGCTCCCAAATGACCCAACTCTATGACCCCACCACCCCCATCACTTAACTGTGTTCAGTCCCTCCTTGATCAAGGTCTAAGATCAGTGCAGTACTGGCAATATCCATTACCCCTCTGCTGGTAGTGCTGAGTACAGAACTCTGATTGACCAATGATTCCCTGAAGGCAGGACCCACCACTCCAGCCCGAAAGAACAACGAGCAAAATTTGGAATGAATTGTACTGGTCTGAACTGGAGGTCCGTTTGATGTTATTGGTACTGATCTGAACTGGACATCCACTTGAAGTTATCCAAGACCAGCTTGGATCAGTACTAGTCATTTCCCAAGTTTTACTAGTTTTTCCATCTGCCCTATCCACATGTTCCCAGGCGAAGGTCCAGGTCTGGTCAGGTAGGTTCCTGAGTGCTCAAGATGCAGCAGACCAACTTTGAAAGATGTTAATGGGGGTCTCAATGGATCTCTAGCCAGTGACCAAGACCCATCACCTCCACAACGTTCTACCCATTTATCAGAGCTGATCCAGGAGAATTAAACTCAGCCACTTGTTACCTTGCCCAACATCCACCAAACCCTTGGTGCAAGTATCCCCCTTAATGGCTCATTAGACAAAAAAAATGTGTCCCCATCTCTTACAGCTACATGGGCCATAGTGGCATGGTGCATTCGGAGTACAGGTAGGAGTCAAACTTGAATGGCACCAGGGACGGGTTTCCAGTGTGCACAACAGCAAGTCATCATCATCCTCCAGTCTTCAACCAAGATTCGCAACCATTGCTAGCCCAGCTCATTAACAGACTTTGGTGTTTCTGGGGAAGAGGGTGGTAGGGTGACAGGAACAGGGAAAGAATGATGTGATAGTTTGAGGGCTCAGGTCAGTTTGGAGGGAGGACAGCAGCTGCACTTGCTTCTGGGGTGTGGTGGATGTGTGTTGGTTGCACCTCCCTCACTGCCTGTTGCACCCAGTAAGAGCTGGGTGAAACAGGCTGCAATCAAGGCATCTCTCACTGCCCTTCTCTGGTGGACACCTGCCATTGCCACTCATCCTCCTTATATGGCGAAATGTCTACCTCGCCCCCTTCGCCACTCCTCCTCCTGCTCCTCCTGCTCCAGCTGGTTTCCCCACTGCTGGGCGATGTTGTGAAGAACACAGCAAATGATGACACACAGGATCATACTGAAGGCCACCCCCAGAGCGGTCCAAGCAGCTGAACTGCATCTTCAGCAGGCCGATGCACCACTCGAAGATGGAACAGGTGATAGCTTGGGCCTCGGTGTGGTGAGTCCCTGCCTTGGTCTGGGGCCTCCCCACAGGCATCATCAACCATGCCCTTAACAGGTATCCTTTGTCACCCAGTAGCCATCCCAGGAGCCTGGGCTGGTCTTCAAAGCGCCCCAGAGATGTTCGACTGCCTGATCACAAAGCTGTCATGGACAGTCCCTGGATAATGTGCATCGACCTACATGATCCTCATTAGATTGTCACAGAAAATTTGGACATTCAGGCAGTGGAGCCCTTCCTGTTCAAAAATTGCTGTGGCCCTGCATGGGGGGCCCACAAGACAACGTGTGTCTCATCCACTGCTCCCTGCACGTTCATAATCCCAGCAATGGAAGCTAAGCCGAGAGCCTGCGCCTCCTACTGCGCATGGCCAACATCAAAATGTATGTGCGGGGAGCAGGCATACAAGACATCCATAACCTGCTGCAAACATCTGTGCACAGAGGCCTGGGAGATCCCAACTAGGTCACCACTAGGAGCCTGGAATTATCTGGAGGCATAGAAATTGAGTGCTGCCATCATCTTCATGCCTCCAGGGAGTGGGTGGCTGCCCCTCCCCTGAGGTGTCAGGTGTGTGAGCCCTTCACAAAGGTGTCGCACTGTGGTCTTGGAGAGTCCCAGCCGGCGACAGCACATTTCCTCCTAGAGGGCCTCAAATGAATTGTGGAGCCTGTACCCCCTTGCCCTCGGCACTCTCCGTCTTCTATGCACACTCTCGGGAGGCTCTCACCCATCTCCTGGCCCTCACCGGTAGCCCCTTGACCTCCTTCCTAAGGGACTGATGTTGGCTCCTCTTGTGGTGGTCTCTCTACGCCCGCCACTTCCTGAGGCACTTCCTCCTCCTCCTTTTCCTCCATCCCTGCTGCAACCAACACAGTCAGCTCCAGATCGAGCAAACCCAGATCCATCTGCACAGTGGGGTTTGGAAAGAGTGCTGAATGATGGATTATTCACCACCATCCTCACTTGGACTAGCATCCACACTTGTGGGAACTGGCAACACCACACAATCCATGGTGCCATGCGTGACCCGATTAGGGTCGTGTGAGATTCCCATCATGACAAATGCTGGCACAGATGTTGCAGGTCAGTGTGCAGCCGTGGGCAATGAGCACTCTGGAGTCATTGCTATGTGTGCAACTGCAGTATGCGATACAGGCTTGTGTTGCTGGTCCGTGTCACAGAGCAGGGACAGACTGTAAATCAGCCCAGTGACAGCAGATTCCACGCAGTCCATGTCTGAACCTCTGCACCCCGGCCTGGAGCAGCAGCTGCTTTATCTGGTTAGGCCTCAGTCAGCACGTGGTACCCTCTTCCCCCACCCCAGAACACCAGCACTCAGTCAAATCCCTGATCACAACCTGTGGCAAGACAATGTCACTGCAAAGGGCCGTGAAGGGGGAAAGGTGAGCGGGAGCCCTGAATGCTGCCTCGCACACTGTGCTACAGCACTGCCTGGGGAGGTGGGGGGAGGGGAGCGTGAGCTGCTTCCCACACTGCCTCCCACACTGTGCAACAGCACTGTACAGGGAGGTGGGGGTCGGGGGGAGGTGCGACAGCCCTCGAGGCTGCTTCCCATACTGTGCTATAGCGCTGCCTTGGAGTGGGAGGGGGAAAGCAGGAGCCCTCAAGGCTCCCTCCCACAGACCACTTCTGTACTGTCCAGTGGGATAGGAGGGGAGCAGGAGCACTCGATGCTGCCTCCCACATTGTGGTACAGCACTCTCTGGGGGATGGGGTAAGGTGGGGGAAGAGCGGGAGCCCTCAAGGGTGCCTCCCACATTGTGCAACAGTACTGCCCAGGATTGGGGGCGGGTTTGAACGGGACTACCTGATGGAACCTCACCCAGAGAGCTGTGAGGAAATAGAAGCTGCCCCTCACTCACCTGCCCCTCATCCCAGATATCACTGGACCATGGGCCAACACCTGAAGGTAGCAGAAGGAAGGCCACCAGGCATCTCCAGGGCATGTCTGGAACATCCCCCTTGGCTGCTTTTCCCCCACTCCTGGGCAGCACTATAGCACCGTATGGGAAGCAGACTTGAGGGCTGCTCCCCTGCCTCCCACCCCACCCCACCCCACTCGTGTACAGTGATGTTGTGCAGTGTGGGAAGCAATCTCGAGGGCTTCCACTCTCCCCCCCCCCCCCCCACCCCACCTTAACCCCATTCCCCAGAGAGTGCTGTACCACAATGTGGGAGGCAGCATCGAGTGCTCCTGCTCCCCTCCTACCCCATTGGACAGTACTGAAGTGCTCTGTGAGAGGGAGATCCCTCCTTCCCACCTAGGCAGCCTCAAGGGCTCCTGCTGCCCCTCCCCCCTACCACTCAGGCAGCCTCGAGGGCTCCTGCTGGCCACCCCCGTCCCACCCAGGCAGCCTCGCAGCCCCTGCTGCCCCCTCCCCACCCAGACAGCCTCGAGGGCTCCCGCTGCCCCCCCTCCCCACCCAGGCAGCTTCGAGGGCTCCCACTGCCCACTCCCCCCCCACCCCCCACCACCATCCCATCCACTAGCAGCACTTACCTCCTTATGCCAGTTCGAGACTGCCATGCCAGCCTGAGGCTTTTAAATGCCTACTCTGATACTCGCCAAATTTACATCATACCAAAGATGTAGGCGATGCAGACATGGGCGGAGAGTACCGATAAGGGAAATGTAAAGGTATGTAAACTCATGCTAATCAGCGGTCTGCCAGATTTCAGTAGGTTCCCGGCCACTCCATTTTTCTCTGGCTGGGGGATGCGTGCAGATTGTAAAAGCTGGCGGGGAACCCACAAAATGGCCAATACATGCTTCTGCCAGCCCAACCCAGCAGAAAAGTTGCGGGTCGGGATGGGAGAATGGCGGCCCTTATTTCGAATACAGCAGGCGGGTTTCTAACCTACAAACTGTTACCCACCCACCACAATCTCACCTAGAGTTGAACTTGACTTCTGAGTATAATCTATTAATAAGGAGGTTATATGAATGTATTTAATTAATTGTGGCTTTCCTTAAAAAGACTCAGGGATTTCAACATGTCTATTATCTGCATCTGAACGATTCGAGCATGATTGCTCATGCTAGGAATCTGGAGTCCCTTGGGTGCCATAAGGCAGAGCAGAACTACTTCCGTTGAGTAAAACAATAATTATAAAGTAAGCTTCTAATTTAGTGAGCAGTATGAGTCACTCTACCAACCTACAGAAAAAGGCATCAATGCTCATTTTCAAACAATTTACCATCAGTTTATTGTTTGTTTAAAAATTGAGTTAACGCTACAATGATCAACTGGAATTATTTTTAGCACTGCTCACAAAAATGTGAAAGAAGAAAACTGAGGATTTTGTGAGTAATTCGCTAACACAATGTGAAATATCTACATAATTTGAAACTACAATGAATCACCTTAACAGTTTGCTTTTTGAATGCGTGACTTTGAAAGGAGATTACATCTTAAAATGTTTAAGGTGAAATAGGATATTTGAATAGGGGGAATGATGATTTAACAGGACTCTGGTCAGCGATGGGTCCATGTGAACTGTAACTGAAATCTACTGAGAATAAAATGACAGTTTCACACCCTGACACAGGACACAGAAACACAGAGAATGGGAGGGAGAGAGAGACAGAGGCAGTATGGAGCAGACAGCAGTCATTTTTGTGAAGAGCAAGGGAAATAATTGTTTTGCACTAGCCTCTACAAGTAGGATGCTGGTGAAAACTGGTTCTCTGTTCAAAGAGACAGGACTTGTGTGAGCCTTTTCGTTGAAAGTCAGTTTGGGGATACTCAGAAAATTAAGTGTAACAATTTTCCAAGGACACAGTAGGACATGACCTGATATGGCAAAGAGCAAGGAGCCTGAATTGTGTGAAAAACTTGGAACTTAATCGCTATGTGCTAACTGGAATCATGGCATGGTGTAAAAAGTATGACAGAGAATATTGTGGTTGTGTCTTAACCAGTTAATTGACAAGTAACTTTTCTTTAGCTGACTCTATTAGTTGCTTGTCAAGCAATGTTTAGTCTGTGTTGATTTTTAATTTTTTTTTGCAGCGAAACTCTCAGAATGTCCAATTTTTCCTGTGATTCTATCAGTTGTTTGGAAGATCACTCTTTCTAAAAGCTGTTGATCTGTTCAGGGATCCGAATACTTTATATGCAATGTGCATGTATCATTATGTCAGACGAGAATTAATATAACACATATACAGGGTAACCTGCTAAAAAACACGCACATATTACCACAGCAGCATGAATCATTGGTGCAATATCTTTCCAGTAGCAGTGAGATTCAAGTGATGGATAATCACTGCAGTTTGAATCAAATTATCCAACCAATGATACACCCCATCTATTTGAATTGACACGACTCTCCTAGCAAATATTTTAATTTAATCTCAGTTGATAAATCTGTTGATAAATTCTCATGTGTGGAATATGCATTCTATGAAGTACCACCAGTGGAAGTGCGCTTCCAGACAACAATTACCAGGGTTCAAATAGCACCAACAAATCAGCGTAACTTCACTTTTGCAGATTACTCACTTGAAATATTGTGACCCATCTATTGTTGCAAATGTAAAATTCATGAACACATTGGGGAAAAGAGTCATGGCTGTATAATTAGACTTGCACACACTCCATCAGCACTCTGAAGCCCTTTATCTCTATTGTACTTCAAGATTAGAAAGCACTGGGTTGAAATTGTAATGCATATTACTAGCCACTAACAGTTTAATTCAGTTTTGTGAATATCTTTAACTGCTAGTTAAATGGAAGGGTTGCAGTAGGAGTGTAAGAATAGGAATTGGCCATTCAACCTCTCAAGCAGGTTCCACCATTTGGTTCAAACATGGCTGATCTGCTTCTTACTTCCATCTACCTGCCTGGGTTCCATAATATTCATTTACTAGATTTGCCCAACAAATATCTATCAATCTTATTTGAAATTCCCAATTGACCTAGACTTAATAGCCTTTTACAGAGATAGTTACGGAAAGCAGACAAAGAAACTGCATACATAGAAACAACCTACTTTAACACTTACTAATATTGTATAGCATCATCTCAACTAATTAGCTTTCTACAAATTGAACGTCTTGGAAACTATCCAGTTACATAATCATTATTAATCAATATTAGAAGATATTTCTAATAAACTGACATTTCTTTTTGCAGTGTGCTATATTTAGTTACTCTGGCCACACGTGTGTAAGAGTGTAGACAGGTAACCTATTCATATTCCATCAAGAATATACAATGGGCTGATATAAAGTAGGCAAATGGGAAAACATTTAACCCTCTGTTGTCTGTTTCTTGTTTGAAAAGTGGGCAACCAGCAATTGAAGGTCTGATGGGGCCTTGGCACCCACTGGGCCTTCTGTTTCCATTTCAGGAGAGCCTTTAATTTGCAAGCAGCCTTCCCACAAACCATGGGATTTGGTTTACTATTGCATGATTTGGTCCTTCGCTTGTAACCGTCAAGGAGAAATAGTTGAAACATGCGTGATGCGTGTCAGTTCCACTTTCTCCAGGCTCCAGGAGGCATAACAGAGGCAGGATGCAGGCCTAACATAGTGATACCTGCTGGCAGGCCTGGAAATTGTTGGGGATCTGGCGCGGGTCTGCAGTGATTGGCTGAATCCAATTACATGTTGGCAAGTTCATTTGTGCATGTGACGTAGGCTTGTTGCGTGGTGGCATCCTGCCCCACCTAGTGGCTGTGCAGGTGTTGTCACCATGCTTAAGTTGCAGCCTGTCCTGCAATAAGAGTTGGAAATCATCTTGCTGGTCTTTTAAAGAAGGTTCTGCATTTAAAATCCCGTTTAATGGGAATTTAAATATCTCATTTGTCCAACACAAAAAGAAACTACCAAGTCCAGTTTGGGGATTCCTCCACCAATAACATAAGATCATTCAGTGATTTCAGCAGATTCAACTGAGCTCTGAGATGTCGTAATCGAGCCAGCATAGTCCCTCCAGTGTTTGAGGATGAAGAAGGACAGGGTTGATGATTCTGATGCTTCCACCAGCTCTTCCTTTTCTTGCAGGCCATTTCCCAGGTGCACTCACCTTAGAAGCTCAGATCTGTGACACCCCTTTAAGGAATAACCCCTCTGTACCTCAGTTGTGACTACTCCTTAAAATTTTGGACCCAGTACCTCTAGGTTCTAAATCTGTTACTTAAGGCTCTGCCCATCAGTGTTAGCTCAGCAGGTCTCCGAAACCAATCCAGTATCCTGTGACTCAAGGAAGTCCAAAGGACCCTCACATAGAGCCAAAGAAGCAATATATAAGTTGCCAGCTTTCACTGAGTTGGTTAATGAAGACACAAGAATTATGTGGAAGTTTCACTAAATCAGGGAAACAGGATTAAGTTACGTTGAATTGCATTTAAGTTATATGCAAGTGGACAATTAAGCATATCAATGTAGCTTCTCACCATTAGTATGTAAAGTTCCTGTTTTGTCACTTTCCCATATAATTGTTTACAATTTTCCCATTGCTGTAAATCTGAGGCATAGTCTCACGCACAATTCTCTGTGCCTGCCTGCACCTTGCCCACTCCAGCGGACTCCACAAAATGCAGCTGCAGCATTGCTTAAAGGAGTAAGCATAAGACAAATAAGCATAACCATTTGCCACAGTTCAGACACTGATCCAAACAACAATTTAACAATTACTAGCAGTAATTTTGATTTTGTGCAATGGCATAAAATGGACAATAATGGACAGAATTCTCCCGCCGGTGGGATCTTCGGGGCTTGCCAAGACCAATGGCAATTTACATTTTTTGCCCATGCTCAGGATTGACTTTAGTGGGACTGGAAGATCCACCAGTGGGAAGGGCTGGAGAATTATGTCCAGTGAATTGCCATTCTGTTTTAAAGCTTTTCTGATTCTTATCCCAATTTCATTGGAAGAAAAATCAGGAGAAATGTAAAACCGGCTGTTAATAATGTTACATAAATAGAAAATTACTCCCAGAGACTCCATTTATGCTGAATTATAAGACATACTGAATTGATTTTACAACGTTCATTACTAGCTTTGCGAAGTAACTTGGTCGATTATTATTATTAATTAACCTACTATATGTCCATAATTACTATTAATTGCTTACAGGAAGAAAAAAATTAATTAATTCATTTAGTAACCTGTGGATTACCAATTTAGGTTTGCAATGGAATGCAGTTCAATCCAAACGAGATATTTCAGGCAGGTCAATGAGCCAATTTAGCCTTGCTTATTCAAACCAGACATAAAATCCCAGTGATTTTCTTAATAAGGAGTAAATATGAGAACTGTCTGATTACTCAGGGTACCCAAAACGCAGCGTTCTTACAATTTATGCATTTTAAAGAAAATACTAGTGGTAGTAATTGTAATTAAGAAGTACTCGGTAAACTCAGATTAGACAAAATATCAGGTCAAAATACAAAAAATTTTGAAAACAAGCATTATTTCAAATGAGTAGGGACAGCACGGTGGCACAGTGGTTTGCACTGTTGCCTCAAAACATCGCAGATGCAGGTTCTATTCCAAACTCAGGTGACTGTCTGCGTGGAATTTGCAGGCTCTCTCCATGTCTGAATGGGTTTCCTCCAGGGACTCTGGCTTCCCCCCACAATCCAAAAATGTTCAGATTAGGTGGATTAGGCATGTCAAATTGCCCCTTATTGTCCAAGGAAGTGGAGCTTGAATGGATTGGCCATGATCAATGTGTGTGGTTATGGGGTAGGGGAGTGAGCCTGGGTGGAGCGCTCTTTCGGAGAGTCACTGCAGACTCAATGGGCTGAATGGCTACCTTCTGCACTGTTGGGCTTTATGGAATGAAGAGATCAAATGCTACTTTTAAAAAGGAGAAATGATCAGCCAGGAAATTTGAGGCCATTTTGAGTAAATGTTAAGTTGTTATTTGGAGAAATTCAGTGCTAATAAACATAAGCACCTCTTAGCCTTACTGCTGCATTAACTCCAACACTCTGGTAGCCACTTCTTTGTACGGGGAGGCCCCTGGGCATCTAGAGTGCTGCATATAGGCAGTCAGCCACTTTCACATATAATCTGTGTCCTCATAATAAAATGTTATAGTCTAGAAAGAGACCATTCAAGCCATCATGCCTTTGCCATCACTAACTAAGAATTATCGATGAATCTGATCATCTTCATCTTTACTATAGCCCCCGAAATCTTTATTTCTTAAGTATTTACCACATGTAACTAAGGTACAACCCCAATTGAAATTTAAAGTGATATGCACACACATCCCCATCCCATGTGGCCATGTGCCTTAATCAGGAAATGTGACAAGTAATCTAAAAAATGAATTTTATGTAAAGCTTCAAGGAGTAGGATTGCTCCTGCTGACTCCACAAAAGTGTTGTCAGCCTGTCCTTGCCCCATCTTTATACCACCTGTCCCTTTCCCTGCAGATATTCCTATGGACCTCTGCAAGTAGCTTCTCGGTTGGCAGTTATACCCAAGCTGGGATTGTGACATTTGCTTGGTGGCCAGACTTTGCTCCAAACTGAAATGAAGTCAGATCCATGCTGAAAGATTAGCTCTGGCTCAATGCTGCGAGAGTGAATATCCATTGGGACCTCTCACTGATTGGTCACTCAAAAATCAAAATCAATTTCCTAACACAAGGTGAAATTGGTGAATAATTAGGATAATGTGAGTGAATAAGAGTTAATGGCAAATTTTAGCCACACTTGACAATGTCAATGAGTTTTTGATGAAATCTCGCAGGTTTATACATTAAAGAAATGTGTTGTATGTACATGGATTATCAGAAGACATTTTATATAACATCTTTTTAAGAGACCTGTTACAATGATCAGATAGATATCAAATGAAATTGAGATTCTAAATTTTCATGCCAGGGTGAGACACTAGCACAGTGATTAGCACTTTTGCGTCATAGTACCAGGGACCCAATTCCAGCCTCATAGGCATTCCACTGCCTATGTGAAGTTTGCACTTTCTCTCCGTGTCTGCATGGGCTTCTTCAGGTACTCCAGTTTCCTCCCACAGTCCAAAGATATGTAGGTTAGGTTGATTGGCTGTGTTAAATTGACTTTAGTGTTGGGGGATTGGGGAGGCAAATGTCTGGGGTTTTGGATGTGGGGCCTGGGTGGGATTCTGTTTGGGACAGACTCATTGGGCCAAATGGCCTCCTCCTGTACTGTAGGGACTCAATGATTCTATGATTGTATAAGGCATGCAATAAAACTAAATGTTATGCAATGATGGGCAGACTTTTGGTTCAGACAGACAAATTTTTGAAAATGGGAGGATAATTTGACAAAGTGGTAATTTGGAGTCAAGGCCCATTTGTACTCAAGGTTGAGGCAGTGGTAAAGCCAATTGAATAGTAATTGCATTAGTTTGACAGAAAAAGTGAGAGGAAAGAACTAAATGAATAGCTGGAGAGATGTGGAAGGAGTGAAGTGATAATGAATATATTGTAGATTTTTAGTGGAATAAGCTGGAAGTTAGAAGAAGCTTAGTCTCAAATGGTGTAGGTCATTAGGCCACCATTATTCTGTAGTATTCCTGATACAGGAAGTTACCCCTGTGATCCAGTTACAATGGATCCTGGTCTTACAGAAACAGAGGCCAATGTGATTCCCTATCCCAATGTTGATACAACTTCTGTCAAGGACACTGCAAGATGTAATAATAGTTTTAAAGATGAAACAAGAAAATAGGTTTAAAGAGGAATTTTCAACCTGGATACTTTCCATTCCAAAGAGCTCCTGCTCTCACTTCCACAATAAATACCGTCTAAAATAAATTCCAAGGACTAACATTGATTGAAGCCAGAGTATGGGTGATAAAAAAGTAAGATTTTAAGAATTTTCTTCCAATATTAAAATTGGATTATAATTTTGTCAAAGTTAAAAACGCTAAAAGAATACAAGCTGGCACCTAATTCAGAAAAAAGAAAATTCAGATTTCTCAAAATAGAATCAATCCATCACCTGCCCCTTTAGGGACATGAAGCATATTTATTTTGTAGGTAGACCAAAAATATTAGAATCACAGGTCAACCAAAATTTGTATTTAGAACATAGGCATAGTCAATACAGGCCTGAAGCTACACAGAATGAATTACAATGTGAAAGAAGTAGTTGTATAGAGATAATCATGAAAACCATTGCATAAGACTGCAGGCCATTCGTCCCATCATGCCTGCACCAGTTATTTTGAAGAACAACCCAGTTAGCTACATTCCCTTTATCCCTGCAGATTTTTCTTTTGATTACCATTCCCAGTAAGAAGTGTGTTCTAATCATAACTAATTGTTGCATAAAAACATTTTTCCTCATTCCACCACTGCTTATTTTTCCAATCACGTTAAATCTGTGTTGTCTGGTTGTCAACCCTTTAGCCTTTGGAAACAACTTCCCTTTATTTACTCTGATTAAAACCTTCACAATTGTATATATGTATATCAAACCTTAGAACCATAGAAAATTACAGCTCAGAAACAGGCCTTATGGCCCTTCTTGTCTGTGCCGAACCTAGTCCCACTGACCTGCACTTGGACCATATCCCTCTACACCCCTCTCATCAATGAACCCGTCCAAGTTTTTCTTAAATGTTAAAAGTGACCCCACATTTACCACTTTATCTGACAGCTCGTTCCATACTCCCACCACTCTCTGCATGAAGAAGCCCCTCCTAATATTTCCTTTAAACTTTTCTCCTTTCACCCTTAACCCATACCCTCTGTTTTTTTTTCTTCCCCAGCCTCAGTGGAAAAAGCCTGCTTGCATTCACTCTATCTACACCCATCAAAATCTTATAGACCTCTATAAAATCTCCCCTCATTCTTCGATGCTCCAGGGAATAAAGTCCTAACCTATTCAAACTCTCCCTGTAACTCAGCTTCTCAAGGCTTGGCAACATGCTTGTGAACCTTCTCTGCACTCTTTCAACCTTATTTACATCCTTCATATAACTAGGTGACCAAAACTGTACACAATACTCTTAATTTGGCCTCACCAATGCCTTATACAACCTTACCATAAACAATCCAACGTTTATACTCGATATTCCGATTTATAAGGGACAATGTACCAAAAACACTCTTTATGACCCTATCCACCTATAATGCCACTTTTAGGGAATTCTGTAGCTGTATTCCCAGATCACTCTGTTCAACTGCACTCTTCAGAGTTCTACCATTTATCCTGTATGTTCTACTTTGGTTTGTCCTTCCAAAGTGCAATACTTTACATTTGTCTGTTTTAAACTCCATCTGCCATTTTTCAGCCTTTTTTTTAGTTGGTCCAATCCCTTTACAAGCTTTGGTAATCTTCCTCACTGTCCATTACACCTCCAATCTTTGTATCATCAGCAAATTTGCTGATCCAATTTACCACATTATCATCCAGATCATTGATATAGATGACAAACAACAATGGACCCAACACCGATCCCTGCGGCATACCACTAATCACAGACCTCCAATCAGAGAAGCAATCCTCCACAACCATTCGCTGGCTTCTTCCGTTGAGCCAGTGTCTAATCCAATTTACTACCTCTCCATGTATACCTAGTGACTGAACCTTCCTTATTAACCTCCCATGAGGGACCTTGTCAGAAGAGAACATCCACCACTTTCCCTTCATCCACTTTCCTGATAACCACCTCGAAAAATTCTAATAGATTGGTCAAACATGACCTAGCACACACAAAGCCATGTTGACTCTCCCTAATAAGTCCTTGTCTATCCAAATATTTGTAAATCCTATCCCTTATCACGCCTTCCAATAACTTGTCCACCACCGATGTCAAACTTATATTTTCCTGGATTTCTTTTGGAACCTTTTTTAAACAACGGAACAACATAAGCCAGCCTCCAATTATCCACCACTTCCCCCCGAATACTGACATTTTAAATATGTCTGCCAGGGCCCCTGCAAGTTCAACACTAGCTTCCCTCGAGGTCTGTGGGAATACCTGTCTGGTCCTGGGGATTTATCCACTCTGATTTGCCTCAAGCCAGCCAGCACCTCCTCCCCTGTGATCTGTAAAGGTTCCATGACCTCCCTACCTGTTTGCCCTACTTCCGTAGACTCCATGCCTATTTCCTCAGTAAATTCAGATGCAAAAAACCCATTTAGTGTGTCCCCTATCCCTTTTAGTTCCATACATAGTCTACCACTCTGGTCTTCAAGAGGACCAATTTTATCCCTCACTCTTTTTTTGTTCCTTACATACCTATAGAAGGTCTTTGAATTTTCCTTCACTCTGTCTGTTTAGCCCTCCTGATTTCCCTCTTAATAATTCCTTGTACTTTTTATACTCCTGAAGCATCTGATCTGTTCCTTGCTGCCTGTACATTTCACACAACTCTCTCTTCCTCTTAATCAATATTACAATCTCCCTCGAGAACCAAGGTTCCTTTTCCGTACTTACTTTGCCTTTGATCCTAACAGGAACATACAAATGCTGCACTCTCAAAATTTCTTCTTTGAAGGCCTCCCACTTTCCATTTACATCTTACAAGAGAACAGGCTGTGCAAATTTACACTTCCCAGATCCCTTCTCATTTCTTCAAATTTGGCCTTTTTCCAGTTCAGAACTTCAACCTGAGGACCAGATCTATAGTTATCCATGATCAGGTTAACTAATAGCATTATGATCACTGGATCCAAAGTGTTCCCTCACACTCACATCCTTCACCTGCCCTAACTCATTTCCCAACAGGAGATCCAATATCGCATCCTCTCTAGTTGGCACCTCTATATACTGATAAAGAAAATTCTCCTGAACACATTTTACAAATTCCGCCCCATCTAAATCTTTAACAGTATGCGAGTCCCAATCTATATGTGGAAAATTAAAATCCCCTACTATCACAACTTTGTATTTCTTGCAGTTGTCAGCTATCTCTCTGCTGATTTGCTCTTCCAATTCTCATTGACTATTGGGTGGTCTATAATACAACCCCATTAATGTGGTCATATCTTTCCTGTTTCTTAGCTCCACCCATAGCGTCTCTGTAGACAAGTTCCCTAATCTATCCTGCCTGAGTACCGCTATAACATTTTCCCTGACCAACATTGCTTCCCCCCACCTGTTATTCCTTTGCTTCTGTCACGCCCGAAACATTAGAACCCTGGAACATTGAGCAGCCAGTCCTGCCCCTTCCTTAATCAAGTTTCACTAATGGCTATAATGTTATCCTTCCACATGTCAATCCACGCCTTCAGCTCATCTGCCTTCCCAACAATACTCCTGGCATTGAAATAGACACATCTCAAAAGATTGTTTCCACCACACTCAACTCTTCCATTTGTGATTTTGCTTGAACTAACCTGTCTTTTTACCCCGACTCCACTTGCTCTTACACTTTGGTTCCCATCCCCCTGCAAATCTAGTTTAAATGCTCCCCAATAACACTAGCAAACTTTCTCTTAACCTTCTTTGTTCTAAGGAGAACAATCCTGATTCTTTAATCTGTGAATGGAAAAGAAAGCAACTGAACTTAAATTGCTTCTTTCATTACCACAGAATGCACCAAAAAATGCAGAAAATCAATATGTCTATCTATTATTATCTGGTGTAGACAACAATAACAAACATGACCATACAATCTCTTTTCAGCAATGTTTTTTAAATATGTTTTTATCAAAGTTGTTTCATTTTTCCTTTCTTTACAAACACAACAAACTTTCAGAGGTCATTAGAGAACAGCAGGATCATTGTTCAACAAAAACATGTAGAAAGACAGAAAAATAGCAACATGGTAATGGAGCTTGTAACCAAAACCTCACATCATATAAATGACGAAAGGATATATCGAAATGTGGGAAACATTAAGATAGTAGGATACAGCCATAATTGGCTCAGTGGTGCAGATCCTTGCTCACAGGATAACGGCAAAAGAATAACAAAACCTATGGAAAAACTTGTAGGGGTAAATCAGACAGTGTAGAACTGAAAACTTTTAAGTTAAGGGTCCATACCATACAGAATATATCCAATTTAGCTCAAAGAGGTCAAGAATTCCATTGGGCTACTGTCATAGAATCATAGAATCCCTACAGTCCATTTGACCCATTGAATCTGCACTGACTCTCCAACAGATCATTCTACCTAGGCCCATGACCCCATGTATTTACCTCACTAATCCCTCTAATATATACATATTGGGACACTAAGGGACAATGTAGCCCGGCCAGTCAGCCGAACCCACATATCTTTGGTTTATAGGAGGAAACTGGAGCACCAAGAGAAAACACACAAGAAGAACATGCAAATACCACACAGTCACCAAGGGCTGGAATCAAACCTGGATCCCTGGAGCTGTGAGGCAGCTGTGCTAATCACTGTGCCACTATGCCTTCCCTTTAGAATTAAAAAAGACTTGTCATTAATCCATGAGCAAAGAATATTTTCCCGTGCTGCATATGTTAGGATACTGTACATCCTTTTCCTATTGCTGTCATATTTCTTTTTATCTGGGAGGCCCAGTATTGAATTCAAGGGATAAAACTCTAAGGCTATATCAAAATCCTCTCAAGCTCTTTAAGGATATTAAACCAATAAGTTTTAATCTTGACACAGAACCAAAAACAGTGCAGGTAATCCCCTGTGTCCACCTTGTACTTCTGGCACAACGGGGATACAGCAGGGTCCAACTTGTAATATGCAGATTGTCTAATATCTTAAGCTGAGTCTCTTTTGTTCTATTCTAAACTGAGATTGTATTAGCACATTCCCAAATATCACCTCATGTTTCCTCATCAATATTTAATGCAAGGCCTCTTTCCTTAAGACCACAGCATATTCATTATATTCCCACAGAATCTGGAGCATAAAGTATCACAACATTTGCTAATTAATTGGCTAGCTCTACATACATCAGAACTTTTTCCACCAGAGAAATCTTAGTACCTAAAAGAAGAGTTGTCTAATTAAGGAAAAAGTCCTCAAGTTGCTGTGATGACTTCAGCCAGGCAAATGAGGTTGGCCTGCTACAGTATGAACTCCCTGATTGAGTCTTTTCACCAAAAGATGTCCCTGATAGGGTCCTAATTGTTGGCCCAATTCAGGGAGCTTCATGTTTCTTATTTAAAGCAGTTGTGTCAGTCTCTGCCTGCTGAAGCAGGGAGCACACAGACACCGCTCTGTTGAATAGTATGTCTTGTAAGTAAAGGAAATTTTGATGACGGGACTGTCACCTCCATGGATTTGTTATAGTTGCAAGTATCTAAAAAAGGAATGTTTCAGAACATTAAACTGTTGAAACAACTGCTCAAAAGATAGCAGTGTGGTGCCAGCAACACATTATCTAGCCTATTGAGCCCTCTATCCCTCCAGATATCAAAACCATGGTTCATGTCAGAAAATTTGTGTTCCCCAAATTGGGGGAAAGAGCAAATGTTAAATTATATCTTCCTGTAACTCACAGACCATCCTCCAAGCTTTCAAAATGTTAATAACGATAGGATTATCACACTTATCTAATAGAACCTAGGGATCCCAAAGAAATAAAAGTGACTGTTGTTAGAACCATAGAAAATTACAGCTCAGAAACAGGCCTTTTGGCCCTTCTTGTCTGTGCCGAACCATTTTTTGCCTAGTCCCACTGACTTGCACTTGGACCATATCCCTCCACATCCCTCTCATCCATGTACCCTTCAATAGATATAATCTTATATAATATAATCTTATAGAGTATAAGATCAGAAACCATAAGGTATATTATAACGCCAAATTAGATCCCTATTTTGACATTAAGGTGAGAATAGGATGTTTCACTCCAGGTGCGATTATATTGAGAACCCAAGGTTCTTTTGTCAAAATAAATTTTATTCAATAATGCAATTTAACTATGATAAATGAATTAACTTTACTTTTGACATTTGAACAATATTTAAATATAACAAGATACAATTCTCATCTGCTAACCTATCACTGTTAGTTCCAATCTAGCAACATTTCTCTCATAGATTTAAACCCCTCTTTAAAATTAGTTAACAAAAAACAGGCACAACTAATTTACTTAGGTTGTCTTGGAAGTTTGAGAAAGCTTCTGAAGAGAGAGAGAAAGAGACATTTTTCTTCCACCAGCTTCAGGCAGTAACTGCTTTTGGTTTGAATGAAAATGAAACTGTTCTGTTCTGCATGCTTAACCACATGGCTCTGTCTTTGTCAATCAACCTAATCAAAAACTCACATGACTCTTCATACGCAGTCTAAAATCACAGGAGTACTTAAAATAAACAAAAGCTTCATTAACTCCACAAAGTGACGCATTCTTGGCTAAAATTATTATCCTCAATTCTCAGCAGTTGAGCTGTATGTTTCCGAGACAAGTTAGTTCTTATAACATAACATTGCCTCTTAAAGTAATTCAGTTTAAATATAAAATCTATCAAAATAGCACAGTATCATTACACTGGAAAGTATTTTTAAAAAATTATTTCATGGAACATGGGCATTGCTGGCTGGACGACATTTATTGTCAATTTCTGAGGGCATTTTTAAAAGTCAACCACATTGCTGTGGATCTGGAGTCACATGTAGGCCAAACCAGGTAAGGGTGTTAGATTTTCTTCTTAAAAGGGCATTAATGAACTTGACAGGGGATCAGAGGCATAACTGTTTCTAATAACAGCCACCAAACCCTGTAGATGCCCATTTATGAACTAGATAGGTTTTTGCAACAATGATGAAACATTTAATTCCAGATTTTTACGGAATTCAAATTTCATGATCTGCCATAGTGGGATTTGAACCCAGGCCCTCAGAATATTACCCTGGGCCTCTGAATTATTAGTCCAGCAATAATTTTATCATGTCACTGTCTCCCTCGTATTAAGACTGAGCAGCTTCAACATCAAGCCAGATGGAAGAAGAATTTTTGCTAATCCATTCTTGTATTAATCAAAGGGGGGATGATACATTTTAATATTTGGCATCTCCAGAACATCCGTCATCTCCCCTCCAACACCCCCCACCACCACCCCCCACGCACCCACCTCCACTGTTTTGAACCAAGCAGTTAGCCAATTATAAACAAAGTTTCTTCTTGTCTCCAAACAAAAAAACTGAGCACCTCATGAATTTATTTAAGGACTTTTGGGGACAACAGGATAGCTAGCATTTGCAAAGGACAGAGTAGCCCAGGTAGTACATTCATCTCAATCAAAGCAATTCTATCCAGCCAGAAAATCTGTAATGATGTAGGTCCCACTTAATAGAAACCAACACTGGGGAAATGTTTGCCTCATACAACTGCCAATAGCAGGGGGTAATAAGTATACCCAGATAAGGTAACCCCAAAAGGGACCAATTAAAGAGAAACCAAAATGATGAGTGGATCTACCTCTTATATTCCCAGGATCATAGCCTCCAATTTTGTGAAGTTAATCTTGTAATTCAAGAAAAGGCTATAAATCTAGCTACCACATCAGTAACAGAGGAACAGGGGCACTCAGTCTTGAAACAAACAACAGCACACAAGCAAAAAATGGATCTTTTAGGGTGCTTACGTCCACTAAATAACCCACAAACCTGGGGGTCACTTCAGATGGCCTCTGCCAGATGTTCAGTAGCTAACTCGTCCTTTGAAAGCCAAAATGATCAGATGTTATAATCATTTGTAAGAACAGCCAACAGTGACCCTCATAGAGTATCAGTATCCACTTCATGAAATCCCCACCCAATATAAAACTTATGCAATGTTTAGAATAAATAGATCCATTGCACATAATTGGAAGCCTCTCAGCATCCAAAGAGATCACTAGCCCATCTATAAATACCTGAATAATGTTCAGTAATCTCCTGACATTAGTACCTGAGTTCAGCTCTTGATAAATCCAATCTGGACCCCATGGATAATGACAGAAAATGTTTTCTCCAGACATCTTGCCAGAACCATTGACAACAATTTCCAATCAGTATTTACCGAAGAAATGGTCCCATAAGAAGTGCACTGCTCAGGATTCTTGCTTGGTTTTACGATTAAAGAAATGCTGACAAAGCGACTGTGGTCACAAACCAGTTTCAAATTAATGATTATAAATATTAATTATCTATTAACAAGCCCATAAGGTCCTTGTAGAATTCATACCTAAAACCATGAGGCCTGTGCACCTTGCCTGGCTGCAGCTTTTTTAGGGAAAAAACTACCTCCTCCCAGGAGATAGGAACACTCAAAGCTGCCCTCAGGTTCTTCAGGATGAAGGAAAACTCAAGGGAAGAATAGAAATGATCCATAAGTACCTGAGTGTCATCAGTTATATCCAATTCATAAAAATTGGCATAAAAACTGTTGAAAGCCTCATTAATACCTGAGCTCTAATCTTCCAACTTTCCAAAGAGTCCATCACTGAAACAATTAACCCAAAATTTGTTTTCTTTCTGGTAGGAAAAGCCAAATATCTCATTGGTTTATTCCCAAATTCATACAACTTCTGTCCAGCAATTTTTAAATGCCGAATTAACAAGGAATCTAATGCCACCCCCTCATTACGTTAATTTCCTTCAATGCCATTTGACTAGGATTCTTACTACACTCCTTCTCCAGTTTGTTCAACTAGATTTCCAACTGGCATTGCTGTCCTAGTAATTTATTGTTGGTCAAAAATGAGATGATCAAATCTCTAATACAGATCTCTCAAATGATGGAGGAATTTACATCAGGAAGAGAATTAACTGAGTAAAAACTATTAAATTTGGTCCTAAGGTACAAAATAAATTTATGGTCTCTGTGTAGAGACACATTAAATCTCCAGAATCTAAACTGAAGCCGGCCCCCATTGAGAAAAAATTCAAAAAGATTGGAGCCTGATCGGAGATCACGGGACATATTGTCCCATTTTGGGACAAAGTGCCAACCTGAATGATGCTAATAAGCTCATTTTGAGCAACCCACCAGCCAGCTCCGCCATTCTGAGACTGAGACTCCATTTTTAAATGGTTTCCTGATCTCTAGTGTTTGGAGTCAGGCTCCTTAAAATGAAACCCCCTCCACTGACCGTGGAGCTTCCACAACCCCTCACCAAATAGTGTACTATTCCCCCGCACCCACAAATCACAGGTAGCCCCTCCTCCCCCGCCACACCATGGAGGCCCAAGGGCATCCCAACCTAACTGCCTCCACCTCCCACTCCCCACTGCAATACAGGTCCCTCGTCAGCTCCCCTCCACTTCAGATGACCCCCCCACTTAGCACCCCCTTCCCCGATCCTCTGCTCAGCCTCCCTTCCCCCTCAGACCCCCTACTCAGGCCCCCTCACCCTCAGATGCCACACTCAGCCTCCCTTCAGGCTACATGCCTTGGCAGTTGCCAGTACAAGTACAGTCCCCTGACATTCTAGCACTGGCAACCTGGCCTGGAGCCAGGTTGTCAGTGCTCCCTTTGGGAGGCTCAAGGAGGTAGGTTATTTGCCCCTCTGCTGCTACCAGGCTACAGGGAAGGGTCCCTCAGGGATCCAGTTGGGCAGGTTTGGCTGGGGGGAGAGGAGTTTACCTTGCCTCTCTCTGCCAGGATGGGGTGTTATGGCTGGAGTGGCCCTTCTAGTCCTGGCAGTCCTGAAGATCAATGGTGATTTCAGGTAGCCCTGTGATCAATTTTTGCATTCATGTCAGTCAGCTGTGCAAATTCTGAAGTGGCCAGGTCATGACTCAACCACTGCCTTCCACAGATCTAAAAAAGCAAAAACCTCAGCTGGATTGTCAAATATTTTAACGGATTCATTGAGCGTAACCCTCAGGATAGCAGGATAATGCAAGGCATACTGGAATCCAGTGTTCTTCAGACATTATCTAAACTCATCAAACCCACTGCACCTTTGATATGTCGTTTGGAAGAACAAAACCTTTTCTCCATCGAAGAGCCAAATCCCATTTAATCTGGCAGCTTCCAATACTCTTTGAATGCATGATAATAGGCTGTGTATGTTGGTTACCCCTACACCTCAAGAATAGGATGTGATGTACTCCTCCAAGCTTAATATGCCCAGCTTTTGTGGTGAGGCTAAAATATCTCAAAAGATTTAACAGGCAGCTGCCTCTCAGCTCTCTCTAGAAAACCGATCACACGGATAATCTTCCTCCAGCCCCACTTCTTCAGATCCACCAGGATATCTAACATATCATGCAGCTAATTATTTAAAGGTTGCAACCGGACTTCAATCAAAGAAGCAGCATTCTCAACACTGAGGACTCTATCTTCCAATTCACTGAGCCTCTTACTGGCATTCTATAGTTCATCAGTGTGAACATTGATATTCTGTTAAAGAATGCTGAGTTTCTCATCGGAAACTTCAACAATATTGGCAGTTATCACCTGCTATGCCTCCAAGAGCACCGTTCCCAGAGTTTGCTCCCTAACAGATTGAGTGCTCAGCTCCACTCCAGATGCCTCCAACTGTGCCCTTTTATCAAGAACTTCTCTGACGCTCCTCAGCATTTTGTCACCAAAAATCTTGCAAGGACATAACACACAGCATTCACTCCAGGATAACGTGATTATGAGCCGTGCATCAGGATAAAAGAAAGGATTAAAAAGATGAGCAGCCCCAAAGCTCACGGAAGCACGACTATTCCTGCAGTTGCATCGCGTGACTCCCTATTTTAGTAACGTTAATTGAATGGTAAATGTTAGCCAGGAGAATAGGAGCAGCCTTTGCTCTTCAGGTTAAAAAAAACGCGGAACATCTTACATCCTATTGAAGAATGGACAAGATTAAAGTTTAGTATCTCATCTAAACAGAATGCTAAGGTTCCAAAACTCACCCAGAAGTGTCATCCGAATTTTATGAAATTTGTTCTAGGTATTCAGCTGATGTGAAAATAGGAGAATTGATGATCCATTTTTTAGGCAAGTTTCCATACCCAATCTTAATCATTCTGTCTCTGAAAAGATGGGCTTGTCAGTTTTTAATCAGAGGCAATGTGGGCTGAGCTTAATTCACCAGCAAGTTAAAGACCAGTAGATTTATTTGGTAGCTGAAGCTTTTGGAGTCTCACCTTTGGGTTTGTGTTCACAAACAGGGCATATACAGACACAAACTCAATTTACAAGATAATGGTTGGAATGCGACTCTTTGCAGGTAATCAAATCTTAAAGATACAGACAATATGAGTGGAGAGAGGGCTAAACACAGATTGAAAAGGTGTATATAGTCTCCAGCCAGGACAGTTAGTGAAATTTTGCAAGCCCAGGCAAGTCATGGGGCTTACTGATAATGTGACATGAACCTAAGATTCCAGTTGAGGCTATCCTCATGTATGCAGAACTTAGTTATCAGTTCCTATTCAGCATTTCTGCATTGTCATATGTTGTGAAAGCTGCCTTGGAGAACGTTTACCCAAAGATCAGAGGCCGAATGCCCGTGAGTGTGAAGTTAGGGTTAGGAGCGAACACTCCTGCCTGGTTAGTATTGAGCAAAGTTCATTCATATGTTGTCTTGGCACCTGCATGGTCTCCCCAATGTACCATTGGGACATTCTTTTCTGCAGCATATTGGGTAGACAACGTTGGCCGAGTCTTGCGGAGGTTGCTGTGGCAGGGTTGTATGGTGTTGTAGACACTGTTCTCCTGAAGGCTGGGTAGTTTGCTGCAGACAATGATCTGTTTGAGGTTGTGCGGTTGTTTGAAGGCAAGAAATGGGAGTATGTGGATGGCCAGGCAAGATGTTCATCTTCACCAATCACATGTTGAAGGCTCTGGAGAAGATGTCATATTTTCTGCGCTCCAGGGAAGTACTGGATGAAGAATGGTGTCAGAGAAACTCCCATTCTCTGGACCGTCTCCTATTGACCATACCCTCGACACACCACTGTTTGGCCCTGCCTCCCAGCACTGTCCTCACAGGCCCTGTCCCCAGCACTGCCCAGTGCATGGTGCCAAGGTGCCCAGTGGCATTGCCCAGGTGCCAAGCTGGTATTACAAAGGAGGCATTGTGAGGCATTGCCCAAGGGGCACTTCTGCCTTGCCCTTCACCTTTCTGGGGGGCCTCAATAGCCTCCGCTTCCATCAGTGAGCCCAACACAACTGTTGCCCATTCATGGGGAGCAGGTGTTTCCTTTGCTGGAGAGAACCTCTCCTGCTGAAGCCCTAAAGGCAAGTGAGCCCAGATGATTGAGTACCAGGCTTGCTAAGTAGATGAAAAACAGCATTTAAATAATTTTAATTAAGTCATTTAACCTCTTACCCAATTCTGGCAATTTAACTCGTTTCTAGCTAGTCATGGGTTTGATGTAGTAAATTGCTCTCTCTTGCATTCCCTGTTTAATTGCTATCTCAGAAATAGAAAGGCTTCAATATTTTTGAATCAAGACATCACAAACATCGACAAGCATCACTTTGGATGTTTCATCAAAAAATATCAGGCAACAAGGAAATAGTGTTAGATTGTCACTCTGCATTTTTTGATCAAAGTGTTTTTCTTGGCATCCCTGAAGACTTAGAATTACCTCACTTGCGTTTGTTTAGTTCTCCAAGCTATAATAAAACTCTTAAAGTTTAATCATAACAGTAGGAGCCTTCAGTTTCATGGTTCAATATGTTTGTTGTCTCCATCTGCAGGCCTCCAGAGTTTAGCACTTCAAACTCATCATGTCAAGTGCGATTGTTTAATTACTTGACCATTGATTTCAAGCCTAAAGGATCATGATCAGGGAGGCCTAAAGGCAGTGGAGTTGTTTTCATTTTCAGTGTTGATCATAAACTGATACTTGAGGATTTGCTGTCCGTTATATATCTCATTCCACTTTTCCTTCTTTCGATGGGCGATCCCAAGCACCATTTCAAAATCATCCCTGATCCCTCCGTTTTGAGCTCCATATAGATTTGACCACAAGATCATAACATGTGATCCTATATATTCAACCTGGATTGAAAACATACCAGACTGTTCCGTGCAGTATGTTACAAACTGGTATAAGGAGTTGTCTTCTTGTGTTGGTCTTAAGAGGGTTTGTTTCTGAGTCATAATGGGTCTCACAATATCAAGATCCCAGCAAGGCATGGAGCTGCCATTCATTCTGTGCCATTTGCCACCTACTGCAGTCAGAGACAGGGGAGGGAGGTGGGTTCCTCAAGGGACACAGTTGGTGGGGGACAGCCAACTCACAACTCTAAACTTTCACTTCCTGCGTGAATGGTCATGCCCAACAGGGATTTATATTGTCTCTTTATAGAATCACAACGGTAGGCAAGACAAGTGGAAATATGTTGGTATGAGACTTCCTGCATGTGGCTCTTATCACCCTGGTCATAGAGCAATGCCTCTGCTCAGTCTAATATGAATGGAAGAAATACCTGTTAAAGACATGCTCATTTCAATTCATTTATGCATCTACTGAGGTGTTGATGATGAAGGCCTCAGGCAACCCTGTTTTGGTAATGGCTCTTATCCAGATGAGGAGGAGAGCCCATTGCATATTGGCTTAGGGCCATTAGGAGCAAGAGCTTGAGATGTAAAAGGAAGAACAGCCTCAAAGTCAAGATACTGGCAAACAAGTATCACTGTAATGTTGAATATGGGCCTGAACATGGGTCTTTCACTTATGTGCTCTCATCTAGAGATGAATGAGTGATAATGCTGGAGGTGCTCTCATATATCTTAGGATGTGCTTTCTCACATCTGCCAGCTTCTCCAGTACCAACTGTGGCTGCAAGTACCCCAGGGGAGTGAAGCGAATCTCCTGGCCTGCAATGAGTGAATATCAGTCTGATTACCTTTGACTGTGGTGCCAGGACCATTGCATTAGGTAGCAGTGAGACAGGTGACTTCCTGCTCAAACCCGCCACAAAATTTAAGTTGCTAAGGTTCTCGCTGATACATTATTAATGAGCTAAAAAGCAGATCGTATGACTTCGTGCATTCTGCCACCCAGCAGGAATGATGCCAACTTCCCCACCTGTCACTACACTTAGTCTCCAAATGCAAACATTCCACCCTGAATGTACTTTTTGTGCTAACAATGGCCTGGATCTTCCGAGGTGCAATAATCATCTTCGATTGTTGTTACATCCACAAATTTGTTCAACTTGATGCTATTCCATATTTCTACCAGAACCTTCTTAACTTTGCTGTCCCAGAAATGAAGAACACAACATCCCTTGAAGGACTCAATGATGTTGCAGTGGAGTTGGGGGAAGACAAAGTGCATTCGATTTTTATGGTACCAGCTGCTGTACGGTAAGCTTTAATGTCCAATCTAAATGTTAGCAAATGAATGGGTGAGTAAATGGGTGAGAAAGTGGTGAGAAAGGTAGATGGATAGGAGGTAGGTGGATGAGGTGAAGTGGGTAGATGGGAAGCTGGTAAGTGAGTAGGGGTACATGGGTAAATATGTGAGTAGGTAAGTGGATAGGTGGGTGAAGTAATAGATGGGTAAGGGTATAGATTGGTGAGATGGGTGGGTGGGTGAACAGATAGCTAGGTAAGGACAGTGAGGAGATAGGGGAAAGTGGAGAAGTGGATGATCAGGTCAGTAGTTACTTGAGTCAGTCAATTCAGGATGCTGGTTGAGGCAGGTCAAAAAGATAGTTGGCTGGTTAAGAGAGTAGTCAGTGGGGCAGAGTGCTTAGACAGTACCTGGCAGTTGGGAAGGGTAGTTGGGAAGCAGGCGGTGAATCAGAGGTCAGCGTGAGTGATTGATAGAGTCAGTTCTGGAGTTCCCAGGAGTTAAAGTAAGTTTTAATCTGTCCTACATTTTTTCTGTAACCATGTAGGTAAGTACATCGAATATGTCCCAGGTTTCCAATTCACAGTCAAAAACATTTGAAGGGAATCCCAGGGAGTAGAGAATTGCCCATCAGAAGTCGGAACTTCCTTTGCAATTCCCATAAAGGTCCACACTTCAGCATTTCTATGCATCTCAGATGTTGTCCAATCTCTGGCATTCTAGAGACTGGAAGATTTGGCCCAGTGTGATAATAAGTCTGACATTGTTATATTAAAAGGCAGCAATGAACAGTACAATAACCATGTTCATGTCAAAACACAGAAGCATTTTTTTAAAAAATGTGGTAAATTCACAAGCAAACACCATATAAAAGTGAACACAATCACAAATAATTTTAATAGGAAATTATTGCTTGTTATAGCGTTATAAAGGGAAGTTGCTAGCATCAAATTTAATAACAATGGCTCCTACCATTTGAGAGAAATCAGATAATCTATTTTCAATTATTGTGGCATCATTCTAGTTTTATTTAAATTAATTTATGTAATCAAATTAAGATTAACTAGTCTGGTTTATTACGTACCAGATGCAAATGTCCTGAGTGAAATAGAATATGTTAACTATTTTGGTAAAAATATTCAATTCTTCAGATCATAATGTGATTATAGACAATTCGATTTGAAGCAATGGCCTCTGAGGACCTTTTTACTCCAGTTCCTGTCTTAAATCAGCCCCCAAATGGGCGGTATGTCAGAGAAAAAAATCTATTCCTTTATCTGCATACTTTTTTGTTCCAGTGGGAGGGTAGATACATGGCTTGCAGAGTCCTCTGTAATGTAGAATGCAGTTCAATTGATTTTTGGGCCAATTTATATCAGAATCTAAGAATTAAAATGAAATTCCAAAATAGCAAGCCTTTCATTTTAAGAATTTACATTCAATTTATATTTTTTTTGTCAGACTACTTTAGGTCAAGCAATATTTCTGGTCTGTTCAGTGAGCCTCAAGTAATCTGAGTATTTTATGTGAACATTCTTAGCCTTTCTTACTCAGCTGCAAAATGAGAGGCTGAATAGTGTGCCCAGATATATATGAGAACAGGAATTGCTTTAAATACTTCTCTTAATGTTTAATCATTTGACACCTGCCTAACCACGCAACATTTCTATCACATTTTCTCTTCTTAAAGCACATCAACTGGGTGGAAAATTATTGTTGTTACCTGTACTTAAAATGTGAATGCCTCAAAACAGGTTAATTCTCTTATGTATTTGGCTAAATTCTATATTAAATTATAAACAAAACACAGATACAAAATATGATTGTGAAATAACTATGTGATTTCATTGCATGAACACCATGTTAAACTATTCAGTACAGAGACAAATAAATTACATTTCACCATTTAAACTATCTACTCAACAAAAATAAAAGTCCAGTATTAAACTCATTTCCTTGCTCTTTCTATAATAATGTTTCTATTTCAAACCATTGTTACTGTTCTATAATTATAATAGCAATTAGTGAAAAGTTTAATTGACCTCTGTATATTAAGCACAACTGAATATTCATGATGTTATGAAGCATACGTTGTCCAAAAAAACTCTGGCTATATAAAGTTCAGAACAATCTTAAAATGTCAATGACGAAACAGCATGTTGCAAAACTCAAACACACATTAGATGTGATTCCACAATTGAACAACATTTGCTAAATAATCTTCTGTGTGCTAAAAATTACCCAGACAACTAATTTAAGATTGTCAGTTGGACTCGCATAGTGTACGTTTGCATGCATTGAAAATTACATGCATTAATATACAGAGCTATGCTCTTTGCAGATGAAAAGAACATATACACATAATGCGCCAGTTTCAACTGAAGAAAATAAGTGATAGCTGACAACTGTAGAAGAGGAACCATTGGAAATCAGTGGTGTTATAAATCTAGGCCATTGGTGATGGTGAAATGGGACCTCTCAGCTAGCGGGGGACACAATTAAATAGCAGCACTCAGTCGTGTTAACTTGATTTTGATAGAAAGTAGAACATTATCATCTTTATAATGTTAAATTACAACATTTGAATGTTTTTCATTTTGAATTCATGTAGTCTCTCTTCATCAGGGTCTTCAGTGATACAACAAGAGAAAATGGGCAGGATTTTGCATATAACCTGCCATGTGTTTTACAGTGGTGGTGGACGCATACCATTGGCCGGTGGCAGATTCTTCTGGTCCCGCCATTGTCAAGGAGGTTTACTATTGAATCTCCTCCTCATTGCCTTGAAACCCATGTCGGGATGCATTGTCTGTTGCACCGGAAGATCCCTTCAGTGCGAATCGCCAGAAAGGTCATGCCTATGAGTTTTTAGGATTATGAATCCTCAAAGGTGTCGATTTCATGTGAAGTTGCACCATCACAGGACTCTCAGTCAATAGAGTATACCTTGCAGGGCTGGTTAGACAGATATTCTGGATTTCATCTGCTAATTCATACTTGATGCTTTTTTTTCCAAAGGAAAGTTGGTGAAGAATAAAACCAAACTCAAAATGAAACACTTACTGTGTTACATATTACCTCCTATCTCACCAACTATAGCTTCAGTCTGTGTCAATGTATCGCCAGTTGATTCTCATCATCTGTGTGCAATTGAACAGGATTAATATACAATTAATACTTCACAAGTGAGCAACAGCAAGTAGTGGTGGTGGGAATAGCATTGGAGAGTCTGCATCAGAAGGGGAAATACTGTTTTTCTGCTCAACTCATCACAGGAACCATTCTCTTGATGAAAATGGAAGAGAGAAGCAGAAACTGCAGGATGGAAGGGCATATAGACTTTCCCAGAAAGCAAGCTAGCTAATCATACACTGCACCATTGATTGCACGCACGTGACTCTGTAGGCTCATCATGAGGGCTATCACTTCTGAACTTGTACATTAAGATTTATTTTCATGACTATCTTTCAAGTCTACACTTAATTGTTCTTCAGGTTTTAAGCCTCACTCCTGAGATTTCAACATGCAATACAGTGGCTCAGATTACAGTGCAGTATTATTAGAAGCACCATATTTCAAATAGAATCATGGAATCTCTACAGTAGAGAAGGAGGCTACTCAGCCTGTTGAGCCTGCACCAACAACAATCCCTGTAACCCCAGTCATTTAACCTGCTAATCCCCATGACATTAAGAGGCAATCAACCTAACTCACACATCTTCGGAATGGGGGAGAAAACCAGAGCACCTGAAGGAAACCCACACAGATTTGGGGAGAACATGCAAACTCCACACATGCTGCTCTGAAGTAGCAGTGCTAACCACTGTGCCATTTTGCCACCTTTAATGAACCATTAAACTGAAGCCCCAACTTTTCCCTCAAATGAGGAAGAGCAGGTGAATTCTCCCTGGATAATATTTATCCTCAGTAAGAATTTAGCAACACCAATTATTAATCCAACCGATTTATTTGATAGTAAAAAAGCGAGCTTTCAACACTCCTGTGTCTTCATCAGGCAAGTGCAGTGTTCTGGTCTGCAATAGCACACATCAGCACAGACAGTCAGAGATTGCTGATTAGAATGCGAATCCTTACATCTAACCTGCTATTCAAGTGTTAAAGTGGCTAACAATGTGTGTGAAGGGGATCCTGAGCATTGTTAGAGAATTGTGTATTTTCTCCAGACAGCACAGTAAGTGAGGTTTTTTGCTAACCCAGGCAAGTTACGGGGGTTACAGATAGTGTGTCATGAAGCCAAGATCCCTGTTAAGACCGTCCTCATGTGTGCGGAGCTTGGCTATCAGTCTCTGTTCAGCGACTCTGCGCTGTCGTGTATCACGAAAGCCCCCTTGAAGAACATTTACCCGCAGGTCGGAGGCCGAATGCCCATGACTGCTGAAGTGTTCGCCCACAGGAAGGGAACTGTTTTGCCTGGTGATTGTTGAGCGATGCTCATTCATCCGCTGTCGTAGTGTTTGCATGGTCTCCCCAATATACCATGCTTCGGGACATCCTTTCTTGCAACGTATTAGGTAGACAACGTTGGCCGAGTTGCAAGAGTATGTACCGTGCACCTGGTGAATGGTATCCTCACGTTTGATGATGTCGTCCATGTCTATGATCTGGCATGTCTTGCAGAGGTTGCTGTGGCAGAGTTGTGTGGTATTGTGGTCACTGTTCTCCTGAAGGTTGGGTAGTTTGCTGCGAACAATGATCTGTTTGAGGTTGTGCGGTTGTCTGAAAGCAAGAAGTGGGGGGGTGGGGATGGCCCTAGCGAGATGTTCATCATCATCAATGATATGTTGAAGACTCCGGAGAAGATGTCGTAGCTTCTCCGCTCCGGGGAAGTACTGGACAACAAAGGGTACTCTGTCCACCGTGTCCCGTGTTCGTCTTCTGAGGAGATCAGTGCGGTTTATCGTTGTGGCACGTTGGAACTGTCGATCGATGAGTCGAGCGCCATATCCTGTTCTCACGAGTGCATCCTTCAGTGTCTGGAGGTGTCTGTCACGATCCTCCTCATCTGAGCAAATTCTGTGTATACGGAGGGCTTGTCCATAGGGAATGGCTTCTTTAACGTGTCTAGGGTGGAAGCTGGAGAAGTGGAGCATTGTGAGGTTGTCTGTCGGTTTGCGGTACAGTGAGGTGCTGAGGTGACCGTCCTTGATGGAGATGCGTGTGTCCAAGAATGCAACTGATTCTGGAGAATAGTCCATGGTGAGTCTGATGGTGGGATGGAACTTGTTGATATCATCATACAGTTGTTTCAATGATTGTTCACCATGAGTCCAAAGGAAAAAGATGTCATCAATGTATCTAGTATATAACCTTGGTTGGAGATCTTGTGTGGTGAAGAAGTCTTGTTCGAACCTGTGCATGAAGATGTTGGCATACTGAGGTGCGAATTTGGTCCCCATGGCTGTTCCGTGTGTCTGGATGAAAAGCTGATTGTTGAAGGTGAAGACATTGTGGTCCAAGATGAAGCGGATGAGTTGTAAAATTGCATCCGGAAACTGGCAGTTGTTGGCATTGAGTACTGAGGCAGTTGCAGCAATACCATCGTCGTGGGGGATGTTGGTGTAGAGCGCCGAGACATCCATTGTGACAAGGAGTGTCCCTGGTTCTACTGCTCCATGTGTGCTGAGTTTCTGTAGGAAGTCCGTAGTGTCAAGACAAAAGCTGGGGGTTCTTTGTACGATGGGTTTCAGGATGCCCTCGATATAGCCGGAGAGGTTCTCACACAGGGTCCCATTGCCCGATACGATGGGACGGCCGGGTATGTTTGCCTTGTGTATCTTTGGGAGGCAGTAGAGATCTCCAATGCGGGGAGTACGTGGAATGAGAGCCCGGAGGGTGTTCTGAAGGTCCGGATCAAAGGTTTTGATCAGAGTGTTGAGTTGACGAGTGTGTTCTTTGGTCGGATCTGCTGGTAACTGTCTGTAGTGTTTCTCATTGTTTAGTTGTCGGTACACTTCTTCACAGTAGTCCGTTCTGTTCAGTATGACGGTGGCGCCTCCTTTGTCTGCTGGTTTGATGACAATGTTGCGGTTGGTCTTGAGAGCACGGATGGCCTTGCGTTGTACTTGGGTGATGTTCGGGACTGTCTTGTAAGTGCGGTTGATAAATCTGGTGATCACGCACCTCCTGATGGCTTGGGCATACATGTCCAGTCGGGGGCAGCGGCCTTCCGGAGGAGTCCAATTGGATTCATTCCTCTTCGGTTGCTGCACTGCGGATCCCTCTGTCGGCTGTTCTGGTTCATTCGCTATCTCATTGAGTCTGCTATTGGCCTCTTGGGGTTTGTGGAAGAACTCTCGCAGCCTCATTCGCCTGATGAATTCCTCTGTATCCGCTGCGAGACTGATGGGATCCATTTTGGTGGTGGGACAGAAATTGAGCCCTCGGCTGAGAACTTCGATTTCCTCTGATTGAAGTGTGTAGTCCGACAAGTTAACAATGGACCTCCCTGCGGTAGTGTTGTTTTCTACTGTGGTGCCAAGGGGGGTTTGGTTGTTGCTGGTGGCGATGCCGAGTTTTTCAAGTTTCCTGTTCTTGGTGTGCATGTAAATGGTGTAGTTTCTTTGTCTCATCTGCTTGCAAAGTTTCGCAGCTGGTCTGCATCCTGAGTGCAAGTTGAGAATATGTATTCCATTTTACTTTCCAGGGTGCGGCGTTTGCTATAGAGCTGGTGTATGAGGTGATTGAGGAGTGTGAGAGAGGTGCGACGGCAAAGCCTCTCAGCGTAGTCCGTGTTATAGGTTGACCTGAGTGTGTTCGTGATCTGTAGTCCCTTTGGTATCCTGTCTGCTTTCTTGCATCTCTGTAGAAACTTGATGTCTGTGTCGATATGTGCAATCCTCTTGGAGATCCTCTCCACTTGGATCCGGCAGTATGCGGTGTCGATAGTAGTCATGATGTAAAGATGCCGGCGTTGGATTGGAGTGGTAAGAACTCAGTAAGAATTTAGCAACACCAATTATCCCATCAGTCTCGCAGCAGATACAGAGGAATTCATCAGGCGAATGAGGCTGCGAGAGTTCTTCCACAAACCCCAAGAGGCCAATAGCAGACTCAATGAGATAGCGAATGAACCAGAACAGCCGACAGAGGGATCCGCAGTGCAGCAACCGAAGAGGAATGAATCCAATTGGACTCCTCCGGAAGGCCGCTGCCCCCGACTGGACATGTATGCCCCAAGCCATCAGGAGGTGCGTGAACACCAGATTTATCAACCGCACTTACAAGACAGTCCCGAACATCACCCAAGCGCAACGCAAGGCCATCCGTGCTCTCAAGACCAACCGCAACATTGTCATCAAACCAGCAGACAAAGGAGGCGCCACCGTCATACTGAACAGAACGGACTACTGTGAAGAAGCGTACCGACAACTAAACAATGTGAAACACTACAGACAGTTACCAGCAGATCCGACCAAAGAATATACTCGTCAACTCAACACTCTGATCAAAACCTTTGATCCGGACCTTCAGAACACCCTCCGGGCTCTCATTCCACGTACTCCCCGCATTGGAGATCTCTACTGCCTCCCAAAGATACACAAGGCAAACATACCCGGCCGTCCCATCGTATCTGGCAATGGGACCCTGTGTGAGAACCTCTCTGGCTATATCGAAGGCATCCTGAAACCCATCGTACAAAGAACCCCCAGCTTTTGTCTTGACACTACGGACTTCCTGCAGAAACTCAGCACACATGGAGCAGTAGAAACAGGGACACTCCTTGTCACAATGGATGTCTCGGCGCTCTACACCAACATCCCCCACGACGATGGTATTGCTGCAACTGCCTCAGTACTCAATGCCAACAACTGCCAGTTTCCAGATGCAATTTTACAACTCATCCGCTTCATCTTGGACCACAATGTCTTCACCTTCAACAATCAGCTTTTCATCCAGACACACGGAACAGCCATGGGGACCAAATTCGCACCTCAGTATGCCAACATCTTCATGCACAGGTTCGAACAAGACTTCTTCACCACACAAGATCTCCAACCAAGGTTATATACTAGATACATTGATGACATCTTTTTCCTTTGGACTCATGGTGAACAATCATTGAAACAACTGTATGATGATATCAACAAGTTCCATCCCACCATCAGACTCACCATGGACTATTCTCCAGAATCAGTTGCATTCTTGGACACACGCATCTCCATCAAGGACGGTCACCTCAGCACCTCACTGTACCGCAAACCGACAGACAACCTCACAATGCTCCACTTCTCCAGCTTCCACCCTAGACACGTTAAAGAAGCCATTCCCTATGGACAAGCCCTCCATATACACAGAATTTGCTCAGATGAGGAGGATCGTGACAGACACCTCCAGACACTGAAGGATGCACTCGTGAGAACAGGATATGGCGCTCGACTCATCGATCGACAGTTCCAACGTGCCACAACGATAAACCGCACTGATCTCCTCAGAAGACGAACACGGGACACGGTGGACAGAGTACCCTTTGTTGTCCAGTACTTCCCCGGAGCGGAGAAGCTACGACATCTTCTCCGGAGTCTTCAACATATCATTGATGACGATGAACATCTCGCTAGGGCCATCCCCACCCCCCCACTTCTTGCTTTCAGACAACCGCACAACCTCAAACAGATCATTGTTCGCAGCAAACTACCCAACCTTCAGGAGAACAGTGACCACAATACCACACAACCCTGCCACAGCAACCTCTGCAAGACATGCCAGATCATAGACATGGACGACATCATCAAACGTGAGGATACCATTCACCAGGTACACGGTACATACTCTTGCAACTCGGCCAACGTTGTCTACCTAATACGTTGCAAGAAAGGATGTCCCGAAGCATGGTATATTGGGGAGACCATGCAAACACTACGACAGCGGATGAATGAGCATCGCTCAACAATCACCAGGCAAAACAGTTCCCTTCCTGTGGGCGAACACTTCAGCAGTCATGGGCATTCGGCCTCCGACCTGCGGGTAAATGTTCTTCAAGGGGGCTTTCGTGATACACGACAGCGCAGAGTCGCTGAACAGAGACTGATAGCCAAGCTCCGCACACATGAGGACGGTCTTAACAGGGATCTTGGCTTCATGACACACTATCTGTAACCCCCGTAACTTGCCTGGGTTAGCAAAAAACCTCACTTACTGTGCTGTCTGGAGAAAATACACAATTCTCTAACAATGCTCAGGATTCCCTTCACACACATTGTTAGCCACTTTAACACTTGAATAGCAGGTTAGATGTAAGGATTCGCATTCTAATCAGCAATCTCTGACTGTCTGTGCTGATGTGTGCTATTGCAGACCAGAACACTGCACTTGCCTGATGAAGACACGGGAGTGTTGAAAGCTTGCTTTTTTACTATCAAATAAATCGGTTGGATTAATCATTGGTGTTGCTAAATTCTTACTGAGTTCTTACCACTCCAATCCAACGCCGGCATCTTTACATCATGAGTAATATTTATCCTAACAACCAACATCACTAAAACATGACTAGTTCACTGCAGTTTGTGGGATCTAACTGTGCCCAAACTGGCTTATCACAATATGTGAGACTACGTCATAAAAGTGCTTGACTGTAAACCATGCTCAACACCATTTCTTTTTCACTTAGACATTTTACTTTACACAAATAATTAACATGCATAAAAGGTGAAAACTTAGTGAGAAAACAATTTAAACTTTAAACATTGGTTTGGATTGTAACCTTGAACATATCAGCTCCCATCCCCTGCCCTCAACAGCAGGTTTTCCAGCAGCACAGGCAGCTCATCACTTGCTGGCAATGAGATCTTCCTGTCCCAAAGTAAAATAAAGTTTAATTATTGGTCACAAGCAGGCTTACATTAACACTGCAATGAAGGTCACTGTGAAAATCCTCTAGTTGCCATGCTCCAGTGCCTGTTTGGATACATGAAGAGACCTGGGTTTGATTTCCGGCTTGGGTCACTGTGTGTGTCTGCATGTTCTCCCCATGTCTCTGGGATTTCCTTTGGGTGCTCCGGTTTCCTCCCACATTCTGAAAGACATGCTGATTAGGTGCATTGATCTGAACAGGCACCGGAGTGTGGTGATTCGAGGAATTTTACAGTAATTTCATTGTAGTGTTAAGATATGACTTGTGACTAATGAATAAACTTAACTTTACTGAGGGGAAATTCAGCACAACCAATGCACTTACTAGCACGTCTTTTGGATTTGTGAGAATAAACCAGAGCACCCACACAAGACCCACATAGACACAGAGAGAATGTGCAGACTTCGCACAGACAATAATCCATGCCGGGAATTGAACCCAGGTCCCTGGCACTATGAGGTAGCAGTGTTAACCACTGTGCCACTGTACTACCGTTGCCAAAGCCAATGGCTACTTGCACTGCTCACTGGCCACACCACGGGAAAACCCTCCTTCAGCAGGACTGAAAATTCCTACCAGTGGGAAGAGCTGGAAAACTCCACCCATGTGAAGGGATTTGAGAATTCTACTCCCAAATATTTCCTTCAAAGTGTATCTTAAAAGTTTCGGATGATTTGATGCTTTCTGTAATGCTTTCTAAGAATAGATATTGTTTATGTACAATCTAGCTGATCCAAATGCTACAACTCAAAACGTAACAACAAAACTTAGTTTGTTCCCATATTGTTGATGCATGGGAGATATAATTATTGCACAAATGCAGATAAATGGGTGAAGGTTCAATGTTTTAAGTGGGATTAAGGTTTGTTGAATTTGTGGAATAAGAACAGAGAAAGAGAGGAAATAAATTCTCAAGTTATTTTATTGTCTTCTTCCATTGTTGAAAAACTAAACCTACCAAGTTTGTTTATGTTAACACAAAAGACAATAAATATGTTCAAATAGTAGACACCTAAGCCTGTCATTCACTTCTTTTTATTCTCCAACCTTCAGAGGTAAATAGCACTGATTTTGAGTACAGCTATATTTATTTAACAGCTCAAATCCATTCAGTTCTGTTGGTAATCAGCCTCTCCTGCTGATTTAGTTTTCTTTTTTTAAACAAATCACTTCATAGTATATCTCACTTGAGGGAATCTTGGTACTGTTTTCCTGTGGATTAAGACATATTCTGACACAGTGGATTTATGTCTAAATCAATGCTGTCACTCTCTCAGCTGCTTCTGTCATGTTGCGGAAAATGTGGCAAAAAAGTTAAGGTGGAACAGAAGTAGTGATCCATCAGGAAAATGGAAGGTTTTACTTTTGAGAAAAATTGTCCAGAGCCGCGAACCTTCAAAATGAGGAAAATAAAAGTCCATGAGCATTAAGCAATTCATTTTGTGAATAAAACTTTCAAAAGATGTTAAATTAAATATAATAATTTAGCTGTAGAAATAATTATCCACAAAAAATTATACAGAAGGAAAACATATGACGCTAACCAAAATAAAGTATCTAATCTTGAACATTTGGAATTTACCAGCAGTTGACGCAGAGGGGAGAAACCTTTTCTGCAGTAAGAGCACTTGGTGGCAGGTGAAACAAGCCAAGAGGGAGGCAGTTCCACCCTCAAGAACAATCAGACAAGCTCATTAACTGGCTGGTCAGTTTTGGAAGTTAAATGAGGAAGGTCTTGTGGTGGTTGTGGGGGTCAACATGATACACTAACGGAGAGCCACAAAAGATGTGCTCCCTTCCTTACTGCTTTTACAAAGATATTTTTGAAAGCAATCTGCCAACACTTGCCCACGTGTGCATACCAACTGTGATATGGTGTGGGCAGCGTTTTGATTTATAACAAGTTCAATTGACCTGCAATATTTAATTATTTAAATATGATGGGCAGGCCACGCCCACCCATCTACCATGTTATGGAGGACAGCTCAGGTGGTTGGGTACTCACCCATTTTTCATATTCCTAATCCCTCTAGCAAAAACATACCAGGCATAACAAGGGCGGAGTGTAGAACCTATTAAACATTGAAATATTATTATTCATGCTAGTGTAATTGGTAAATTGTACAGCTATTTCAACAAGTCCAGTCCCACAGTGCTATCCCAACTATTAGTAAAATGACATTTATTTATTTTTCCCTTTCTCTAATTTTCACTTAACAATAAAGAAACTACCCAGCTGGAACAATAGAATAAGTCTAGCAATCATAAAATTAATTGAAATATATTCCAAATGTTCACACTAATTCTAACCTAACAATAAAGAAGTGAGCCTGAATAATAATGGACTTGCCATATGCACATTGTGCAATTGTCTCACAACACATTTTAAGTAGCAATGCCAAACCCAAGGAAATCTGATTTCAATCAATAAGAATATTTGTAACTGTCACCATGTATGAATACTGAATCAACTGAAAATTCAGAGGTGCAGAGAACACATGGATTCTGCTGTTTCAGTTCATTTGATATCTAGCATTTGTTAAATTATCTACAGTATTAATAATTTTCAGTATGATGTGACATTCATTTAAAACCTTAAAGGGAGTCGATTTGACAATTGAGATGACTGATTGCATATTGGCAGCCGATCAAATGCCCACCTTCTACTGAAAAGAAATTAATGTTAACTGGCTACTGATTCACTAGAATCTGTTTGCGTCACCATCAAAATCAAACTTCACCCCTGAAAAGTACCAGTTTGATTTGTGTTTAAGTGCTCCTCAGGTCAATCCATCCATTTATGGTTTGGGTTCTAGCCATTCTTTAATTTTAATGTGGTCATAAATTGATGGTTACATTAAAATTTAATTTAACTTTCCTTGAGGCGTACCTTAGAATTTTATACTTCTGCATCTTTCTATACATAGTCTTTAATATATTTTCATTTCAGTGTGGTAACAGTATAAATTAAGTAACTCAAAAGCTGTTTGTCGTGATAAACAAGTACTTATCTAAATTAGCTACAGTTAATTTTGCAAAACCAATCAATGGACAATTTGATTCCCCAATATGATGGTTTCTGAATTATTCAATCTCTTCTTTACATAATATTTCAAGTCGCTAATGACAATCATTATATATTTAGCAATTTTCTTTATGTTACAGCTCAATTCACCTTGAGCGACAAACATTCTAAATCCATCATCTATTTATAGATACTACAAGTGATGTCATTTTCAAAAAGGAATAATCATCAAGGAATACATATGCTCATGTAAGGGAGGTATTTCTGCCACTTGTATCTCTTCACCTTTGTCTTTTCTTATAACCAGTGGCAGAGAAATGCAACCAGGTGAGGAGCACTGCCATTGAAGTACCCCAGTCCACACCAGCAGGTTGCTTTAGAAATGATAGGCAAATAATGGTGGCTGCAGGGAAGGAGGGTGTTGAAGGTGAAGTGGCAGCAGAAGGCTGTTAAAATATCATTGTAGATTACGGCAGCATTGTGTACTTTCTCCAAGTTTTGCAATTCCTCAATACCTCCTCATTATTTATTTAAAGTAAATATCATGAGAACATCAAAAATTATTTTACGTTTGCATTATAGTTGATTCCTCTCAAAGGAAGAGGCAAACTATTCCAGTGACTTCTTAAAGGTGGATCATAGGAACAGATTAAACCATTTACCCTTTTGAGCTTGTTCTGCCATTCAATTGGATTATAGCTGAAAAGTCTTCCAAACAGTTATGATTAGGGAACATTAGTCTGATATAAAAGTCAATTGGCTGGGGTCCAGAACTCATATCTGCAACATATTGCAGACATTCAAACACCGAACACCCAGTTAACAGTTTTAAATATTTTATTGCATGAAATATGTGACATGGTAGCACAGAGGTTAGCACTGCTGCTTCACAGTTCCAGGGTCTGGGTTCGATTCTCGGCTTGGGTCATGGTCTGTGTGGAGTTTGTACATTCTCCTCGTGTCTGCATGGGATTTCTCCCACAGTCCAAAGATGTGTGGATTAGGTTGATTGGCCATGTTAAAATTGCCCCTTAGCGTCCTGAGATGCATAAGTTAGAAGGATTAGCAGGTAAATATGTAGGGACATGGGGTTAGGGGCTGGGTGTTTTGTGGTTGATGCACACTCAATGGGTCCACAGGTTCTTTCTGCACTGTAGCGTTTCTATGATTTCTATGAAATTATAATATGAGGATAAAATGAATAGTAATAGCTTACAGAATGGCAGCTATCATTTCTGCAATATCTTAAGGAGCTGCCACACTGTACATGGTTTCCAAAACCCTGTTGGAGCTATTGAACCTGTAATGACACCAACCAGTAGCACCTTTGAGCCAGTAGCCAGCACATTGGAATGAATTGCTGCACAGGAGAGAGGGTCAGTCCTGAACCTCAACAACTCTTACTACTGCATAAGGAAAGGTGCAAGAAGTTCACACCTTGGAACAAATGGTTCTCTGAGCTGAGAATCTAACCTGTTCTCAAATGTCAACCAGCCCTCATATATCAGTTCTGGCAGCATATCTCAGTCTCAGCCTTTGATAAAACATGTCTTTTACTTTTTGTACTAAGTCTTGTAAATGTAACCTTATTTCTATGCCTCTTTGCTTACAGAAAGCTTGTTCACAGTCTTTTCCCATCTAATCTATCTCAGTTTTTTATAACACAAACTCTTCCACTAAAACAATAACGCTGAGTGCCAAATTTTCAAACCTTTTTTCTATTGGTATTTCCACAAACAGAGAGTATTTTGCTAACTGTATTGTACTCTTATGGTGTCAGAAGTTGCTTTCATAATCTAGAGCCCCAAACTGCCCACAGTACTTCTCATGTTGTCTTATATAGATTCACCATTATATTTCAACTTTTTATAACTCTTGCCCTAAATTCTTATATTCCATTAGCTGTTTTATGTCCTTGTCCAATTAAGGTCTTAATTTCAATGTACTCATAAACTTGAACACCCAAGTCCCTCAGTTCTTTCACATCATCCAAAGTTACCCAAATTGTAATTACTTCATGCACCATTTCTTTATCTATTAACATTTAATTCTATTTGCCATGTTTATATCCATTCCATCATCCTGTCTTGAATCCCTTTACAGCTTTCTTTGGAACTCAGAATAACTTATCTTCCCTCCTATTTAGCACTGTCTGTAAATTTAGATAGTATTCCCTCTAGCCCTCTATCCAAGTCATGAACAGAATTAACTCTTGTACATTGCTTTCTTTGACCTCACAAAGGCTTTCAGCACTGACAACCACGAAGGATTGTGAAACTGCCTTCTCTGTTTCAGCTGCCCCAAAAATATGCCACCATCTTCCTGCTGCTCCATGCAAGCTGTGATCCTGAACAATGGTCCACTACAGACCCAATTCACATTCAGACTGAGGTCAAGCAATGTCACTTCATCACACCAATGCAGTGCAAGCCAACATCCCCAGCATTAATGTTTTGACTGCGCTTAATCAGCTCTACTGGGTGGGCCACATCATCTATGTATTTGACATCAGAGTCCTAACACAAGAGCTCTACTCCAACATGACAAGCTGGCACCAAGAGGTCAGAGGGAACACTTCTTGGATAACCCCAAAAGCCTCCATGAAAAAGTGCAGCATCTCCATCAAAACCTGGGAATCTTTGATTCAAAGTGGAGAAAAACCACCCGGGAAGGTGCTGAACACCTCAAGTTTCATTGTCAAGAGCAAGCTGAAGTCAGGTGTCTATAACAAAAGGAGTGTGTGGCACCCCACCCATCCACTCCTCCAACAATTATCTGCCCCACCTGTGTCAGAGAGTGCAGGACTCCACAGTCACATGAGAACTTAGTTTTTGCCCGGGAGCAAGTCATCCTCGATCCCAAGAGATTGGCTAAAAAGGTGTCCAAATCATGCACAAACATTGTGAATATGATTTAGTTCCAGAACTAGAAGCATGTGAAATACTGCTTGAAATACTTGCAGCCATTTTGAGAAAGTCCTTCTTGTGACCATCCTGTCAGGTGTTTCTGCATCTTCCAATTTAATCCCACTGGCACATGTGTGGATGGCATATTTGCCATTGTGGCAGAAGGTTATGCATTCTAATCCTACTCTAAAGATTTGAGCACAAAATCCAAGCTGATATTACAATGCACTACTGAAGGAATGCTGCAGTGTCTTTCAAATGAGCTGTTAAAGCCCATTTGCTCTCTCGGATGGAAGTAAAGGATCCTATGGCACTATTTTGAAGAAAAACAAGATGAGATATTTCTGTGTGATGGCTAACATTTATCCTTCAATCAAAAATTTAGAAGTCTAATTATCTGAAAACTGTCACATTATTTTTTTGTTGGAGCTGGCAGTGTGCCAAAGTGGCTTCCCTTTTTCCTACATTGCAGGAATGAGTACACTCAAAAGTACTTCATTGATTGTGAAGACCTTTGAGACATCTTGATTGATGAAATAGGCTATGGCCTGATTTTCTGCCTTCCTCATCACAATGGAGGAGCAGCCCATCATTGACAGTGGTGGGATCTTCTGAGCGTGACATTGTCAACAGGGTTTCCCATTGCCCACACCCTCTGCCAATAGGAAACTCACACAGGAGTCTATTCACAGGGCTGCAAGATCCTACTGGCAGGAATATCCGGATAATTCTGACCTGTATGGTTGCAGGACTTTCTTTCTTACAGGCAGCTGTTCTGCACCTAATGCACCTAAAGCATTGATTGTGGCACAGTGGTTTGCACTGCTGTTTCACAGCACCAGAGGCCTAGTTTCAATTCAGACCTTGAGTGATAGTCTGTGTAGAACTTGCAAGTTCTCTCCACGTCAGTATGGGTTTCTGCTGGTTTCTTTCCACAGTGCAAAGATGTATAAGTTAAGTTGATTGGCTATGCTAAATTATTCCTTAGTGCAGGGGATTAGCAGAGTAAATACATTGTGCAGATAGTGCCTGGGTGAGATTGTTGTTGATACAGACTCAATGGGTTGAATGCTCTCCTTCTGCGCTGTAGGGATTCTATGATTCTATTCTATTCTATGATTCTACACTGCTGAAACATATAGGTCTCCTGGGCATTAGCTCATCTTCCAGGATTTTTAGTTTGTGACTTCCGGAAATTATCCCATTTAGTTGTATGTCTGCTTCATGCTCTCTGAACTGCAGTTTATGCATTTTTACTGCAGTAATTTGTGATTTGGGGAGTGCCATTCTTCCTGCATATGTCATTTTATGATTTTTTTCATTTCTAGTTTGCTTAGTTAGGTACTTAATTTTGCTTATGACTAAGCTCTCATAAATGGCAGATTAAATTCCTGTGTAGAGCTGTAAAAAAATATAGGCAGCGTAGTGAATCATCAGTTCTACATTAGCTATAAGAAGTTAATGCTGCAAAGCTCCTTTTATGTCCAGCAGTGCAAAATTAGCCTTTTCTATTCCCTTCCAAGCTTTTCTCTGCCTCTTGAGCTGCTGGTTCTTCACAGTAATACATTTCTGTTTGAAAAACAGAGAGACTCATATCAATTTCATCACCAGCATCTTCCTTAGTTGCCTCCAACTCTATCATTGCCTGATCAGCTGCATTACTTGGGTGCTGCTCTGAATTAACTTACTGCAGTTCATCATTTCCATTTTACTCAAGGTTTTCCTTAATTTGAAAAATCACCATTGCAAATCGTTCTCCAACCATGTGTGATAAACAACTGAAGCAAAGGTTTAATCAACTCTCATTCCTTCTTACTGCTGTAACACAATCAGTTGGAGAGGAAAGCATTAAAGTTAGTGGTGCAGCCTTTATATGAAAAATATAAAACTGCTTGCTCAGATGACTAAAGCCTTCTGAACTATTAGCACATTAAAAAGCAAATAAATTTGTGAATGCAGCCATGTTGAATTTTGCAAGAGGCTTTAGCGGAAAAATCTACTACTTAAGTTATGGACAATCTCATTTTGCAGCTTATGTCAGTCAGCTCCAGAACATTACAGACACATTTTCTTTTCAACTCTTGGTTAAGGATTAAACTACAGTCAAGTTACAAGCTATAAAGGATAATCTAAAGGGTTCTTTATTCTCATCTGTAGATGCTTCTAAGCAACATTAGCATCTGTATCTGCAATTGATCATCTTGGCTCTACTCAGAGGAGGTTGAATTGGATAGTCCCTAAGAATAGCACATTGTAGTTGGGCAGGTGCTGAGAACTCTGCAGTCGTGAACATCCTAGGATATAGCGAGGAATGGCATAACATGGGAGATTGTGAGTGGATGTTTGGAGATGTTGATAGTGGCGGTGGGAAGGGGAAAGATGATATGTATCCTCAAGGAGAAAGGAAGGCCTTGTGATACATGGTGGGAAGGCAGTAGGATCAGATAACCATAGATGTAAGCCACACAGGCCTCAGTGCTGTGCCAAAAAAAGTTTAATTACCCCACATGAGTTGTCAAGGCTAGTGAATGTATCTTAAAACACCATATCCTATCAACTGCATCACCAGCTCAGCTACTGCTCAGTTCATCAATCTCTGGACACTCACCTACTTATAATCTCTATCAATCAAAACTTATACCTCCCATTCACATGCTATACTGAGCCTGTACACATATAACACTGCTGCAAACCTCATGCCCAGACATCACAGCTTGGACACACTGACAATTATTCAACTATAGCAGATACATCATCTAAACAGATCACAGCATGTTCACTAATACACTCTCTTTCAGAATCAGATGGCATCAAATCAGACGCAATATAAACTAACCAGAGCTGGATAAGTTGCATGTCCTAGCTTCCATGACATTATTGGAACAGTCATTGCTGAGTCCATGAGCAGTGGCGTGGCTGAAACAATCAAAGATAATAATGTCCTTACACATGATTCTCCTATTTATTCCTCCTCCATACATCACTATAGAATTTCCAAGCTGCCCCAGTGCAGTAGGCGTGCACTTCTTGCTCCCTTGCCCTCTCGCCAATATATGTATGTTCTTTTATCCTTTGAGACACAGAGGAGCTGTAAACTGGTGAGATGATGAAAAGAAAATTATGATAAAAACATTGCACCATCAAGGTGATTTCACACTTGCAGTCATCAACTCAAGACACTGACACTGCATGCATCTTCCAGGTAAGATTGGAAAATGGCATTAGTCATATGTTAATTATATTGTTAAGATAGGCAGATGAACTGCATTGTCTAATTAGGTCCTTTGAGCACATATAAATAGGGGACAGCTGGGATACTAAGTTCATGTGTGAAGATGTGAAGAGTGTTGAGACTGAACAAAATCAATACATGCTCTCAATAAGAAAAGGCTTTGCGCCTTTGTTTTAATTTCATGTAAAGGTACAGAACAAAAACCCCAAGGTATATAACGAAGTTAGGCTGGATGCCAACTATTTGTTATTTTTGGCATTAGTGTGAGGATAAGGGGGGACAATTCTCTCATCCCGCTGTACTACTTTTTTAGCACATTCAGCCAGGAGAATCCCCTGGCGAATGATTCACAGGGTTCGCAGGTACGTTCATATCCCACAAGCGTCTCGTAGCATCAGATTTCCGGCAGCGTCCGCTTTCCTGCCAAAAATAAGTGAGGAAGCTCAGAGACAGTTTAAATAGTCATTTCAATGTGATTTATATAAAATATATGATTTATATATGATTTAGTGGGCCCAGGATGGGAGTCTCCGGGTCCACTAGCATTTCCCCCACTTCCGGAGCGGTTCATTCCAGAGGAGTTTAGTGTGACTTCCCACACAAGGGCAATTTCGCAGTAACTTCATTGCAGTGTTAATGTAAGTCTCATGACTAATAAATAAACTTTAATTTTAACTAGCAGCCCAAACTGGCCAGAGTGAATCAGGAGAGAAATCAGGGCCTTCCAGTGGGTCAAGCAGTGGAGGCGTGCTCCCTGGCATTGCACGCTATCAGTGCCAGCCTGTGCCCCCTGGCAATACAAGGGGCAAAGTGCCAGTCCCCATGAGGCACTTTGGCATTGCCCATTGGGATGGGGCAGTGACAAAGTGGTGGGGCAAATGGGGAAAGGCCTGATAGGGGTGGGACTTGATGGGTGCAGGAACTAGAAAGTGATCAGTGGGGTAGGGCTCCGCATAGAGCTCAGTGGGGGAAGGAGAGATGCCAACAATCAGAGCATGCTGGATGGTAAGCCGGGGAGGGGGGGGGGGCAGTGTGGTCAGTCTGCTGGGGATTCAACATTGTAAGGGAGGTATGGAGGGGGCTCAGGACAGTAAGGGAATAACATTGGGGGACACTGGTGGGCCTCGGAATGGTCAGGGGATCCAGTGATCAGGCCCGGGGGGCACAGAGATCAAGCGTTGCGGGGGTCACAGAGCTGGCCAGTGATCGGGCTGGCCAATAATCAGGAGGCCATCAGTGTGGGGCCACCGCGCATGTGCTGATCTCAGCGCTGACAGGTTGGTGCACGTGCAGTAACCCGCTCAGTGCGCCAATTTCACCTCTCCAGCCTAATAGGATCTGCCCTCTCATTTTTAATAGTATTCACTCTTTGTGCAGTGCCCAAAGTGTGGGAAATTCTTCTCTGAACTCTACTGAAAAGAAACAGTGTGAATTACTCCAGTTTCCACATGTATTCAACTCTTAGAATCTTTTGGGTAGAACTCCAACCAAGATATTTTACTCCAGGTGTGATTCTATGAACAAACCAAGGGATTTATTATGACAAGCTTTATTTAGCAATACAGGTTAACTATAACAAATGATTTAGTACATGAAAAAATATCAATATTTCTGTAGCAATCTTGTAATCAGGATTGAGAAAGGGTTTCCTATTTTATGGTGCAAACACTGATTTACTTGTGAACTTTGACTGAGACTCTCTGAACTTTACCAAGTTCAATTTTGAATTGAGAGTCATTAACATAGAAATATAGAAAATAGGACTAGGCCATTTGATCCTTCAAGCCTGCTCCACCATTCATCTTGATCATGGCTGATCATCAAATTCAACATCCTGATCCTCCCCCCTCTTCCCACATTCCTAGTTCTTTTTGACCCCAAGAGCTATATCTAATTTCTTCTTGAAATCAGACACCATTTTGGTCACAACGACATTTGGTGCTAGTGAATTCCACACATTAACCACCCTCTGGGTGAAGAAATTTCTCCTCGCCTCAGCTCTAAAAGGTTTATCCCTTATCCTCAAATTATAAAGTCTAGTTCTGGACTCCCCCACCATTGGGAACATTGGGAACAACAACAAAGCTTTTTTCAATGAAGTTTCTACTTTCTAAATGCATGGCACTTCCGTTTTATTTATTGGATTGAAATATCCCAACAACACAATAAAGGCGACTTCCAATACTCTCCTTGGCTGAGTTATTGAATTTAGTATTGACATCCCTGGCAGTGCAATGCATGCCAGGCACTAAATGAACTCTCTGTTATCACTTGGGTATTTAAAACAAACCACACATATTGCATTAAAGCTTAACCAAGTGCTTTAAAATAGATTTATGATCAATTAAATTTTGACTTCATTTGAAATAAATCTTGTTTTAAACAGTTAAATATTTTGATGCTGTATGATCAAGGGGCAAATATTTAACTGTCAATCATTTTAATGACAACTTGCTGTCAAACAGAATATGCAATCTGGGCTAAAAAGTTACTTTGGGCATGATTCAGAGCAGCTTGCTCATTTTTATGTGGCTCAACACAGTGGTTAATGAACATACAAAAATGAGCAGGAGATGACCAGCTGGTTCAACAGTCTGCCCTCTCCACCATCTAGTGAGCCACACAAAAAAAAATTTAAACACATTAGGGAGGAAAAATCTCTCAACGCCTGATACAACTAATTCTCAAACTTCTCACTGTTACCATACCCGAGCACTCCAGTGTCCGTAGTTACAAGCATCTTCCGCTCAAATGCTCTCATCAGCTACTATTCAGTTTGGTTCATGTGAATCATGAGAAGGCAATGGTCTAGTAGTATTATTGCTAGACTATTAATCTAAAAGTTCAGCTCATGTTCTGGGGAGCTGTGTTCAAATCCCACCATTGCTCACACAGGTGGAATTTGAACTCAACAAAAATATCTGAAATTAGATCTACTGATGACCATGAAACCATTGTCGATTGTCAGAAGAACCCATCTGATTCACTAATATCCTTCAGGAAAGGAAATCTGCTGTCCTTATGTGGTCTGGTCTACATATAACTCCAGAATCACAGCAATCTGGTTGACTCTGAACTGCCCTCCAAGGCAGGAACTAGGAATGGGCAATAAATGCTGGCCAGCATCGACACTCTTGTCATGAATGAATAAAAAAAAAATCACAAGAAAAAACATTTATTTCTTAGGAAAAGTGAATTGAGCTCACTTAGAGCACCAGTCAGGATGTATATTCCAAAATATGAAATGAGATAGTCTTAAAGGAGTGCATTACTTTTAGTCTTACCTCAGCATCGTATTCTTGCTCCTAAGTCTGAAAGGCTGTGGGTTCAGGACCAGTGTGGAGAGTTGAGTACATAATTTAACCTAACACTTCTGTGACATACAGATGGAGTGCAGAACTGTTGGATTTGTCATTTGCTTTTGGATAAGGTGTTAAAGTGAGGTTCTGCTTCCCTTTGAGACGGGCATAAAAGACTCCATAACATAGCAGCAGTATGTACTACCGACAAGATGCATTGCTGAAACTCATCAAGGTTTTTTATGCAGCACCTTCCAAACCCATGAATGCTACCATGGCAGGATAAAAGCAGCAGTTAACTGGGAATACCACCACCTGGAGATCCCTCCAAGTCAACCACCATCCTGACTCAGAAATATATCACTGTGCCTTTATTGTCATTGGGTCAAAGTCCTGAAACTCCCTCCTTAACAGCACTATGTGTGTACTTAAATGACATGGAATGCAGTATTTCAAGGAGACTGCTCACCACCACCTTCTCAAGGGCAACGAGCAATGGCCAATTAATGCTGAACTGGCCAGTGATGCTCACATCCCATAAATAAATTTTAACTAATTGAAAAAGAACAGAGCCAACATTTATCCCTCAAACATCAATGCTACAAATTATCAGGCCATCTATCTGAATGCTTGTTATAAGAATTATATGCAAATTATTTATTGTGTTTGCCTATATTATAATAGTGTCTACATTTCAAAAGTACTTCAGCTGCGCAGCATTTTGAACCATTTGTGTTCTTTCATTCGCCATAAAGTAAATGTAAAGAATTTACGCTCCTGTTGCAGAGCTTTGCCTTCCAGGAATACATATCAGGAGGCCCGATGTGGACATCTGCTAGGCTTTACCATCCATTAAAATTAATGGAATTCAAATTCATAAAATTTACCCTTAAAACTCGAGATTTTATTATTATTGATATATTAAAAAAAGATTTAAATTTACAATATAAAATAAGTGAGTACATCACACTGATGTTATGTGGATATCAATTAATTAATACTGATGAGTTATACCTTCATGTTGTATTCTGAAAAATGTTCATTGAGCTATCTATGGATTGTATTTTTTTAGTGTATTTTGAATGGATACATCAGACATTGATGCTGATGCAGCATTTACAATAATAGAATCATTTCTTCCTTGCAATAAGGATAAGTTAGGCCAGCTTCTAAATGAATATATTGGCTGCTGGAATCAGGATAAATGCCATCAGATATAACTGAGCATATTGGAAACTGCAGGTTGAACAGGCAAGTTCATATTTCCATATGAAATGTGTTTAAAAAATCCATATAAAGGACCAGAAAACTATTTCAGGTATAGGAATTTTTTGAATTCGCTTTAAAACCCATATATACGTCTGGATAGTTACCATCAGTTGTACCTTACATATTATTTGAAATTAAATATAGAAAACAATTAAAGTGCGCATTTGATATCATGATGCTCATAATGCCTCAATAGTTTCTTCACCAGCTGTGCCCAATGTATTTACATAATATTATTCAAAGTAACCATATCAATGTTCATGTTGTGTTTCCAGAGGTTAACAGTTTGATGGAACAGATACTCCGGTATTAGTGGTGTTGAAGGGACAACACTGATTTTGTGTGGTTGCTATGTACCTTTGTCCACTGTTGATTCCTATATGATCCACCAGAGAAGATTCTAACGAAGACCTGGAAAGGTAATTTTCTCTCTTATTCAATCGTGCAATGTGTAACGTTGGGGTAACACCTTTTGATGTCTATGATCAAATGTCTTTCTCTGAAGATCATCACACCCATTCACTATCAATGACGGAGACATAAACAAATTTAACATTTATAAAACATATTTCATGGTCTTGAGGTGTTCCAACATGTTTTACGGTTAGTTAAGACTTTTTTAAGTCTTGTCTCTGTTGTGCTTTTCCAATGGATTCTTACTGCTTGCACTGGGGGGCCAGCGGCTAAGGTTCAGTCACCTTTTTGCCAACATTAGTTCTGAATTAGAAAACTTGCTTTAACAGAAGACCCACATTAAGATTGCTGCCCCTCTCTCTGTGGGTACCATCAAAAGTGTTGACTCTACTCCAACGCATAGGCCTTATCATCTTACAGTTCATTCAAGGGATGGAGGGATGGGGTATCGCATTATCAGGATCCATAGGGACATAGGATGAGCGAGCAGCCATGTCTATGTGTGGGGCAAGGAGGGGGCAGTGATATCTGTATAGGGAAGAAGGGCCAGAATGTGTGTGGGGAATTGGGGCGGTCAGCAATATCTGTTGGAGTTTGTGGAAGCCACCAATATCTGTGGAGGGGTTGTGGGGGCCAGCAATGAGGCCACCAATGTCTGTCGGGGGAGTTGTGGGGGCCAGTGATAAAACCAGCAATGTTTGTGGAGGGTTGTGGGGTTAGCAATGAGGCCAGCGATGTCTTGGAGGTTGGATGGCAGTCATCTGAATGCTGGGAGGTCTTTTCAGCAATCTCTCAGTGATGAGCGGGAACCTCAGAGGGTTCCGGCTCATATGCCAACTTCAGGCTCTTTGGTTTGAATAGGCCCTGCCCCCTGAGCTTTTAATGATATTTATGGTTATGACCTCTGCATTGCACAGAATGGGGAGATTCGGGTCTGAGGTTGTACTGGAAAACAGTCAAGAGCTAGACCAGTTTTCTCGCCAATTCAGCCCTGTTGGGAGAATTACTGCCTCAATATTTCTCTTCTTTGTGGTCTCTGTATATAAATATATCTTATCTTTATCCCTCTCTTTACTATCAGAAGGTAAGGAGGATGTTACAAATCCACTTCACATTTTGAGTCTGTGCAAATAAATTAACCCTTCATGTTCATCCTATCTCAAGTTTGCTGTGGGGCTATTAATAGAATATCTGATTTCAGCAAAACGGAGAGGTTGGGAAATAAGTGACAGCTTATAAAAAATAAAACAAATCAAGATGCCTTTCTGTTTATGGGCAGGGGGTGAGAGGAGAAACAAGCTCTAAATAAATTAGCTCCCCCAACCTTGCAGTCTATAACAATTTCAAAAGGGCATCTAGAACTTGTGCTAACCATTGTTTGTGGAAAGTATTAGGCAGTAGCAGTAGTTAGGTGATAAGGTCAGAAGATAGTGTTAGTGTCTTAATGACATCAGACATTCCTAATTTGAATGTATATTTGAGGGTCCCATCTATTTCAGGTCACCATGATGTAGAGATGCCAGTGTCGGACTGGGGTGGGGGGTCACAGAGAAACTAAAATTGAATTACACGATAAATTTCCCTTCTAGTGCTGTAATGTTAACATCCCTCAAAGGTTTATTGTAACATCCCCCTTTCTTTGTAAAGATACTTTCCACCCTTCCAAAGAACTATAGCTATTAACCATACATGTTCATTGTTAGCATTACATAATCAGATAGAACTGATAAATCTACGAGTCTCTAAAGAATAAAAGGTAATTTGCTGAAGGTTTCTTGAATTGCTCACAGTGATCTATGAGATTATCATTCTGGATGTTGTTTCTGGCTACATCTGGGATCTTGTCTGAGAAATAGTAGGATTATAAGATGATTGAGAATCTGGAATAGTTCTGTTTGATTTGGCTACACCTCATCATTGTACAGGATCTTGGTCTGGACAAATCCTTGTCACTTCAGCTTGCCATTTACCTTCTGTAGAATGTTAAATGCAAACTTATGTCCCAATTGTAAACTCAGCATTCTTGGCCTCACTCGTCAATTATCAATAATTTCACCCAAGCTTGTCCAGTTACAGGGCAACAGTGAGGAGAGGGCAGCTGAACCTGTGTCCTCCTCTTTGGAACCTACCAGCAATGCAAAAAGAATCTAAAAGATAGATCAAGCACTTTTTTAGAAAAAATATGATCTTTAATCCTTGGGATCCTATTGGAGAAAAACAACTTGGAGGCCCCAAGACAAGTAGTCAGGCAAAAGCTGTATTCTCTTTTTGCCTTGTTTCCAGGCAGAGAGAAGAACTATACCAAGGACTGATGTATGCTAATGACTCACCCACTAAATTCAGATGCATTTCAGCCCTGTCAGTCACAACACACTTCAAATGTGCCACATGTGTGCAACATCTAAGCAGAAGGGAGCTACTGAGATCAGATCATGCTGCATGACAAAAAATTGTTTAAAAACATGTGTATTGCATGTATCAGCTGATCTTGTGAAAGGATCTTTCTTCTGTTTAGAAGATTGAATGTTTTTGTGTGGAAAATTTATGAATCTTAATATTATGATGTTAAATGCTTTCTATTTATTTTGACTTTTTTTTTGCTTATTGAAGTCATCAATATAATTACAACAATTCTATCTACTCCACAGAACCTTATTGTTTTTACATGCAATCATGGGCCAAATGTTGTTACACCCATAGGCCAAGTAACTCATTAGTGCAGAAGACACCTTATTGTTTGTCATTAAACATATAGTACTTCATTGTCTTAATTTTGTTTATTTCTGACATCTATTTTGCAGTATTTTATGTGAAAGCCTCAGTAATATTCCACAGTCTCTGATCTACAGTATTGTTAGCAATTTATTACTCGACCTTATTAATTTTAGTTTTGTAACGATCCAGCAAGTGTTCAGGCAAGCTACAGAAGCCTTCCTTCTAATTTTCCTCCAATCAGGTATTAAGTGAACATCAGTTGAGATCAAAGCTAATTACGTGGACATAGAACATAGAAAAGCTATAGCACAAACAGGCCTTTTGGCCCACAAGTTGTGCTGATGATATCCATACCTACTAGGCTTATCTATAATCCTCAATTCTATTAAGTCCCATGTACTCATTCAGAAATCTCTTCAAAGACCCTGTCGAATTTACCTCCACCACCACTGATGGTAGCCGATTCCACTCATCCACCAATCTCTGAGCGAAAAACTGATATTTCCTCTGTACCTACTCGCCAGCACCTTAAGGCTATGTTCTCTCATAGCAACCATTCCAACCCTTGGAAAAAGCCTCAGAAAATCCACCCAATCAAAACCTCTTAACATCTTATATACTTCTATCAGGTCACCTCTCATTCTTCATCTCTCAGAGAAAAGACCGAGCTCCCTCAACCTATCATCATAAGGCATGCTACCCAATCCCGGCAATATCCTTGTAAATCTCCTCAGCACCCTTTCAATAGCTTCAACATCTTTCCTGTAATGAGGCGACCAGAACTGAGCACAGTATTCCAAGAGAAGTCTGACCAGGATCTTATAAAGTTGCAACATTATCTCCTGACTTCTAAACTCAATTCCTCGATTGATGAAGGCCAGTACACCATACACCTTCTTAACCACGTCCTCTATCTGCAAGGCCAATTTAAGAGCTCTATGGACCCAAACCCCAAGGTCCTTCTGATCCTCTATGCTGCTAAGAGTCTTACTATGATATATACTCCTTCATCCCATTTGACCTGCCAAAATGGACCATTATACATTTATCTGGGTTGAAGTCCATCTGCCACTTCCCTGCTCAGCCTTGCATCCTATCAATGTCACCTTGCAACTTCTGACATCCCTCCAAACTATCCACAACATCACCAACTTTTGTGTTGTCAGCAAACTTACCAACTCATCCCTTCACTGCCTCATCCAGGTCATTTATGAAAATTATAAACAGCAAGGGTCCCAGAACAGACTGGCTTATGTCCATAGCATCCAACGGCTCAACAGAAGTTTCAGTGTTTGAAAGATAATTAATTGTGGTCGTAAACAACAACATCCAAAGCAGCAATTTATTTTTGTTAAGATATAATTTGATTCAGTGCTAAGTAGATTGAGAAATACTTATTTCATGTAAAAATTTGTATCATTATGATAGGCCCCCCCGCCGCCCCCAGGCTCTTTAAGGCACATTGCAGACGCTTACAAAGGAACAAAGGTGGGTATTAATGTGAACTGGTGATCAGTCAAGCCATATTGTAAATATATCTAGCAACCATAAAAAATTCAGGAAACTATTCTTCACAAAGGAGCTTGATAAATTAAGCTGAAACATTCTCCTGTGACTTTATGATGGAGAATTCTCCTGATAGAACTGCAATTTAAAAAAAAATTCTGCTTCAGAGAACATTCATAAATTGCTGTCTCCAGAACAGATGATGATGAAATACCACAGATAATTTTAAAACTCATTGATTTGACCAAAGGAGGCCGCTTAGCTTCATGTTTAATTGAAGGAGTGTAAGACCTCAAGGTTTTCGCTCTGCTTCAATTCTTTCTCATTTTGCCGCGATGAAAAGAGAGTAAGCTTCACAGATTCTGAGTATTTATGCACCTACAGTAACAGAAAGGTAAATCTCAAGGGCACATCATGTGCAGCGCAGGGCAGCACACATGGAACAAACAGTTTTCCATCTTACACTAGCCTCTGATTGTACATTGACCTACTTGGAAATGTGTAGGCAATGAAATCTCAGTAAAATAACAGAAGCATGACTGCTGAGACCACAATGAAATTAACATCAAGTATCAAAAAATAATTTATTTCTGGCACAGGTTAATTAATATTTGCTATCCCCCATGTCATCATGAAATGTTTTACAATGGATTAAATTGAGAGTATAAAATCAGAAATGACTTGTTTCCAAGGCTGTCTCCAGTGTTTGGTTTGAACAGTCTGTACTAATTGGCCACAAAGTTCAGCAACATAGTGCCCAGTTTTGTGGTGCTATGAATGCCGATTTTCCCCCAAAATCTTAACCGTGACGCGCACATTCCTTAATAAACTGAACTGCGACAGATGCCATTTTGGTGAAGGCAGTAACAGATACAGAGAAAGTCTGAAGGAGGTATGCTGAGTAAGCACATCAGGAAATCAATCAGCATGTTTCACTAATTGGATGGCAATGCCATTGTGGAGATTCACGCTCCAGCTAGTGTCTCCTCTTAATCTCACATAGTTCTTCAGTAGTAGAAAGTATTCTGCACCAACATTATTAAATGAACCATATCCAGCTTTTTAAAAATTAATTCTTCACTAAGATGTGGGCATTGTTGGCAAGATCAACATTTGCTGTCCATCCCTAAGTGCCCTTGAGAAGGTGGTGGAGGGAATGGTTGTTGGAGGTGGACTGCTTTGTCCTCAATGGTTTTGAAGCTTTTGAGTGTTGTTGGAGCTGTACTGATCTAGTAGACAGTATTACATCACACTCCTGACTTCTTTCCTACAGCTGTTGGACAGAATCTGGGGAGGCATGAGGTGAGTTACATGCCTCAGAATTCAAAGTCTCTTACCTGCTCATGTAGCCACAGTATTTAGATGGTTGTTTCAGTTTAATTTCTGATCAATGGTAAGCCTCCCAATATGATGGTAACAGTGGATAATGCCGTCGAATGTTCAAAGTAGATTGAATTCCCCTTGTTGGAGATGATCATTGCAAAGTTCTTGAGAATAAATAGTAAGATTCAATAAGGAGCAGAACTGCTGAGTTCTGTTAAGAAGTGTCACAACACTAGGTTAAAGTTCAACAAGTTTATTCGGCAGTTATTTTGTGGTTATTTTATAATAACCTGTTGGATTTTAACCTGGTGTTGAGAGACTCCTTACTGTGTTTACCCCAGTCCAACGCCAGCATAGTCACGTCATGAGTTTTGTTAAAACAGATTCGTTTCTTCTTTTTTGAGACTCTGTCTGCTAGCACATGGTCGCCTTAAATGGACAGAATGCACAACGCAATTTTCAGCACAATATCCTTACGCTTCTTTGTAGATAAAGGCAGATTCTATTTCTTTGATTTGTTTCCAAAAGTGCAAATAATAAACTTAAACATATTGTGATCGTTCAATCTCACAAGTAACATTATTACATATTAATTTATTTTCTACTTGTTTAACAATGCATTCAGTCAGTTACAAATGAGTGATTTGTTCACCAACTGAAAATACTTCACTTTGTAACATAATCATCTAAATATTGCAGACCTTTTCTCTCACGTGTAAGATATTGTCTGACATTAAGTGTGGTCTTATTTAAGTTACGATCTTTATCTGAGATTTCGATGTTGGAATCAAATGCAATGCTTGTGAATGGTGTTTTCGGTGTTTGGTAGAATGAAATGTTTTGTGTGATGATTTGTGAGCCACACTAATTGTGCTTATTGACCTATTTGTGTGGGCTACAGCAAGTGGTTGGATGTCATAAGGGATTGTTTGCTTCCCAACATGACTATCAAGTTTCACAATCACTTTATCCCCTGGAACTGGCAGTGTAGCTCTGAATTTCATGTTTTGATCTGCATTTTCTTCTATACAATCCTTCTGTCCTCACTGACGCACATGTTGATCCTGAGCTCCATGGGGTAGCTGAGGAAGATGTGCTTATATAGAATGTACAAAGATAAATGTATTGGGTGGTTTTCCAGTAGTCAAGTGAGAAAGTGTTCTGTGATTGCAAAGCAAACAAAATAACTCTTGTTTCTGCAACTCACTCTCAGCTGTATGTATCACTTTTTTCAAGATACGCAAAAATCTCATGACATCTCCATTAGCTCTTAGCCAATAGGATGTGATTTTCCAATAACTGAAAACCATGTAGTTTTTCAATTTATTGAATTCGTTGTTGAGTGGAAGTCCATTATCCATCTCAACATATGAGGGACTGCAAAACAAAGTGAAATCTTCTCAAGCTTTGGGATGTTTGCTTTCATTAAAACTATTTCCATCCTGAGAATCTGCTGCAATTATCAGCAACAGACAGGTCCTCCCCAGTTTGCAAATGATAGTTGATCTGGCTTCCTGCAAAATGAGAAAGGCTGTTAAGACTCTATATTTAAGAACACTGGATGTCTTTCATTCCTTCTTGCCAAAGAGGAGCAGGTGGATCGAGTGACTACAATCCTTTTCAACATTTACAGGCTTCTCCAAGGTACAGGATGCCATTGACTGCACTCATGCTGGTCTGTGGATACCACACATCATTCTGAGAAATACACTTTCAACTAGATTCATTGTCAATATCCAGGTTGTGCATCCATCGTGAGTGCATCAGAGGCTGGGTGTCTAGTATCCAGGCAGCAGTCATGATGCCTTCATGCTATCATGCCAAAACAGAGAGTGGTTATGGGGTGATAAGTTTTATAACCTTTGTCGAAAACTTTCAAAAAAAATTAATTTTCAATGACTTATTGAAAGATTCACACAGGTTTTTAGACCTTTACTATGACAAATAAACTAAAAGCAACATCATCTAAACATTATTCAAATGGCAACTTATACTCTCATCTATGAAACTAAATTAGAAGGTATCATTGACAGTGAAGATTATCAAAAATTACAGGAAGATCTTGATCAGATAGTGAATTGGGCCAAGGATTGGCAAATGGATTTCAATATAGATAAGTGTGAGATGTTGTGTTTTGGAAAGTCAAACCAGGATAGGACTTATATGGTGAATGGCAGGCCCTGAGGAGTGTTGAGGGACGGAGTGATATAGGAGTACAATTACATAGTTTATTGAAAGCAGTGTCACAGGTAGACAGATAGTAAAGAAGGCATTTAGCACACTGACCTTCATCAGTCAGGGCATTGTGTATAGGAGTTGGGACATTATGGGCTGGATTTTATGGCCTCACGTCTCAAAACCGTAAGGTTCCACGCGAGACCAATGGACCTTCCCATGTTCCACCCCTTGCCCGTTTCAGTTCCTGTGGCGGATGGGGCAGTAAAATCCTGGCCTATGTTACAGCTGTATAAGCCATTGGTGAGGTCTCACTTGAAATATTGCGTACAGTTTTGGTCACTGTGTTACAGGGAAGACATTGATAAACTGGAAGGAGTACAGAGAAGATTTATGAGATAGTAAACCTGCCAACCTCCACTCCTCATGAACTCAAGCTCTTTAATCTGAGCATGAGCTCTCAACCAGCATCATACATGGTGAACAATAGACTCCATATTTTCTTCTGCTTTCTTCACTCAGCTGGCTACAGACTGACTTGTGTTTGAGTTTCAGGTATATTCTAGCAACCACACAACTCAATTCAACTGTCTTTTCCTCTCTCAAAGCTCATTTCCTTGGTAAAGTGTATCATATGGTCCCTACAACCAGGTAAAAGTTAATTAGCTAATGTCTAGACTCCCAACTCAGCTGAGACATTGGCCATCAGAGGACACATCATGCATGTGTTCTCACAAAGTCATCCACCACTTCTGGAAAGAATGGGTTTCAAGCCCTGTATAATGTCCTACATCGAGTTGGAGCCAAAATTCTCAATGTTCTTTGACATTGATGCTTGGCAGGCCTGTATTTCAGTGTAAACATTCATTAGTGTTCTTCCGTGGGCTGCTCTAACAAAGACACCATCTGTGTCCTTCTTCACAAAACATGTGTATGATCATGCATTGAGTTGTGTCCCTGCCAAGGCCACAGCCACAGACTACTCATGCAGTGTTTTATATTGCACAGATCCCATCTCCAAAACTACTCCCAGAAGTAAGCACGGCTAGCATCTGAGCTACTGGTCGACAAGATATGCATGTTCGGCTTGCAGTATTGCTAATTGTCTTTGGGTTAAGGTGAAGCTGTGAATAATATGTGTCAGTCTCGACTGATGGAAGTATGTGAATGATGGAGGTGGTGTGATACATTGAGCAGTGTATGAGCTAATTGTGTAGTTGGTAGGATTTGTCAATTTTAACTGTGACCATTCAATGAAGGTCATTGACATTTTAGGCACTGCATTCAAGTACATGAAGTTAGACCTTGGAACTGACTACCTCAGCTATCTGCTCCACTGCCTCCTCACAATTTGTCCATAGAATTTACTGGCCTTTGTGGATTGAGGACCTCTCTCTTTCTGTTCATTTCTTCCACTAATGCATCCAGAAGAATGTCTAGAACCTTGTTTCCATCATGTAGCACCATATCTCAGAGGTTTTCCTGCTCATGTTCTCTTTCGCAACTAGTTACAACAGTTGCTTCAGCCTCATTGAATCTCCCTTTAAGAGGTGCAGCCTGGCTTTAAATAGTGCTGATCAGTTTATAAGTAGTGCTAGCCTCGCATAAACTTGGAGCCCACTGCTGAGTTGTGCAGTCACTCAGCAGCCTGTTTAGCACTGGCTGCATGCAGCTATCATGTAAAACAGCAGGCAGCACAAGATCTGCACGCTGTCTGCATGAGAAGCAACATGCACAGGTTAATTACGCATTGTGATATTGCGACAGCTCTTAGGCCATGTCTGATTTAGCAGCCTATGAACCTATTTTAGGAAAGATTCCTTGCTAGTTGATAGAACGATAAATAAAACCAATTAATGTAGTTTATGCCTCAGGTTAAACATTAACCAGCCAATTTATATCTCATCAATTTAGACTATGAGCATTGATGTAACAATTGATATTATTATTGGAAATCTATAAAATGACTGGTTGTTTTTATCTTATTGTAAAAATATGCTTTTAGTTTCTTAGTATTTGGAGACAGTTTTGGTTGCACACATTGTATTTTGTTGGACATAACTGCAATATTTTAAGTTAAATTAAGTTTATTTATTAGTCACAACTTGGCTTGCAGTAACACTGCAATTGAAGTTACTGTGAAAATCCCCGAGTTGCCACACTCCAGTGCCTGTTCAAATACACTGAGGGAGAATTTAGCATGGTCAATCCATTTAAGCAGCTGGGCTTTCAGTCTGTGGGAGGAAACCTATGCAGACGCAGTGAAAACATGCAGACTCCTCACAGACAGTGATACAAGCCAAAAATTGAACCCGGGTCCCGAGCACTGTGAGGCAGCAGTGCTAACCAAAAATATATTTTCGAAGTGTTTTAAGTTGATCTTACCTAATAACTCGGGATGTTACCTAGTGATCATCTGAGCCATACAGACCAAAAATGGTCTTTAATTCAATTCCAGACAATGCTGATACAAGTTGGGATGATAATCTTATGCTACAATGAATGCCGATATCAGTAGATTAGGGAGGAGAGAAATGCATGGTTTTCAGTTTCTGATGATTGAGCAGCCAGCCTTCCTCCCAAAGTCTTCAGGACAGATATAACTCAACAATGATGCATACTCCAGTTGAATAAGCTCATTGACATGTTTCAGAAATGTATAATAGCATACTGAATGAGATAGAGAGGATATTTGGCACTCGCGGAAATATATCTTAGTAAAGAGTCAATACCTTCAGGGGAGAAAAGAAAATTGGCAGGCAGAAACAAGTTGTGTTTCAGGTCACACAAGGAAAATAATTATTTTTTCAATTGTTATATAGATAAAAGAATATGCTTTGCCGGATTTCAGTCTTTTCTTTTTGTTATTGTGTATGGATTAAATAAATCCATTATGAGCCCCTTAATCAAAGTTACTAATTCCACTGATTCCTCATGTTGTATAATGTTTTACACAGTATTACCATGTTAACAAAAATAGGCTTTGCAATTCCTCTCATCCTCTCCCTGCCATCAGGAGACTCACAGGGCAAGATTTCTGGCTGCCAGATTGTTGCCCCTGATCCTGGCGTAAATCCTGGGTGGAATCATTTGCAAAAGGGTGACACACGTAAGACATCAGAAAATGGTCATTTGTTGCGACTTTACTTCTGCCAACCTGTGATCCTGGTACTCAAACAGACTTAGGAGGCAATCTTATCAAAAAAAAAATTCTGTGTGGCAAATGAGCGTGAAAACAGCAGAAAATCACACTTCAATTTGGGCAATATTAAAAATAGAATCGTACCTCACTCCATCAAAAAAATGAACCCAAACCTGTTTCTCGTCAGCGAGGGAGGGGGTGAGGCTTATCTCATTGAAAGTTGTCAGATGGCAGTGGAGGACATTACTGTGAACACAGAGATCTGGCAGCCACCGCTTCCCCCAGCCATAGCCAGCCTTCGAAGCCAAACTTGCCCGCAACCATGGGGCTGTGTGGCAAATCTCTCCTCCCCCATCCTGACCCATCCCCCACCTGGCCCATTTACCTCCCCGCACAGGCTGATAGACCCCTTCCAACTCCCCTCTCCGCCCCACTCCACCATCACAGGCCGAAACCTCTCTACCCCGCCACATACAGACTGGCCATTCGGGCAATCGCCATTTGCAGAGATGCAGTGGTCACCCCCAACCGCTCCACCACCCCCTCCCCACCATCACTGTTACAGACTGGCATTGGCTTCCCTGATCATCCCACCATCACTGTTACAAATTGGCGAAGTGGCATTGATTCCCCTGCTGCAGAGTGGCAGCAGTTACACCCCCCCCGTCATTCCCACCCCCTGATTTGGCTTGCCACTCTTTAGCCAGGCCCCCAGTTGGCCCCACCCCTCAGGCCCTATCCTTCAGGCTCCAATTCCTTGGCACTGCCTGGTGCCTAATGGCAGTGCCAGGGTTCCAGGCTGGCACTGCCCAAGAAGCACTCCCCTCTGCCCCTGACTTCTTGGAGGTGCCTCATTGGCCTCCGGTCCCATTTAGGGGGAAACCATATGTGATCCTCGCATGTGAGAACATTCATTGACGAGGCCCTAGAGGCCATTGAGCCCGGATGACTGCGTCCTGGGCTCACCTGCAATATTTAAATCTGTGTTCGGAAATCCAGTGCTGGGAAGGTCGGAAGAGTCAAGAAATCAGGTGCAGATCTGATTACTTGTCTCTCTCCTGAACTTATCGGCCTGCAGGGTGAAAAGGTAAGATTGTGGCCTCAGTGTTGAGGGTAAGGGAATTAATAGTGGTGGGATTTATGAGGGTGACATCATCCCAACCCTTCTGATGGTGTATATTTGGATAAAATATGTATATGAATAAAAGCTGGAGAGGGACAAAACTGGATCACACTTTTAGTCCCTGTCTTTGTGCCCAACACAGGCCAGGAGATTAGATCCAATATATTTTACATGTTATGAACTGCAGCATAATTTCAGCACTAAAATGCTTTAGTTAAGCTTTCATATCCTAATTTACATTGTCTCTTTGAAATTCCCTACAGTATGGTGAGCTTTCTGCTGACATATTACATTTCCTTATATTCTCAGTGTTGTCCACTCGTTGCTGCTGTACAGCCTGCACACCTGCATTTTGAAGTAGAGACTAAGCATTCAAAGTAATTAAATAATATATTACCCCAGGGATGTGCACACAGTCCATTGTATAATTTATTGAAAACCTTTCACAAGCAACTTTAAAAGGCTAGATTCTATGGTAATAAAAGATCCTTACTAAGTAAACCAAGTCCCCTACGGTTTTTCTTCTCTCCCTCTCTCTAGATGAGTCTCCGTGTAAAGAAATACATATAATTGCTGAATTTCATACTAATTCTGAGAAAGTCCTGGTCATCGAGAGATAGGAAATGTGTTATTTATGCCTCATTTACTATATCTATCCATATCTATTTATCTATTCCAGCCATTGAGATGTTGAGATATGGCAGCATATCCAGCTTCTTGCTTGTTATACCTGGATTTAACATTATTGAAATGTCTTTTCTTCCAGCTTTCTTTCCTCCCCTCCACCTCTCCTGAATGCATTGACTCATTGCTATATAAAAACTCTATTGGTATAGATGATACTTTGCTGCTTCCCACTAGTAGCTATGGGCAAATCTTAACATGATCAGCAGCTTTTCAATCAGGGGATGTTACAATTAAATCTGATCCTATCCTTAGCTTACATCCTCACCCATACTTTCAGTAATAATTGCTGAACAGAGATCAGAAATCAAAACCCTGCGGTTTTCCCTTCCCTAACTTTTCATACAATACAATCTCTACAGTGTAGAAGGAGACCAGTCAGCCCATTGAGTCTGCACTGACAACAATCCTGCCTGGACCCTAATTCCCTTAATTCCACCTATTTACGAGAGTAATCCTCCTGACATTAAGGGGTTATTTAGCATGGTAAATCAATATAACCTGCATATTTTTGAACTGTGGGAGGAAACCAGAGCACCCGGAGGAAACCCACGGAGACACGGGAGAATGTGCAAACTCCACCCTGACAGTGACACAAGGTGGGAATCAAACCCAGATCCCTGACACTGTGAGATAGCAGTGCTAATCACTGTACCACTGTGCCACAAACAGAGACATAAAAGGGGAGCTGACTGAATTAACAAATCTCAGGTAAGTGTAAGTATATAAAACAAAAACATGAAAATCTTTTAAATTTTATTTCAGACATTACATGAAAGCAGATACAAATGTCAAATCAGGCATTAAAGATATAGAGGGGATTGGAATGGAAGTTCATTTAATCTGTTGCTAAAATGCCTTGGACTCTTCAGCTGTCAAAAAGTTACCTGGGCTCTGGTATATTTCTCATTTCTATGTTTGCTAAATGCAAACTTACCTATCTCACACCGGACTGGTAAATTAAATGTATATTCAGTTTATTTGAATATTGGATTGCTCAGCACACAGATTTACTGTAAAGATTCAATAGCTATTATTAACATGAAAGTGCAGCAGCAACTCCTTCACACTACATACTGCTAACTAAAATAAAAACTTCTTTGAATAATGCCTGTTGGTCACATAATTTACATGTCGCTAGCCAGCTCAACCCAACAATGGATGTCTTCCAATCAACTTCCTTGACTTACAGTTATGAGTAATATTCTGCCACATAACAACTTTAATCAGGTAATTGAGGTGGGCCTGTTAGAATATGAACTCCTTGATTAAGGGCCAAATTGATGGGACATCAGGGAGCCTATGCCTTTGTACATAACCAGGAGTGTCAGTTCCTCTGGGACTCTTAGTGTCAACTGAAAGCACTCTGTATGCTGTTGTCAGACTTATAAATAAAGGGATTTTGGTAAAGGGACTTTTGCCTCTAAGGGTTTATTATATACACCCTCATATAAAGAACAGGATTGCAACAAGAAAGCTCCCAGAAAAGGTTTACATCAACCCAAGCATGTTGCTACACATGTACTTTACTAACCCATCTGCTGCTCGCCTGCTGTCTTGCCAGCCTGTCCGGCTATGACCACTGTGTCAAGGAATATCAGCAGAAACCCTAGGGCAACAGGAATAGAACCAACATACCATCATTTAAAACCACCTCTTCTTCATTGATTCCACAGACCATCCAACTAGTTTCAGCCTGCCATGTCAACACTGGACAAGATTTTTGTACAGTACAGTGGCTCAAGTAAAGCCTGACAGGGAAGCCAGACTGAAACTTTGATACACTCCAATTAATGACTCACATTATTGAAGTCTTCCCCTGACAAAATTCAGCAGAGGTCTCAGAGAGTTCCACTCAGCCACTGCAGGAGCTATTGTCAAGGTTAGTGATTCCTGCACACATTAAAAATAATAGTTTACAGCCTGGCTACTTACTTATTATTATATTCTCTTTTAAAGTGATTGCAACAAGTCTACCATTGCTGACAGTTACCTTCTCCTCTTGACAGGGGGTTCCTCATTAACATATGCAAATTGGTTATATGTTTATAACCATAAATGGACATATTAAACCCTTATCTCATTTAAGCTGAGGCCTGAACAGGGAAATTGCTGCAGCTTCCCAGACAGCCTGGAGCAGGTCTTCAGAAAACTGGGATATGGAGTGGCCAAAAAAGATTACATCTTACTAATCTTGGTGGAATAATACAAAGGAAGCGAATTCTCTTCAGGTTCGTAAAGATAAGATTAGGCTTGCTCCTAACTCCACTTTCCATTCTCTCCTGCAGAATCATCTTCCTCACACCCACCTGTACATGTGGTGGACTACCATGGCTGCCAGATTATCACAAGGTTGACAGCTGGTCCTCCACCTACATGGCTGGGAATGCCACGAAGTGAAATGATAGCCTGGTTACAAAGCCAGTGGTTAGAAATTGCCAAGGCCTCAGGCAGCTGCCAGTTAGATCAGAAACTGCTGGGATTAAAATGACACCAAAGAATCTAAGCTGCGCAGGATGAAGAGAAGTGGAACTGATACAGTGGACTTCACAACAACAAAGCCTTTTACAGCCAATTGAGTATTTTTGTAATGTGACTATTTTTGTAAATAGTAGGGCAGAAAATGCAAATGTCAATGTGTTCACAAAATTGTCCCATAAACAACAATGTTGTTTGAGGATAAAGATTGACCAGCATTCCAGGGAAAACTAAAGGCAAAATACTGCAGATGCTGGCAGAAAACTCCCCAGCTGTTTTTCAAATGATGCCATGGGATCTTTTATATCGGCAACAGAGGACAGACAAAACTTTGATTTAATGGCTAACACAGAAAACAACATCAACAACATTAACTTTAACTTTTCCAACACAGCACTGAGTTATCAACATAGATTAGGCCTTAAGGCTTCAGAATGAGACTTGAACTCAAAACCTTCTGATTCATTGGCAAAGCAATGACCACTAAGCCAAGTCTAACATTTAATTATAGTCTCGGACTTTCACAAAACAGCTATGCAAACAAAGTGAAGCAAGATGTCACATTCAGGTCAATGGTGTACCATCTTACCAAATTTTAGAGAACCTAAATTGAATTTAATTTTTGATGTCTATTGAATTTCTCAACATTGATGTCTATTTTTAGCTTCTCTGTTATTTAGAAATCAGTAATGCAAAGGTATCCTGAAAAAACTTCAGCCAGTAAACTTTCAATTTCTAAATAAATGGTGGCCAGTTTCTGGATGACACAAGCCTTGAAGTATTTTGTTCAGAGCTGTACTTATCCATGATACTTAGCTTGACCTTCTGTTGAGTAAGCACTAGAAAATACATGTGGAATTTAATCCTCGTTGAGGGACAAGGAAAATTTTGAGTTCCCAATGTCAGGGCAGATGCAAAAAAATAATCTCAGTGATGAGTTAGAAGTGTTCAAAGGCATTACTCCTGCTGTCCAAGAAGAACATAAAAGAGATGTGCAAGATTGTGACAGGTTTAGATAAGGTTGACAAGGAAAATTTCTTCCCCATTAAGTGAGTGTACAAGGACAAGGGGATGCAGATTTAGGATTTTGAGGACATAGATTTCGGGGTAGAACATTTTTATGTTGCAATGTAATGACCTGGAACTTGCTCCGCTCAGGGTGGTGAACGTGGAAACAACGATTTCAAAAGGAAATTGAAAGGTACTTAAAGGGATTTGCACAGCTACAGGGACAAAGTGGGGGAATGGCCTTTACTGGGTTTCTCCAATGGGGGCCAACACGCACTTATTGGATTGAATGGCTTTCTACTGAGCCATTCATGACATTATAAAGTGGAATTTTATAGTCCTATGTTGGTAGATTTGGAGGCCTGCCTACCACCTCCTTGCCTTCACAATTTTCCCCCCATTTAATGACACGGAGTAGTGAGAGTTTCAAGTGTTCTCCTTACGTTGGGCCTATAGAATTTCTTAAGTGGCAAATTGATGGCCACTTAAGTGCCCCTTCCTATCCTTACTACTATTTTGCATATAGTATATGGAGAGGCCCACACCAGGTGAGCCATCCAGCAATTTTTACTGCATGGGCTGATGTTGGGCAGGAAGCAGGGACCATGTTTGAAGGTCTTAATGTTCATTCCAGGCACCCATTCCACTAGGTCATAACCTTACTTTAAGCCTTTCTCTGGCCTTTCAAATATGGACCCGCATTCCCACCTCCTCTTGCTTGGGCCTGCCAGCCAGACCCTAGCAATACTTCAGATATAACTGAAATCGAGGTTCCTTTAGCTCCTCTTCTCCAGGGACTGCCTATAGTCCCAACAATGCCCAGTGCTCGAATCTGGCACGGCTAGGACAACAGAACTGCTGATCAGTGGATTGCCAAGCACTCTATAACATGGGACTTCCTTCCCAGATAGGGGTGGGATTCTCGCTTGTAGAATATGTTTTCATGTATGTATTGCCATGATCGGTAAATGTGACATACCAGTATCGCAGGAATTCTTACCAGTGTGGCTACAGACATGGTGTGTTAAATTTTAAATCATTTAATTTAGCATTGTACTGCACAGGTACAATATTGCAACTTTTTGATGCAAAACTTCAAGAACCTGACTCCAGATTATACATGAATTCTTACGGTAAACCACTTAAATTGTAGTCCTTTGCCATTGTTCCTATACAACCAGATAACTTACCATCACTCTTAGCCACACTGAGTGTTAAATGGCTGCAGCTCAACTTATATCAGCAGGGTTGAATTTTTCATCAGCTTTTCAAATGGTAGGGTGGGAAATTGCACCATCTAACAGATTCTGCCGTATATCATCGGACATGTTTACACACAAATTCTACCTCACTTTCAGCTGGTGATCTTGTCATAAATGTGAACTTTTAATGAATAGCCTCTTACTAAATAACAAACATGATTCATTACTGACAGTTCTCTCTAAAAATGTCTTGGTCATTGCGTGCTTTGCCCAGCCATGATCAAACTGAACATTATTTCCTCTCCTGTGTCTCACTCTTCAAGTTCAAATGCCAAGATGACAATTCATCATCATATGATGTGATAGTGTTTCCTGTTCAGAGTAAGCTATCAGATAATTAATTATGTTGCATACTCAGAGGGGAACTGGTTGTTTATGGAACATAAGCCACTTGTGTTAAGGTCATTGCAAATCATATGCTCCCTCAGTTATCATTTATTCAGCTAAAATCATTAATTATTGTCCATTAATTTTATTTTAAAATGTTTCATTAACTTACTTCAAAAAGTTCACCTGAGCTTGCTCATGCTAGTAAGAGCTTGTTCTTACTTTTTAAAATTATTTCATGGGATATGTATGTCATTGGCAAGATCAGCTCGTGTTGTCCATCCCTAATTGCCGTTGAATTGAGTGACATTATGGGCACTTCAAAGGGCAGATAAGAGTCAACAACATTGCTGTGGATCTGAAGTTTCATATAGACCAGACTGGGTAAGGATGACAGATTTCCTTTACTAAAGGACATTTGAATATCTCCCATGAAGCCAGTGTCTGTTCAACGAATCTAGATTTATTTACAATAGTTGGTACTTCTCAGTACAGAGTATCCACCCTGAGTGCCAGTAACCAGGACATTGCACATTATGGATTTCAGCAGGGCTGCCAGATTGGACAGTATTAATTGCCTCAATCAGGGAGCGCATACTCTAACAGGTCCATCTTGTGGACTTCATTAAAGTCCCTCCTCCTCTTGGTCCAAGGAATCTTGCGAGTCCTTTGCCAGTAACCAGGACATTCCACATTATGGATTTCAGCAGGGCTGCCAAATTGGACAGTATTAATTGCCTCAATCAGGGAGCTCATACTCTAACAGGTCCATCTTGTGGACTTCATTAAAGTCCCTCCTCCTCTTAGTCCAAGGAACTTTGCAAATCCTTTGCCTTGTGAGCCTCTTGCAATATTCCAATGTTGAATCTGGTTCCTCCAGCTCTGCGTTGGAAGTCAGTGGGTTGTAATGGACCAGAGCTTGTCTCTTTCATCACGAGGTTCGAGGCACAGGTTCACTCTCTTCATTGGGTAGCAAGGGGGTATGTGCGACTAAATCTGATCGATGTGACTAAGTCCTGTCCTTGAGTTGACCATGCATTGTAACTACATGAGGCCATTCTCACAATTTTGTAAAAACATTCTATCATCTGCCTTCAGTGTCTCTCCAGTCGACTCAAGGATAGAGCTGGTTTCTTACAAATCCTGCATGAGAGATACTGTCTGACAATAACACCACGTAAAAGCTGTAAATCCCGAGACTATGCCAGAACAACATAACCTAGCATTTTTGGGGCCTTTGATGAAATTCTGGGATCTGTTGGCTCACACTCTCTGTCTCCAGCTTCATGTTGCTGTGAGCTTTGCACTGTTCTTCTTAATGCCTTCTCACCCTCTCCCTCAGGTTTGAGAAGATCAGCTCAACTTGGTGCAGAATCGTCTGCCCATGAGCAATTCGATGGTGGCCATTCCGGTCATTGCATGGGTGGCAGAGGGGATTGTTCTGTAATGGAAGAGGAATCTGGACTATTTGGTGTCTAAGGAGGCTTCACGCTGTTTCTTTAAACTTGCTTTTAATGTTTGGACCACTCTTTCTGCTAGGCTAATAGAATATGGATAATATGGCACCATCCTAATGTGTCAAATTCTGTTTGATTTCAAAATAAATGAATTCCTGGCTGGTAATGGATTGTCCATTTTCAGAACCAGCATCTCTGGGATCCCATCTGTTGTGAAAGAGTTGCAAAGTTTCTCCACTGTTATTCTTGTGTTTGAAGAATTTAATCTGTATACGTCCATCTATTTTGAGTGGACATCTACATCACAAGGAACATTAACCCATGATCGGACTAGCATAGTCAATCATAGTGTAGCCAAACCATAGCCTTCCTGCCATTCTCAAGGGAAGCTGCTCTTGAAAGCTCCCTGAGAGTCATAGAATCATAGAAGTTTACAGCATGGAAACAGGCCTTTTGGCTCAACTTGTTCATGCCACCCAGATTTTACCAACAAGTTAGTCCCGATTGCTTGTTGACATTGACAGCACTGACTCATGGGCACAGTTATGTCTGTAACCAGATTTATTATAGTTGGTACTCGTCACACTGGCACCTGTCAATACAGAGTATACACTCTAAGTGCTATTAACCTGGCCACTCTACATTGTATACCTCTGCAGGGCTTCTGGATTGGACAGCATTAACTGTCTCAATCAGGGAGCTCGTACTGTAACAGGTCCATCTTGTGGCTTTCGTTAAAGTCATTATTCGCGATTCTTCACCCTGGCCCATTCTAATGTGTTCTGACATGATGCGGCAGAAAAATCGTAGCCCAAATGTCAACCTGCAGCCAAGGCTAAATCAAAAGGCAAGAGTCAGAGTATACTAGTCAGGTCCCACTCTGTCTTTAATAATTTGCAGTTTAATATCTATCAAAGATTTCCTAAGGTACTTTACCAAACTGTCTGCTACTACCCAAATAATCAAAGTCTCCAATGAGCACAATTAGAATTAAGCTAAAATAATACTAAGAATTTTCAAATGGACTGCTAAACTTCTAAAGAGAAGGGAAGGGTGCAAGAACATACCCATCCTCAACAATGGCAGAATACTTTCATTCATTCATGGGATGTTTACATCGATAGCGAGGCCATTATTTATTGTCCCTTCCTAATTGCCCTGAGCTGCATTCTTGAACTATTGCAGTCCATGTAGTATAGGTAAAGAGACAGCAGATGAAGTGGTCATCAGCAGTGTCCTTAAGCCAATAATTCCTCAAAATTAAATTGAATTGCTATTGCTGGACTACCACACTTTTCTGTACTTTATGAAGTGACATTTACATCTATCTGCGTGATGATCACTATGGCTTATAAATTATTTTCCGCCATGCAAAACAAAAATACGTAGTGAAATGTTGCCCATTCCCAGACAATGTTTTGTCCCTGCTAATTTTTTCCTATCACTATCCTAAAATGATGATGGCTGTGTATTACTTAATATATTACATAACTAAACAATTATGGAATCATCTCTGGTTGTATAAGATATTTCCTTGGTTGATTTTGATTTATCTTTCCATTATTTTGATCTTTATACTCAGTACTGCAGCTTTGCTTCCCTTTATCCTTCTGCATATTTTGATTCACAAAAGGAATATGCAGTAAGTTCCTGAGTATTAGTTGATAATTTTTTGATAATGATAAGTCATAACATGTGATTGCTTGGTATATTTTGTTTTAATATCATTCAGATGGCACCCTCCATTTCTTTTTTAATCTGTGTAGCTAATAAACCAAGTTCAACTCCACTCAGGAATTATTTTATAAATCTTCCCTGACCATTGCATGCTCTTTACTGCCATCAGTTCAAAAGGTCATGTCATTGAAATTGGTCCAAGTGACTCATTCTTGCTCATTAAAGAGGTACATTGAATAACTTAAACTAACATCTGCTTGGGTGTTTTAACATACCACTAACAGCATGTTAAAATGCACCAAATCAGTATATGCAGCGTTAAGTGCTCAGCAGTATATGTATGCATTTATTTTACACCCACAATCTAAAAATGGGCTTTTAAGTTCTCTTAGATCCTTCGTGACATATGCTTTGCTAACATCTTCATCTGTTGAAGACTGGAAAGCCAAAATGACTTCTTTGGAACACAGTTTTCACTTGTAAGGATGAATACAAAGACTTAATTGAACACATCTGTCTTTTTCAACTGCTCATAAAAACATAAAACATGGCAGGAAAAGAGTAGGTCATTCACCACTTCAAACCTGTTCTGCCGTTTGATAAGATCTCACTGGGGCCTCATCTCCACTTTCCTGCCTTCCCCTGACATCCTTTGACTCCCTTGTAGATCAGATATCTGCCTAACCCAATCCTGAATATATTCAGTGACCTAACACCTACTTTGTACTGTGGTGTGATATTACGGGACTGAGATGATTGAGTTCCATCAATCATTTTTCCCATATTTAACTCCTTATTCACATCGACTTAATTTTTGCTAGGGTTACTTGATGCCACTTTGGGTCAAATCCTGCCTTCATGATGCCAAGTGCAGTCACTCTCAACTGACCTCTGGTGTTCAGCTACTTTTTCCATGTTTGGACCAGGCTATATTGAGGTCAAGAGCTGAGTGGTCCTGGCAAAACTCAAATTGATCATTAGTGAGCAAATTATTGCTAACTATGTGCTGCATGAGAGCACTTTTGTTGACAGATTCCATCAGTTTGCTATTGATTGTGAGTAGACTGAGGGACAGTAATTGTCTGGGTTTGATTTGTCCTGTTTCTTGTGGACAGGATGTACCTAGGTAATTTTTCATATTGGCAGGTACTTGCCAGTGGTGTAAACATACAGAAATAGCTTGGCTAGGTGAGCATCTATTTTAGAGCACTCGTCTTCACAACTATTGCTGTAATGCCGTCAGGATCTACCTGTTACCTTCATAGTCAAGAAACGGCTGAATGTATTGGATACATCACATGAGATTAGTTGAAATGGCTAAAGACTGACACCAATGATGTTGAGGACAAGGCCAAGATGGATCATCCACTTGACATTTCTGGATGAAGATGATTGCAAATGCTTCAGCTTTTTCCATTGCACTGATGTGCTTGGCTTTTGTATCATTTGGGGATAAAGATATTTATGGAATCTTCTCCTTTGGTTCATTGCTTATTTAACCATGACTATCCATGACTGAATGCAGCAAGGCTACATCCAATTGGCAAATAAAGCCCAAAATTCCTGCCTAACGAATTGCTGTATCTACATTCAGAAAGAATGCTCCCAGTGGTGGATGAGTCCGGAACTAGGGTTCATAGTTTAAGGTTAAGGGGTAAACCTTTTAGAATTGAGATGAGGAGAAATTTCTTCACCCAGAGGATGGTGAATATATGGAATTCACTACCACAGAAAGTAGTTGAGGCCAAAACATTGTCTGATGTCAAGAATTAGATATAGCTCTTGGAACTAAAGGGATCAAGGGATATGGGAGGAAGGCGGGAATCAGGGTATTGAATTCAATTATCAGCCATGATCAAAATAAATGGTGGAGCAGGCTCGAAGGGCCAATTGGCCCACTCCTGCTTCCAGTTTCTATGTTTCTATGTTTCCAACATTTTGTGATCCATGTGTAAGAACACCCAGACTCCTCTGTACCACAGCATTCTGCAATCTCTTTTGATTTAAAGAATATTATGTTTTTCTGTTGTCATACCAAAATAAACAGTTTAACACTTTTCTTCATAAAATGGCAGATGGATTATTTTTTGCCCATTCAATTAATCTATCTAAATCCTCTTGCTCAAACATACACGGAAGGGGGCGATTTTACGGCTTTGCTTGGCCTGAAACTGTAAAATCCCACCTGAGGTCAACAGATCTTCCCATTGTCCACCCCTCACCTGCTCTGATTCCCATGGCGGATGGGGCACTAAAGTTCTGGCCACAAAGTCCACACACACAAAATTCTGGCACACACAGTAAGTTTACAGGCGTGTGTGCGCACGTGCGCGTACACACACACACACACACACACAAACACACACACACACACACACACACACACACACACACACACTAGAGAGTGGGATGTCACATTAAGTAATCTAAAGTTCAGTAAAATTCAAAGAATGTACGGTCCTTGAAGGTTAGTAACTAAGCTGGCCTTCTACTGAAGTCAGTTTTACTGCTGCTTTTTTCTCACTAATGCAGTTTAATTATGAAGACAGACAATGTATCTGTTCTTTGGAGACAGCAACACTGGGATGAATCATTTTTAAAATCTCTGTCTGCACCATGTGTGTAGTCAAAATAAACAGAGTGTGTTCAAAATTTACCAGTTGGATAAGGAAAGAGGCAAGGAACATATTCAGGACTTTGTTCCTTCAGCATTTCAGTTGCTTGTCCTGCTCTGCAAAGAAAAGCAGTTGCTTAAAACACACATGGGGCAGACTTATCACATAACTGTCTCTTCCTAACTCAGTACAGGAGCAACCAAATCTCCCCCGGTATCACAGTAGAAAACTTATAAATTTATAAATTTAAATTTAAATTTATACTTATTTAGAGAGTAATGAATTGATTGGAAATAGTCAGCATGGTTTTGTGAAGGGTAGGTCGTGCCTTACTAACCTCATTGAGTTTTTTGAAAAAGTGACTAAGGAGGTGGATGGGGGTAAGGCGGTTGATGTGGTATATATGGACTTTAGTAAGGCGTTTGATAAGGTGGCCCATGGAAGACTTCTGCAGAAAATGCAGATGTATGGGATAGAGGGTGATTTAGCTAATTGGGTTAGGAATTGGCTAGCAGATAGAAGACAGAGGGTGGTGGTTGATGGGAGATATTCATCGTGGAGTTCGGTGACAAGTGGTGTACCTCAGGGGTCTGTTTTGGGGCCCCTGCTGTTTGTAATTTTTATAAATGATCTGGATGAGGGTATTGAAGGATGGATTAGTAAATTTGCAGATGACACTAAAGTCGGTGGAGTGGTAGATAGTGAAGAGGGGTGTTATAGTTTGCAGAGGGACTTGGACAAGTTGCAGAGCTGGGCCGAGAGGTGGCAAATGGAGTTTAATGTGGAAAAGTGTGAGGTAATGCACTATGGCAGAAATAATAAATGTGTAGAGTATAGGGCAAATGGTAGGATTCTTAGTAGTCTAGATGAACAGAGGGATCTTGGTGTGTATGTGCATAGATCCCTGAAAGTAGGCAGTCAGGTCGAGAAGGTTGTTAGGAAGGCATATGGAGTCTTGGCTTTTATTGGTAGAGGGATTGAATTTCGGAGCCGCAACGTCATGTTGCAACTGTACAAAACTCTAGTGCGGCCGCACTTGGAGTATTGTGTGCAGTTCTGGTCCCCACATTATAAGAAAGATGTGGAGGCATTGGAGAGGGTACAGAGGAGGTTTACCAGGATGTTGCCTGGTATGGAGGGCAGGTCTTATGAAGAGAGGCTGAGGGATTTGAGGTTGTTTTCGTTAGAAAGGAGGCGGCTAAGAGGGGACCTAATCGAAACATATAAGATGATTAGAGGTTTAGATAGGGTGGACAGTGATAGCCTTTTTCCTAGGATGGAGAAAGCTAGCACGAGGGGACACAGCTTTAAATTAAGGGGTGATAGTTATAGGACGGATATCAGAGGTAGGTTCTTTACCCAAAGGGTGGTTCGGGAGTGGAATGCCCTGCCTGCAGCAGTTGTAGATGCGCCAAGTTTGGTGGCGTTTAAGAGGTTAGTTGATAAGTATATGGAAGAGAAGGGAATGGTTTAGTTTGGAGGGGCATTGCTTTTTATATTGGTCGGCGTAACATCGAAGGCCAAAGGGCCTGTTCTGTGCTGTAATGTTCTATGTTCTATGTTCTAAAACAGTACTACTGGAGGGAAGTCTATTGTCAACTTGTCGAACTATACACTTCAACCAGATGAAATCGAACTTTTCAGCTGAGGGCTCAATTTCTGCCCCACCACCAAAATGGACCTTGCGGCAGACGCAGAGAAATTCATCAGGTGAATGAAGCTGTAGGAGTTCTTCCACAAAACCTCCAAGAGGCCAGCAGTGAACACAATGAGACTGCCAATGAACAGGAGCAGCCGACAGAGAGAGCCACAATGTAGCAACCGAAGGGGAAAAAGTTGAATTGGACTTCTCCGGAAGCCCACTGCCCTCGAATTGACATGTATTCCCAAGCCGTCAGGAGGTACATTTACACCAGGTTCATCAGCCACACTTCACAATACAGTCCCGAACATCACCCAAACACAACGCAACGCCATCCACGCTCTCGAGACCAATGGCAACATTGTCATCAAACCAGCAGACAAAGGAGGGGCCATTGTCATACTGAACAGAATGGATTACTGCAAAGAAGTGTACCGACAGCAGAACAAAGAAGAACACTATAGACAATCACCTGCAGATCCGACCAAAGAACACACCCATCAACTCAACAGACTAATCAAGACCTTTGATCTGTATTTTCAGAGCACGTTCCAAGCTTCATCCCACGTACTCCCCACATTGGAGATCTCTACTGCTTCCCAAAGATGTACAAGGGAAACAGACCCAGTCGTCCATTATATTGGGCAATGGGACCCTGTGCGAGAATCTGTCCAGCTACATTGAGAGCATCCTGAAACCCACTATAGAAGGAACCCCCAGTTTTTGTCGCAACACTATGGACTTCCTACAGAAACTCAGCACACGTGGAGCAGTTGAACCAGGAGCACTTGTTGTCACAATGGAAGTCTCAGCTCTCTACACCAGCTTTAACTGCTGTAACTGCCTCAATACTCAACATCGACAACTGCCAGTTTCCAGATACAATTTTACAATTCATCTGCTTCATCCTGGACCACAATATCTTCACCTTCAAAAACCAGTTCTTTATCCAAACACAAGAAACAGTTATGGAGACCAAATTCACACCTCAGTATGCCAACATCTTCATGAACGGCTTTGAACAAGAACTCTTTATCGCACAGGACCTTCAACTGATGCTATACACTAGATACATTGATGACATTTTCTTCCTTTGGACTCATGGTGAACACTCACTGAAACAACTGTATGAGGATATCAACAAGTTCCATCCCACCATCAGGCTTACCATGGACTACTCTCCGGAATCGGTTGCATTCTTGGACACAAAGACGATCACCTCAGCACCTCACTGTACTGTAAGCTCACAGATAACCTTACAATGCTCCACTTCTCCAGCTTCCACCCTAAACATGGTAGAGAAGCCATCCCTTATGGACAAGCCCTCCATATACGCAGGATCTGCCCAGATGAGGAGGATTGCGAGATACACCACCAGGCACTGAAAGATGCCTTCATAAGAACAGGATATGGCACTCAACTCATCGATCACACCGACATCCTCAGAAGACACACATGGGACATGGTGGACAGAGTACCTTTCATCATCCAGTACTTGCCAGGAGCAGAAGATCTATGACATCTTCTCAGAGCCTTCAATATGTCATTGATGAACATCTTGCCAAGACTATTCCCACACCCTCCACTTCTTGCCTTCAAACAACCCCACAACCTCAGACGGACCATTGTCCGCAGCAAACTACCCAGCCTTCAGGAGAACAGTGACCAAGACACCACACAACCCTGCCACGACAACCTCTGCAAGACACGCCGGATCTTCGACACAGATGCCATCATCTCACGTGAGAATATCATCCACAGGTACACGGTACATACACTTGCAACTCGGCCAACGTTGTCTACCTGATATGCTGCAGGAAATGATGTCCCGAGGCATGATACACTGGGGAGGCTATGCAGATACTACAACAACGTGTGAATGAACACCGATTGACAATCACCAGGCAAGACTTTTCTCTTCCTGCTGGGGAACACTTCAGCAATTACGGGCATTCACCCTCTGATCTTTGAGTAAGCGTTTTCCAAGGCAGCCTTCACAACACACAACAGCACAGAGTCGCTGAGCAGAGATTGATGACCAAGATCCACACATTTGAGAATAGCCTCAACTGGGATCTTGGGTTCATGTCATACTATCTGTAACCCTCATGACTTGCCTGGGCTTGCAAAATCTCACTAACTGTCCTGGTTGGAGACAATACACATCTCTTTCACCTATGCTTAACCCTCTCTTCACCCACAGGGTGGTATTTCACCGGTACATCTGCCCAAGTTTCACACAATCTTGCCTGAGGCCAACAAAGAATGCCTTTCTCCGAGCCAAGCCCGTCCCCGGAATTGGGACTGGCATGCTGGTAAAATTCTAGCCACATTGTATCTTTAATTCTTGATTACCTATAAAGGCTAACACTCCAAACATTATTTTATAAATTGAGTTTATCTCTTTATATGCCTTATTTGTGAACAAAACTCCTACTTACCCAATGAAGAGTCAGCGCTCTGAAAGCTTCTAGGGGCTTGTGCTACCAAATAAACTTTGTGGACTTAACCTGTTGTTGAGAGATTTCTTACTGTGTTTACCCCAGTCCAATGCCTGCATCTCCATATCATCTTTCTAACTGCACAGTGGCTCAAATATGGTTGTGGCTGGTGTATTCCCAAAGCCTTGATTTACAATTATCCATGGCTGGATTTCATCTCTCAGCCACAACCTCATTATCCAACTGGTTGTATCCATTGATCAGTCTCCAACCAGTTGCATACTCTGGTGATTATCTGAACACTTTGCTCTTGGTTGGCACCCTTCCTTTTTTTAAGGTCATTGTCAGTGGTGTGCTTTTGCAAAAGTTGCCTTCATTTGGAATATAGAAGGTATAGTTATGCAAATATGTAGTCACCTTTATGATCCCAAGTCACCGGTATGCAGCTTTAGGTTTTTCTTTTCAGTCTATAGAGTTTCCAGCCAGCAAATTCAAAAATCACATTTGATATGAAGCATGGTTTCATAATTCTGTATTTAATCCATTTTACAACATCTTTCGAGGCAATAGAGATGTGATCAATTTATTTGATACTGGTTCTTTGCACCCATTTATTTTGAAATAAATATTAACTTCTATCCAAAATCTTATTTTTATCATCATCCTACCATTAAAAATGTATTTTCACTTCTGCATATTTTTATGACTGCTAATTCTTTGCAAAATCTAATTCTGATGTTTGGCCATCGGCCTGAAATACTAACTATGTTTCTCTCTGCACAAATACTGCCGGACTAGCTGTGTATCTCCAGCATTTTCTGACTTTTATTTCAGATTCACGGCATTTGCACCATTTTGTTTTGGTTCTACAAATACTTTTGAAGGTAGTTCTGCTTTGACATTAAGTCCAAAGTCTCTTTAGGCTTAGAGTTAAAATTCCTGATTATTGAGAAGGGCTTTCAGTTGCTGATATTTTCAATAATGATAGATTATCTTTCTCCATCAGTGTTCTGAAGTGAGGTTTCCCTCTGACCTGAAAATGCAAAAAAAAATCCAGTTGTTTCCTTTTAATCCCAACAAAGCACTCAGCTGACGACGAGTTTCCAATTAACAGCAAGAAGGTGAAAAGTAAATTGGATTACCTGGCAGCCACTTAGCGCTGGGTGGGAAATAACTGCAACTGGTGTGAAACCAAGAAATGTCAATGTTTTGTTTTGAGATTGTTGACTGTTTTGTTCAGGAGAAATATGTGATTAATTTCTTATTAGAAGGATGCAGCTAAATTAAATTCAGCTCACAAGGGATTCAATCCACAACACAGAGTCTTCAGAAGTGTGGATTGGAAGCCAGCCCTCGCATGAGGGAGGGAGACAAATGCCTTGACAAAATAGACACCCTGCTGTTCTTCATGATTCAATCCACACACACTGACAGTTATTAAAAAAATTACTTTCAGTTAACTAATTTCGTTGAAATCAATATCCAGCTAGATGCTACCTGTAAGTATATATATTTAATAAAAGTAGTGGCAGCTTTCTGTCTCATACGACAATGGTTTGAACCCTGCTGCGTGTTCAACTCTGCATTAAATGTCACCTGGTATGATTCAGTAGCCCCCTCGGACATGACAGTCTCTGCTACACTTGCTGCAAAGGTATACCATTTGCTGGCCTGTCTTCATTTCTGGATCTTCTTCTCAGCCAGCTGAATTTTTTGTTTTCTGCTTTCTTCTTCCAGTGCCCTTCCAAACAGTTAGCCTCCATAGGTCATGGCCATGAGCGATTGTCGCCCAGTTCATGTTTGCATATTTCACTTGGAGACATCCTTATAATGCAGCTATGGATGCCCAGTGGGACATGACCCAAAGGTCAGGGCTGTTCAGAAGGCCTTTGAATTGTCATCTATCTGATGAACATGGCTGAGGCAGCACAAATGTCATTGACTTAGAATTGACTGTACGCTGATGGAATAGGCACACTCCAGGACCTCTGAATTGATGACCTTATCCTGCCAAGCAATGCTGAGGATAATTGTAAGTCAGTGAAGATGGAAACATTCAGTCTATTTGCCTGTCTAACATATGTTTGTCCAGGTTTCACCACTGTACAGGATACTCAGAAGACACATGGTTGGTGAACTCATAGTTTGGTGATCTCAGGCAGGTTACTGTTCTTTCACACTCTCTTACTCGGCTTGGACATAATAGCGACAGCTTTTGCGATGTGCCTTGATTTCAGCATCAAAAGTGAGATTGGTGATGATTGTGGATCCTATACATGTGAGTCTATCATCAACCTCCAATGTCATCTTGTCAATGTTTATAGATAGTGGTATGGCAATGATCTAGACCATGACATTAGTCTTCTGGATGCTGGTGGCCCAACCAAACTCTTTATAAATATGGGACAGTCTGTCCATTTATTAATAATGGTGTTCTTTGGTGTGGAATGCTAATGCAGCATTAGAAAATACAGAGTAAATTTCTGATGAGGACTTGGTGCATGTTTGTCTAGGAACAGCCTCCTGTCTGTTCTGGCATTTTTATTACTCTTTCGTAAGATATGAGTGTCACTGGCAAGACCAGCAATTGCCCATCCAAATTGCCAGTGTACTCAGTGGCCTGTTTGGCCATTTCAGAGGACCATTAAGAGTCAATTACATTGTCTGGGGTCTAGAGTTATACGTAGGCTAGACTGAGTAAGGATGGCAGGCTTCCCATTATTGAACAAGATAGGTTTTTATGCCAGTTATCAGTGTCACCATTACTGAGACAAGCTTTCAATTCTAGGTTATTAATGCAATTTAATTTCCTCCAACTGATGCATTAGCCTGCCTCTGGATTACTAGTCCAATGACAATACCACAACACTATTATCTCCCCTAAAGCAGATGTCCAAAAGGTATATGACAGCAACAATGAGAAAATGATGCCAGAGAGTCTTTATGCCAACCCTGTTTGACCTCACTACAGTTATCAAAAGTTTCAATGGTGAAATTCATATTGTATTAAAGTCTACAGGATTAAACTATCCACATTTCTGATTAAGTGTGTGCATAACTATACTCAAGAATTAGGGATAAAACAATTATTTCGGTGAAGTATAGGCTACAATAGGCTATAATGAAGAACAGGTTCACCAGATTAATTCCAGGGATGAAAGGGTTGACATATGAGGAGAGATTAAACAGTTTGTGTTTATACTCACTGGAGTTCAGAAGGACGAGGGGGGATCTGACTGAGGTGCAGAAAATGTTAAAAGGGATTGATAATGTAAATGTCGACCAAGTGTTTCCTCTTTGGAACAATCTTGAACAAGAGGTCACAGATATAGGTTGAGGGATGGTAGACTTAAATCTGAAATGAGGAAGAACCATTCTCACAGAAGGTGGTGAATTTGTGGAACCTGCTACCCATAGCATGGTCGTGTTTGAAGCATTGAATGGTTTCACGAGATAGGTAGATACATTTCTAATTTTAAAAAAGGATAAAGAGATATGAGAAATGGATGGGTGAAGTGGATTAGAGATCAAGGAGACATCAGCCATAACCTAATTGAATGGTGCAGCAGACTTAAAGGCTGAATTTGCCTACTTCTGCTCCTAATTCCCATGTTCCTATATAACATGTTGAATTGAAACTCTCAATGTTTTTGTATATTTGGTTTAGCTTAGCCATTGTTATGTTATCAGGATGTTTCAGAATGGGTGTCCGACTTTCCAGAATGAATTGTTCTTTGTTTTACTGATTCAAGGAGAAGGAGGATTGAAACAGCCAATGGGCTGTACTGATGCTGGCAGATGTGATATGATAAAGGGTAGGTTCGAATGTCCAGGAAGGAAAGGAGACCTCACATGTTCGGAGGTAATTCCTCATGTGACAGCTCCTTTGCACATTGTCCAATGTTTCTAGCAATTGTTGCTGCTTTTTTTTTAAATCTTCTCTTTAAGCTTGGACATTGAAATGTTTATCCCTGCCCTTTTCTGCAATAAGAAGTCTCACATCAGGTTAAAGTCCAACAGTTTTATTTGTGTGTGTCAATATTCACGAACTTCTTGGAGATCCTCTCCATTTGGAGTTGGCAGTTTGCAGTGTCGATGGTGGTCATGATGTGGAGATGGTAGTCTGTGTCAATATGCGCAATCTTGGAGATCCTCTTCTTACTGTGAGACTTCTTACTGTGTTTACTTCAGTCCAACCCTAGCATCTCCACATCATCACTACTTTTCTGCAATGGACATAACTCCATATAGCTCTTGACATTGTACAACCAGTGCACAAAATGAGAAGGTTTTATAAAGCAGAGACATAACAGAGGGTGGTAGTAAGAGGAAGAAGACAGAGCATAGTATTCCTGGTTAAACCATGTCAACAGCAATATATTTATTGACTATTTGCTTGCTATGAGACTAACTGCAGTAGCTGATAATTAAGCTGCAAATAAGATGAGGGAAGACTTGCTTTTCATTGCTTCTTACAGTGTATGCAAACACAGTGGAGTGCTTAGTATGCCAATGGAGACTCAGTTGAATGGCAAGATATGATACAGTAGAGGGACTCATTACAAGAAACAATTCCTGTCTTGAATGAACATGCTAAGTCATTGAATTTTTCCTGTACTGAGGATATGCCCTGAAGCTGATTCAAAATGTTCTAAGTTTTTCAAGAGAACCGCAACTGACAAAATTGACATCCTTAGAGGTGTCCTCTCAGACCTGCCACAGGACTGGGCTCAGAATGCATTTCCTCACTTCTTACACTAAAATCAGGGTCATGGTACCCTTCTTCAGGACACACTTAATGTGGTCTCTCCATGTTGTAATGCTAACCTGCTGTCTGCTCCCAGAGCAAGTACACCATTCTTGGAGATGCTGCCTGTCTTCTTATGATGGCAGGCTTATTGACAATCTCAACCCATCACCTTAGCTAACTGCCCATAATATTCAAATACTCATGGAAAGTCTACCTATGATGAAGCCAGTGAGGCTCAATGTTAAAATAGTTCAAACCTCTCATGATTTCTTGTGAATAAACAGCACAGCTGCCCCAATACAATGTTTGAAGTGAAAATCAGAAAATCAGTCTTCCATTGTGCATTACAATCTACAAATTGATTGCATGGAAATCTTACACTGTGAGTGTTCATATATTCACAAATCCAGTTCATTAAGAGGACAGCAAGAAATGAGCTTCAATCTTTGTAACTGTTATAACAGAACACTGAGGAATTGGATAAGCCTCTCACCCTCCCCAAACAGTGTAGCACTTGTGTTTTGTTGGAAAGGGGGCATTATAATTGGGATAAACACCATTCTGTGTTTTGTATAGGCTGGAGTTGATAACAAAATTATAACAGCAGTCATCCTCATTGTCACAGGGCAATTCTTGTCAGAGCAAACCCTCCCTCTTCAATTTACTTCCTTTTGGCACATACTTAGAAAATTATTTATTTATAAACTTCAGCATAATTAAAGTACTTCAGTGTTCAACCAGGTATGATATTTTGGCTCTGCAAAACATCCTTCTTCTGTAAAATCTTCCCTTGAGAGTCATACATTGACTTGCCATCCCCTTTTGTTCATGCTGTTCATCGCTTAAAAAAAAAGGTGACAGCAGCCACACAATCCAAGAGGCTATGCTCTTATGATGGTGACAAGATTCTCCCATCAGTGCTATAAATAGGTTCAAAGGGGGCACATGCAGGCCCTTTAACTGATTAAAATTGGTCTTCTTTAATTTGATTATCTTAATGAGCTCAATTGATGTTTTGAAAACAACTTCACACAAATCTAATAGGAGGCAGAAACCACCATCTGCAATAGATGACTGATCAAATACATTTGGCATTCTTGGTTCGAGGTGTCATTTGGCTAGTTGAAATATAATGACACCCAGCATATTTCAGCATTAATTAGTTTGAAGTCAATGTTGAGAATAAAAATTTTTTTTAAAGCTGGGATTAGCATTGTTATAGACTGTCAGGTGGTGAAGAATTATTTCATTTTCTCCAATCAATATGAGAGGATATATCTCTGGCAATCTTTTCCTTCCTTTGCAGTTTTAACGTATTATTCAATGACTAACTACAAAATTCATTTATTTCAATTTGGTTCCATTTGTTGCACTGTTAAATGAAACTTTCCAACAGACATAAATACTTTGACATATAAAATTCTTAATCCTATCTTTTAGAAGGTTAACAGTCTTTATTTTATTATTTCATTTTCCAATGGCCATGAAGTTCAGTTATAAAACGTTGGTTAGACCTCATTTGGAATATTGCATCCAGTTCTGGTTGCCTTACTACCGAAAGGATGTGGAGACTCTGGAGAGAGTGCAGAGGAGGTTTATCAGGATGCTGCCTGGTATGGAAGGTCTGAGTTACGAGGAAAGATTAGGCAAATTGGGACTGTTTTCCTTACAAAGACATAGACTTAGAGAAGATCTAATAGAGGTGTAGAAGATTATGAGGGGTATAGATAGAGTAAACAGGCTTTTTCCTAGGATGGACTCGAATAGCACGAGGAGTCATGGGCTTAGGGTGAGGGGGTAAGGTATAATTTGGATGCTAGAGGGAGTTTTTTCACACAGAAGATGGTGGGGATATGGAATGCACTGCCAAGTAAAGTGGTGGAGGCAGGCACTCTGGAGTTATTTAAGAAATACTTAGATGGGTACATGAACAGAATGGGAATGGAAAGGTATAGAAAACTGATTTAAAATAGAGATCATAAGCCTTGGGAGTACCTGGGAAGTGTGTCAATAGATGATGATATTGATGTACTTGTTTTTATCCTACAGGTGCTTTGGTCCACCTTGTTGTCTAACAAGGGGCATACACGCGATGCGTCGTGACAGGGCTGCTCTTGGATTTTTTTTGAGAGTATCCTAGTGCTTCACGTCGTTAGTGTACGCTTGACCTGGACCATTTGATGGGCAACACGACAGCTCAGTGACTATCGCTGTGCTGTGCAGATACCTGGATTTGGGCCTGTGTCTGTGGGAGTTTGCGCATTCTCCCCGTGCTTGCGTGGGTTTTCTCCGGGGTGCTCCGGTTTCCTCCCACATCCCAAAGATGTGCTCTTAGGCTAATTGGCAAAACAAATTCTCCCTAAATTGTCTCAAATTTGGTTATTTAATCCATAGATCTATAAACATAGACAGGGATCATGGGTAGAGGTGGGAACATCAGGGTGGCGGTGTGGGCTTGTTGGGCAGAAAGGCCTGTTTCCTGTGCTGTTTTGTTCTTTGTTTTTTGTTCTTTGTTCATTCAAAATCTTTTCATCCATATCCTTTCCTGCACCATTCAATTAATCAATCACCCATGTGTTTGCCAAACTACAAAGGTTCATGTTCATCTAATGCTTCACATATAAGATTCTTTCCCATTTTGTTTAAATCCCTTCATAACTTCATCTTCAGATGACTTCTTCTAGCCTTGCTTCAACCCTGCTCCACCCTTTCCTTCCTCACTCACCATTCATTAGCTTCGGACTTACAGCTGCCCAAGTTCCACGTCCACGTAAAAGAAATCAGTTTGAAGACAGGACATGAGCTTAATTCTTTCATGTCCTGTCTTCAAACTGATTTCTTTTACCAATGTTTTAGTCACCCTCCTAATCATTTTTTGGTGCTTTTTTTTGTCTGTATGCCTCTGTGGAATATCTTTTGATGCTTTTCAGTCTTAAAAGATATAGATATGTTATTTGTATAGCTACCAGTTGTTGGTGGTGACCTCTTTAGAAGGTTCAAAACAAGAATTATATTTAGTAACTTTGTCATTAGGAATAGAGAATTAGTTTTAAGAAATTTATATTTATTCAGGTAAACATTAAAAATAAGGTATAGTTTTAGTTAGGTTTAATGTTTCTGTGCTTGCCTGGACGTTGTGATTAGTTTTCAGGTTGGGCAAACAATACTTGTCTGTGTGGGGGTTTAATTTTAATATCCAGCTGGGGTTCTATTTTGTTTTAGAGCATCTGAATGCAGACTACCGAATTGCCTGGCAACTAGAGTTTAAAATGGGAGTAATCCTTTTCCTTTGTTTTGTAATTTGTAACCTATTGTGATTCAGGTCAAAAACTCCACAGTTTTTGAAACCCGTCTGGATCATAGGTTTTGCACTTTGAATTTGGCTAGGAAAAGCATGCTATGGTTCACTTTAAGTATGATTCAAATGACTCACTCAAGAGCTTTTATCAAACAAAATTTTTTTAAGAATATAGTTAACATGTATGGAGAGAAAATTAGCAATAACTTTTATCAATTACAAACAAAAACAAAATCACAATAATGTATAACCCTTAAAAAATATATCTAAGATGTTCCAATCAAAACCACAACGTCCTTTTCACAGGTTTAACACAGCAAAGACTAATGTTCATGCAATAATGGCGCTGAGTCCTTTGGATAAACGCTGCAGTTTGTTTGAAAATGTTAGAACATTTTGAATCAGAACGGATTCTCTGGACACAAGGGAAACTCTCTGGTCAAGCCACCAACAGCAGATTTTCCATTCCAGGAAGACTTTTGCCTAAATAGCAGAATTTCCTAAGACCAAGGTGGGGGGGGGGAGAGAGAGAGAGAATTCTTTCCAGCTTAATGTCCTTCTAAAAAACTAAAAGTTGCAGCTCAGAACTGAAAATGAAAGAGCCCCAGTCACCTGACCTGCAAATATTCTTCCTCCTGAAAGGGTCACAAAACTATTTCTCGAAGTAAAGTAAACAACACCCATTTAAAATGACTTAAGGAACAAATAAAACTCATCATAGGCAGCTCAACAACAATGACATCAGATAAGGCTATGAGCACATTTAAAAAAATCTCTTAAAGGTGCATTAACATCAGAAATCCAAAAACTAGTAAGTACAGTTGAAGACTGGGAGAGAGAAAGGATGCATTTCTGAAAGTCTGCTCAAAATTGAAAACTTATAATGGAATATAATGGAGACAATCAGCTGGAGATCTACAGTGAAGCTCGGAGCTAATGGAAAGATTAAAGATCCAGAGAGGTGTAACAAAGGAAAATCAGAAACTCAGTGAGTAGAGACAAAAGGCAAAACAGAGCCAGGAAATGTTGGGGCAGAATGATTGATGAGAACTACTAGAAAAAGGCTGTCTAAAAGTAACTCTAGTAATTGTTTTATTGCTGTGAGCAGATTGTGAAATTGTGACTGAGACCTAAAAGGTGATTGAATAGTGTAATGTTGTTAAAAGTGTGGAAAGAGCAAAGATTTCTTTTGAAATTCTGGCACAACCTCACTGCTAAAGATGGATTAGAAGCTGTGCTTCACTTTGTCTTTGGAAAACACAAGTTGGATTGTTAATTGAATGTATCACTCCTGGACATGACGTATTTTTGAGAATTGAGTTTAGGCATACTCATATGACCACTATCTGTGTATGAGGGGGTGGGGGGGGTGGTGCTGTGGGGGGAATTCTGAGGAGAAATCTGCAACCATTGACTTGGTTGCTGATGAAACAACTGTAACTTCATATACATTTTTCCTTTCACATTAAGTCTAAATTAGTATGTAAGTGTTAAGCTAAAGAGGGAGTAGATGCGTATTGCCTTCTAATTCATTTGTTATGTTTAGTAAATGTTTATTTTGCTGTTAAAACTAATCAGCAGTCCTGTGACTCCATTTGAAGTAAAAAAAAGGTAAAGTTTATTTATTAGTGACCAGAAAGTTTGCATTAACACTAAAAATCCCCTAGTCACCTGACTCTGACTCCTGTTTGGGTACATCAAGAGAGAATTTAGCTGGTATGCCTTTCGGACTGTGGGAGGAAACAGGAGCACCCAGAGGAAATCCATACAGAATAGGGAGAATTGCTGACTCTGTATAGACAGTGAACCAAGACGGGAGTTGAACCCGGGGCCCTGGCACTGTAAAGCAGCAGTGCTAACCACTGGCCCTAGTAACTCTATATTTGATAAAACAAAAATAAAAATAGCCATTACAATCTTTTGAGCCAGCATTCCATTTTGGGATCCTTTTGTCCAGTCGTAACAGCAACTTGGAATGTCTGGGGCTACATTCACTGTGAATAAAAACTATATGAAAATATGGTTGGCGGTTTCCCTGGAGCCCAACTTAATTGGATATCAGATGAAATTATGCATGAAGGATCATATGACATATTTTCCTATTAAAGATCAACGGTCCTATATTTTAATTGGCTGCACAACATTCTTATAACCTCTTGTGTTTTCTTAACACTTGTCATAGTCCAGTTAAAACATTGGAAATGTAGCTTACAGTTACTATAGTTAAGTCCAATATTTGAATTTGCTATGCGGAATGTTATATATGTTGGGCTGTAACTTCCATAGGGTGGCAATCAGAGTTAGAGTGTGATTCCATTCCTAGCTACTTGGCTGGGAAGGGCAGTCGGGATGGGGAGGGAAGTTAGGGGAAGGGAAGGGCAGTTAGGGTTGTAGTTAAGAGATAGACAGAGCAGTTAGGGTAGGGAGAATTTGAAATGTTGGGGGTGTAGTTGGGGTAGGTGTGTTCTCTGAGAGGAAAGTGGTAGTCTGAGGTTCTGGGCTGCTTGAGAGTGGAGAGGAAGTCAGGGATGGGATGGTGGGATCAGGTTGGAGCAGGACCATAATTATTGAGAAGTTAGGAGTGGTATCTTCTAACTTTTTTTTGATTTGATTTAGATTTATTATTTTCACATGTATTAACATACAGTGAAACGTATGGTTTCTTGTGTGCTATGCAGGCAAAACATACTGCTTATACACAAGGAAATGAGAGAATACAGAATGTAGTGTTACAGCCATAGCTAAAGTGTAAAGATCAACTTAATGCAATGTAACTCCATTCAAAAGTCTGACAGCGGTAGTGAACAAGGTGCTGTTGAGTCAATCGGTATGTGACTTCAGACTTTTGTATCTTTTTCCCAAAGGAAGGAAGTGAAAGAGAGAATATCCAGGGTGCGTGGGGTCCTTAATTATGCAGGCTGCTTTACACAGGCAGCGGGAAGTGTAGACAGAGTCAATGGATGGGAAACTGGTTTACATGATGGATTAGGATACATACAAGACCTTTTGTAGTTCTTTACATCTTGGGCAGAGCAGGAGCCATATCAAGCTGTGATACAACCAGAAAGAATGCTTTTTTTGGTGCATCTGTAAAGGTTGATGAGAGTCGTGGCTGACATGCCAAATTTCCGTCATCTTCTGAGGAAGTAGAGGCGTGGGTCAGCTTTCTTAACTATAATGTCAGCATGGGGAGACCAGGACAGGTTGTTGGTTATCCTGACACCTAAAAACTTAAAGCACATTCTGTAACTAATACTGGTGGACAGTCAGAACCATCTCTAGGTTGCAATTCAAATCGGACCTGTGCATTGTTCTCAATGCAAAGTAATTGCTTAACAGAAGTTTGAGCTTCCCCAGACAATGCCATGTAATCCTCACTCAGGAGGTGGGTTTCTACAGCACATCTCGGAGAATGGAACTATGAGTCTATAATGTTGAGGTAGATACTATGTGAACTGTAAGATAATCAAAATAATAATTCAGCCCACTTTCTTTTCCATCATATTCCCTCAAACTGTTTTGAAATCTATTCATTCTGTGTGCTATGTAAATTAGCAATCTGTGGCAATTGCAATATTTAAAGTACAGGATTGGAACATTTGAGGTACAGGATGTTCCAACGTTTGTTACATTTCTGCCTAATAACAAGGGCCGAATCTTCTTGGAATGTTATGATAAATCATCAGATCATCTCAAGGTCTAGGTATAGTCAATTATTTTTGATCAGTCAGTTTTTAATCAGAATTTCCAAGTAGGGACAGGAAGTTGTCTTACTTTTTTTTGTTTTTATTCCAATTCAATCAAACCAATTCAGGGGCTCAACAAGTTGGAGACATTCCCAATCCAAGCTGACAAGACAGGGCTCTCACCTCTTGTCTGGGGCTTGATCTACATGATCCAAGCTGATTGGATTAGGCATAGCTCCTCCTCCAAGGCTTGATCTAATTTGCATCTTAGCCAAAAAGCCGAGATGCCGCTTTTAAAAATTGCTTCAAATGAAGCTAAAATGTAACCTAATGACTTCAACCAAGCACAACATGTCGAAACTAACACTTGATCTTGGCCAAAAGCTGAGAAGCAATCGCAGTTAACAAGCATAAAATGGATTGCAGTTACCAAACTGAGTGAGTTTGAAAGAAGCCCAGAGGCTCAACAAGGCAGCTAAAGGTGTGAGCCTTTGGAGCAGAAGTACCCCTTTGGAGCAGTGATTTGCTTGGTATGCCTGCAGAGCTGAAATTGTGCATGTAAACTCATGTTTTAGTCAACTCGGAAATCCGGGGGAACGTAATCTCAGAAGGCAAGATTTAGATCATGTGAGATGGGCCCTTGTGGGAGCCATCCATAGAACCACAGAATCCCTACAGTACAGATGGAGGCCCATCAAGTCTCCCTCAACTCTCTGAAAGAACATCCCACTTAGGCCTATCCCCGAAATTAGTGCATTTTTACCATGGCTAAACCACCTAACCTACATTACCTGGGACACGAAGGGGCATTTTAGCATAGTCAATTCACTAAGTCTGTACCTAATCTTTGGACTGTGGGAGGAAACCAGAACACCCAAAGGAAGTCCACAGAGACGTGGAGAGAATTTGCAAACTCCATTGAGGCACTCATTCAGAATTAAACCCAGGCACTTTAAGACAGAAATGCTAACCACCATTTCATACTTCAAGACTGTTATTGCAACAAACAAAATAAAATCAATATCAGCTAAGTATTACTTTGTTGGAAATTAGCACACTAAATTGCAGAGAAGATATTCCCATTAAAATTCTTAATACAACTGAAAATCCCATGTCACATTTACACATTACATCACATGCTGAACAGGGATGTAATTTTGTAATCAACATTATTTGGGTGTCCTTAGAAACTAGGGCCTGATTTTATCAGTTTGATTCTACGTGCTGGGTGGACTTGATTCTGGGAGTGTTTCAGATCAGACTTTTAGACCCATTTTCCGGTGCCCCCATACACACTTTGCCTGAAAAAAAAGCAGCTATTCTGGATCACGCTACAGAAGCCTGTGGGTTGGGCTTATCGAAACCCTGCAGCTCCAATATCACCTCCAACTGCGCAAGCTCACCAAAAAAAAAGGTAGAATGCTTCTCCTCTACCACATTGTACCCAGGCTGGATAATGCCTCCTTCTGGCCCCCCCACAGACATTGTCCCACCTCCACAACATTACTGACCCCCTTATCCCACTACCTGCCCACCACCCAGATTGCCACTCCTTCCTTTCTTCCCAACGATCACAAGCAGAGTTGCAGCAGACTCTCCCTTCCCTCTCATTCATCTCAGGCAGAGTGGCAGCATACCCCCTCTTCCCACCTCACTCATCTCAGGCAGAGTGGCAACAGACCCTCTCTTCCCACCTCACTTAGCTCAGGCAGAGTGGCAGCAAACCCCCTCTTCCCACCTCACTTAGCTCAGAGAGAGTTTCAGCGTAACCCCCTTCCCTCTCACTCATCTCAGGCAGAGTGACAGTGGACCCCCTCCTTCCTCCTCACTCAACCTAAGCAGAGAGATCCACACTCCCCCTCCATCCTACAGATATCAGATATCAGGCAAGGTGATACCCCTCAACCCACCCCGGACCCTCCCACCCAAGGCCTCCATCTCCTCTAGACTCTAATGGCCATGCGATACCTTCCTGTCTCTCCCCTGTCCTCAATCATTGATCCACACCCCCCCACCCCACCCCACCCCACCCCACCCACACACTCCCATCGTCACTCCTGCAAGTGCCCATTTGCCTTCCCCTCAATGCTAACATGCAAAGTACATGGAACTTGCTGGAAAGTTCTGCCAAACTGCATGCAGCTGATCTGCTCTAACGAGGGGCAGCTCCACTAAAAACTCAAGAATGGACAGTCAGGCAGGCATTCCTGCACAAAATGTGCACATGACCAGCCCCCTGATTCTCTGACGCTGACCTGGGGAGGCTTTTGGATGCAGCAGAGGCGAGGCAGGACACCCTCCTCCCCCCAGCAGGATGCAGCCCAAGGTGCTCTGATGAAAATGTGGCCTGGGAGGAAGTCGCCGCCTCGGGCAGTGCCAGGGCATTGGCCCCCTAACCAGGAAGCAGTGCTGGAAAAAGGTCAATGATTTCATCTGTGCTGCAAGGGTGGGTGCTGAACCCCATTTTGCATCTTTCCCCATATCTTCCCCAGCTTCTCCCATCCCCAGCACCCTGCCTGCTTCCAGCCCTAACCCCCAAGCATTTCCTTCCTTTTTCCCTTAACGAATCCCACTATGCTTGCCTTCTTAAGGTCCACCACCTAATATTCTACAGTAGTCACGGCACCATTTCTTTCATGGCTCCTTTTGTTCCCACAGGAGAAGACCGAGCACAACAGCCATGAGAAGACAAAGGCAGGGGATGGTGAGCCAGACCTCGGGATCCTCACACCGTTTGAGGAACGGCCACTGGAGCTCTCCAGAGAAGGGGAGATGTGGGCTGTGAGTGACAGTATGGTCGGGCTGCTGTCACAACGTGAGTACCTGTCATTCCTACACTCACTTTGAGGCAACTTCTCAGGGACATGAGTTTCGGATGCGAGGGGCAAGGTTTAAAGGAGATGTACAACGTATGTTACCTTGTACAGAGAGGGTGGTGTGTGCCTGGAATTCACTACCGGGGGAGGCTGTGGATGCAGATACGATAGTGAATTTTAAGGGGCACCTCTACAGCTGCGAGAATGGGATGGGAATAAAGTCATATGGTCCCCTGAAGAATAGGGGGTTACAAATCAGAAGGGCAGCATAGTCACTAAAGGCTTGAAGGGCCGAAGAGCTTGTTCCTGTGATATGATTTTCTTGGAGCTTCGTTCTATGTTCAATGGAGAAATGTGAATCATGTGTTTGGCATCCCGGATCCCTCTCCCTCCCTTGCACTTAATCTTGTGTCTTGTATTGCAGGGACATATCAGGATGCCCTGGAGTCTTTTGGACTATAGGCCTCAGCTACAGCTTCTACCCTTCGTGCTTACAACTCAGATAAATCCTTGAAGGATGCGGATGAAGGGACCTCCGAGGGTTGCTGCTTCACAACTCACCGTCCAGGTACTGACATGGCAGTGGGTCTAGTTATTGTTAAAGCTTCTGGGTTACTCTCTGGTGAGCACAACACATCTGATAATGTAAATCGGGTAGAGGAAATATCGTCCGAGGCCTCTGGCACACGGGAGCCTGCCAGTGGTGAGGAGTCAGCTGGCCCCAGGCTACAGACTGCTTCTCTGAGGCCACTTCACCCACAGCTACAGGAGATGCAGCAACAACATCAAGGAGTGCAGGAGGGGCCGACAGTCACAGTCAGTCGACTGCAAGGCTGCTAGGAGGAATCCCAAAGCTTTCAGATGGACCAGCTTATATTGCATGTTTCCCAGACCAACACTGGGATGGTGTCTGCAGTGGAACCTCACCTTGAGTGGCAGGCTCCAAGCAACGGCCAAGTTCCAGAGAGCCACAGCAGATTCCCCGAGACCACGGCTGAATCAGAGTAGGCCACAGCTGAGGGACTAAACAGGATTCTCAAGATTTTGCGCCCCATGGCTGAGAGGCTCAAGAGCTTTCTGGAGACCCAGTGGGATAGCGCTGAGACGCAGCAGGCTAGGAGAGCAGCTGTTGAGAACGTGGCCCAGTCACTCAGAATCATGGTTGAGGGATTGCACAGCATGGCACAGTCTCAGAGGGCCATGGCTGAGGGCCATTGAGAGGTGGGCCCAAATCAAGTGGCTATCACAGAAAGCTCAACCTATGGGTAGGACACAGGTAGTCCTCCAGGATTGGCAGTGCCAGGGTGACATCAGAGCTTCTGGAACTCATTGCAGAAGCACAATGGAGTGATCCAGAGGCCCACAGGAATCCCAAGAGAGGAGGAAGCCCATGCCGGCCAGGAGGCTATAGCCATGGCAACACCTTCTGACTTCCCCTCTTCCTGGCACCAGGGCATTGCAGGAGCAGCGGGATGAAGAGGGTGTCATGGAAATATTCCAGACACCTAGATGCAGGCCAGGGCTCTCGGTCCACAGCCTCCAGAGGATGCCTGCCACACGCATCACAGCAACAGGGGGAGGTAGGCAGCTAACCTCCTCCACCTTCGATGTACATTCTGGGGAGTCACTGAGAGGTAGTGGTAGGTCACGTAAGGTTAGGAAGTTGTAGTTGCACCGAGGTGGTGCGGATGAAAAGCTACACTAGCTAGAAAGATATTTAAGCACTTAACTTTTTCTGTTCACAACTTTTTATGTTAGAACATCTTATTTACATAGAAACATAGAACATTACAGTACATTACAGACCCCTCAGCCCTCAATGTTGAGCCGAGCTATGTCCAATCCCAAGATCAAGCCATTCCCTCCCTATAATTCTGGAGTGCTCCATGTGCCTATCCAATAACTACTTGAAAGTTCCTAAAGTGTCCAACTCCACTATCACAGCAGGCAGTCTATTCCACACCCCAACCACTCTGAGTAAAGAATCTACGTTGAAATCCTTCCTACATCTCCCACCGTGAACTTTACAGTTATGTCCCCTAGTAACAGCTACATCCACCCGAGGAATAGTCTCTGCACATCCACTCCATCAATCCATCTTATAAACCTCTATTAAGTCGCTACTCATCCTCTTCCACTGCAAAGAGAAAAGCCCCAGCTTCCTCAACCTTTCCTCATAAGACCTACCCTCCAAACCAGGCAGCATCCTGGGGGGCACTCTGTCTAATGCTTCCACATCCTTCTTTATAATGAGGTGACCAGAACTAAACACAATATTCCAAATGTGGTCTCACTAATATCCGGTACAGTTGCAGCATAACTCCATGGCTCTTAAACTCAAACCCCCTATTAATAAACACTAACACACTATAAGCCCTCTTCACGGCTCTATCCACTTGAGTGGCAATCTTTAGAGATCTGTGGATATGAACCCCAAGACCTATCTGTTCCTCACATTCCTTGGAACCTTACCGTTGAGCCTGTAATCTGCGTTCAAGTCTGTCCTACCAAAATGAATCACCTCACACTTATTAGGGTTAAACTCCATCTGCCATTTTTCTGCCTAGTTCTATATCTATCAATGTCTCTTTGCAGCCTACAACAGCTTTCCACCTCATCCACTACTCCACCAATCTTGATGTCATCAGCAAATTTACTAACCCACCTTTCAACCCCTTCTTCCAAGTCATTGATAAAAATCACAAAAAGCAGAGGACCCAGCACTGATCCCTGTGGTACGCCGCTGGAAACTGGCCTTCAGTCTGAAAACTTTCCCTCCACCATCACCCTCTGTCTTCTATGAGACAGAGTAAGAATTTAGCAACATCAATTATTAATCCAACCGATTTATTTGATAGTAAAAAAGCGAGCTTTCAACACTCTTGTGTCTTCTTCAGGCAAGTGCAGTGTTCTGGTCTGCAATAGCACACATCAGCACAGACAGTCAGAGATTGCTGATTAGAATGCGAATCCTTACATCTAACCTGCTATTCAAGTGTTAAAGTGGCTAACAATGTGTGTGAAGGGGATCCTGAGCATTGTTAGAGAATTGTGTATTTTCTCCAGACAGCACAGTAAGTGAGGTTTTTTGCTAACCCAGGCAAGTTACGGGGGTTACAGATAGTGTGTCATGAAGCCAAGATCCCTGTTAAGACCGTCCTCATGTGTGCGGAGCTTGGCTATCAGTCTCTGCTCAGCGACTCTGCGCTGTCGTGTATCACGAAAGCCCCCTTGAAGAACATTTACCCGCAGGTCGGAGGCCGAATGCCCATGACTGCTGAAGTGTTCGCCCACAGGAAGGGAACTGTTTTGCCTGGTGATTGTTGAGCGATGCTCATTCATCCGCTGTCGTAGTGTCTGCATGGTCTCCCCAATATACCATGCTTCGGGACATCCTTTCTTGCAACGTATTAGGTAGACAACGTTGGCCGAGTTGCAAGAGTATGTACCGTGCACCTGGTGAATGGTATCCTCACGTTTGATGATGTCGTCCATGTCTATGATCGGCATGTCTTGCAGAGGTTGCTGTGGCAGGGTTGTGTGGTATTGTGGTCACTGTTCTCCTGAAGGTTGGGTAGTTTGCTGCGAACAATGATCTGTTTGAGGTTGTGCGGTTGTCTGAAAGCAAGAAGTGGGGGGGTGGGGATGGCCCTAGCGAGATGTTCATCGTCATCAATGATATGTTGAAGACTCCGGAGAAGATGTCGTAGCTTCTCCGCTCCGGGGAAGTACTGGACAACAAAGGGTACTCTGTCCACCATGTCCCGTGTTCGTCTTCTGAGGAGATCAGTGCGGTTTATCGTTGTGGCACGTTGGAACTGTCGATCGATGAGTCGAGCGCCATATCCTGTTCTCACGAGGGCATCCTTCAGTGTCTGGAGGTGTCTGTCACGATCCTCCTCATCTGAGCAAATTCTGTGTATACGGAGGGCTTGTCCATAGGGAATGGCTTCTTTAACATGTCTAGGGTGGAAGCTGGAGAAGTGGAGCATTGTGAGGTTGTCTGTCGGTTTTCGGTACAGTGAGGTGCTGAGGTGACCGTCCTTGATGGAGATGCGTGTGTCCAAGAATGCAACTGATTCTGGAGAATAGTCCATGGTGAGTCTGATGGTGGGATGGAACTTGTTGATATCATCATACAGTTGTTTCAATGATTGTTCACCATGAGTCCAAAGGAAAAAGATGTCATCAATGTATCTAGTATATAACCTTGGTTGGAGATCTCGTGTGGTGAAGAAGTCTTGTTCGAACCTGTGCATGAAGATGTTGGCATACTGAGGTGCGAATTTGGTCCCCATGGCTGTTCCGTGTGTCTGGATGAAAAGCTGATTGTTGAAGGTGAAGACATTGTGGTCCAAGATGAAGCGGATGAGTTGTAAAATTGCATCCGGAAACTGGCAGTTGTTGGCATTGAGTACTGAGGCAGTTGCAGCAATACCATTGTCGTGGGGAATGTTGGTGTAGAGCGCCGAGACATCCATTGTGACAAGGAGTGATCCTGGTTCTACTGCTCCATGTGTGCTGAGTTTCTGTAGGAAGTCCGTAGTGTCAAGACAAAAGCTGGGGGTTCTTTGTACGATGGGTTTCAGGATGCCCTCGATATAGCTGGAGAGGTTCTCACACAGGGTCCCATTGCCAGATACGATGGGACAGCCGGGTATGTTTGCCTTGTGTATCTTTGGGAGGCAGTAGAGATCTCCAATGTGGGGAGTACGTGGAATGAGAGCCCGGACAGCCAGTTACTTATCCAATTGGCCAAATTTCCTTCTATCGCACACCTCCTTATCTTCTTCATGAGCCTACCATGGGGGGAACCTTATCAAACGCCTTACTAAAATCCATGTGTACAACATCAACAGCTCTACTTTTGTCTACACGTTTAGTTACCTCCTCCAAGAATTCAATCAAATTTGTGAGGCAGAACTTACCCCTCACAAAACTGTGCTGACTATCCTGGATTAAACTGAATCTTTCCAAATGGTCATAAATCCTATCTCTCAGGATCCTTTCCATTAACTTACCAACCATCAAAGTAAGACTAACTGGCCTATAATTACCAGGATCATTCCTATTTCATTTCTTGAAAAGAGGAACAACATTTCCAGTCCTCTGGTACTATCCCTGTGGACAGTGAGGACCCAAAGATCAAAGCTAAAGGTTCTGCAGTCTCATCCCATGCCACCCACCTGCAACCAAAATATCTCAATTATGGATCTTCGTCTATTGATGACCAATGGAGGGATGCGTCATATTGATGTCAGTTGGGAAGGCTCCTTTTGCTGTGTCACTGTGAAAAGGAAGGCATTGATTCCCCAGCCCCCATGAATGGTTCCCTCCCATCCTTCACCCACCCACCCCAGACCCCTGTATGGGGGTTTCAGATCCCTTACCCACTACATAGACATGGGCCCAGGTGCCAGCATGCATGTGGGATTCAGGTAAGAGGCAGATTACTTTGCACAAAGGCATCATCATAATGGTGCTTAGCAAGTCATCATCAGCCGCCTGCCTGTCAAAAGACTCGCTAACACAGAGTACCCAGGCCCATTACTCTGGTGTTACAGTACTGCAGGAGATAGATGAAATTTGCGAGGGGTGGGGGTTGATGGAACCCACAGACGCAAGCCCTTAGCCAGTGAGCTGCTTGGTGATCAGTGGCTCCCTTGCCTCATTTGGGCTGCCAGCCCTTCAGCGCCTGGGTGATGTTTTTTGGCATGCTCTTCCTCGTCTTCCTCCTCTTTCTCCTCCGCCTGTTGATTATCCTCCCCAGCGATGATCGGCTGGTCAGCCTTCATGTTCTCCTCCTCCAGGAGGTCACCTTTCTGCAGAGCCAGATTGTGTAAGGCACAGCACACGACCACTATATAGGAATAGATCACTGGGCTGTATAGGAAGGCCTGCCAGATCATTCCAGTCACCAGAATCACACTTTGAGAGCCCAATGCATTCTCTACTGTCGCGTGGATGGCTATATGGGCCTCATTACAGCAGGTCTCCGTCTCAGTCACAGGCCTCCGCACATCTGAAGCCAATATCCAGGAGCCAATCTCGCAGCCTGGGCTTCTCCTTAAATGCCTCTGGGACGTCTGAGCTCCTGACAATGAAGCTGTCATGCACGCTGCCTGGGTGTCTGGTGTGGATGTGCATGATGGTCATACTATGATCGCACGCTAGTTTGAACATTCAGGGAGTAGAACCCTTTCCTATTTACAAATCTTCATGGATTCTGTAAGGGGGCCTTGAGCGCAATGTGTATGCAGTCAATTCCCCTGCACATTAGGCAGCCCCGCAATGGCTGTGAACACTGCAGACCAGGCTTCCTGCCATGCCTGGTCCGGGTTGGAGTTGATGATCTGGCCAGTCCAGGCATACAGGGCTTCAGTGACCTGCCTCACACCGGTGTACATGGCAGATTGGGAGATGCCACAGACATCTCCGCTCAGAGTCTGGAAAGAATTAGTCACATAGAAGTTTAGAGCGACCGTCAATTTGACAGCCACTGAGTGAGTGCCCCCCACCCCCCCATTCCATCCCACTCTGCTTCTTTGCCAGGTCCTGCAACAGGTTGCACAGATGTTGCATGATCTCGTTTCAGAGATGAAGAAGTTGGCGGCAGTGTCTGACATTTGGTCGAAGGACATTTGTACATGGAACTGTGGGGCTCTCTGCTCCCTCCTACTCCTAGTTCCCCCTTCTCCCCCACCCTCCCATCCCAGGTACATGGCTACCATCTCCTGCCTCTGGTGTGTCTCCCTCTCATCCGGAAGTGGTAAGGCCCGGGCCTTCTGTGCCTGCAATTCTTCATCCTGCTCTTCCTCCTCAGCTCCAGCAGCAACTAAAAGGACAATAAGATTGATTGGTTGCATTGAAAAAGCCATGTTGTCACTCTGAAGGGCAGGAGGGAAGGGAGATGGAGAGGAACACATGTAGAGGTTATCGAATGCTGCTCGTCCCAAACACATCAACAGTAATTGTCCATACCATGAATACCACCCAGCCAGATTCTCCCCACAATCACAGCCCCCCCAATTCCCCCAGCCACACACTCCCCACAATCACAGCTCCCCCAATTCCCCCAGCCACACACTCCCTACAATCACAGCTCCCCCAATTCCTCCAGCCACATGCTCCCCACAATCATAGCCCCCAATTACCCCAGCCATATGCTCCCCACAATCACAGCCCCCCCAATTCCCCAAGCCACATACTCCCCACAATCACAGCCCTCAATTCCCCCAGCCACATACTCCCCACAATCACAGCTCCCCAATTCCCCCAGCCACATGCTCCCACAATCACAGCCCCCCAATTCCCCCAGCCACATGCTCCTCACAATCACAGCCTCCCAATTCCCCCAGCCACATGCTCCTCACAATCACAGCCCCCCAATTCCCCCAGCCACATGCTCCTCACAATCACAGCCCCCCAATTCCCCCAGCCACATGCTCCCTCACAATCACAGCCCCCCCATTCCCCCAGCCACATGCTCCTCACAATCACAGCCCTCCCAATTCCCCCAGCACATGTCCCCACAATCACAGCTCCCCCATTCCTCCAGCCACATGCTCTCCACAATCACAGCCCCCCCAATTCCCAGCCACATGCTCCCCACATTCACAGCCCCCCAATTCCCTCAGCCACATCCTCCCCACAATCACAGCCCCCAATTCCCTCAGCCACATCTCCCCACAATCACAGCCCCCCAATTCCCTCAGCCACATCCTCCCCACAATCACAGCCTCCCAATTCCCTCAGCCACATGCTCCCCACAATCACAGCTTTTTGCAAAGTTGGGAGGCTGCAGTAAGGACTTTGTACACATCCTTCAGCTGGAAGAGGGCTGAGTGTGCTAGGACCCAGCAGCACCGCAAGACTCGAGGTCTGTGCTGTAAATTGGACATTGGAGACCCTGCAGCGCAACAGCCTCCCCCCCATCCCCCATACACTCGCAGAGCTATCACTGACCCGAGATAGAAAATGGCCACAACTAAAGGACACCCGTAAACAGCAGATAAACCCATAGACGTTATGTATTTCTCTCCTCACTAACCTCACTGATAGAATGCCCAAATCGGATTTTTATCAAGCATGTCTGATTTGTGCTGATTCTCAATTGGCAAACACGATGGTAAAGGAGGAAGTGCTGGTTAAGTTGAGCATCCACCCTATTTATTGAATTTAAATGCATTCAAATGCATGGTTGCCTCATGCCCGACTTTACCCAGTTTTCGCACCCAAAGATGAGCACAACTTGATGGTAAAATCGGGCCCATAGAATTTTCCAGTGCACAAGGAGACCATTCCAGTCATCAAGTCCACACTGATCACAATCCCACTCAGGCCCCATCCCTATAACCACATGCATTTATTCTGCTAATTCCTTGACATTAAGGATCAATTTAGCATGGCCAATCTACCTAACCGGCAGATTTTTGGACTATGGGAGGAAATCAGAACATCCGGAGGAAACTCACGCAGACATGGAGAGAATGTGCAAACTCCACACGGACAGTGAGCCAAGCCAGAAATCAAACCTGGGTCCCTGGCGCTGTGAGGCAGCAGTACTAATCACTGTGCCACTGTACTGTCCATTAGCTGCTCCAGCTTTAAAAGGATCTCATCATCCTGGCCTAGAAGGATGAGTCCTCCAGTGTCCTCTTAAGGAAAGTTCCTTTGCTCAATCTCCCGAACATAATGAGATGTACCTCCAGTAGCAAGGCTTTCTGTGATGACTCCTTGGTCTTTTACTGTCCCCAAGTTTTGTTTTGTTTTGAATTATGAATCCCTCTTCACCATCACTCTGCTTGGTGATTAATCCAATAATACTCCTTTTCTCCTGTCTGGCATACCAGCATCTATTGTGTGTTTTCTTCCCCACATCTTTCTGTATGACTGACTATGAAAGTCTGTGAATCCAGCTGCCTCCTTCTTTGTCTCAAGTTGTCATAATTTGCATTTTACTTTCAATAAGTTTTGATTTGAGCTTTCATTTCCGATAACAAGCAGGTCACATGCAGATGTCTCTAAGCAGATTTAATGTGCAGCCACATCCTCTTCTTCAAACTATTCCATTTAACTTTGAGTTAAGGGAGACAGTTTAAAATGTAACCATGTTATAAAGTCCAGCATTCATAATGCTTGTATCTCTGATGTTTGATCCCTTAGTCACAGTTAACCAATACTGTGCTTATATTAATGCTAAACATACTCGTGCTGTTTACAATCCACAATTAATTAAAAATAGTTTCACTGCTTGCCACATTAATGTCAAATAATGACTATTTTGGAAGACAGAGGATATAATTATCTCCTCTTGATATTCAAATCCATAACCATTCACCAAATCTCCCAATCTCAATGTCTTCAGGGTTATCATTGACTAGAAATTGAACTGGATCGGCCATACAAACACTCTACTTATAAGAGTAGGTCAAAGGCTGGGATTCTGTGGTGAATAAATCATCTCCTGACTCCCCAAGACTTGCCCGCCAGCTACAAGGCATAAGCCAGGAGTGTAATGGAATACTGTCCACTTGCCTGGATGAGTGCAGCTCCAACAACATTCAAAAAGTACAACATTATCCCTAAAGGCACGTTGTTGTTGTACCTACATCACATGAACTGCAATGGTTTAAGTAGGCAGCTGACCTTCACCTGCTCAAGGGCAATTAGGTTAAAATTAATAAACACTGGCCTTGCAGTAAGACTCACATCCCAAAAATGAATAACAGGATAAATGAAATAGCTAGTATTTGAATTAAAATATTGTAAAATCATTCCAATTGAAAATGAGTTAAAATTTTTTACTTAACTTGGGCCTCTTAATTTGAATGATCTGTTAATCAGACTGTGAATTCTTATATTTTTGGTGTAATAGTGATAAAGCATGAACTGCTAATGATAAAATCCAAAATACATTTCATTTCAGAGGGCTATTAATTCTCTTCCAGATAATCTCATCCTTCCATGGGTCGAGTACAGCATCTTCTCCAAAGATGGAAGTTTTGTATTCCTGATTTCACACTTTTCATAAGTAAGCATGAAAAAAAAGAACATTAAACTTTATGGTGCCTTTCAGGACCCCATAACACAATGTTGTCACAACCAATTAAGGGCATTGACTGTTAAAATGTAGTTTAAGATGACAACCAGTTTGCCCAAGCAAGATCATTGAAACAAATATTAGATACATTTCCTGGCTAGTGATGTTAATTGACTAGCTGTAAGGGCACCAAGGAATCTCCACTTATTTGCTTCATATGAAACAGTGGGATCTTCTCTAATGGCCTAATTTGGCAGTTCAATGTTATTTTAATGTATTATTTAAAATATGTCACCTCTGATGAATTGCCTCACCATTGACACTGGTGTCAATCTCAATTAAGTTCTCAGGTCTCTGGGGTGAGTTTTTTTAAATATTACGTTTCACTTGACTATGTACATCTATTGTGACATCATCCAACATGCACAGGATCTTTTCTATTGCTCGTTGTATAATATCCAATCATTTCCTGGTTTTTACATCATTTCAGACTAATGTGAATGAAGAACATTGTGATAGAAAAGTTTTCATACTGACTATCTGGGTGATCTCCTGATTTCTTTGAAAACTTTGAAAACACAGATTTTATTCATAGCTGTAACAATTTCATCTGCAATCATCCTTCTTGTAATTCTCACCTGAGATATTTTCAGCCTGTATGATCACCAATGACTGAACTTTGTGATTCCTACATTATGATATAACCCCTATTGAAAATACACTATACAATGTAAATCCTCATTATCATATTTCTGTTTGTTTACCTTTCTTTCTTTGTGAGTTGCTCTACATCAACCTGCTTAAATTTATGTCTGTGCAGTTTAATTTTCACTGAGCGTTGCATCTGGATCAAAATCAGCTGGATTCAAATCCACTCCTGAGTCTTGAGCACATAAGCTGTGCTGACACTTGAGTGCAGTACTCAAGGTGTGCTACATTTTTGAAGGTGTTGACTTTGGGATGAAATATTAAACAATGGTGTCATGGGTCCTCTCAGGTAGATATGATAGGCGTGATGACTCTATTTTGTAATAAGCAGACAGGTGTCCTGGCTAATACTAGTCATTTAACCAATTGCTCAAAAAAAGTCATTTATCTTACTGCTGCTTGTATGTTAAATGCCTGCATTTCTATTGACCGCAACGTGCTTTATTGGCTATGGACAACGTTGGGACATCCAAGGGTCATAATACGTGCTGCATAAACATAAATTATTTCTCTCTCCTGTGCAGTAATTTGTTTACTAATGCCTTTTTAAGTAATTGGAAATTCCTTGCATTCTTCATTAATGAAGTTGCTTGCTTTAACATTACTTAACTATCACTGAAACTTAGCAAATCTAATTCTGTCTGGAGGATTGGAAGAGACCCGATATTTTTCTTGTCACAGATTCAATCTGTTACACCTATTGATATTTCTTTTACATAAGAAAAATATTTCTCCTAATTTGGATGACTACCTGATATGTTCTGTGTCTGATTTGGTGACCATTGCAAATTTTGCCAACTCTCAGATGTGCCCAACTGAATGGGATTTTACTCCTGCAAAGTCCAGCTGGTGTGCGATCAGACGTAATGCATTATGCAGGTCACTGCCTGCCTGTATCCTGGCAGAGTTATCATGCCTTCGTTCTGCAGCAGTTCATTGTACCAATTGTATTTGAGCCATCATGTTTAAAAGAAATGGGCAAGAACATTGCAGGTACAGAAACAATAATCTTCCAAATTTCTCTTAATTCAAGAACTGTCCTTTAGATTGAAAAAATTGTTCATGTCACTGAGCTATTGAGGAGATGTGAAAGAGGGAAACCAGGGAATTATAGATCAGTTAGTCAAACATCTGTTATCGGGAAGTTACGAAAACCTATAATTAAGTTTCGGGTGACTGAACACCCTGAAAATGTTCAGTTGATCAGAGAGTCAGCATGGATTTGTCAGAGTAGGTCATGCTTAATGAAATTGATTAAATTTTTCTAATGACATGACTCAAGTAGTGGGTAATGGAATGTCTCTGGATTAAGTATATGAATTTCCAGAAATTTGATAGTCTTTCATAAGAGACAGTTAGTGGAAGTTGGAGACAAATTATTGAACTGCGATGAGATTTTAATTCACTCAAAAACCATCCACTTACTCAGAGGTAAAATCATACTCTAGTTCGGGAATTGTATGAATGGCAAGAGACACTGATTAACAATAATAGGCAAGTATTCCAATTGGCAGGAAGTGACAAGTTGTGTCCCATAAACATCTGTCTTGGACTCTCAAATCTATTTAGTACATTCATTAATTAACAAGTTAGATGGTGAAATACAAAGTCACATATCCAAATTTTGCAGTTGCCCCAAAGAGAAGGAGCATTTCAAGCAACGTAGATCAAAGTGTAAAATTACATTGAGGTATTAAGTGACTGGGTAAAACTGTGGCAAATGGATATCAATATTGGCAAAGGTAATGTCATCTATTTTAGACCTATAAAAGGATAAAATGCAATACATTTCAACTGATTAAAAATGGAAACAATGGAAATCTGAAATAACTTGGGGGTCCAGGTACATAGATAATTAAATTGTCATGATCAGGTTAAAAAAAGAATCAAAAAGACTAATGGAATGATGGCCTTTAAATCTTGAAAAATAGAAAACAGAGCTCTATGCAAAACTTTAGTTGTACCACACCCGGAGTACTACAAACAGTTTGGGGCACCATACCTTAGGAATATATGTGTATTGGCCTTGGAGAAAGTGCAGCACAGATTTAATAGAATTATACTTGGATTCCAAGAGTTAAGCTGAAAGGGGAGATCAAACACACACTGCTATTTTATTCCCTAATTACCCATGATAGTGAGCTGCTCTTTTGAATACTCCAGTCCATGTGGTTGAGATACACCCATAGTGCTATTAGGAAGGGAGTTTCAGGATTTTGACCCAGCAAAGTGAATGAACATCAATATAGTTCAGTTAAGATAGTGCACGAATTGGAGAGGAACTTGCAAGTAGTGGCGCTCCCATGCATATGTTGCCCTTATTCTTCTAGGTGACAGAGGTCAAAGTTTGGAAGATAGTCTTTGAGGAACTTTGATGCGTAGTTGCAGATCTTGCAGATGGTATACACTGCTGCCATAGTGAATGGGAGTGAAGGGAGTGAATGTTTATTGTAGTGGACGAGTGCTACTCGAGTGAGTTGCTTTGTCTTGGATGGTGTTAAGCTAGCAATCAGCTGATAGATATGAAAAAAGGGGGCAACCAGCAACTGTGACACCAGTAAACACAACTTCAATTCCTCATCCACTAACAGTCCTGCATGTTCCATTCCTTCTCTCACTGACTTCCAAAGTGTCCACTTGACTAGAATGCTCAAATTAAAGCAACCACAAAATTATTATTCCAAAACAAATCTGCCAATCAAATCAAGCCATATTGCAAACAGACTTGAACTGATATCCTTTGTGCATTCACATAGTGCCTGTCCTATCGGTTCTTTGCCTGTCCTGCTACTCTAATGCAGTGCCACCCAGCAGCTGCAGCTGCAGTGAAGTTGGCCCTCGCAGTATGATAGGAAGAATTCAGACCACAGAAGGCCATCTTTGGATTATAATGATTCTGTGTTTCAAGGTTCTAGATGCCCAAATCACCAACATTCTGTCCTGCTCCCTCCCTTCTGATGATATAGTTAAGAAAGTCAGCCCACCAATGCCTCTACTTGCCCAGGAGACAAAGGAAATTTGGCATGCCCACTATGACTCTCACCAATTTTTGCAGATGCACAATAGAAAGCATCGTTTTGGGACATCTCGCAACTTGACCAAGACTGCAAGAAACTACAAACGGATGTGAACAAAGCCCAGATCAACACTCAAACCAATCTGTTATTCATTGACTCTGTCAACACTTCCTGCTGCCTCAGAAAAGCAGCCAGCATAATTAAGGACCCATGCACCCTGGACATTCTCTCTTCCATCTTCTTGCATGGGGAAAAAGATACAAAAGTCTGAGGTCATATACCAACCAACTCAAGGACAGTTTCTTCCCTGCTGCTGTCAGACTTTTGAATGGACTTCCATATATTCTCGCTATCTGAAACTGCAACTTTATATTCTGCACTCTCTCCTTTCCTTTACCCTATCTACTCTATGAACAGTATGCTTTGTCTGTATAGCTTGCAAGAAACAATACTTTTCAGTCAAATCGTAGAATGCTCAATGCCTTTATTTGAGCTGTTGGCCACATTTGTGACTGCTTTTTTATCTGATGTTTTTCTACCTCCTGCTGTTTCACCACAGCTTGTCCAATTCACCATCCTTGGTTATATGAAAGGAGAAGAGTAAAAGCGTGCTGTTATGGTCAAGGGGTGCTGGAAGCAAGGAATCATGTTTATAGCACCTATAAGCTTGTAGATCAGGTGAGATTGTGGTATGAGGAGGAAGTGGGATGTGAGAAAGAAGATTAGATATGACAACACCATCAAATTCAATGGCATCAGTTCAATGCTGATCAAGGCCTCAGCAGCACCATCCCTCCATCAGAACAAGGATATGCAGTCATGCCTGTCCCTCACTGGTTAGCTTGTGCTCCAGTTATGTGCCATTTTTTTTCCTGCTAAATAAAAGGAACTCTGTCAATGAATGTCTAAGTGACCAACCATCCCAGGTTTTGCAGGACTGTCCCAGAATTTCTTCTCTTGTCCCATGGCCTTGGTATGGTGTTCCAAAGGCACCATTTGTCCCAAATTTCCTGTCACTGCCCATTTAGTTTTGATTGTGCATCATTGCACAATCTACAGCTGGTACAGCATGCATGCTGTATATAGCCAAGAGGGAGAAGCACAGGTTTGCTTGATGCCTGCGTCAGAATCAATGGACAATCCTACATTGTGATCTCTACACCCCTTCCCAGGCTCTGTCCAATTTCATTGCCTCTTTTCCTTCCTGACACAATCTCAGAATCGGAACATGAAAAGAAAATAAATAAAGATTCCTCAACCACAGTTGGGGTATGTTTATAGAGGGGTAATTCCAATAGATTAAAATGCAGCACACAAAAATGAGCATGAAATCTTTACAAATCTCTGTAAACCTCAGTTGAATAAATACAACAGTGGCATTGCTCCAAACAGTTAGTAAGAATGGCAGCTGTGGACTGTGATTTAATCCCTCAGTGTGGAACTGCTCATTAATGCTGGGTGGAAGATTGTTTAGTAAAGGCTTGATCAAACACTAAAATTTGTTTCTTCTAAATCTGGAGCCTCAATATTCTTTGTCATTGAGGCTCATGAGGACAGGCACAAAGACTTACTCTTAAAAAAAACAGTTGCTAATAACTGATGTCAAAAGTGACTTAGAAGGATTTATGAAAGCACAATTTTCCCTGCAGGTTGTTTTTATTTTTGGAAGAATCAGATTTTTCCTCAATCCTGCTACAAGAGTGAAATTGGCTTCTGGTGAATAGATGCACATGAAAATTGCTGTACAGTTAATGATATATTTAACACATATAAATTATGGAAAATATTTGTAATTCAAAGCTTCTGCTGATATGAAAAATGGTCCTTTCAAACAATAAGACTGATCAATGGGATTTAAGTTAAAACAGTATTTTTTTCAATTGCTATATGATTTGCACTTCTTGCATTAATAATATTATGTTCATAAAATTGGCATCCTATGAAGACGTTCAATGTTGAAAGTAAATACTGAAAGGGTCTAATTTTATTATTGCGTTTCACTTGTATCCGGGTGCGAAAACTTGGTAAGGTCGGGCACGAGGTGAATAGCGTGATCCATGCTGATTCCCCTTTTACCAAGGCCAGAAAATGGATGCAATTAGGCCTACATGCATTTAAATTGACTTAATGAGCTGGACGCCCAAATTTACCTGCATTTCCACCTTTATCATCCTATTTGCCTGTCCAGATTCGGTACGAAACAAACACCCTCAGCAAATGTCTTGGGCGTACCAGCTTCTGAACAGGTAAGTTCAGAGTTTCCAGCAACTTTCTGACTCAGATCGATAATGGAGGGGGCCAGGAGGGAGGCAGGCCAGATCGATATCTGGGGGTGTGGGGGAAGGAAGGGGGCCAGATAGTTCTCTGGGGGAAGTGAGGGTGTAAAGAAAGCAGGGATGAGGGGGGTTCGCTGCCACTCTGCAGGCAATCGGTGGGGAGGGGGGTGAGCAGGGCAGCAGTCATGATCGGTCTGGGTAGTGGGGGGATTAGATAAGGGGAACAGTTATGTTGTGGGAGTAGGGCAATGTCTGTGAGAGCCATCGTTCCGGCTTTCTGCACCTGGTAGTGATGTGGCAGGTGAAGATTTTTCAAAGTTTTTTTTACTGCGCATGCGTCGTTGATGGCTCCAATTGGAGCAGCAGCATTTCGGGTGCGATAAGCCGCATTCCGACTCGCGACTTCTTTTCAGGCTGAGTGCATACGGGGTGCCGGAGAACAGGGATTACAAGTCGGATCTGAATCATGTTCAGATTCAGCAATTAGAATTAAAATAGTAAAATAGGGCCCAGAGTGTTTCAAAGAAACTAAGATTGTTAGTGCACATCAGTACAGCTTTGAATTTCTGTTATCTGAAAGGACAAGAGTTAACTTGAGACATAAATTTCATAGTTCTGAAATTTCCACCATATTTATGCAGTGCCTATAGAATAAAGGATATAAGAATGGGAACATGAAATGAGAATAAATAACATTTATATGTTGTACAGTATAACACTTCCAAAGTAGTTGTCAGTTATCTTGACATCTACAGAATGGGAATCAAACCTCTTTAATAAAAACAAAATCCCAGCAATGCGCTGCAGCAAATATAACTTCATTTATTCCACCAAAAATATTTACATTCATACATTTTGTTTCTTTTTAATTATTATTATTGTTTCACTGCATTTAACTTTACATGAAACATCTGTCACGAATGTTTTCAGTTCAATTGTGGAAAATATATCTAAATCAAGTTTCTATTCAATTACTTGTAATTCATAAAATGAAATAAGTTATATGACTACACAATGATGCAGTGGTAATCAGTGTTGTCTGGACCCAGACTCGATTCCGGCTTTGGGTGATTGTGTGGAATCTGCATGCTCTTCCCATGTTTACTTGAGTTTCCTCTGGATGCTCCAGTATCCTCCCATAGTCCAAAGCTGTGCAGGTTAGGTGGAACCATGCATGCTAATTTGCTCCTTAGTGCCAAAGATGTGTGGGTTAGATGGATTAGGTGAACTGCACAGTGTTACAGGGAGAGGACAAAGCAGAGAGAAACAAGGGGAAGGTCTGGTGGAATATTCTTTCTGAGAATCAGTGCAGACTCGAAGGGCCAAATGGCCTCTTTCTGTAAAATGTTCTCTTATGCAGAAAATTCACAGAGAATCGGTATTTCTGAATATAATAAAAGCAGGTAATGATCGCACAAGAATTTATGGGCCAGTTTAAGCTTATAATGTATAGCATCTTTAGCTATTCAGTTTTAAATGACATACAGCATAAAACCAATGAAACAGGATAAAATTCGAAGGGCCAAAAGTTGAATAAGACTCAAAATAACATACAGGAGTTGCAATGCACAAACATTACACTGCATACAGTGTACAAACTTTAAATGAGGCTAGTGTGCAGCCAAGTGCAAAGTAATGGACAAACACCTTTGCAGAGGGCCCATGGTCATGCAAAACTAGCATCATTTAGTAAAGCCAGATCATACCATCTCAAGGGGAAGAAGATTTTGGCTGCACCAGGTGCTCAAACTGCTTAGGGAGGATTCTCTAAGCGGTAAGAAGAATTAAAAATGGTATAACAAGGCAGAGAGCATGCTCCATCTTTCTCTGGTATAGTACTGCAATGACTGCTGTGAGAATTGGACAGTAATAGAGAAGTCTTCTATTACCGAGGGATAGGATTCGCTCCAGGCACATACTGCAAAGACTATGGGAGCAGATAGCTATCATTGCCAGGAATCCAACCCTAAGGAGCTGGATGCAGCACAGGAGGAAGGTTAATGATTGCACATGAATGGTCAAAGTCACCTTCAAATGCTGTATCCTTACAACTCAGCCTCACCCACAGCTAAGTTTGTTGACTCTGGCAGGCACACGATCCAAATTACTTCTCACTCACTGACTCACTTTTCTTTCTCTTGCAAAACAAGATGATATATAAGGAACAGTTAACCAGGAGGCTGGCAGAACTGCATTCTATCATTCCCAAGTAGAAGACTGTGTTTTCCATCATTGAAGCAGTCGCAGTTGAGGATGTGGTCAGCAGTGGGCTGAAAATATAAAATCTAATTGACTTTCACACATCCCACTTTTCTTTCATCCTATAATGACTTCTAATGTACAAGTAACAGAAGGTATAAGCATGTGGCTCTTGTTTCCACCCACCACCCCCTCCCTCACCAGCAACCACAGTCTTTCCCTTATGCTTTTTTCTTTAGCTATGCCCAAGAACTGTCATCTGGCCAAGCACTAATGAGCAAGCTGATGTCTAAGCAGAGCAGGGCACGAATGATAAAAATAACAACATCACTTGATCTCACACGCTCAGCCATCAACTCACGTCCTGGAGCTGCTTGTGTTGAGAATTGAGATTCTGTTCAGTGGAACTACCGTCAGATGAGCTGTACACAGACAGTCCAGCTAAAAAAAAGAGATGTGTTGGTTGCCTCATCCATTCTTTCTCATCTCTTCCTCCTTCTTTACTTTTCTTCATTCTCCTCCTGCTCGTCCTGTTCCTGAACTTCTTGCTTTATCCCTGGTGGCAAGTCTGTAATGATGGTAAAGTCAATTAAGTACAGCAGACCATCATGAATCAGAACACATGGTCTGCTGAGTACTGCAGGACTCTGCAATAGAGGACACAGATATTGATTTTGAGTACTACTAAAGAAGGTTGTTGGGAATACACCAGAAAATGCTCGGTGCACTGGACAGCAAGCAGGTGATTAAGTACTTTGTTCCTGATTCACCAAGTTAATCATCTACGTTGGTCATCTATCCGAAAGTGAACTTCAGCATAATTGCCTAGCCTTCATCCATCTGTTCAATACAACATCTCGACTTTTAATGTTGTGTTCAACTGAACCCTCATCTTTGCCTTTGATGCTGTAGTCCACAGTAAAACCATTATCCTTGCATTCTGGCCATTCTGCCAGTTTTGGTCCCTTAAAGGATGTAGGCTTGAACGGATATGGCAGGCAACTGGGTTTAGCTATTCACTGACAGATCTAACTGAACCACTGAATGCGTTACTGGGTCTTAGCCTTGCCTGTTAAAACTGCTCACTGTTTCAGGAAAATTCCTGGCTTAATTTCTCAACATCTTATTTAACTTCTCTTCCTGTCTCCTCCCCCCTTGAGTCCAACAAGAAGTGCACAGAATTCAAGGATCTCTGCCACAAAAAATGAAGAACAGGGAACAAAGAAAAGTACAGCACAAGAACAGGCCCTTTGGCCCTTCAAGCCTGTGCCGATCATGATGCCCTAACTAAACTTAAAAAAAACCTTCTGCCCTTACTTGGTCTGTATCCCTCTATTTCTACCCTATTCATGAAACTATCCAGATGCCTCTTAAATGTTGCTGATGTGTCTGCCTCCATCACCTTCTCTGGCAGTGTGCTTTAAGCACCCACCATTCTTTCCATGAAAAACTTCCTCTGCCCATCTCCCTTAAAGTTTCTCCCTGTCACCTTGAACGTGTGCCCCCTTGTAATTGACACTTTCCACCTTGGGGGAAAAAACTCTGACTGTCCATTTTGTTTCTGCTTCTCATAATTTTGTAGATGTCTATCAGGTCTCCCCTCAACCTTCATCTTTTCAGTGAAAGCAATACAAGCAGTTAGAGATTCGGGATCATCCTAGTGCCAAAGTGAAATTAGGTAGCATGCCTTAATGATTACCAACCGGTGGTCCTGACATCCATCATTATGAAGTATTTTGAGAGGTTGGTCATGGCACATATCAACTCCGGCCTCCCAGATTGCTTTGATCCATTCGCCCACTGCTGGTCCATGGCAGATTGCCAGTCCATGGCAGACAGTATATCCTCGGCCCTATACACATCCCTGGAACATCAGGACAACAAGGACACCCGATCAGACTCCTAAATTAAAGGCAAAATACTGCAAATGTAGGAATCTGAAACAAAAACAGAAAATGCTAGAAAATCCCAGTAGCCCAATAGCATCTGTGGAGAGAGAACAGAGCCAACACCTCAAATCAATGACCCTCCCGCCAGAGCAGCTGGGAAAAAGGGTTATCCAGACTTGAAACGCTGGCTCCAAACCCCCTCTACAGAAGCCGCCAGACCTGCTGAGATTCTCCAGCACCTTCTGCTTATGTCAGACTCCTGTTTATTGACTATAGCTCCACCTTCAATACCATAATTCTAATTAAGCTCATCTCCAAACTCCAAGATCTAGGACTCTGCCCACCTCTCTATGACTGGATCCTCGGCTTCCTCATCCTCAGACATCAATCAGTAAGATCATAAAGACTGAGGTCATCTGATCTACTTCCTTCCCTTTCCAGTCACCCACCAGATTGAATTTCTTCCGCATTTCCTCTTCTGCTGTTCTAACCCTGATCTCATATCTTTCCTGAGTTTCTCTCCTATTTCTCCTTTTGGTGTAAGTATATTCATCTTGCCCATGGAATCCAATGTCTGCTCCTTCAAACCAATTTCCCTTAAATTGCTCATTATCCACTTGAGTCCCCATTTTAGTTAACATTGTTAACAGTTCTCTCTCTTCAATTGTTGCCCCTCTGTCTTTCAACTCTTCCATCATCGCCACTTGCCTCAAATAAAACCCTCGATCCTGCTAACCTTCCAAAGTACCATTTCATCTCCTATTTCCTTTTCCTCTCCAAACTCGGTGAACATGTTATCACTTTCCAACTTTTGGCCCATCATTCCTGGAGTTCTATGTTTAAATCCTCCCACAAAGCATACTGCCCAAATCACAATACCGAACGGGCTTTTCTTAAAGTCACAAATCCTGTGACAAAAATAAACTATCCTTCTTTATCCTTCTCAACCAATCTGGTTGACCACTCAATCATTCTTCAACGTCTCTCCACTATCATCTGGCAGGGTGGAACTGCATGTCCTCATTTCTGCTCTTACCTATTGAATCATAGCCAGAGTATTTCCTACAATGTCTTCTTTTCTTGCCCCTGCAATCTTTCCTCTGGTATACCTCAAAGATTTATCCTCTGCCTTCCCCTATTTCACATCTGCATCCAGTTCCTCAGGGGCATCACCTGAAAACACAGCATCAGTTTTTACTTTAAGCTGCTGGCAATCAGCTCCACCTCAACACTATTATTCTCAACTCCCTCACTGCCTCCAAATTATCAGACAGCTTGTTCAACAACCAGTGCTGGATGAGCAGAAATTTCTTCCAAGTCAATATTGGAAAGGTATTGGTTTCAGGTCCCTCTCAGCCCCAATCAGCTCCAACCCAAAAATCCTCCAATATATCTGCATTCTTGTCTCTTGAGCATCTATAATTTGAATTCCTTCATCATTGTTGGCCATGTCTTCCGTTGGCCAGATTGCCTCCCTAAAAATCTCTATATTTCTTTCCTCTTTTTACATACCTCCTTAAAATTTAGGTCTTTGCTCAAACATTCACCATCTGCCCGAATATCACTTTCTGTGCTTCAAATTTCACTCTGTAACTTTCCTTCAAAGAACAGTGGGACATTTTATTAAATTGAAGGTGCTATATAAATATAACTTCTTGTTATTATAAATATTGGATCACCTGTCACTGCAACAATACTGTGCAGCCAGGCTATAGTTGCATCTGATCCTTCCAGCTCACTACAACAGATCCTACAACTTATTCTTTGATACAAGGGAAGGATAAGAAATGTATTCTTCAGGATAACAGAAAGATTTCAACTCAGGGGAATCATTATTTTCATAATTGGAAAATGTTGCAATTTGACAACTTGCATTAGCAAAGTGTAGCAATAACTTCAGGAGAAGAGGACAAATGGACAAACATTAAAGCCAAAGAGATCCAGGTTTATGTTTATCAGCTGGATAAAAAAAGACTTTTATGATGAGCTTAAAAGTATTTATGGCTCAAGCATGCTATGAACAGCACCCCGGAGATTGCTCACCAGTGTTCCTGATTTTACAGGGAAGAGCAGAATACGCAATCAGCAGACAGATACTTTAATAAGATATTAATTAGCCATCTGCTTTTGAAGTTGACAATGCCTTCCAACATATTGTACAAGACCACCTTGATTAACCATTTCATATCAATGAAAATCATAGGTCAAACTGCACAGGAGAACAGCACAAAACTGAGATCTGACTGATCCCCTACTGGGATCCGTTAAGTTACAGGACAGACCCGATTATGGCACTTTTGTGGAGTTTTCGCCTTACCAACATTCAGGGAAGCATTCAATTTGATTTGAAAGAAAAATCCAGAATGCTTCCAGTGCAGCAAAATGGGATATTACAAGCATTTCTACAAAAATTTAAATTGAGCTAGAAGACAAGAAAGTATTCATGAAACAGACTCAATTCAAAAAATATAAATCAAGATAAAAATGTAATTATGGAGTTCCTTGGTGAACTTGATATCTTTGTCCAGATTATTAGTCAATTTTTCTCATTCATTTATGGAACACAAGCGTCGCTTGATGACCAGCATTTATTACCCATCCCTAGTTGCCTTGAGAAGCTGGTGGTGAGCTGCCTTCTTGAATCGTTGTAATCGATGTACTGTGGGTTAACCCACAATGTTGTTAGGGAGGGAATTCCAGGACTTTGACCCAGGAACTGCAAAGGTTTATGTTTATCAGCTGGATAAAAAAAGACTTTTATGATGAGCTTAAAAGTATTTATGGCCAAGCATGCTATGAACAGCACCACGGAGATGGTGAGTGGTTTGGAGAGGAATTTGAAAGTGATGATGTTCCCACTTCCTTATAGATGGAAGTGGTCTCGGGATTGCAAGGTGCTGTCTAAGGATCTTCGGTGAATTCCTGCAGTGCATCTTGTAGATAGTACACACGACTGCTATTAGCATCAATGGGAAGATTGAATGTTTGTAGATGTGGTCAAGTGGGTTGTTTTGTCCTGGATGGTATCAAGCCTTTTGAGTGTTGTTTGAGCCATCCAGGCAAGTGGGGAGTATTCCATCACACTCCTGATTTGTGCCTTGCAGATAGTGGATAGGCTTTGGGAAGTCAGGAGCTGAGTTACTCGCCGCAGTATTCCTAGCCTCCAACTTGCTCTTGTAGTCACCGTGTTTATCTGATGAGTCCAGTTGAGCTTCTTGTCTAGGATGTTGACAGTAGGGGATTCGGTAATAGTTATAACATTGAATGTCAAGGGACAATGGTTAGAGTTCTGTTATTGGTGATGGTCATTGCCTGGCATTTGTGTGGTGCTCATGTTGTTAACCCAAACCTGGATATTGTCCAGATCTTGTTGCATTTGCATATGCTTCAGTATCCAAGGATTCGTGAATGGTGCTGAACATTGAACAACATCCCCATTTCTGACCTTATGATGAAGGGAATGGAAGGCCTCAATGAAGCAGTTGAAGATTGTTGAGCCTAGAATACTAGACCCTGAGGGACTCCTGCACAGTTGTCCTGGAGCTTACTGACCCTCTACAACCATAACCATCTTCCTATGTGCCAGGTATGACTCTAACCAGTGAAGTGTTTACCCCCTGATACCCATTGATTCCAGTCTGCCTGGAGTTTTGTCATTTTATGCTTTGTTATTTAAATTCATTGAATTCTTGAATCTTCAATATCTTTTCAATTTTCAATGTAACCATAAATGGTATAGAGAGATATACAAAAGGGCCCAGAGGGGCAAAATTTTCACTCAGAGTGTGGTGAATATCTGCCAGAGGGAGTAGTAGAGGCAGGTACAGTTTTGTCTTTTAAAAAAACTTTTAGATAATCACATGGGTAAGAATAGGTATAGAGGGATATGGACCAAATGTGGGCAATTGGGAATTGGGAATATCAAAAACTGGATATAATGGACAAGTTAGGCCAAACAGCCTGTTTCTATGCTATATACCTCTATGATTCAATGGGTCCTATTTTACCATTTTGATTCTAAGTGGTGGGCGGACTTGAAACTGGGAATGTTTCAGATCCAACTTTTAGACCCGTTCTGAGGCATCCCCGTATGCACCGTGTCTGAAAAATTATCAGCGATTCCGAATCACGGTGCACAAGCCTATGGGTGGGGCTTAATGTGCCTGAGACCCTGCAGCTCCGATTGGCTCCTCCAACTGCACATGCACAGAAAAAAATGACAGAATGCTGCTCCCCTGCTACATCGCTCCCTGGCCGCATACTGCCTCCCCCTCACAGACATTGCCCACAACATCACTGACACCCTTTTCCCCCCAGCCCCTCTGACACTCAGACTGATCAAAGGCCTCTTCCTCTCCCACTGATTATAGGCACACTGGCAGCAGACCCCTCTTTCCCTCCACTAATCATAGGTATAGTGATAGTAGACCCCCTTTCACCCCCAGACAGAGTCTCGGACAGAATGGCAGTGGACCCACCCCCCCCCCCCCCCCCCCCCACCGCAACCAATCTCAAGCCAAGAGCAGTTGGATGCTCGGCTTACCCGCTTACTAACCATCACTGATGGAGCACCCAAATTGGATTTTTGTGGAGCATGTCTGTTTCTCGCAGATTCCGGAAGGGCGAATGCAGTGGTAAAGGGGAAGTGCCAGTAAATTGGGCATGTACCCATTAAGTCAATTTAAATGTTTCAAATACATTTAAATAGCCATCACACCAGTTTCAGGCATGGTCCCGATCATGGCCATTTATGGGCCTTGATAAAGGGGGAACCAGCGTGGAGGTGGGTATAGATTATGCTACTCACCTCATGCCCGACTACCAAGTTTTTGTGCCTGGAAACAGGCACAATGCGATGGTGAAATCAGGCTCTATGACTCTAGTGACAGTCTCCCTTGCAGTTGAAGATCATTCCTCTTCTGAAAGTCTTCCTCTGTGTGCTTCAGGGATCGAGTTTCTCAGGGAGTCCTGATTGCTTCTCTTCTTGTCCTCGAGTCTTCAAAAGTCAATGCACTTCAGTCTCCTCGCTTGGATCTATCTATCACTGAAAAATTCTCATTGTCCAGGTAATTCAGTAATGCATCAACCTACATTCTGCTTCCCAGCAATGCAGCTAAATTGCTGCCCCAATTTGATGATGATATTCTCACATCAAAGACGAAATACTTCATTGGGTAGATGGTGATGTAATGATATTTTCATGCCTAGTATTCCAAATATCCAGGTAGTGCTCTCATGTCGAGAGTTCAAACTACTGCAGCAGATGGTGAATATGAATTCCATGAAAATCTGGAAGTAAAAGTCTCATAATGACCGTGGAATCATTGTCAATTGTTGTAATGTCCTTTAGAGAAGCAAATGTGCCATCTTTCCTGATCTGGCCTACATGTGACTTCAGATTCACAGCAATACGGATGACTCTATTATGTCCTCTGAAATGACTTTGGAAGCCATTCAGTTCAAGGGTAATTGGCCAATAATTCCCATAAGTGAATTTTAAGAAATGTCTTCATGATGTCTTCCATAATTGTCACATATGCTATGGGAGACTGAACCTCTCAGGACTGTGATTTGGGGAGGGGGAGGACTAGGAGCTGGAATTGGGTAAAATCTGTCATTGCATAAAGGGTGTTAAAGAAATGTGAATAGTTAAACATATAGATTCATATTGTTTTTGAAAATCGAATTGTATACTTGGGGAGGACTATGTAGTATTAAAAGCAAACATATGAGATATGCTTACATATTATGTAGATAAGAGTATACCATTGACAACAGTTAAACATGTGTTAGAATCTGGAGTGAGATTGGAACCTCATGTCCTGGCACAATATATTGTTTAAGTGTAGTACTGATGAAGTGTTAAGTAAGCATCAGAATATGAATACAGTCCATCCAAATATCGCACCTGGAGTCCACACATAAGAAAGACCATCTCACGACAATTTCTCCAAGATACAACCGAGGGTCACAATTTGACTTCAGAGCAGGCAAATCGACTGTACATATGACCTTCTCCTTATGTCAACGTTAAGAGACGTGTGGATAACAGTAAATGCAACTCTATCTTGCTTTTGTGGAACTTTCATATGCTGATGATGCTACACTCATTACCCAGAAAAAAAACCAGCTCCAAAGGTTCATGAGACTGTCTATCCTGCACATGTGACATGTTCTTCCTCATTGACATGTGATTAGAAATTCCTGGGAAACTGCATGAAAAGAAGTAGTATAAAGGGGAGTGTGCTCAGAACAGTAAATAGATTATAATAAAGTTAGAATGAAGTATTCAAGAGTTATTGAAATTAATAATTTCACAATAATATATGAAAGCAAGCAGAAAAACAATGGTACTGGAAAAATATCTACCTTTACCAGAAGTTTTGAGACAATCACAAACCTCACTTAGACTGATGCATAGCCACGGTGATATAGGAGATTCACTTAATTTTGCACTGCATCAGATCTTGCAGTGAAGCCAGATGTGAGCAGGTCAGTACACCTTTGTAGATAATGGCTGACTGTGCAGGTAGCATCTAGATATCCTGGGGATTATTGAAAGTAAAGCAATAACATTTGCTGAAGTTATTGACACATTGCAGACATATTTCAATTTCCACAGGAACACCATTACAAAATAAACTAAGTTAAAATGACACACGCAAAGACATGGGGAAAACATTGATGCATTTATTAATGATTTGTATGAATTAGCAGAAGACTGTGAATACAGTAATCTGAAAGAGGAGCTAATTTGTGACAGAATAATTATTGGCATAATGGATGATGCAATTAACAGATAATTTGCACTCCCAGGAAGATTAACACTGGGTGTAGGCGATTCAGTTAAGTAGCTAAGATAAGATCAGGACGTAGAACTGATCGATAGTCAGAAGAGAGAGAGAAATACAGACAAACCTATTCCACATAGAACATAGAACATAGAACATTACAGTGCAGAACAGGCCCTTTGGCCTTCGATGTTGTGCCAACCAATTAGGAAAAAGCAATGACCCTCTAACCTAAACCATTCCCTTTTCGTCCATAAACTTATCTACTAACCTCTTAAACACCACCAAACTTGACGCATCTACAACTGACGCAGGCAGGGCATTCCATACCCTTACCACCGTCTGGGTAAAGAACCTACCTCTGACATCCGTCCTATAACCACCACCCCTTAATTTAAAGCTAAGTCCTCTCGTGCTAGCTTTCTCCATCCTAGGAAAAAGGCTATCACTGTCCACCCTATCTAAACCTCTAATCATCTTATATGTTTCAATAAGGTCTCCTCTTAGCCGCCTTCTTTCTAACGAAAACAACCTCAAATCCCTCAGCCTCTCTTCATAAGACCTGCCCTCCATACCAGGCAACATCCTGGTAAACCTCCTCTGTACCCTCTCCAATGCCTCCACATCTTTCTTATAATGCGGGGACCAGAACTGCACACAATACTCCAAGTGCGGCCGCACTAGAGTTTTGTACAGTTGCAACATGACGTTGTGGCTCCGAAATTCAATCCTCCTACCAATAAAAGCTAAGACTCCATCAAGTTCATTAACACAGATCAACACATATTCAAATTAATTTAAAATCCATAGATACGCACTCTCTCCACCACCAACACACAATGCCAACAGTGTGTACAATCACCTAATGACTGCAGGAACTCATCAAATATTGACAGACAATGCCTTTTGTGATGCTTATGTACCTTGTTTTTTTTAAATCATGTTCACTGCAGTTAAACAGCTTTTTTTATTGTTGCTGGGCTCTCTTTTTAGAAGTCCTTTTATTAATGCTTCAATAGTTTAAATGGGGTTTTGTTCATTTTTACTATGAGCCTCAGGTACAATCGGGGATCTTTTAGGATACTGCATTGTGTAAAGAAACAATGATTGACTAAAATCAGGAGGTTTCTCCACCAATAAATCTAAAAATTAATTTTCAATTTTAGTGTAGAAGGGGATGGACACCAGACAGAAAAATAGTATTTTTCTTTCTGTCTGCCTGATGGCTAGCCAAAAGTGAGGCTTTTTGCCTTCCTGGAGTAAAAGAAATTTGCTGTTGGTTGTTGGCTTGCATAGAGTCTCTCTATCCCTAGTGTTTTGGGAAGCTGTTCTTGTTTCAAGCTGATTTGTATGCATATCAAGAGGGCTGCTAGAAGTTACAAGGCTGGGAAGTCAAAGTTTCAATTCTCCACCCAAAGGACTAAGTTCCTGCATCACATAAGCATTCATATTTTCTGTGCTAAACCTTTTGTACAGGGATGTTTGTTTGACTGAAACATTTTTATACTTATTAAGGGTTATACAATATCATGTCTTTTTTTGTTTGTAATTGTTAAAAGTTATTTCTAATTTCCTTTCTACGTGTGTTAACCACGTACTTAAATAAACTTTGTTTGATAAAAGCTCCTGAGTGGGTCCGTTGAATAATATCTGAAATGAAGCATCTCATGCTCACCTAGCCAAAAACAAGTTGCAAAACTTATGATCATAAAACACTTCAGAGCTTCTGAACTGAATTATAATGCTTTCAAGCCCACACCTGCTACCAAAGGACAAGGTCAGCAGACACATGGGAACAACACCAAACCACTCACATCCTGACCTGGAAAGATATAACAGTTCTTCCTTTATTGCTGGGTCAAAACCCTGCAACCCCCTCCATAATGGTGCTGTAGGTGTACCTACACCACACAGACTGCAGTGATTCAAAAAGGCAATTCACCATTACCTTCTCAAAGGCAATTAGGAATTGCTAATAAATGCTGGTCTAGCCAACAATGCTCACATTCCACAAATGAATATAAACAAATGAACAGAAAAAGCTGAATTTGTCAGACATAAAAGGGAAAATACAGGAAAGGAGGGATGTGCAGTATGAAAGGGGGCAACTCAATAACTAGCTGTTACTGTTGGGAAGGAGAAAAACATGGGCATGGGAATTGTCCCAACAAAGACACTTAAGGTTATTGATGCAAAAGGATTGCGCATTTTCAAGCCATATGTCTCAATAGAAAAAAATGTCCAAACACTCAAAAAGGAATTTTGAAAGGAAACAGGGCTTGTGACATTGAAGCTTCACAAGAATTGAGATACTATTCTTAAGAGATATTAAATAATGAAGTGTGAATTATTGGAGTGCAGAGATCCATTTACTTCCAAAGATAAAGAAACAAATCAACTTTCTTTAGAAAAGTGACATAATTCACTTTGCTAGATGTGCAATGTATTTCTTAAATGGTAAGAAATTAGTGTCAATGTACAAAGGGACCTGGGTATCCCTAGTCCATTAGTCACTAAAGACTAAAATCCAGGTGCAACAAGCTATTAGGAAGGCTAATAGAATGTCAGCCTTTATTGCAAGAGGATTTGAGAAGAGCAGTGAGATTGTGCTTCAATTATACAGAAGCATGGTTAGGCCATACCAGGAGCACTGTATACTGTTTTGATCCCCTTATCTCAGAAAGGATGTTACTGCCATTTGGGGAGTGCAGTGAATGTTCACCAGACTTATTCCAGGACACCAGTGCAATGTTATGCAAAGAGATTTGGGAACACCGAGGCCTATATTCTCCAGAGCTTTGAAGAATGAGAAATGATCTCACTGAAACCAACAAAATACTTAAAGGAATCGGTAGGACAGATGCAGGTAAGATGTCTCCTTTGGTTGGGGAGTTTAAATGATGTAGAGATGCCGTCGTTGGACTGGGGTAAACTCAGTAAAGTTTTGCAACACCAATTTTAAATCCAACCAATGTATTTGATAGTAAATCCGCAAGCTTTCGACACTATGTTGTGCCTTCGTCAGGCAAATGCAGTGTTCTGATCTGCAGAGGCACTCATATCCACACAGACAGTTACAGATTGCTGATTAGAATGCGAATCCTTACATCCAACCTGCTATTCAAGTGTTAAAGTGGCTAACAATGTGTGTGAAGGGAATCCTGAGCATTGGTTAGAGAATTGTGTATTTTCTCCAGACAGCACAGTAAGTGAGGTTTTTTGCTAATACAGGCAAGTTACGGGGGTTACAGATAGTGTGACATGAAGCCAAGATCCCTGTTAAGACCGTCTTCATGTGTGCGGAACTTGGCTATCAGTCTCTGCTCAGCGACTCTGCGCTGTCGTGTGTCACAAAGGCCCCCTTGAAGAACATTTACCCGCAGGTCGGAGGCCGAATGCCCATGACTGCTGAAGTGTTCGCCCACAGGAAGGGAACTGTTTTGCCTGGTGATTGTTGAGCGATGCTCATTCATCCGCTGTCATAGTCTCTGCATGGTCTCCCCAATGTACCATGCTTCGGGACATCCTTTCTTGCAACGTATTAGGTAGATAACGTTGGCCGAGTTGCAAGAGTATGTACCATGTACCTGGTGAATGGTATCCTCACGTTTGATGATGTCGTCCATGTCTATGATCCGGCATGTCTTGCAGAGGTTGCTTTGGCAGGGTTGTGTGGTATTGTGGTCACTGTTCTCCTGAAGGTTGGGTAGTTTGCTGCGAACAATGATCTGTTTGAGATTGTGCGGTTGTCTGAAAGCAAGAAGTGGGGGGGTGGGGATGGCCCTAGCAAGATGTTCATCGTCATCGATGACATGTTGAAGACTCCAGAGAAGATGTCGTAGCTTCTCCGCTCCGGGGAAGTACTGGACAACAAAGGGTACTCTGTCCACCTTGTCCCGTGTTCGTCTTCTGAGGAGGTCAGTGCAGTTTATCGCTGTGGCACCTTGGAACTGTCGATTGATGAGTCGAGCGCCATATCCTGTTCTCACGAGGGCATCCTTAAGCGTCTGGAGGTGTCTGTCACGATCCTCCTCATCTGAGCAAATTCTGTGTACACAGAGGGCTTGTCCATAGGGAATGGCTTCTTTAACGTGTCTAGGGTGGAAGCTGGAGAAGTGGAGCATTGTGAGGTTGTCTGTCGGTTTTCGGTACGGTGAGGTGCTGAGATGACCGTCCTTGATGGAGGTGCGTGTGTCCAAGAATGCAACTGATTCTGGAGAATAGTCCATGGTGAGTCTGATGGTGGGATGGAACTTGTTGATATCATCATACAGTTGTTTCAATGATTGTTCACCATGAGTCCAAAGGAAAAGATGTCATCAATGTATCTAGTATACAACCTTGGTTGAAGATCTCGTGTAGTGAAGAAGTCTTGTTCGAACCTGTGCATGAAGATGTTGGCATGCTGAGGTGCAAATTTGGTCCCCATGGCTGTTCCATGTGTCTGGATGAAAAGCTGATTGTTGAAAGTGAAGACATTGTGGTCCAAGATGAAGCGGATGAATTGTAAAATTGCATCCGGAAACTGACAGTTGTTGGCATTGAGTACTGAGGCAGTGAAACCTCATCAAATGTGAGGATACCATTCACCAGGTACACGGTACATACTCTTGCAACTCGGCCAATGTTGTCTACCTAATACGTTGCAAGAAAGGATGTCCCGAAGCATGGTACATTGGGGAGACCATGCAGACACTACGACAGCGGATGAATGAGCATCACTCAACAATCACCAGGCAAAACAGTTCCCTTCCTGTGGGCGAACACTTCAGCAGTCATGGGCATTCGGCCTCCGACCTGCGGGTAAATGTTCTTCAAGGGGGCCTTCGTGACACACGACAGCGCAGAGTCGCTGAGCAGAGACTGATAGCCAAGTTCCGCACACATGAGGACGGTCTTAACAGGGATCTTGGCTTCATGACACACTATCTGTAACCCCCGTAACTTGCCTGGATTAGCAAAAAACCTCACTTACTGTGCTGTCTGGAGAAAATACACAATTCTCTAACCAATGCTCAGGATTCCCTTCACACACATTGTTAGCCACTTTAACACTTGAATAGCAGGTTAGATGTAAGGATTCGCATTCTAATCAGCAACCTGTAACTGTCTGTGTGGATATGAGTGCCTCTGCAGATCAGAACACTGCATTTGCCTGACGAAGGCACAACATAGTGTCGAAAGCTCGCGGATTTACTATCAAATACATTGGTTGGATTTAAAATTGGTGTTGCAAAACTTTGCTGGGGAGTTTAAAAGCAGGGGATACAATTTCAAAGTAAGGGAGATGCCATTTAGCACCAAGATGAGAAGGAATTTCTTTGTACAGAGGGTTTTGAATCTTTAGAATTCTCTACCCCAGAGTTCTGTGGCGGGTCAATCATTGTGTCCTTTTAAGGTAGAGATTGATAGATTTGTAGTTAACATTAACATAAAAGGTTATGGGCCAAGTGATTGTAGAAGGCATGGAAGTGTCCGATCAACAATGATCGTATTGAATGCCAGGCACTTGATGGGCTGAATAGCCTATTCTTGTTCCTATATTTGTATGTTCCTAACTTAATAGTAAGACAAGAGGCAGGATTTTCTGGCCCTTCCCACTGGCAGGACCTTCTGGTGTATGTTAAGACAACTTCCACCATGGATTCCCTGGGGGCTGGACAGATGAGTCATGCAAAATAAACAGTTCTGTGAAATTACACTGGATGAGAGTCCGGGAAGAGCTCAACATTCTCTATATTAGCTGCCAATTGCACTAGAAGAGTGGTCCAAACATCTCACAACTTTCATAACATCATCTGGAAGATTCTGTTTAACAGGTTACCAATTGAAATACCATCAGCACCAGAGATCCTTCAAAAAACAATGTCAAATCTTTTAAAAGGTGTAAACAGTGTTTGCTACGTGGTTGATATGTTGTTACATGGGTCCACTCAAGCTGAGTCAGATATGAGAATGAGACCACTACTGAGAAGAACACACAAGGTGGTGTGAGTGTGTGTTTCATAGCCAACAATATGATTTCTTTGTCACATTGTGCATCAAGAACAAAGGTTGACCTCCTGAGGACAAGAACAATAAAATAATTTTCAGCTCCAAGGAACACCATTGAGTTTCAAAGATTCAAGGGAATGATGAATTAAGCAACAACATTTCTTTAAAAACTTAACAAAGCTGAAGGAGCCATTATATTAGCTGTTACACCAAGGTAATGAAAGATATTGGGAATACCTTTCATGAAGATCTCTGGTGAATTTTCCGAGCCCCTGTTAGCAGGCATCAGTGGAAAATTCTATTATGAATTCACACTGGTGTGAAACCAATCAAACTCTTTGGCAGGGGCTTGGTAGAAATCCACTCAATATTTCAAGCAAAGACCACATCTGATTGTAATCAATGAATATTGGGATCTGATGATGGTATTCTATTCTCAAGGGTACTGATACTTGAAATCTTACAACAGCTATATAAAACTAATTGGACGTTAGCAGTTGCAGTGTGTTATGTAGTTTGCGGCTTGGTCTCTCGAAGCTACTGGAAAAAATTATAGCCAGACAAATTATTTGAACAATTCACAGACAAGAATTGAAAGAACCACTATTGCCATTTCCTTGATGTACAAGGCCATTGGAAAAGCTATGAATGGGTTTAATTGGACAAAAAGGAAAACCGTTCATAATAGTAGTAAATTACTATTCAAGGCGGATTGAAATGAAACAGCTACATGGTCATTGAAAGAAATTTTCACAGTCTGTGGGATTCCTGACATTATGATTTCAGATAATGGTCCACAATTCACAAACAGCAAGTGCAAGAGTTTACAGAATTATTTGCAATTCTTCACACAAACTCAATGAGGTTTTCTCAGGTTTATAGAAAAGTTGAGAGAGCTGTTATAAACAGAAAGATGGTTTTCAACTTGCGACCTTGAGTTGCAGATCTTCGCACTTGCAAAATGGATTTGCTCCATGCATGTCACTCTGTGGAGAAGATTGTGGGCACAAATTCCTACACTTTGACAGACATTAATGCCACAAGTCAAAGACACAAACTCGGAGAAAGAGAGGAAACTGACAAAAGTAAACAAATGAAACACTATGATGGTCATCACAGAGCAAAAACATTCTCAGATTTTCAACAGGGAGAACCAGTTTGGAACTGAGATTAATCAAGATTTGGATAAATAGTGGAGAAAATTACCACACCCAAAATTGCCCAGGTAAAACAGGGCACAGTATGAAAAGAATCAGAAAAGTGTTTATTATAACTATAGTAAGGTGGAAATCAGAGAGCAGAGAAACTGTGACTATCACAAATGAAAGAAGACAGGTGATCCTGAACCATCTATTAATTTAAATTTTATTCAACAATGTCCAGAGGACCAACAGTGGAATGAGAATTCCTTGTTACAATCATAGAGTCCCTACAGTGTAGAAGGAGGCCATTCAGCCCATCAAGTCTACACTGATCACATTCCCACTCTAGTCATATTCCCATAATGCCACATATTTATCCTGCTAATTCCCTCACACTAGTGTCAATTTAACATGACCTATCAACCAAACCCACACATCTTTGGACGGTGGGAGGAAATCGGAGCACCAGGAGGAAACCCATGGAACACAGGAGAATGTGTAAATTCCACACAATGACCTGAGGCCAGAATTGAACTCAGGTCCCTGATGCTGTGAGGCAGCAGTGCTAACCACTATGCCACCGTGCCACCCTGTGGATGTTCCCTTCACACAAGATAAAGATGAATTGTGGTAGACTAGTGAAGGTGCTGCAACATTTATCAGTGTAAGAAGTGAAACTCGCAATTGGAGAGAAAAGAAAGAGAATAAAAAGGGAGCATGGAGATGGAATGAAAAATAACAATTACCCTGGCCAGCAAAAGAAATCTTATTTTCTACAGGACATCATGACACTGAAACGTTTAGAATGACTTAGAAACTGAAATTTTTGAGTTATGAATTTGAATGTTTGCTTTATAAGACATTAAGTACTTGGTAAGATTTATTGACTGGGCTTTCACGAATGTGGATTTATCTTTACGTAGTGAATGCTGTAATAGATATTGAGAATGTTATTTTGTCCAGTTTCAGCAAGGTACCCTGAAGTCTGTCCATGGTAGTTTAGTAGTGGGGCTAAAAGTTAGTATGGCCGAGTTGGGGGGAGGCAGCGGGGGGGGGGGGGGGGAGGTGTTGGGAGCAGCAATGAGTTAATGTGAGTTGGCACAAAGTTGACGTACGATCAATAAGGATGCTTGGATTAGGTGGGAGTCATGGGTTGGTATGTGTTGACATGTAGGCATGGGGAGTGTGTGGCATGTGAGGGGGTATGGGTGGTGAGGTCAAGATGGCCTAATATTTAAGAAAACAACTGAACAACTCAGAAGATGTCCCTGGGAACCAAACGTGAGTCTCTTAACCGCTCACCTCAACATTCAACTATAGCTGCCTTCGATCTGCATCTGATGTGACATGTCCAATTCCATTTCACACCTGTTGAACAAAGTCCCAACATTTGGGGCACTCCTGAGGTAGTTATAGCAAGCTGGGAGATTTCTTGGCTTTGTACATCTGCTCAAGAGTGAAAATCCAGGCCATAGCATAGGCTATGCTGAGGGCAAGCTGAACTATTGAATAAGATGTTGAATGTCCTACATACCTCTCACACAAATTTAAAAGATCCCATGGCAATATTTGAAAAGCAGGGAGTTCTCAGGTGGTACCCCTAGACATTAATCACTTGAGTGGCACATTAGCACAGTGGTTAGTACTGCTGCTTCACAGCTCCAGGGACCTAGATTTAATTCCCAGCTTGGGTCACTGTCTATGTGGAGTTTGCACGTTTTTCTCATGTCTGTGTGGGTTTCCTCCAAGTGCTCCAGTTTCCTCCCACAGTCCAAAGATGTGCAGGTTAGGTTGATTGGCCATGCTAAAATTGCCCCTTAGTGTACCAGGATGCTTTGGTTAGAGGGATTAGCGGGTAAAATATGTAGGGATGTGGGGATAGGGCCTGGGTGGTATTGTGGTTGGTGCAGACTCAATGGGCCGAAGGGCCTCTTTCTGCACTGTAGGGATTCTATGATTCACTGAAACTTAAAAAAAGACAATCTGCTTGCTTTATTTTATACAATGTGTGTCAGGTGAGATTTCGTTGGTCGCACTCTTTCCTCCCACTCTGGGGTTTGTGCAGAACAATGAAAGAAGCTACTGCACTACAGTATTGCACTGCTGGAGGTGTTGGTGAGATTCTCCCAAAAAAATTTTCAGTGCCAGATTTGCGTAAAAAAGGCAGCTATAGTTGAATGTTGAGGTGAGTGGTTAAGAGACTCACGTTTGGTTCCCAGGGACATCTTCTGAGTTGTTCAGTTGTTTGCTTAAATATTAGGCCATCTTGGCCTCATCACCCATACCCCCTCACATGCCACACACTCCCCATGTCTACATGTCAACACATACCAACCCATGACTCCCACCTAATCCAAGCATCCTTATAGATCCTGTTGGTTTTTCCAGCAGGAGTTTAAAGATGAATCTCCCTCACACACACTGTACTGTACAGTGCATTAATGTGAATCTCATTAAAGATTAAGGGAAGTAGCCAATTCTTTGGAGAGGCCGACAGCATAGTGCTGAGTGGGCTCCTGCGCGTGTCAGAGCAGAGAATGGCACATGCGCAGTAACCCACAGCGTCAGCTTCACAATTCCTGGCCAGCCCTGCAACCACACAATGCTGGCTATGCAACTGCCCCATCCCCAATCATTGGCCAACCCAACATGCCCGGGCCATGTCAATCTCCCCCCTCCTTGCCCACAGCCCTGACACATCTCTCCCCCACAATCCTGACCTCACCCCAAACCTGCAACTCCAAACCCTCTCCCCCCGACAGGCTGACCCCACTCTCACTCTGATAGCCAGCCCCCATTCCTGACCTCTCTCCCTCTGGCATCAAAGCTGAGTATAGCATGGCCGCAGGAACCCCCCAGAGACCTTTCCCTGCTACATAGGCCCCACCCTCTTGGCTCTACCCGATGCCCTATGGGTAGTGCCAAAGTGCATCCTGGGATTGGGCTGGCACCAACAATCAGGCAATGCCCAGGAAGCAATCCCCTTATCCCCTTGGAGGGGGCCATGCCCCCTCCCCTTCACTCCAGCAGGGCCAGGCCACCAGCTCCCCACTAGTGGGGAAGTGTTGTAAACCCCGCTGAAGTGAAACATTCCTCGCCGTGTGTGGGGATGGGAGAGGCTAGCAGGCCTGAGAGTTAAAATCTTCATTTAAATAATTTATTCGCCTCCACTCCAGAGAGAACTTGATCTGTACTTTAACTTCACCCAACATGGAGATACAGCTCTGGGAAGTCTTTAAATGAAAAACAGCGGTTATTGAAACTAAGGGTTACCTTGAAGTCGCAAGGTTGTAAAACAAAGTAATGTTTTCAAATCTGCCCACAGAACCAGGCAAAAAATATAGTCATAGAAAGGCTGCCAAGGTGAATGTTATTCACTTTGCTTTACTGGGTTATTGACATAAATTAATCACACTCCATTGGAAGTTTGGAACAGCAGCACAGAGAGGAAACATTGCATTCTGGCAGACACTTGTGTGCTCCAAATGGACAGGTACGTTCCAGTTTTAAACAGCAGTTCCAGTTTTAAACAGCGCAATGCTCTGCTGCCATAACACAGCATCTGCTGTGTGTCACATCAGATGTGCCAAGTGATAAACACCAAGAGCCCCACGAGCATATAATATCTGGATACAACAGTTTCACAAATTTACTTCAGGTGTTCTTTTCTTCATCGCTGGCTTGGCCAGCATTTATTGCCCACCAGTAATTGCCCTTTTCAAATGTTGCTGTTATTGGTGTTGGAGGGCCCTTTCCTCGTTACAGCACTTATTTCCTCTTCTATCAACGTGAAATAGGATGCTACACATGACATTTTCAACATCTGTAAGTGATTGGATTGGCTAAGTGTGTCATCAGATCAAAAGCTAAACAGCTAAAACCCTTGAAATATGGTTGCAAGTACTATAAGTATAGCTATGAAAGCGTACTGGGTATGAGATTGAATTAACAGATGCAAATGTTGTGAATTTACATTCCACCATGCCTCTTTATGGAATGGAATTCAATGGGCATGACCTTACCAGCCGTTCACACTGAGCCAAATCACCATTCACCGCCGTAGGACCAAAATATTCTGCCGACGTGAACAGCCTTAAGATTCCAGGCAAAATATGTTTGATAATTAGTGAGCTAGTGCCTAATCAAGTGACTGAAAATAGAGTTGTAAAACCCCAACTGCTCGTCGTGTTCAGTTATTATGGGGGCGATTCTCCCATCCCGCTGCGCTGCTTTTGTAGCATAGCAGGCCAGGAGACTCAAGCAGAGGTAGTTTCGCAGGTTCCCCACTGGGCGTCACAGATTCCACTTGTCTCCAGCAGCCAGATTTCCAGCACCCTCAGAAATTGGTATGGAGCTGAATAGTTTATTTAAATCACCATGCCCATGTATTCTAAATACTATTAGCAGGCTTGAGACTGAAATCTCCAGGCCTTCTGTCATCTCTCTCCTCCCCCCCCCGCCTCCCCCCCAAAACCATCACCACCAGGAGTGTTTCACTCCAGCGCGGTTTAGTATAGCTCCCCACTTGCAGAGAGCTGGTGGCCCAACCCACTGGAGTGAAGGGGGAGGGGCACAATCAAGGCCCATCAGACGGTCAAGTGATGGGGATTCCCCCGGACATTGCCACCTTGGCAGTGCCAGCCTGGCCCCTTGACACTGCCCAGAAAACAAAGTGTCAATACCCAGGGGCAACTTGGCACTGCCCACCAGGCATCAGGTAGTGCTGATCGGTGCAGTGGCCGACTCAGCACTATGCTGTCTGCTTCTCCAGCGGGAGTAGGCCCAGCCCCCCCCCTGATTTTCAACAGGATTTACACTCATGCGCTCCTTAGTACATAATGTGGGAGATTCACTTTGAAACTCCCGCTGAAATAACCAGCATGATTTAGTCCAGTTTTATGCAAATTTGACATAAAAAATAAATTTTGGGGGAAGAATCATCCCCTATATGTTTGATTATGGGAATCTTTTTACTATTGATGCTCATTGTTCTGGATTAGTTAGCATGAGTACGGAGTCAGAGAAAAGTAAACAAACTGTAGAATTGCTGGAAACTAGAGCTGTAAACATGGAGCAGGCATTTTGAAGTATTATAAATAAAACCTGAGTCGAATTTTATGGCCCTGTCACAGCAGTGGTGAGGCTGGAGAATATGGGGAGCCATTCAAAAATCTAATAACTTCGTCACAACTGGAAAATAGGGACCAGTGGGAGGGGCCAGAAAATTCCACCCATAGAAACTGGTGTGTCATTTCTGCATAGCTTCAAGATATAAACATTATATCATTGATCATCAGTTTCCTTCTAGAAAGGCAAGCTGCTACTCCCAACAGGATCTGGATTGACAGCTAATGCCCTCAGGTGAACTAGAATGGGTAAATAAATCAAAACTATCCCAGCAGCTGTTATGCATTTTCAGAAAGTGGTTTTCATATGAATATCCATCTTATAACTATGCTGAGCTTCTCCAGTGATATCCAGATACTTCAGGTGCACTGAGACCACACACCATTTATAGTGTCAATGACTGTGGACATCTGTCCTAAAGATGCTCTAACTTCTAACAAGGAAAGCTCTATATTGTTACACCATTCTATCAACTTAGGCTGCACACGTTCATCCTTATTCTTACCTTTTAGTTGTGGTACTGGCCAGAATTCTCCACCTCACCTGTGGTGGGATTCTTCAGTCTCGCTGCAGTGAATGGTTTAAAATTTATTTACTACTGTCACATGTAGGCTTACATTAACACTGCAATGAAGTGAAAATCCCCTAGTCGCTACACTCCAGTGCCTGTTCACGTACACTGAGGGAGAATTTGGTATGGCGAATGTTTCTAACCAGCACATCTTTCAAAATTGTGGGAGAAAACTGGAGCAACCAAGGAAACCTATGCAGACACTGAGAGAACGTGCAACTCCACAGTGATCCAAGATGGGAATTGAACCCAGGTCCCTGGCGTTGTGAAGTAGCAGTACTAACTACTGTGCCGTCTAAGGCCGGATTCTTCATTCTTGCTGGTGACAGGATGTGTAAAACCAGAGAATTACAGCCACTATCTCATAATTCCAATTCTACCTCAGTTGGCTGTCAATGGTTCATGGCTCCAACTCTTGCTTCATCTAGTGATAGTCTGCATTACTTTGGAATTTTAAGGTATAAGTTATCTCATTTCAGTCAAATTATGAAAGTGAGAATAGTTTCCTACATTGGCTTAGTGGGTATCCTAATAATCAGCTTTCTTATCTAGGTAAGACTTACTTTTGAATTGTGAACTAGACCCAAAAGGAACTTCAACATTCATCCCTTCTAAGCTTCATTTGTTCATTTACACACAAGTAACAAGAACAAGATTCCATCTATATCTCCTTTCCTTCGTATTCACTATCTAGCTAAACTTTTAAATGCAAAGCCCATTGGGATATATGATAACTTTCTTAGCTTTAGATCATTTTCATAAAATATTCTCATATTCAGTATTCACAGCTTCCCATCATATTCAAATCATTAAATATGGTAGGAATGTTACCAGCATGTCCATTCCGCTTCCAGGGTTGGGTGAGACTCGAAAAACTGTATTCTCCATCCTCAGGTGGGATCGTATGAACCTTGGGCAGACATGCCCATAAAATTCCACACTATGTGTGCAAATCCTAAAGGCAGCTAGTTTTGGAAATAACAAAATGTGCAAATGAAGAGTCTTTAATGTAAAAGGACATGTGCGTAAAAAAGTTTAAAGCCTGTTCTTGACATTCAGCTTCTGTTGTGTTTACACCAAGTTCCTCTACTATCACTCTTATTGCACTAAGAAATTGCACAGAAGGAGGAACTGAACTATAAACCTAACCCAGGCAATGTGGGCTACTGGTTTTTATTAAATTAGAATTTGTTTGCAATCCTGCATTCCAACAAGGTGGGCATAACAATTTAACATTATCCTTTAAAATCTTCCAACAGTTTTCACATTTTTGAACGTTAGTATTCCATTCAGCATTGTAATGAAGTTTAATAAAGCTCTTGAGACTTTTTAACTTTTTATTCCACTTACAACTTTCTAGTCATTCCCTTTCGTCTCTGGAAGTCATATAAATATTCTAAGGAAAGCATCTTCACGTTTGGCAAGCTGAAAGTAAATGTATGAAAGTAAATAAGTCAGGGTGGGAAAAATTTGGCTGTTGTTGTCTCCATCTGGGCTCCAGTTTGCACCTTTACTATCAGCTGCGTATGAAATCATATTCATTTGCATTTTTGTGTGTGCATTATATCATACACAGAGTGTACTAGGTGACTGAAATTTGATTAGTCATTGTATCTCATTGGCAATGGTATAACATATTGGTGTTTTGTGGAAAGTAGGTGTTTTTTTTTACTGCTCAAGTGATGACCTACAGCATGATACAGTTGGGACCTTATTTAAAAGACTTTAGTACCCATAAATCAGATTGTCGTCTCCATTCACATTGTAACATGACTTTATGCTCGCCTGCTGAAAAATGTCTTCAATGGCTATTTGATTTTAATGCTAAAATGAATGACCGGTAGTCACTGTCACTGAACTAAAGTAGCCCTAACAAAATTCATAAATTACGTGGCGGTAATGCATTTTTCCTCCTTGACCTCTCGGCATCTTTTGACATAGCCATTTTCTGAATATGTCTTGCTTTCCCAGGTCTATTTTTTTTGGGATCGCGCTTGTTCGGCTGCCCTTCATCATGGTTGTGCCTTCAGATCCTGAAATTCCATTCCTGAATCTCTCTCGTTCTCTAACTACTTCCTCTTCTTTAAGACCTTATTGATCAAGCTTTGAATTACCAGTCCCCAAGGACGGTTCTCCCATTCTGCAGCGCTAATTTTTTCGCACAGCGGGCCGAGATATTCTCGCATCAGCTGATTCACAGAATTTGCACGTGTGTTCCCGATAGTGTGGCCCAATCCAAGTTTTTTGGTGCTGATGGAACCACACTGAAAATCAGCATAATGGACATTGCATATGTTTACATATCTTACCATCTCTTTAGAAGGTCGTTAGCATCTCCCTCTGGTGCTGTTTATAACTCAGTAAAGTTTCACAACACCAATTTTAAATCCAACCAATTTATTTGGTAGTAAATTCGTGAGCTTTCGACACTATGTGCCTTCGTCAGGCATCTCTACATCATGGCTGTTTACAACTGCCATATCAAAGTCAGGAGTTGGTGTGGTAACGTTGAACCAGGAGTAAGAAAGTAAGTTTTATGGAGCTGCAGCCAGTAGAGTGCTGGGAAGGTTGAGGGCAGGGCCTGGAGGTTTGCTGCTCACTGTGGGGAGCTTCCTGGAGATATTCCGGTGCTATGCCTTGGCACTGTGGGGTGGGGTAGGGCCCTTAAGAGATTGCTGACCAAGCTGCCATTTGTAGTCACTGTGCTGTTCCTTTGTTCTGGCTGTGGGGTGTGATGAGGGAGTGGACTGAATACTGAATACTGGGGTTTTCTGGGGGATGAGAGCACCATGTATTCATTGAGGGTTAACCAGTTCAGGCAGCTGGTTCTCCAAGCAGGGATACTCAGGTTTGGGGAGTCCAGGTGCAGTCATTTTGGGCCAGTTAGTAAAAATTCCTTGTGAGAAATGTAAAGGGAACCTAACTTCAATGGAGGGTGAGCTATCTCCCAGGGTACTGACTGACTCTCAATCAACAAACTCCTGTGTCCAGGGGGTGCAAAGCTCAAAAGACACTCATTCAACAAGGAGGAAAGTTCACAGGCAGGGGTGGGCATGGCAGCACAGCACTATTTGTGTACAAGGCAAAATGAGGCTATTATGTGTGAATTTTGGGGAGGCGGGAGAAGCATGGGGAGTCAGCAATGCCCGTGCGGGATGAAGCAGAGGTCAGCGACATTCATGGTGGTGGTGGGGGTGGGTGGGAGGTGGTTGTTGGGGGGGGACGACAGTGAGAGGCCAGTACATCTGTGAGGGAGAGGCGGTAAGAAGTCAGCAGTGTCTGTGGGGTTGGGGGGGGGGTTAGTTGAGAGGCCAGCAATGTCTGTGGGTGGGTGGGGGAGTCAGGGAGGGTGTGAGAGGCCAGCAATGTCCATGATAAAGAGTGGTTGAGAGGACAGCAATGAGGCCAGCGATGTCTGTGGAAGTTGAAGTGCGATCTCAATGTTGGGAGTCTTTTTTAGTGATCTCCCAGGAATGTGTGCATTTGCGGGGTCCTGCTCATTGTGCCGATTTCACCCCTTTCAGGGGGAATAGGCCCGGCTTCCTGGTTTTTAATGGTAACCAGACTAGTGGCCTCTGCAATGCACAGAGTGTGGCAGATTAATTTCGGGAAACACATTGTACAAACCAGCGCGATTTACCCCAGTCTTCATGCAAAATTGATACTTTGATTTTTTGGAGGAGAATTCTGGCCCTCGTGTCACCATTTTTTGATTTGTTATCCACTTCTGTCTGATCAAGCCTCTGCCAAGTGCCGTGGGATGATGTTCAACATTAAAACCATCATAGAACAAAGGCCTATCATCCTTCTGCAAAAGAAATGAATTGTGATTAATCTCATGATTAAAATTTTTAATCTCAGTTGATCTCAGTTTTAATTGCAAATTTAATTGATACAATTACTGCATCCATTTCAAAGTTTGTTTATGATCCAAAAAAAAGCAACCCAGAACACAAACCGTTTTTCTATTTCTGCATTCCTATTGCTGGCACCCCATTATAGTTTCTTATTTGTTCACACAGAATTATGTAGAGATGCTCATAAACTGAACTGATTTTGTGAAGAAAGTATCAGTTGCTTTTGAGTCATCATATCTTAACGTGCAAATTAAAAAGGAAGACTGGTAAACTTTGTACGACAGGCAAAAGAAATATAACTGGGCTATGGGTGTAATTTTATTTCTATGTGATCGTGCACAGTGGTTGATAGTGATTTCAGCATATCCATTCATACACCCCTCATTGACTTTAATGGAAAATCAAAGCAGAAGAGTTATATAATGGGCAGCTGGTTCACACCATTACCCAAAATCAAAATTATTCCCCGCAAATCAGAAAAAAACTTCAGTTCATGTTGCTATATTGTGTAGTCAGTTAACTAGTTCAGAAGATATTGCTATGTACAACACTGAGAGTGGGAAAAGACATATCCCATTGTTACTGACGTTGAAAAAGTATTTACGTGCTATTCAGATGAATCTTTACCGAGACAAGCACTTACTAACCACCATTGCAGAATGAGAAGTGGCTCTTATCAATCTAAAGTGTTGATTTTGCGCATGGTTTGTAGTCTGAATCTGCAATTAAGGAGCAGTTCATTTTTGGGGGGTTCGGCTTCCGTCATTTGCATGTAGGGCTGCTGGTCTTGTGAAACTTTGAAGAACAATAACACCAGAGGTAACCTCCAAGCCTCTTCATTCTGGAATATACGAAACCATTTCATCTTCTTAGAACCTGGGTCTGACACCACTGTCCTTTGTTGTTGTGTGGGTTTGATTCTTTTTTCAGTGGAAGAGTTCTTAAACTGAGCAGCATATGCTGCATCATTACTGGGACGGCCATGACACACTTATTAATGGCAAAATACAGGTAAAGTCATGAGATGGATGAGGCTCTGAAAGACCAATAGGGTATGTGTCAAGAACTCTCTCAGTGGCCAGAAGGCTATTTATAAATCGAAGAAGAAAGATTATCAATAGTTAGGCATCAAAAAATTCCACCAGTGCAAACATGGTAAGCAGTTAACCATCATTTCTGATCACAAAACATTCTTAGGTCCCTTCAAAGAAAGCTAGGCTATCCCACTGATTGTATCAGCAAGAATTCAATGATGGCATTAACTCCATCCACCTGTAAATAAACTTTCAAGCACCAACCTGGTACACACATAATGAATGTTAATACTCTTAGCTGCCTGTTCTTGCAAGGAAATGTCACATATGCTCTGGTACCAAATGAAATCATCGTAGCATTAAATTGTTTAAACACATTGCCAATCTCAGTGAAGCAGATCAGGAACTGGACCAATCAGGATCCACTTCTGTCCAAAGCAAGAGGCAAAATATTTTGAGGATGGGTAAATGAGCCAGTTTCTGAGGAGGTGAAACCACTCTTTACCCACAAGAATGAATTCAGTTGTCAGGCTGGCATCATACTCTGGAGTGCAAGAATAATCATTCTTGTGCCAGGCAGAGAGCTGCTCCTAAATAAATTACACAGTACTTATCTTGACATCTTTAAGGTACTTGCCAAGAGTTACGTGTGGTGGCCTGGCAATAGTGCTGATATAGAAAAGCTAGTCAACCACTGTCAACAGTGCCAACTGCAACATAAGTTGCCTGCTACAGCCCCACTACACACTTGGGAGCGCCTGGCCAGCCAAATTGATTATGTTGGTCCATTCCTGGCATAGTGTTTTTGCTTATGACTGATGCACATTCTAAATGGATGAACATTTTTGAGGTGAAGTCACCTACATTAGACTTGGGTTCAATTCCCGGCTGTCTGTATGGAGTCTGCATGTCCTCCCCGTGTCAGCATGGTTTCCTTCGGATGCGCTAGTTTCCTCCCATAGTCCAAAAGGTGTTTATTAGAAGCATTAGCTATGCTACAATTCTCCCTCAATGTACCCAAAAAGGCACCAATGATTTTCATATTAACTTAATGTAAACCTACTTGTGACACTAATAAATAAATAACTACCATTAAAAGATTACGCCAATGCTTTTCAGATTACCTGAAGTAATGATATCATAACTTAGCATTTGGAAGACAATGGTGTAACCAGACCAAATCAGCATGGATGCACAAAAGGGAAAGCATGCTTGACAAATCTATTGGAATTCTTTGAGGATATAACAAGTAGAGTTGATCAAGGAGAACCAGTGGACATGGTTTATTAGATTTTCAGAAGGATTTTGACAAGGTCTCACATAACTACTACTATGTGAAGTTAAAGCATATGGGATTGCAGGTAATGACTTGAGATAGATAGAAAGCTGGTTAGAAAGCAAAGAGTTGGCATAAATGGATGTTTTTCTGATTGGCGAGTCAGTGACTAGTGGGACTCCACATGAAATAGCCTCCTAAATTGCAGAATGAAGAAGTGAGGAGGTTACATTTAACGTTAATGTTCTCCAAGGTTTCACAGCAATCTGTGCTAGGACCCCAATTGTTCACATTATATATCAATGATTTAGAAGAGGAAACTAAATGTATTATCTTCACATTTGCAGATGATACAAAGCTGGGTAGGAGCATGAGCTGTGAGGCAGATGCAGGGATGCTTCAATATGGTTTGATCAGGCTGAGTGAGTGGGCATCTTCAAGGCAGACACAGTATAATGTGAATAAATGTGAAATTATTCACTTTGGTAGCAATAATAGGAAGACAGATTATTACTTGAATGGGGACTTAAATTCAGAGAGGTGAATTCTCAGTGAGATCTTGGTGACTTCATGCATCTCCACCTCAGTCATAGGCCTCCACACAAGCGTCATCAGCCATGTTCAAAGCGGCTAACCCAAATCACCTATGAGACACCCCTGCAGCCTGGGCTCCTCCTCAAATGCCTCCAGGATGTCAGAGTTCCTGACAATGAAGCTGTCATGCATGCTACCATATTATCTTGAGCAGACGTGCATAATGTTAAGATTGTAGTCACACACCAGTTGGACATTCAGGGAGTAGAATCTCTTTCTGTTGATGGATCTTTGTTGATTGTGTAGTGGGGCATTGAGGGCAACATCGATGTAGTCAATGGTCCTCTGCATTGTCTCTGCAATAGTTGCGAGCCCTGCAGCCCGAGCTTCCTGATGGGCCTGTTCAGGTAGAGGTTAAGGAACACTACTTGTCCATAGCACATCAATAGTCACTGTCTATAATACCTAATCCACCCAGCCACATGCTCCCTACAATCACAGCCACCTCAATTTCCCAGCCAAGTATTTCCCACAATTACAGCCCCCCCAATTCCCCCAGCCACATGCTCCCCACAATCATACACCCCCAATTCCCCCAGCCAAATATTCTCCACAATCACAGCCTTCCCAATTCCCCCAGCCACGTGCTCCCCACAATCACAGTCCCCCAATTCCCCCAGCCAAATATTCTCACAATCACAGCCCCCCAATTTCCCCAGCCAAATATTCTCCACAATCACAGCCCCCAATTCCCCCAGCCAAATATTCTCCACAATCACAGCCCCCCATTTCCCCAGCCACATGCTCCCCACAATCACAGCCCCCCAATTTCCCCAGCCACATGCTCCCCACAATCACAGCCCCCCAATTCCCCCAACCACATGCTCCCCACAATCACAGCTCCTTGAAAAGTTGAGAGACTGCGACAATGTAATTTGCAAGGACTTTGTGCACATCCTTCAGCTGGAAGTAAGCTGAGTGCACTAGGACTCAGCAGCACCCCAAGACTTGAGGTCAGTGCTGAGACCCGGGTCTATGCTGCAAGTCAGACATTGAAAACCCTGCTGAGCAACAGCATCCCCACCATGACCACTCCCCCCGACACACTTGCAGATCCGCTACTGATCCAAGAAAGAAAATGGCCAGAACATAAAACAGTACCTGTCAGGTGCAGAGAGTCTTTGGACAATATGCACTTTCCTCCTCACTGACCCTCACTAATGGAGCGCGTGGATTGGATCTTTATGGAGAATTCTCTTTCATGTCATTTCCAATTTCGCAAACATGGTGGTAAAGGGGGAAATGCTGATAAAGTTAGACGCGCAGCCAATTAAGTCAATTTAAATGTATTGAAATGCATTTAAATGGCCTTCTCAACTGTTTCTGGTACGATCCCAATTTTTGAGCCTTGGTAAAGGGAGAACCGGCATGGAGGTGGGCCAGATCTCGCTACTCACCTCACACCCAACTTTACCAAGTTTTCCCAAACGAAAATGGGCACAACGTGATGGTAAAATCAGACCCATCGTCTTAGAATGAGACTGAGCATCATGTTTCCAAATTTGCCAGGGAAGTTTCAAGCCAACCAAAGTGAACAGAAATCAAATTATGATTCACACAGTATAGCACGATCACTTACGTCAAATGAAGCTGCTTACCCAAGGAAGTTTAGTAGTGGGTCAAGTTGAAGTCCCAGAATTATAGGCTTTGAGACTGGACCCCTTTCATATCAAGTCAACACGGCGAGATGGATCATTCATACACATATGGACCACTTGAGGTATACAATTTACCCCTGTAGTTGGTATTGCCATTAAGAAATGTTTTTGAACCCGTATGCAACAAAGTACCTGATTGACATGTTGTGAATAACTGATGGAAGCAAATAGTAATAACCTGCCTGTGCCAGATGAGGTACAAGTTATCTGCAGTTCCTGTTAATTACACTACTCTACAGGAAACAGAAAACCTCTCAAAGACTCAATTAATAATTGTCCAACTCATGTGGTGTGAATTCATCATTGAAGATTATTTGAAGTGCTTACTGTGTTGTCCCTTTAAGGACAGCACAGAAGAGTAAGGGTCACATGGCTTGTGTGGCCAGCTAGGACTCATGGGCCACAATTTTATCGGCTTGTTCCGCCCGATTTCTCAGCTCCCATGAATCTTAATGGCACGAGATTTCTCACACAGTCAGCCTCTTGTCCATTTCCACCAAGAGACTGAATAATTTATTTCAGTTTATTATAATGCTTATTTGTACACATTTAGTGAGCCTGGCGCTCAATCGTCCGGGCTCACTTGCCTTTGTGGCTTCACCAGGAGAGGTTCTCTATGGCGAGGAAAACACTGCTCCCCATGAACAGGGAACAATTGGCTTGCCCATGCTGGTAGAGCCAGGCACCATTGAGGCCTCCGGGGAAGACTGAAAGCAAGGGAGGGCAAGAGAGGGCAAGGCACTTTGAAAATACCCACTGGGCAGTGCCAAGGCAGCGGCCTGAAGCAGGGGTGTGAGGCTAGGAGGAGGTTAGAACTATAGGAATGGGGGCCTATTAGGGCAGGGCCAGGCTAAGAGGGCCTGATCACAGAGGAAGTGCAGTGGACCCACTGTGCACTTTGCATTGTGATTGATGGCAGGGGCAGAGGGGTGCCTGCTGTTGCTTTGTAGCTGAAATTGGTGAGGTGGGGTGGGGGAGAACTGCTGCTTTGAAGTTGCTGCTCTGCATCTGTGCCCAGTGTGGGGTGGTGGGGCTGCGATCGGTCTGGCCGATGGAGTGGCGGCAGAGGCTGGTTTGAGTGTGGCTGCAGCAGCAGAGACCTGGCAGATCTCTTTCTGTCAGGCCTCTGACATTGCAATTACAGCCACATGAGGTCTGCACATGTGTATAGCTCCCTTTGCTGCCTGATCAGTTTAGCTGGTGAATTAAGTCCCGCCCATTGTTTTAGTTGCTAAAAACAGTCTAGCTCATTTTTCCAAGTACTATGTGCATAAGAATGGGAGTAAAAACTCACTCAAAAAACAGAGTTACAACTCTCCCATTTTCACTCTCGCTGGCCATTTAGGGCAGGATTTTACGACCTTGTGCGAGTGAGATCATAAAATCCTACTTGACACAAACGGAGATTTCCATTCTGCAAGTCAATATAATTTCAGCTTTAGAATTTTTCTCGCAAATTTCCACCAGAGCATGGAATCATGGTGAGAGAGGCTCTTCAGCAAAGAAACATTTTGGGAATAAGTTACAGCCATCAGGCTGCTGTGCAATTATTATTCATAAACACTTTTCTTGTTCATTATTGAAGTCTTCGACAGTGCATCTTTACATCAGGCTTCTGTGATATTGGGGATTTCAGGAGAAGGTGGAAATGAATCAGCCATTCAGCACATCCACCCTGAAGATAGGTCGGAATACTACAGTCTTTTATTTTTTGCTTGCATACTCTTCCATACTCATTCTGTTCTTTATTATTGGAATTTACATTCGAATATAATGCATCTGTCATTGATATGTGAGCATTTACTTTGGACAGCCCTAAAAAAATTGATGTATTGTCTAGTTTATTGATTAATTGATGGATATATCACTATCATAATTTTATACAGCTGCTGGCAACATTTCAATCGTAGATGTCTAATTCCCATGTAGAAAATTATTTTTGGGTTATAAAAAAAGATCTGCATGTAGACACAACCTATGCTGCAAATGTTGACAGTAAGTGCTCAGAGATGATTACTTTGACTGCACCAGGGACTAAGGACAGTTGAAATTGCAAATGTTCAGCTTCTGAGACTAATCAGTTTGAAAATGTAAGCACAAATTTTCTACTTCTGGGAAATCGTGCACCTCCTCTCAGCTGTGATTTTTCCATCCATTAATTTTAATGGACTGCAAATTACAGCCTGATGGTGTACAATCTCATGCTATGCACTTCCGGCATGCAACCAACACAGCAGCGGAAAATTTACCCTTTAGCAGATGTATTAAAAAAGTTGGATTGAAAATGAGCTTGCCATTACCGCACATGGAAGCATATAATTGGCTGGTACTCTTCAGATCTTAAACATAATTGGGTCTGGCTGGTCGCAACCTATTTGGATGTAAGAAAAAGTGGCTTTTCCAGATGTGATCAGATCTTAAATATGACAATCTACCAGTTTTTATTGCTATCACAGCGAAATACACAGAATGTCACATAAATTATTCAGTATTATTTTAACCACTGCTCCCAGAAAAGTTTCCCAAGATTTTAGCTGTAATTTTCCGCTTCTATATCTAAATGCATTACATTTTCTAAGTGACATGGTGGCACCATGATTCGCATTGTTGCTCACATGCCAGGGACTTGGCTTTGATTCCCAGCTTGGATCACTATCTGTGCGGAGTTTGCACGTTCTTCATATGCCTGCGTGGGTTCCCTACGGATTCTCCAATTTCCACTCACAGTCTGAAAGACATGCTGGTTAGGTGCACTGTCCAAGCTGTATTTTTCTTTGATGTACCCGATCAGGATCCGGAGTGTGGCGACTAGGGGATTTTCATAGTAATTTCATTGCAGTTTTAATTTAAGCCTGCTTGTGACACTAAAAAATAAACTTTAAAAAATCACAAATGTATTTAATTTTGTTTGTTCTGCTGGATGCAGTAGGTACACATTAAATATTAGTCCACAAACAATGCAAGGCGCTGAAAATGTTAAAATATATATTCAAGCAATACATTTAAGATACAGATTAAATAAAAATGACAAGCCCTTCTGAACATTGGAAGTTATATGGGAAAATAATTAATTATGTTCCCTTTGGGACATGCATGAACAAATTAAATTGTCCTTATGAAATAACATCAAAAATCCAGGCTGGTATTCAATTCCTGAAATTAGCAAACACAAAGGCCAGGCTGGCCACTAATATGTGGGAAACCACTGCCATAAAAGGAAACTACTGCAACCCTAGTGACTTACAGGCAGAAGTCACCTTAACTTCCACTCTTCACTGTACCAGGACAAGGACCTAGCCTTATGGGAAGAGATTGGCGCCAATGCATCAGACTGAACTGGCTGGAGATCTTCAGGCTTGACATGGAGGGACTGTACAAACTCATTGATATGTACCTTGGAGTCTTTCAAGAAGGAAATGGAAAAATAAGGGGAGCCAAAGCTAAGATTTGCATCAAACTCAATGTGATGCCTAAGTATTTTCAAGCAAGACCAGTTCTCTACTCTCTATTGGACAAGGTAGAGTTCAATGGAATGCTTGGAAAAGCTGGGCATCACAAGATCTGTACGGTTAGTGGATTGAGCAGTACATGTTGTCCCTGTCCTTAAACTGGATAAGTCAGTCTGACTTTGTGGAGACTATAAGCTCACTGTCTATAGGGTTTCTAAATCTGATTGCCTCAGATTGAAGACCTGTGTGCCAGATTAATCTTTGGAAATTGGATATGAGCAATGCGTATCTCCAATTTGCATTGGATAAGCCTTTCTGAAAATACATGACAATTAATACACATAAAGACTTATATGAGTCCACTCTCATGCCCTTTAGGATCTTGTCTGAATGCACCATTTTTCAACAGATTATGGAGAATATCGAATAATTTAAGCCCTACAGAGCAGAAAGAGGTCATTCAGCTTATCGAGTCTGCACTGACAGTCATCTCAATAAGGCCCTATCCCCACATATTTATCCTGCTAATCCCTTTAACCTATGCATCCTGGAACACTAAGGGGCAATTTAGCATGGCCAATATACCTAACTCACACATTTTTGGACTGTAGGATGAAACCGAAGCACCCAGAGGAAACCCATGCAGACATGGGGAGAATGTGCAAACTCCACACAGATGGTCACCCAAACCAGGAATCGAACCCAGGTCCCTGGAGCTGTGAGGTAGCAGGGGTAACGACTGTGCCACCATTCCGCCCCCAAGTGTTACCTGAAGTGGCGGTGTCGATGCCTTGGGTCACAGGAACCTTGGAGCACAAACACCTAACGAACCTGGAACCAAAGGTTGGGATGTGCCTAAAAGTGGAAAACTGTGCCTTTCAGGCAAGTACCGTGATCTATTTGCGTCATCGCGTGGATGGCAATGACCTTCATCTGGTGGAAGACAAGCTGAGGGCCATTAAGGAAGCACCAACTCCAAGGAACATCACAGAATTGAAATCGTTCCTGGGGTTAGTGAATTATTAATGGAAGATTATTCCTAATTCAGCTTATTTGCTGGCCCCCTTTATTGCTCCACTATTGAAACATCAAAGATGGGCTTGAAGCTGGAGGCTTTTAACAGAGTTAAACAGCAATTTTTGTCTCTAATTTATTGCCCCATTTTGATCCAGAAACTGATCTTATTTTGATATGCGATGCCTCCCCTGATGGGTTTGGTGAGCTACTGGCACATCACTGGAGAGATGGAACAGAGAAGACTATTGCATAAGCATCTAGGACCCTCTTGGGGATTGAGTGGAAGTTTCTCAAATCAAGAAAAAGGGGTTGGCAGTTGCCTTTGGCGTTAAATAAATTCTTCATAGTAACCATCGTTAGGACTTTTTGAAGAAGACAAGGCAATACACCCCATTTTCTGCAGCTGGATAGGCCCTGATAAGAGTGCATGTAGACTTCACCAGATCTTTTTTTGGGCTCCATGTCCTTAATTATGGTTGACACACATTCCAAATGGCTGCTCCCCATTTCCCACACCACCATTGAAAAATTACAACAAAGTTTCTGCCTCATAGGATACCTGAAAATCTGGTACATCACTGCTGTTACAAAAAGCAAATTTCAGACCTTCATGCTTTCTAATGAAATCAAGCATCCTATCACACATCATCAAATGGTTTCGCTGATCAAGAGGTGTATACTTTTAAGCTTGGCATGAAGCAGCAACCTGCTGCATCCATTGAGACCTAACTGGTGTGATTTTTATTCAACTGCAGGAATCCCCCCAGTGGAATTGTTGAGACAGAGGCTGCAGGCAAGAATAAGCTTAATTTGCCCAAACCTGAAGAGCATGGTGGAGTCCCAATAAGAACAACTACGATTCTGTAAGGACAGACAGAACATTCAAAACCAGCAACTCAGTCCATGTGAAGAACTTCAGAGATGACTTAGGTTGGGTCCCCAGAATTATAATGGAGAAAACAGGGCCCCATGTCTTATAAGGTCCAAGTATAGGGCAAAATTGTCAGGAAATACCTGGACCAACTCAGGGGTTTGGAGCCGCTGCCAGTGCAGGCCTCATTACCATCCACAGGGATGACCACCGCCAGCATTGAGTCATGAATGGAAGTCAACGCCACCCCGCCTCTCTGAGTGACGAGTATACAGGTTTTAAAATGGAAGCAGAACTGGTGCCCCTGTTGAAGAAAGTTGGTGGCTTTATGGTGCTCTCTTCAGGACAGAAGATTTCCCATCCACTTCATACACCCACTCCAGTTCTGCTGCTAAGCGACAGATAAGACACACTCATGGCAAGAATTACAGGGGATGAAATGGATTTGAGGAGGGTGGGATGTTATGGTGGCCAAGACGGATCATCAATTGGTCTCTCCATGTGCTTCATAGAATATAAGTTGAATATTAGACAAGTAGAAGCTTGCCCAATAGGGAATGAACAGCCAGAGGTTTAAAACCAGCTGGCTCCACATAGCATGGCAGTCAAAGGGCTTGGGGCTAACCCGTATACTGTAACTGCTGAATGGCATTCAGATAGCCTTGGTAAGCTCATGATAATTCTCCTCTTAGGCTTCTCTTTTCACAGAAATGAGCCTCAGTTTGATACATTTTTTAAATTCTTTTGTAGGATATAGCTGTATCTGGATAGGCTAGCATTTTTTGCCCATCTCTAATTGCTCTTGAAGTTGTTGGGAACTATTTTCTTGATGACACATTTACCAGTCAGGATGGTGAGTAGCTTAGAGGGCAACTTCCAGTTGGCAGTATTCCAATTTATCTGCTGCCCTTGTTCTTCTAGGTGGCAGTGATTGTGGTTTTGGAAGGTGCTGTCTAAGGATTTAACAATTTATGTCAATGACTTAGATAAAGGGATGATTGCCAAATTTGCTGAAGTCACAAAGAAAGTAAATTATGAAGAGACTACAAAGAGACATGGATGGGTTAAGCAAGTGGGCAAAGATCTGGCAAATGGAGCATAATGTGGGCAAAAGGGAAAATTACAATTTTGACAGGAAAAAAAAAACTCTATATAAATGGTGAAAAATTACAGAAATCTTACTTCCAGAGGAATCTGGGTGTGTTGGTGCATCATACAGCTAGATGCAGGTACTCAAGTAATTAGGAAAGCTAATAGAATGTTATTGTGAGAAAATTGTATTCCAAAAGTAGGGAGATTATGTTTCAATTGCCTAGGGTATTGGTAAGACTGCATATAAAGCAGGGTGCAGAGTATTGGTGTCCTTGGTGCCGGAAGGATGTAAATGCTTTAAAAGCAGTTCAGAGAAGGTTTATAAGACAGGAGTATCTTATGAGGAAAGGTTGGACAGGTTAGGTTTATACCCTTTGGAACTTAGAAGAGTAAAAAATAAGTTGATCAAAACCTTTAAGATCTTAAAGAGGTCTTTATAGGGTAGATGTGGAAAAAAAATGTTTCCTCTTGTGGGAGATTCTAGAACTAGAGAGTCACTGATTTAAAAATAGGGATCACTCATTTAAGACAGAAGTGAGGAGATTGTTTTCTTCTTGAAGCCTTTGGAACTCTCTTCCTTGAAGCAGAGTCTTTGAGTATTCTTAAGTCAGAGTTGTATAGCTTCTTGATTAATAAAAGGATAAGAAGTTGTTGGAGGAAGGCAGGAATGTACACCTGATGTTAAAAGCCTTGATCTAATTGAATAATAACTTAAGGGGCTAAGTAGTCTATTCCTGCTTCTAATTTCTCCCAGCCAATGAGCAGGTGTGCTTATAATTATTTGATTGGATAAAATGTTGGGTTTCTTTTCAGCCAATATTTTCCATTTATGCCCTCCATTCCTGAAGATGTGGGGTTGAATTTTAACAATACAGTTGAAGCCCTACCCATGGGACAGGATGCAGGTGACAGCTCTCTTCAGGCCACTGCAGAGTGAAGAGAGGCATCTTCCCAGGCCATTTCTATTAGAGTGTGGCCTGATCACATGGCCTGCAGCTGAGCAGCCTCAGCAATATCACCGCCAGCAGTGACCCATGCTGAGCCCACAGCTGCATTTTGAGGGCACATCAATGGCTCAGCACATTTGAAGAATAGTAAGTGGGGTCTGAAAACACTAAGAACAGGTTGGCAGGCCCTGACAGTCAGTGTGATGAAGGAGAATCATTGAGTGATTTCACTGGGGCAGTGATGGTTGCCAGGTGACCCACTGTGCATCATTTGCTCCCAGAAAAGAGAATCCACATATGGAATCTCTTTAGGAGGCTTCCAAGTATCACTAGAATGTCAATGCATGTTGGAGCAGTTCCCCAGAGGTAGGCAGGCAAAGTACCTTGGAGGCCCTTTATTAGCTACTTAATGTGAAAGTGAGCATAAAAGAAACAGCAAAGCCAAAAACAGTAACATCAATGAGAGACATGAGAGTTCCTGCAGCAAAGTGAAAACAGAGTGAGATCGGTAGGAATGATAAATGAGTGCCAGTGGGAATAATAAGACTGGTGGAGGCAGCAGCAACAAAAGTGAAACCACAGTAAGATCAGCAGGAGTGATAAAATAGTGGTGAGAGTGATGGTGAGAACAGACAGTGATCCAAGGAGCAAGGAAGAGAATAGGCCTTGGAGAGAGGATTCAGAAGAGTGTGGAACACAGCAATTGTTGAGCGGACCACAAAGCAAAGGAAAATAGACCTTGGAAAGCAGGAAAAAATGTACCATTGGGAAGGAAAACTAGTCTGTGATGTTTGGGAAGGCTCAGATCATGCTATGAGGGAGAGAGGGGTCGATGGGGAGAGAGAGTGGACCATGGTGCAGTGAGGGTGAGAGAGAGAGGACCAGGATCAGGAGAGAGATTTTGATAAATTTGTTTTTGTATGTTGTTGCCTATTGCACAAAAACAATCAATTGTTGTGTTTTTAAGTCTTCAATATAACAAAAGTGTTTCATAAGCATTGCAGCAATATCCTTGGGAGGTCAAAGGGGTTTAATTGTTAGAAAAGATTGGGAAACACTGATCTAATTAATAGAATTTGAACTTCTGTTTCCAATAACATAATGATTATTATGCTACTATAACCTCTATTGATACATCAGCCTCAAGAGAATTGCTGCTTACTGCTCAGACTCAAAGTAGTCTTTAAATGATACAAGGATATTGAACAATAACATTTCAGAGAATCACCTTTCTGTAAGGTAGGGTAATAAGCCTGAATCATTGAGTTTAGTGTCCCAGTTGAGATGGAAGAAAAATATAAATAAAAAGTCAATTGGATCGATTGACAAAATAATCATTTTTATTTTTAAAATTGTAACAAGATGTACCAAATGTGATACAGACTGGGGGGAATTTATAACCTTCAGGAAAAACCAGCTAAGTCTTATTATCTTTTAAAAACAGTTGCTAATGCCTCTTCCTGGAGCTGCACAAAGCTTCTTTGGATTTCTACAGATAAATTCAAGGGCAAAGGCAGCTGTTTATGATTCCTAATATCCAAAGTTAGGTTAATGACAACAGCCACTCATCCTGAAACAGTAAAATCTTGCCCAAGGTCAAACAACCTTTCCGTGCTCCTCTGCCCCTTGCCTGCTCCGATTCCCATGGCTGGGTTGGTAAAATTCCAACCAGTGGACTTATTGGTCCAACTAAAACCATAGAACATAGAACATTACAGCGCAGAACAGGCCCTTCGGCCTTCGATGTTGCGCCGACCATTACAAAAAGCAATGACCCTCCAAACTAAACCATTCTCTTCTCTTCCGTAAACTTATCAACTAACCTCTTAAACGCCACCAAACTTGGCGCATCTACAACTGCCGCAGGCAGGGCATTCCACTCCCTAACCACCCTCTGGGGTGACCACTGTCACATGACCAAGACTTCCTTTAATTAATAAGTTATTAGACGTGATAGTAAGTCACAGTTTGGCCTTTGAAGAGAACAGTAACTCCAAGCAAACAGCTATCCACCATCTTACCATCAAACAGGTAGCAGCAGAAAGAGCTACGTCCGGGTACAATCGCCTCATCCACACCGTGTACTCTTGGAATACTGGAACTAAGACGAGGCTAATTCACATCCATATGCCTTCTCCCCTCGTGGAAATACTCACTTCTGGAAGAATGGATCATTCTGTGACAGTTAACCAACTGACCCTCTGACGAACCCCTCAATTATACTTTTGATCCAGAAAACTGGACTCGTAAAATTATAACTTCTACTTTTATCATGGTCTGGTCCCTTTCTTTGCCTTACCTCTTCTTTATGTGTGAGCGCAAAAGGGGCAGACATTGCAAAATGCATATTTTCCCATTTTGGGAGTGTGTGAGAAATAAACCAAGGGGAGAATTCCCTGATCCAGCTGCCACAGGAATCATAGCAGGCAGGGAGATGGACACGCAAAGGTCTATTGACCTCTGGTTGGGCCTCAGTTTTGGTTTAAGTGCAACCAAAGAATCCCACCCCGTCCCTCTTTATTTTTTCCCATCTCAAGATTGCTGTGTGAGTTACTCATGGTGGGTTTGAACACTCCAAATTTAGGGAAAATATGTCATTGATTATAAAGGGGAAACCAAAAATCTAAAACTGCCTTTTTGTTTTCTTATGGGTAATGAGAGAAAAAATCAGGGCTCTTTGAATTCAACTCCTTGCTGTCTGTAACATTGTTAAATGAGTACTTGATCAAACCACAGTTGGAGTGAGATTGGCAAGTGATAACTACAATTATTCCCACAACAAAAGTATAGTTCTCATTGCTGATCCTTTCAATTATGATGTACAAAGATTTGCCAAATCTCTGGGCTTATCCTGGAGCTTCCAAGAATTAAACACGTTGCTGCGAACAACCTGTGAGAAAAATAATAAGGACATTAATTTTGACATTTCCTTTCAGCACTTGCTTCTCCAGTGTTAAAATATCAGATGCAGAAGAAAACAACTGCGTACAAACATTGGCAGGAGATCATGTGATGTTGGGACGGTACAGTGGTTAGCACTGCTACCTCGCAGCACCAGGGACCCGGGTTCAATTCCAACCTTGGGTCACTGTCTGTATAGGTTTCATCCGGGTGCTCTAGTTTCCTCCCACAGTGCAAAGATATGTGGGTTAGATTGGTTGGGTATGTTAAATTGCCTCTTAGTGTCGGGGAGGTGCTAGCAAGGTGAGGTTATGGGGATAGGGTCCAGGTGGGATTGTTGTCAGTGATGGGCCAAATAGTCTCCTTCTGCACTGTCAGGATTCTAATGATTCTATGAAATCTCCAGGAAAATGCCAAGCTGTGGCAAGTCCAATGCATTTGCATTTGACCCTGATGAAGAGTGAAGACACTTATTTGTACATGAACAGATTTCAAAGTTTAATCACAGACACATGAAACCATAGGTATATTTTAGAGACTACACAGCATTTGGAACTAAATAATACCTTAAATCCCACAGACAAATTCTCTCTCCTCCACTGACAACAGAAGTGTAAAGAAAATCATGACAGGACAAGGAGGTTGCAAGGAAACATGCCTTAGGCAACTTGGAGTGGTAACCTTGTTTCCTGCTCGAAATTCACAGAGAAAATGACAAACAGTTGGATCTCAAATTAACAGTAACTGCATCTTTTATTAAAAAAGCTGTTATGACTTATAATTGTCGTCCCTATAGTAGATTGTTGCTTGAGAAATTAAAACTCCCAAAATGAGTTTATTGAGAGATCTCGCTTTTCTCAAAATATTGGAATTTAACATGATTTCATAAGATCTTCCAGGAATATAATTGGTCTTTGGTGACCATGAACTTGCTTTTCATTTAATACTTGCCCAATTATCTTTCCCATTAACTGCAATGTAAAGTGCAAAATGAACAGATGACTTACCATCCTCAAAGGTGTATCGCATTCCCCACAACCTGTAAACTGGCTGATGAATGAGAGCAATTTTGCACCATGTGAATATCTGAATATCAGCCAATCTGCAAGTGGTTGCAATAATAACCAATTAGGCCTATTTTCTTTTGGGCTTCTGGTAATAAAAGTGATTTACTTCCAACGTAAGAGGTTGAAAATTCAAAGCGTAAGTTCATACACTATAGTTAAACCTGGTCTAAAATATATGAAAAAATTGAGTTGGAACAGAATTCTGGCAGAAGATATGTCCCATCAGTAAAGTTATTGAGGTGATTCTCCCATCCCTCTGTGCTGCTTTATTAGTGCGGTGGGTTAGCTCTAGTGGCACCCAATTCGCACTGTTCATTCTGGATGTCCAGGCCTCCGCGCATCCCCCACTGCTGGATTTCCAGCACCATTAGCTATGCGCTGGAAATCAGCGTGGAGCTGCTTAATATATGCAACTTCTTTAAATATTTTTAAAATAGCTTTACTGGGTCTGGGACTGAAATTTCCCAGTCCGCTAGCCTCTCCCCCACTGCCAGGAGTGGTTCACTCCAGTGAGGTTTACTATAGCTCCCTACCTGCAAAGAACTGTTGGCATGACCTTGCTGGAGTGGTGGGGGAAATTGAGACCCCCAGAGGTTGGCCACCTGACATGGAACAGTGCCAAGGGGCCAGGGCCTATAGGGTGCTGGGACTCTGGGGCATGATTGGTGGGGGAGGGATGTCGCTGCCATTCTGCACTCTAGTTGAGTGACAGAGGGAGGGAGACCAGCTTTCGGAGCTGGTTGTCAGGATGGGGTGATCAGGCTGTTTGGGGGCGGAAGGCAGATCAGGAGATCGGGGCTGGAGGCCTGGGGGGGGGTCGAGTTGAGACTGGCCTGAGCGTGATTGGAGGGCCAGCAGTCGAGCCATGGGAGGGGGTTGTTGTTGGGGGGCAATAATCAGGAGTCCTGGGGCTGGCCAGCAGACAGGGGCCACAGTGCAGATGCTGATCTCAGTGCTGACAGATCAGCACATACACAGTGGCCCACTCAACACATGTGCCAGCCTCTCCAGTGGGAATAGGCCCCATCCCCAGCATTTTAACATGATTCACACTAGTGCACTCAACGCACAGACTGTGGGAGATTCATTCTTAAACACCCACTGAAAGAAACAGCGAGATTTACTCCAGTTGTTTCACAAATTCAACATTTAGAATTTCTTTGGGAGAATCGCTCCCATTACATTTGAATCAGCTGTAATAAGCTTTGGTACACCTTAAGATCTTGTGCTTTGTAAGTGTAAGTTTTCCTTTTATGTTTGGTGCACAAATGCAAATTATAGAATAATGCAGGCAAACCATTGTCTCTGACACTATGTCAGAATTGCATCTGATAACATAGATTCTTTGAAATGAGGTGCAAGTTACCTGAATGACTGCCATAACTAGCAAGTGGCTGAGTTCCCAGGCTTTGCGAGTTGGCAAACTTCATTTGAAATATCAATTTTGATTGAATGATTTATCTTCAGTAAAACAAAAAGCACAAAAAGACTAACAAACAAGTTCTAGCAGAGATTTACTGCCATAAAGAGTTTAGCAGTCTCATTTGCAAAGCATGGTGGCTAATTTCCTGTAAATCAGTCACAGTTTATTAACCTAGTGTGGGACTTCAGCCACTGCCAGGGTCGTGCAGGCCTGCTGAAAGCCAATTGACTTTTGAATAAGCTGCCATAGCTCCCCTCGTAACTGGGCCAGATAACCCTAGCCTAGGTTGCTGCTAAATTTGGCTTTCCTCCCTCTAAAAACACGCCCCTCAATTTCAAGGTTATAACCCGCTGAGTTGCACTGACATACCTGCTGGCTTTGGTTTCAAAATCACAGAAGCCTCTATGCTGCCAGAACAGTCAGTTGGACAAACGATGCACTGCAGCATCCAGCCCAGACACGCTGTATCCTAAACTACCTCAGAATGGAGGTAGCAGAGACTGTGATTACATTTTTTCAATCCATCTTTAAGACAGTTTGGTGCCTTAGGGCTGGAGGATTGTAACTGTTCCACTCCTATTCAAAACAAAAACAGGAGTGAAATAAATCCAGCAATGATAGGCCAGCCATACTAACGCCAGTGATCGATAAATATTCAGTGATGATAATTCAAGGCCTAATATATTGTCACTTAGGAAAAAAAATACCATCCATCATGGATTTCTTGATGGTAAATTGCATCTGACTAACTTGGAAGTTCTTTGATGAAGCAATAAAGAAAGTTGATAGTTGTGGTAAATGCGGTCTATATGAGCCTGGTTAAGCCCCCACTAGACCATTGTGTCCAATTTTGAACGTCATAATTTAGGAAGGATGATAAAACCTCCAAGAGGAGATTTACTCAAATAGTACTAGGGATTTGAACCTTCAGTAAGATAGAGAGACAATGCTCTTCTTTAAAGCAGAGAAGGTTAAGGGACATTTATTAGAGGTGTTCAAGATCATAAAGGCTTATTCATGTACTAAGTAGATAGAAACTGTTTTCAGCGTGAGGAGGTTTTGAAGTCAGCTCAGACACAGATTTAAGGTAATCTGCAAAAGAACTGGAGGCAAGATGAGGGAAATAATTGGAATGTGCTTGTTGGTATTATCTAATATGTGCTGCTTGAAAGCAAATTCAGTAATAAATCTCAAAAAGGAAAAAAAAAATCACAGGGCTATGGAAAAGGGCAAAAGAGTGAAATTAATTGCATAACTCCTTCAAAGCATCAAGACAAGCACGGTATACCAAACTGCCAATGTCTGTGCTGCCAGATTCTATAATTCTGGTATTCTATTCCAAACTGCTATTGCCACTGGGAATTTACCACGTATGCTGCAGTTGGGTTGGGCTCACCATTCGCAGTGGGAATTTAGAAAATCACTTCTTCACCTTTTCTTCCAATTTAATATATGATTATTACAGCTCCAAGCTGAATTCCCTTTTAACCTATATCCTCCCGAACAAAACCTGATGAATTTTGATCTTGTCTGGCCACTGCACAATATATTGAAAAGGCAGCATCTATTCATCATGCCTTTCAGCAGCCTCAATATTAAGATGCATGTGACATTTCTGGGTGTTTACTATGGGTTCCCTAAATAGTGAAAAATGAGTTAAAAGAGAAAACCTGTAGGGAACTTCAGATAAATAGAAAAATAATAGTGCATTAATAGTTAAGGACTTGTATTATCTTAATATAAATGGAGGGAAAGAGAGAGTAAAGAGCAAGAAGATTGCAGAATTCCTAAGATGTGTATGGGTGAACATTTGTGATCAGTATGATTCTAGCCCAGTGAGAAAGGAAGCACTGCTGGATCTCGGCCTGGGGAATGAAGCAGGTCAAGTGGAATGTGTTCTCTCCTGAAACATTTAGATCATGATGATCATAATATCATTGGGTTCAAAGTAGTCAGTGGAAGCACGAATGATAAATCAATGCTAAAAATTCCAAACTCAAAAAATTCTAACTTCAGTGATTTGAAAAGGAGTCTAGCACAAGTAAATTGGAAACAGATATTTGTGAAGAAAATGGTAAATGAGCAAAGGCAAACCTTCATGGTACAACAAAGGATGTTCTCAGCAATATGAAAGATGGGACATCCAAAGCTGGAACTCCCTGGATGACTAAGGAAATAGAAATCAAACATGAAAGCCAAATAGAATATAGAATGTGCATAGGGAAGGTGGGAAAAGATACAAAAAGAGCAGAGGGCAAGTATGAGAATAGAATAGTAGCTAACATCAAATGGATTCCAGAAAGGACATAGTGATGAAGAAATAGTGCTGCCAATTAGGAAATAATAAGCAAATCCTCTTGCAGAGAAAGACGGTATGACTGTGACACTGAATGAATACTTTGTATTTTCCTCACAAGAGTAGAAGATAAGGGTGATTTTGGAACAGGGGAGCGTTTTTGTAAAGCATAAGGTGCTAAATCACTCCAAGTCAATGCATCACAGTTTGTTTAGTGTCCATAAAGTAGAAGTTCTGACCACAATCTTTCAATCTTCCTGGATATGAGATTGGTTTTGGAGTGGAGGATTAAAATGCTGAAATCCTGTTTGAAAAATACAAAGCAAGGAATAAACATGGTAAGTCTAGGTTAATAAACCCAATGTAAATGGTAAGAAAACCACTAGAAACTATTGCCAACTGCGAGATCAATTCTCACTTGAAGGAGAATGGATTAATGAGGAACAGTCAGTCTGGATTTGTTAAACACAATCACAACTGATTAACTTGATTGAGTTTTTGATGAAGTATCAGAGGGTCAATAAGGTGGTGGAAATGACGTATAAATGAACTTTTAATAGACGTGTGGTAAAGTATGCATTGCAGACTTCAGAAAAATAGAAACATTTGGTACAAAAGGGACAGTATCAGGTATGTAAACAGGATTACAAGGGGAAATGTTCGTGAAAGATGTTTTCCTGATCTGAGAGAAACATGCAATGCAATCTCCCAGATCCATATTTGTATCATTGCTTTTCTTGTTTCACATAGATGACTGGATTTGCGTATAAGTAGTGTCAAATTTGGGAATGTTATAAATGGTGAGCAGGATTGTAGCAGACTTCAGAAAATCATAGAAATTGGAGAATCTCTGCAGCACAAAAGGAGGCTATTTGGCCTATCGAGTCTGCACTGACCACAATCCCACCCAGTCTCTATCCTCATAACCACACATATTCCCTCTGTTAGATTCTGACATTAAGGGGAAATTTAGTATGGCCAATCAACCTAATCTGCACATCTTTGGAGTGTGGGAGGAAATCGGAGCACATGCAGAGATGGGGCGAATGTGCAATTCCACACAGTCACTTGGAATTGAACCTGGGTCCCTTGTGCTGTGAGGCAGCAGTGCTAACCATGTTGCCACTGTGGCACCCCAGGAAGATATAGACAATTAATAAAGTAAGCAGACATTTACCAAATGCAATTTAACACACTCAGTAAAACACTTTTGCGTGTAATAACATGGGGAGACAGTACCATTTAGGTTATACTATCTTGAGAGGGGTGCAAAATCAGAGGGATCTTTTGTGCTGTGAAATGCAATGATTCCATGAGCTTGGGGTAAATATTGTGCTTCATGGCATCCATTTTATACCATGCATTTTCAAATGATTTTCCAACCAAATCACAGGCAGTGCTTATCCAAATTTTTCTTTGCACTTCTAGCAAGTCAGACTCGACTAAGAGCACAAAACATCAATATTGTGCTTGGATCAACAAATAAAAATCTTTTTTTATAGAACCAATTCTTTCCAATGCATCAAATTAGATATGGGATTGGAAATATGTGTTTTTGCAGTGGACTAATGTGTACAAGATTACAATGATTTCTTCTGGTTTGCCTTTTATTTTAAAATTTTGCCTGGAAGAGAATTGCTGTAAGTAATAATAATCAAGATCATATGTGTAACATCATCTGAGGTTAATTATTTATAATGGGGACATCATGGGAAACCCTACCATTTAACTTCTCACCTTTTGGCTGAGCTCAAGTGTCAGATCAAGCTCAAGATGGGGTGAAAGGCCTTACCTTGCCAGCTTGGATCTTATTTATCTCTCTTATGGGGACGCTAAATTGGATTCAATTGGAATTTGAATTTGTTTTTGGAGCAAGCAGAAATAGATTTGGCTTTGCCTGGCCTTCTTTGGCTTTCTAACTTTAAGGATGGAATTTAAAAAAAAATTTAAAAATGTCACAAGACCTGCAAAAGAATTTCTTATAATCAGTGTTGACAGAACAATAATATTAGCACAGCTGAGTGATTTTATGTGGCGTTTGAGTTTTTGTGTTGTTTATTAGATATTTTCCTTCTTTCGTTTTACGACACTACCATTGATTGTTTTGTAGTATCTTTGCCATTGTATCTCATTTTTGACATTACCAGACTTTTGACTTTTACTTTTGTTCCACTGATTATAAATTTTTCTCCTTTGCATTTCTTCATTTTTTTGTAACTTTATAGCCATGGAAAATAAATTCAGGATCCATCTGAAAGTTGAAAAAGCAACAATAACTTTAGTTTAAGAGCTCTGACCCAAACTGTGATAAACCATCCTCACATTATGTTGCCCAGTGAGTATTTTGCCAAGGTCAAAACTAAGCACATGTGAAAGAGGAAGTATGCTTGTCAAGAATCTGTTGCAGTCAGATCTGAATCCACAATCCACCATTTCCATAACATCACACTAACAATTAAATTCACCGCTGCCTTCAAATTTTATGGTTATAGGTAATAAACTATTTCCCAGAAAATATCCAATTGTTTCAAGAAAATTATTGAAGTCTTTACTCTGAAATCGCAATGTAGACAATTGCAGACCTCTTGCATCATAAAGCAACTTGCATCAACGTTCGCATGTTAGGTTACAATGAAGGAAGGGATTACTGAGTGTACTGTTCCAGTGCTCAATGCTGGAAACATTACTATATTTCATTTATGTACATTAACTTGACCAGTTCAGGCAGCGTACAAAATTATTGATATTCCAGAGTTGGCAGTGAAGTCAAAGGAATGTGCTCCAATATTGTTTTATTTGTTCATGGGATGTAGGGGTCACTGGCACCAGCATTTGTTGCCCATCGCTAATTGCCCTAGAGAAGGTGGTGATGAAATCCTCTCTTGAAATACTGGTGCCCGTGTGTTGTAGGTACACCCACAGTGCTGTTAGGGAGAGAGTTGTTGGACTTTGACCCTGTGACAGTCAAGGAGAAGCGATATAATTCCAAGTCAAGATAATGTGTGGCTTCAAGTGGAACTTTCAGTTGGTGGTGTTCCCATGAATCTGCTACCCTTGTCCTTCAAGGTGGTAGTGGTCACTGATTTGGAAGATGTTGTTGAAGAAGCCTTGGTGAATTATTGCAATACCTCTTGTGCGTACTATTACCACTGTGCATCAATGGTGACGGAAGTGAATGCGGAATGTGATCGATGGAGTGCCAATCAAGCAGGATACTTTGTCCTGAATGGAACTTTGTGATTGTTGTTGGAGCTTCATTCATGTAGGAATGTGAAGAATATTCCATCACACTTCTGCCGTGTGCCTTATTGGCTTTGGAGAGTCAGGAGATGAGTTGCTCTCCATTAACTTCCCAGTCTCTGACCAGCTGTCGCAGCTATGGTTTTTATTTTTTAAGTTTACTTATTTATGTCACAAGTAGGCTTACATTAACACTGCAATTAAGTCATTTTGACAATCTTTTTAGTTACCAAACTCTGGCAGCTGTTCAAGTATACTTGAGGGAAAATTTAGGCACCTAACCAGCACGTCTTTTAGACTATGGGAAAAAAATAGGAGCATCCGGGGGAAACTCACACAGTCAGGGGGAGGGTGTACAGATTCCTCACAGACAGTGACCCAAGACAGAATCAAACCGGGTCTGTAGCACTGTGAGGCAGCGGTGCTGACCATTGTATCACTGTGCCATCTCAGTTTGTCCAATTCAATTTCTGATTAATGGCAATCCTCAGGATGTTGACAGTGATGAATGCAACGATGGCAATTCCACTGAATGTCGAGGAGAGATGGTTGGTTTCTCTTTTGTTGGAATTGGTCACTGATGGGATTTGTGTGGTGTGAATGTTATTTGCCACCTATCAGCTCATTGATGAAGCAGCTGAAGATGATTGGGCCAGGACACCACCCGAAGGAACTCCTTCAGTGATGTCCTGGAGCTGAGATGATTGATCTCCAATCGCCACAATCATCTTCCTTTGTGCCAGGTATGACTTCAACCAGTGGACAGTTTTCCCCCATTTCCCATTGACTCCCATTTTGCTCAGGCTCATTGATGCCATACTCAGCCAAAAGCTGCCTTGATGTCAGGAACAGTCACTCTCACCTCAACTCTTGAGTTCAGCTCTTGTTCATGTTTGGACAAATAGCAGGAACAGTTTGGACTAAGACTATAATGAGAAGTTGAATGGTCCTGGCAGAACCCTATTAAGTATCAGTAAGCAGGTTATTTCTGTAAGTTACTCATGACAGCACTGTCAACAACACTTTCCATCACCTTTCTAATGATCGAGAGTAGACTGATGGGTTGATAAATAGTTGGGTTGGATCTGTCCTGCTTTGTGTGGACAGAATTATTAGGTAGCTGCCAGTATTATAGCTGCACTAGATAGGGATATTTGTAAAGCCTCCTGCTATAAGTCAGTTGTTTAATTGTCCACCTCTTTCACTACTAAATGTGGCAGGAATGAGGAGCTTAGATCCAACTAGTTGATTGTGGGATTGCTTAAGCCTGTCTATTTAGCATGCTCTTTAGCATGCAATTGGCTCTGTTCTGTAGCTTCAACAGGTTAACACCCTTTTTTTATATCTGTGTGATGTTGCTCCTGCCATGCACTCTTCACTGAACCAGAATAGATCCTCTAGCTTGATGGTCGTGCTAGAGTAGGGGCTATGCCAGTTCTCTGGTTCTGTGATTCCATGAATTTACCGATTCTGGTTGTGTATAATTTGGCTGCTGATCATCCACAATACTTCATGGATGCCCAGTTTTGAATTACTAGACCTGTTTGAAATCTATCCCATTTAGCATGGTAGGAGTGCCACACCATATGATGGAGAGTATTCTCAGAGTGAAGATGGGCCTTTGTTTCCGCGAGGAATGTGAGGTGGTTACTCCTACTAATATTGCAATGGGCAGATACAACTGCAACAGGTAGATTGATGAAGACAAGCTCAAATATGTTTTTCCCACTTGTTGGTTCCCTCACAGCCTATTGCAGTCAAGCAGTTATGTTCTTTATGACTTGGCCAGCTTGGTATGTAATGGTGCTACTGAGCCACTCTTGGTGATGAATATTGAAGCTCCCCCATCCACAGTACATTCTGCACCCTCACCACCAACAGTACTTTCTCTGAGTGGTGTTCAACATGAAAGAATATTGATTCATTAGTTGAGGGAGGACATTTTCTTCCCCAGGTTGGCCTGATGTGATTTTTTTTATTCAATCATGGGACATGAGCACCACTGGTTGGCCAGCACTTTTTGTCTATCCTTAGTTATTTTTGAGAAGGTGGTGGTGAGTTGCCTTCTTGAAATGCTGTAGTCCATGTGCTGTCAGTTCATGCAACAAACAAACCCCACCCTTTAGAGGAAAAAGAATAGTGAAGCTGTAAAATGTCACATGATGAGACAGCCATGTTTTATGTCTGTTTTTAAATCAGGAAGAATCTGCTTGCAAGAAAAAAAATTCCACGTAAAACCATCACACCAGCTCAAGTCATCCAAACAACCAAGATAATAAGCAGCAATACTTTGAAAGTGGGAGAAGGAGTCTCCCCAAACTATTCCAACTTCAAGTTCATCTGATAACCAACTTCATGAAAACTTGAGTCCAAGAAGTCTCTGGGTGTATTGCGAATCCTCTCCTTTATGAGATTTCCATTTCAACTGAAGCATCAGCTTCATGTAAGAAATTACAAGTCTTCCACAAAAGTGACTGAGATACTTATGAGTCATAACTGTATTGCTTTAACTTCCTCTGTATCTATTCTGTGTGTCTGTGATAGTATGTGTGAATAGATTGTGATGTGTCACTTCTTAAAGTGAGTGATAATAAACAACATTTTTATTTTTAAATTCCTACAGTGCAGAAGGAGGGTATTTGGCCTATCAATTCTACACTGGCCACAATCCCACCCAGACCCTATCCCCTTAACCCCATCTATTTACCCTGTTAGTCCTCCTAATATTAATGGCAATTTAGCATAGTCAATCAAACTAGCTTGCACTGGAGAGTGGGAGGAAACCAGCGCACCCAGTGAAATCCCACACAGGCATAGGGAGAACGTGCAAATTCCACATTGACACTGACCCCAAGCCAGAATTGAACCCAAGTACATGGCACTGTGAGGCAGCAGTACTAACCACTCTGCCATCATGCCGCCCAACTCACAAAGCTCACAGAATCTTGCTACTGGAATCATTTTAATTGGGAACCATCATTCTGTGGGTAAGAAGGCATAATCCTGACTAACACAAGCATACTGATCCCAGGCAGTGAAAGGTAACACACAAATTCTGTCCACGACAATCACCAAATCTAACACTTTTCGCAAGCTGGCCTCCAAATTTCAATCCTTCCTCTACCTGCTTGAACAATGTTGTTATATTGTTTCTGCCTAATTGTTAACAAAGTAACTGACATTCTCCTCCCAATTACTGTCAACTCTCCACCTATTACCATTAATATTTGTAATGTTTTTCCATGTACGTAACCTGCATCAGGTCTCTCTCTGTCCATTCCACACCAATATTCTTTAATGCCTTTATCATTTCACTCAGTTTTGTCAAAGACTTTCGCTACAAAGCAAAAGTACACCACTTGATTATGTTCCATATTCCTCTCGCACAGAACTCTTACTACCCCTATTGCCTCTCTTGTTCCGTACCCTCTGTGAAACCTAAATTGATCTTTGTCAAAATTGCTTTTGCCACTAACCATTTTGTGAGTAATCTAAGCATAATCTTTGAATTATATGAAGTCAAATTGATGGTATGAAACATATCATAATACTTAGCTTTCTTTCTCCCAGAGCTATCATGATTATTTTCAGGAAATCATCTGGTCATTCCCCTTTCAAGTATATGACTTTAGTGAAATCAAATAAATAATACAGAAAAGGTGACTCAGGAAAGAAGTCAAGGGAATATTGGTTCAAACCACTAACAGATACCAGGAAATTCTTCTTTACACAGAAAATGATCAGCACTTGGAATGAATGTCCAAAAGGTGGAGAGGATAACTCTAGATGCATTTAAGAAATAACTACATATAGTAAAGGTGATGATGGTGGGATCTGTATAGGATGCTTCTGAACAGATGAATGAAAAGGGGTCATTTACCTGTCCATAATTATCTTTTAGCTTTTACCAACATTTTCTGATGAAGACTGCCTTCTGTTTGCATGACACAATAAAGCAATAAATATCTTGCTCTCAGGTATTCATTTTGTTAATTTTTAATATCTTGAAAATTCCTCTGTCTGTACACAAGGTCTGTATTTCCAAGTCATAGATCTGAAGTGGGTATATCAGAGTTGGTGCTTGAATTACTAAATGCTACGCTAGAGTGATTGAATCATAGAGTGATAGAGGAATAATCCCTCCGAAGATGCCAGGTTGTTCTATGGTTCATTTTACAAGGCAATGATACTTTGCGACTTCTGAAGCAGAAGACCTGGCTAAGCAGTAACGTGAGACTTTCTAAGTAGTACTGTTAAGGACTGCACTGAAATGCAGGAAGACATCAACATGGGTTGCACTGGCATGGTTAAATTCCTTTCCAGTATTGTTGGATGGATAAAAGGCTATGCAAAAATTCAAAATTATATCAGATAAGTGGATAAAGGAAATGGGCTTGCAAAGATATCGGTAACTTTGAGTTTAGAATAACTTTTTGTGTGGCAGACAAATGCCAATGCAGCCTGCTAAGTCCTGGAATCATCCTTCCAGCCATGCAAATTTCCTTTGCTCTCTGCTATCATCCTATCTAGAACTTACAAAACAAGGTTTATGATCACTTTTGCAAGTAAAGGAAGCTCTACATTATGACAGTGCAATATTGCATACATGACTTTTAACTTCCTCTTTGGTGGACTAAGAACTAATAATGTTTATGAGGAATTCCTCGCAGTAAGAATTTTCTATTCGATAACTCCATCTGTTTTGCAGCTCAATATTACCATTTCACCCTATAAAGAGAGCAAATGTGTGTTTTAAGTTACTGTACTTGTAATATGTTCAGCTTAAACATGCAGTTATTCAGTGTAGGCGACGTAAACATTACTGTTCTCAATCTGATCACAGCCTTTTACATGGTTGACCACACTGTCGTCCTTCAACGCCTTTCTGTCATCTGCTGGATGGGCCTGCACTCACCTTATTCAATTCTTATTCTGGGCAAGGCAAGGGAATGACCATGACAGCTTCTCTATCTCTCACACACATATACCTCTGGAGATCCCTGAGGATTTATCCTTACGTTTCCAACCTCCCCCCACAGCCCCCATCCCCACCCCTCCTTTATATTTCCTATCTACATATGCAAGCATATTAGTAGGTTGGCTGGATACATTGATGACATCTAGCTCTACTTCACTATTATCTCTTGAAACCAGTCCACTGTCTCTAATTTGTCACACTACTTGTCACTCATTGAGGTTTTGTTGAATGTAAGCCAATATAGACAACAAACACAGGGCCAAGGCTAATAGAAGAATGGAACTTGACGAGAATGCAGGCAGCAAAGTTTGGATAAACTCAAGTTTCTGGAGAGTAAAGTTCCAACAGCAAAGTCTGTTGATAGCAAAGACATGGAGGAGGATTTAGCAGCAGATGAGCTGAAGCAGGGTAGGAGTGGGTGATGTTATGGGAGAGGTGATCTTCATGATTTGTGTTGGAGTAAAGTTGCTAACAAACAGTCTGGCTCAGTCTCAAGCAGTTTTCAAAATCCAGTGCTGGATGAGAATAAAATTCCTTTAACTAAAGATTTATCTTTGGACCCTGGCACAAATTCCATTGGCTAGCTATTGACTCCACCCTCTCCCCTGAGAATGCATGAGGCTGAGCCAGACTGTTACCAACTTTACTCCATCAGAAAATCATCTAATCCCATAACATCATTCACTGCTTCAGCTTATCTGCTGTTAAACCTTCCTCCAGGTCTTTGCTGCTGATGGACTTGATTATTGCAACTTTACCCTCCAGAAACTTGAGTTTATCCAAACTTTGCTGCCTGCATTCTAAGTTTCATTCTTCCATTGGCCTAGCCCTGTGTTTGTTGTCTATGTTGAGGTTTTGTCAAATAGGTGGCAATGATTGTATTTGCGTCTTTGTGTTCAAATCCATTCGTGGCCTTATTCCCCCATATCTTAGTCATTTTTTTAGCTCTACAACCCTCTGAAATCTCGATGCCTCATGAGTTGAACATCTCTGATTTTAATCATTACAGTGATTGTGGCCAAAATCTTGAGTGCTGCAGTCCTTCTCTAAAGCTCTTTGCGACTCCTTCACAATATTCCTCCTTTACAACAATCCTTAAAACCTACTTAACGTTGCCTCATCTGTGATTATTTATCCTAGTATTTGTTGTGTGACTCAATTAAAATTTTTGTTCAATAATACTGCTGTGAAGCAACTTGGGATGTTTTGCTGCATTAAAGATGTTAAATGAATGTAAGCAGTTACTGTATTGCAAGCATTGTAACTTTAATATTGTTGTTGATGATTTATTTTATTGCTCCAAATGTTTGCGACTAAATGACTTTAAAAATGAGCTCACTTATCTCTACGCCCATCTTTACCATACTAAAAAATGTACCATTGAACTGCCTTGCTTCAATACTTTTCTTCAGATCAATAAAATTCCTCAGTAAGTCCTTCCAGTTTCAGAGATATCATTTTCTTCTTAAATGTTGGCATTTTTCAATTACTGATATCCTTACCTCTGCATCAGAATTTTTAAAGATCAAACCTGTTGATATATATACCTATATATTATCAAACAATATTGTATTGGATTCAAATATATTCTTGGCTGACAGAACAAAGGAAATGCTTTTTATCAGAGCTATTGCACCTCCGATAAGGTGTTAAACTAAAATGTTATCTGCCTACTTATGTGAAAGTAAATGATTTTGTGTCACAACTTCAAGAGTATAGCAAAGTTTTCCAATGTCCTGGCCATCATTGATGCCACATTCAACATCAATGCAAAACAGATTAACTGGTTATTTATCCTGTGGTTATTTGGGAAGCTGGCTATATACAATTGACAGCTGTACTTTATCGACATGTTGAGTCTGACTACACTTCAAAAGACGTTCATTGGCTCTGAGGGGTTGAGGGACATCCTGAAAACATGAAAACATTCATTTAAATTTAATGTTATTTTCTCTTATACACATACAAACTTTTTATTTGTTACTATACCTCTTAAATGTGTTTATTTTGGGTTTCTGTTCAACCCCAAAAACCATAAAACATGTTGTTGTACTCCAAGGAAGTGCATTATCTTTGAAGAGAACATTTCTGCACTTACTTTTGTTTCCAACTTAAGAAATTTCTAATTGCTGCACTTTCTTGTTCACAAGCGAATTGGTATTTATAATGATTCACTCTTCCAGTACAGGTTTGTTCAGGGGCTAAATCTCTGGTAACAACACATTTGTAATTGGCTGCTTGGTTTGTGTTAATTCCAATAGAAGGTGACAGCCAGCACTGGAAAACATGGTAACTCAGGTGTTCTCAGCAATGTGTTCCTTTACAGCAACACAAACAAACTTTCAGGATGGTGCATCTGCTAAGAAGGATTTTAAGGCCAATGTTTATTGTGCAAATTGTGGCATACTCACAATATCATTGCTTGTTACTAAACATGCAGCCATGTAAGTGGAAATTATGTGCTCACCATTTATTGAAATCTTGAGAACTGCTGCAATAAAGAGACATGTCGTCAAAGCTTTCCACTTTGCACACATCAGAATAGACTGAATCATTACCAAACTGCAAAGGAAGCAACAATTAGTCTGGCTCGCAACGTGGCTCACATATACTTCCTAGACACTACATATATTCAAATGCAAGGACTTTTTCTTTGTAGGTAAAAGAAATATGTACAAGTCTTATGTCTTTTATGAATCAAACAAAGCCATAGGAGATAATAGTTCTCTGGTTCATTTTCCATGGCAACATTTCAATAAATCAGAGTTGACTTGCCAACCAATTAACACCCTTTCTCCTGCAGCATAATTTGCAGCTGATCAGTAATTGTGGAAGTGATCTATAAAAGCAGAGATGATCCTTATCATGCTGAATAGGTGAAGAATCTGCTACAGATAGCGAACCAAAGGAATTGAGCACATTTGAGGCTGATCAAGTCAAATATCTGGTATCTTGCTGCAATTTTTTTTATTATTCATTCATGGGACATAAGTATTGCTGGCTGGCCAGCATGTATTGTCCATCTCTTCTGCCCTTGTTCAGAAAGCAGTTGAGAGTCAACCACATTGCTGTAATCTGGAGGCACATGTAGGCTAGACCAGGTAAGGACGGCAGATTTCCTTCCCCAAAGGACATTAGTGAACTAGATGGGTTTTTCCAACAATTGGCAATGGTTTCATTGTCACCAGTAGATTCTTAATTACAGATTTTTTTTATTGAATTCAAATTCTACCATCTCTATGGGAGGGTTCGAACATAGGTCCCCAGAAGATTAACTGTGCTTCCGGATTAATAGTCCAGCAATAACACCAGGAGGCCATTACCTCACTATAATGAGGAGGAAGGGTATTGTTTTCTGAGGTAAGACAAAGGTAAGTATCATTCTTGTTGATTTCTGATATATCTGTGCATTGTATAGGTTCTAGAAGAAGGGAGGAAATGATTTGTCAAGTGGTTCTGATATCATATCTCCTCTAGTTCTGATATCATAAGATAGCTTGGTTTATAAGAATAAAATGTTTAACACATGGAGCAGATTAATTCCATGTAACTAGCTTATTTGATGAGTTTTAAATCCAAGGACAATATGTGCCATTTATGTCCCATTGCGCCAACTCAGGCAGAGAATGTATTTAGTTCACTACATTTCAGACAGGAGATGTGGATGATAAGAGGTGAATAGATATCTTGTTCATATTAAATTGCCCTCTATGATTCTAGATCTTTCTTTGAATCTCTTTTTATATTCTTAAAAATATGAATTTGTAAAGCTGTTATGTTGAGCTTTCCTCATACAGGGTTTATTATAAGCATAGAGTTACCAGATCTCAGTGTACAGCCCATTTGCAGATGAGTTTCAATTGTCATGTTTTGGGGTAAATTTTCCAATTCCGCCACTGTGGGAATTGTTGAGAGCGGGGCAGAAAAGCTGATGCATCATTAAATTTCCATTGACCTCAGGTGGAAATTTCAGGTCTTGGGGTAGACACAACCAGAAAATCCCACCCTCTCTCCCTGTCATATTGTGATATCGTGATGTAGAGATGCCGGCGTTGGACTGGGGTAGTAAGAATTCAGTAAGAATCTAGCAACACCAATTTTAAATCCAACCGATTTATTTGATAGTAAATTTGCAAGCTTTCAACTTTCTGTCTTCATCAGGCAAATGCAGTGTTCTGGTCTACAATAGCACACATATCAACACAGACAGTCACAGATTGCTGATTAGAATGCGAATCCTTACATCCAACCTGCTATTCAAGTGTTAAAGTGGCTAACAATGTGTGTGAAGGGAATCCTGAGCATTGGTTAGAGAATTGTGTATTTTCTCCAGACAGCACAGTAAGTGAGGTTTTTTGCTAACCCAGGCAAGTTACGGGGGTTACAGCTAGTGTGACATGAAGCCAAGATCCCTATTAAGACCGTCCTCATGTGTGCAGAACTTGGCTATCAGTCTCTGCTCAGCGACTTTGCGCTGTCGTGTGTCACGAAGGCCCCCTTGAAGAACATTTACCCACAGGTCGGAGGCCGAATGCCCGTGACTACTGAAGTGTTCGCCCACAGGAAGGGAACTGTTTTGCCTGGTGATTGTTGAGCAATGCTCATTCATCCGCTGTCGTAGTGCCTGCATGGTCTCCCCAACGTACCATGCTTCAGGACATCCTTTCTTGCAATGTATTAGGTAGACAATGTTGGCCGAGTTGCAAGAGTATGTACCGTGTACCTGGTGAATGGTATCCTCATGTTTGATGATGTCGTCCATGTCGATGATCTGGCATGTCTTATCTTGCGATATCTTGTGATATCAACAGGAAACTTGCACCACAAAAGCTTCTCTGAAGAAATCCATGCACGTTTGCAGCAAGACCTAGATAACATCTAGGTTTGAGCTATTAAATGGCAATAACAGCCACATAAATGCCAGGTAAAGACTATCTCCGACAAAAGAAAGTCCAACTATTTCCCCTTCATATTCATGGAATTACCATTGCTAAATCCCCTACTATCAATATCCTGGGAGTTACCATTGACCACAAACTGAATTGGATCAACCATACAATGTCCTTCAGGGAAGAAAATCTGTCACCTTTTCCTGGTCTGGCCTACATGTGATCCCAGAGTTGACTCTCAACTGCCCTCTGGAATGGCTAACAAGCTACTCAGTTCAAAGACAACTAGGGATGGGCAATAAATACTGGCCAGTCTTAGACAGCCATGTCCAATGAATGAAAAAAAAGAAACAGGTTATGTGATTATAAGAACTAATCAAAGGTTAGGAATCCTGTAGCAAGTAATTCACCTCCTAATTCCCCAAAGCCTGTCCACCATCTACAATGCACAAATCAGGACAATAATGGAATACTCTCCACTTTTTTTTTTGGTGAGTGCAGCTCCAACAACACTCAAGAAGCTCAGCGCCATCCAGGACAAAGCAGCCCAGTTAATTGGCACCACATTCACCACCTTCAACAGTCATTTTTCCTTTACTACCTACACACCATGGCAGTAGTGTGTACTGTGTACCATCTACATGACATCCTGCAGCAACCTACCTTCAACAATACATTCCAAATTCATGGATTCTACAGCTAAAAGAACAAGGGCACAGACACTTGGGAACATGACTACTGGACGTTCCCTCCAAGATACCTTCCATCTTGCCTGGAAATATTACTCTGTTCTTTCACTGTCACTGGGTGGAAATCCTGGACTTCCCTTCCTAACAGCACTGTGGGTGTTCCTATACTAAATGGATTCCTGCTTCAAGGAGGTGGCTCATTGCCACCTTCTCAAAAACAATCAGGCATGGGTAATAGATGTCAGCTTAGCCAATAACACCCACATACTACAAAAGAATAACAAAAAACAGCTTGCCAGGCTTGTTCTTTGACCCTTTCTTTATGTATTGATGTTGGCTTAACTTTGTATTTCTGTGTATGCTATTGAATGTTTTCCTGACATAATGAGTAATATCCTGCAAGGCACATTGACGTACATAATTACTGCTGCTAAACATCCACTGATAGAAGAGAACTGTGCTCTCCAGAAATCTGCATGTTCAAATAGAGCCCATGAAGTAAATCGTTGTTCGATGATTCTATGGATTAGAAAGGATGCGCATTAGATACTTTCTGTGGCTTGTTTAGTATCACTGGGAATCGAATCAAGACGACCGTTAGCTAACTCTGACGAAGGACCATCCAGACGCGAAACAGTGATTCTATTGTCTTTCCAAGATGCTGTCAGACCTGCAAAGATTTTCCAGCATTGTTAATTTGTGCTTCAGATTCCAGCATCTGCAGTATTTTGCCTTTAAATAAAGATGTAGTATAGTTGAATATTCAAAAAGCATTTGATAATGTCAGCATAGTGATTAATAAATGAGATTGAGATTAGTGGGACTGGGGTGATTAATTGGAATGGATTTGAGGAGTGGCTAACAGACAGAAAACAGAATATGAATAAAAGTGTGATTCTCAGGTTGATAGTTAGCAATCAGAGAGGTGCCACAAGAATCAGCACTGCAGCCTCAACTGTTTGCAAATTATATTAATGATTTATATGAAGGAATTGTGTGAAATGTATTCAGGTTTGCTGTTCAAACAAAAAAAGGAGAAAACAAACTAAGGACAATGATTCTGCGAAGTGATATTGATCAGTGAAATAAATTGTCAAGAAGATGGCAGATAGAGGGCGGAATTTTCACGTTCCACCTGCCACGAGAATCATAGCGTGCAGGGGTGGACCATGGGTGAGAATTTCCAAGCATGGTCAGAAAATTCCGTAAGAAGTCTCATAACACCAGGTTAAAGTCCAACAGGTTTATTTGGTAACAAATGCCACTAACTTTCGGTATGCTTGCTGCTCCTTTGTCAGGTGAATGGGGAACTCCCTACTCACCTGACGAAGGGGCAGCGCTCTGAAAGCTAGTGGCGTTTGTTACCAAATAAACCTGTCGGACTTTAACCTGGTGTTGTGAAACTTCTTACTGTGTTTACTGCAGTCCAATGCCGACATCTCCACATCTGAAAATCCTGCCGAGAGCATTAAAAAATGTTAAGTGATCTATTTTGGCAGGAAGAATAGAAAAGCAGAATAATTCTAAAAAACTGAGAGACTGGTTAATGTAAGTACACAGAGGGATTTAAATTATATTGTCCCCTTAAATATCAAGGCAGGCACAGGCAAACAAATAGTATGGTAGCCTACGTTGCAGGTATTGTGATATGAGAAATATAAAGTTTTGCCACAATTATATAGGGCTTTGGCAAGGAGATTGAGGAGCTCTCAGCTATATTCCCTAGTATAATGAAGGTAATATTATTGAAACATATGAAATTCTCAGAGATCTTGGCAGGATAGATACTAAGAGGCTTTTCCCTTAAAATTAGGGATCGTAGTTTCAGAAGGAGGTGTTAACCATACTGCAGAGCAATGAGAAATTTGTTGGAATTCGCCATCCCTAAACACTGTAGCTGCTCAATCATTGAATACATTCAAGACTGAGAGCAATGGATGTTTGAACTCAGGGGATATGAGCACATGGCAGGAAAGCGAAGTTGGGGCAGAACTGCCATAATCTTACTGAATGGTAGATTAGTCTCAAGGGACTAGAGACCTTATTCCCACTGCTAGCTTTAATATTTTTACAGACTCTCATGAGCGCACCTAAAACCGCCACCATTTTAAGCCTCAGGAAATTTTTGCTGAGTTCAATCTGAAGCAAGTTAAATTCACATGAAAGACCCTCATTTGCATGTGGTTATTAACTTCTACGCTGCATGTGTCAATGATTTCACAGGCTCCAATAAGAAAGTCACTTGCAGGCAGTTAAATGCACCTGAGTTGTAATCGGCACATTAGAGCTTTATTGTGATTGAGCTTAAGTTTTCTGAAAACTTAACTCGGTAGCTAACTCATCCTTTCTGTTGACTTAAAACCCCTCAGCCAATAAATTTAAAATCATTGGCATCATTATCACTTGTAGCTTCGATGTAGATTGCAACAGAATTTGTCTGTATACTGTCTATGCTATGCAAGATATTAAGAATGACAAAGGTTCTGGTTGAACACAACTACAGATTTGTCACTAGCAAGAACACCTTTTCACATGTAATGGTCTATGCTGAGTTGTGACAGTTACATTTTTTGATTACCTGACTATATGCCTGTATCACAAGGTATACGTGAAACCTAATTGATAAAGACAGTAGTGAGCGTCTGCAGAAGAGATCACAGGTGATAGCTTTTATCTCCCACTGACCTTGTATCCTGGCTCCAGCCTCTCCATTCCTTCTTATAAAGTATAAAATCCATCACATCTCTAACTCGATTTAACTCTGAAAAATAGTCATGTAGACTGGAAACATTAACTCTGTTTCTCTCTCTCCACAGATGCTGCCAGACCTACTGAGTTTTTGCAGCATTTTCTGGCTTCTGTTTCAGATTCCAGCATCTGATTGAATGTTGCTTTTGTTATATTGGCAGAGCTGTGTCACATGCTGCAGAAAGTGATGATCTTAGAGACCCTGATTGGTTGATATTTTATATTTATTGCTCCCTGATCTGTCCTGTTGTTTGAATCGCTGGTTCAAAATGACACAGATTTCACTGCAACAGCTCACAAAATTGATCATTTTAGGGCAGAGAGAATTTGTCTAGTGAAGCAATTGCACAACACCAGAGGCGGTGCACATAATGAATTCATTCCCCTCCACCTACAGGTCATAATAGTAAATGTAAATTAAAATTCCCACGACTGCAAGATAGCTTTCAACAATAAATGGTATCCTCCAAGAGGAAAGATCAACATACTATGCTTATATCAAAGGCTTAAACTATAAAGTGTTGCCTCATGATCAATGCAGTGTACAAAGCACAAATTCTGATTCTCATTATAAAACTCTTCACTGTCGTCTTCGCAATGGGATAGCTAATTTGAGAGCAGAGGGCCTGAATTTTTCGGATGTCAATGACTCTACTACACCCATTCTCACCGATTCTGCCAATATTTGACACACAAGTGAGGATTGAGTGACAGCAGGCAGGAATCTGCTTGCACTTGGCTAGGAGTGGCACTGCAGCGCCATGCCTGGGATTAAGTGCCAGAAGCCACCGGGGTGTCCTGTCCCCAGGAGGGTAGCCGATGACCCGGTGAGCCATAGGGTGTTCTCATGAGATCTTATACTCATGCTGCCATTTGCATTTGCGGCAAGTGTGAGTGTAAGATTGCGACAGTGGAGTTTGAATTTCCTTTGGAATGCTTGAGGAGAATTGTCTTCACACAAGGTAGATATCCATATAGATTATGTGGCAACTAGGAGGTAATTTGTAGAGTAATGAAGAAAGCAGTATTTGGATTATTATGTCATAGGGGCCTGTATATTGGCAGAAAGGACCATAGGATTGTTCATGAACAGCTGTATGTTTACATGCAAATGTTGTCAATCACACCTTCGCACACAAGTCCCTCTGACCATGCTTAAGCTACTTTGTCCTTCCCCCTCTTCCTTCTCGGAGGATTTAAATTTTATTTGGTTATGCACTAAGACACTAAGATCTGTCCGGATATTAGAAGTGCCAATTCCACCAAATTGAGTAAATGAATCATTTTCTATTTTTATTTAGCCTTTATGAAGGAGAATTTTAGCAGTGTTTTTTTGTGAAGCACAGGTTTGAGAGGGATTGGCTGTGAACAATTGCCAGTACAAAGAATGGGCCTGCATGGTTTTTGGCAACTGTGCAGTCACTGGCTGAAGGCAATTATTATTCAAAAACAAGAGTAGCATCTGATCTCATTTCATACCCAATCGTCAGTTTTGGCCTCTGCCTCAGCATATTGGCAGATGCATAGGAGAACATATTCAAGGTGGGCATTGAGCTCATATTTGAATCCCTGTCATATAATCCCACATAGCCTGTCAAAGCTGAAGACAGTTGAGCCCAGGCCCTGTAGCTGGCTATGGCACATGCATTCCTAATGGATCTTATTACTGATGCTACATGCTGCGGCATGGGCTTCATTGCTGCAGATGGTCCAGGAACAAATGTGCATTTTTTGGTGAACTGCAGTATTTTAGTGCTCTGTATCAGAACCCCACGAGTGGATTGCGGCATACTACACATTAGCTGCTACCCACAGCAACTCAATTGCCTCTTTGCACGCAACAAGATAATGAATGCAAACTGATCCTGCAACAAACTCCTTCTGTTGTTTCACAGCACCGTTCCTCATTCGCTGAACACCTGTATCAAAAGATACCAAGAGCTCTGCCAGCTGTTCAGTGAATGACTCCAACACTTAAAGCTGGCTTGGCACATTCTGGTGCATTCCTGCTGTTGTTCTACATTTGAATAACCACACTGATTTACAGACCTAATGTTTTCTTTCCCCAGCTATTTGTTGCTGTGTTCCTTCAATTCAACATTCCTTTGGTGCCCATGGCTCAGCCCCACAACAACCATCGCAATCCCCCACTGGACCTCCCAACTTCTCACATCCCATTCCCCCAGATCCCATTCCCCATACCCTCCCACTCTACCAACCGCCCTTCCTGCGCCCGATCAAAAGATGCAATGTTCCTGCTGTTACAGTTCAGCTGTAGCTGAAAATTGCATTAACCATGAATATTCCAGGAGGTCTTGGTGCCTCTCCTGGATTTGGGAATAATCAACAATCACTGAAGCAGGAAGGGAGGCAGGTGTATCTGATGCACTAGCAGTTGCTTAGCACCTACCTGCTGTTGGTTCAAGAATTATGACACATTATCTAGTCATAATAGTTTAGGCAATTTGTAAGAGACTTGCAATCATCACCTCTGATTCAGTGTAGTAACAGTTACTGAGCTGTACCGTGTGATGGAACATGGCATACGAATGAGATCCAGTACAGATCTTGCAATTACATCGATTTTGTTTCATCACCAGCTGAATTCAAACCCCCTGCTGGTGAATCTGCAAACCTGTCGGTTATCTGTGCACACATGCATCAAATAGGTGGCTGCAGCTCCTCTGACAGATGTGACCTTGCAAAAAGGAATTAAGAGGACCAGACAGATGCATCACTATTGCCCGGGTGGCTGGATTCCCAAGTGCAAGATGCATTGATGCCCATGTTCTTGTCAGGATGCCAAACCAAACCCACTCACCCCAGGATAACACTTGAACGATAAAATTTCGGCAAAAGCAAAATTTTGTGGCTGAAGTAAAAACATAAGATGCTGGAAATTGTCAGTAGGTCTGGCAGCGTCTGTGGAGAAGAAAGAAGCAGAGTTGATGTTCCAGTTAGTAATCTTTCATCAGATGCTTGTGTTGTCCAAAACCACCAGTAATGCATGTGAATGCAAAATTTGATAGGCATAAAGCTTCCATCTGTAATTGATGCCTAATGTCATTTTCAAGTATGTTATGAAATTTCAGTCAATACTTCAAATTTTTAAAAATTAAAAAAGGGGTAAAAAATGACTGCTGAATGATTACCTGACTTCTCTTGTTTGAAAGACTTGCCCGGCTCAAGAAAGAACAAAGGAATTTCTAGATTGATATTCACTCTATGTCTTTTCTTGGAACTGATTCATAAGGGTAATTTTGAGTTGAGTGGGTCATTCAGATACAAAAACACGAGCTGTCTTAAACTCTTAAGGTACGAAAGTCTTCAGACAAGATGTATTGTATCCATCCTATTTGGAAAAGGACTTTGAATTTGTAACATTGCAAGTAGCTATGTTTTGTTGCTTGCTTTTAAAATAACAAGAAATTGTCTGCAGATGAATTCCACCGAGAGTCACCAACAAGACATACAAGCACCGAGGTAATAAACAGTGGGAGATTCCTGACAAAGCAAAGGACTTTCCTCAACCTATTTCCAACATTGAGTTCAGCCAATAACCAGCCTTTGGAAATTCAGCCACAAGATACCTTGCAGCTTACTGAGAATCCTTCATTCCGTAAAATATCCACTTCAACATATGCATCGACTGATCTAAGAACGTGCAGGCCTGCTGTGAAAGAGACTGAGAAAGAAAATAAATACAATTACAATTTGTGCCCCACCTTTATGTGAGTGATAGTAAATGAGACATTGGGTTTTAAACCTCTGGAAAAGTGGTCCTTATTTCTAAATTCACAGAAAGCTTGCTGCTGGAATTATTTAAATTGAGACAATCACTTTGAGGGTAGGAAAACACATTGCTCATATACAGATCATACTGATCATGGGCAGTAAGAAAGCCCTCAAAATCTCTTTGTGACACTGAGAAATTAAAACTGTTTGCAACCTTAGTATCAGATTTGACACCAAAACAAGTTTTTGATGACATTTCTGCACAATTCCAAAGACTACTTAATTCACCTCCAAACTATTATCTGACTACACCTCTGGTACGCTGCTTTTTACTGCTGAAACCCTCATTTCTGACATTGTTCACTCAATAGTTGAGTATGCCAGTTCATACTTGGATGACTTCCCATCTTCTAACTTCCATATTCCTGAAATCATCCAAAACACGGCTGTCCATATTCTATCTCATACCAACTCCCATTTACCCATCACTGCTCTCATGGACCTTCTGCCTCGTTTTGAAATCCCATATTGCCTTACCCCTGCCTATTTCTATAATCTCCCCCAATCTCACAATCATCCAAATTATTTGCACGCTACTAATTCTGCTTCTTACGTGCCTTCAATTTTAATTGCTCCATCACTGGGGACTGTGTCTTCAGTTGCCAAGGCCTGATCTCTGGAAATACTTCCCTAAAATTGTCTGGCTCTCTAACATCTTTCCTATTTTAAGATGCTCCTTAAAACCTACCCATTTGACCAAGCTTTTCATAATCTGTCCAGATAGTTTCTGTGGCTCAGCGACAAAGTTTGTTTGATAACATTCATCTGAAGCATCTTGGAACATTATTGTTTTAAATACATTACATTGAGGTAAGTTGTTGTTGAAGGAGCAGGATGAATGGATGGAAATCACTGGGCAAGCAGAGTCTCCCCTTGCTGCCCTGGCTATTGACATGAATCAGGAATACCCACAGCACTAAGTTTCATAGCCCCGTCCAAGTATTCAGGATGTTCAATCAATACATTCAATTACTTAACATATCAGGTGGCCTCTACATATTTGAAAGATCAATTAATTCTGCTATATTCTACACAGCTTTGTCATTCAAATGGGTGGCACAATGGCACAGTGATTAGCACTGCTGCCTCATGGCACCAGGGACCTGGGTTCAATTTCAGCATGAGGTGACTGTCTGTGGAGAGTTTGCACATTCTCCCTGTATTAGTGTGGGTTTCCTCCGAGTGTTCCAGCTTCCTCATACACTCCAAAAATATGCAGCTTAGGTTGATTGGCCATGCGTGGGATTACAGGTAATGTGGAGGGAGAAATGGCTGGATAAGATGCTTTTTTGGAGAGATTATGCAGATCCAATGGGCCAAATGGCCTCCTTCTTTACTGTCGGGAATCTATGAATCTATACATCTTTGCACTTCTCTAGTACAGAATGAAAAATCTGTCACCAATAGATGGAGACCCAATAGTTTGCCCTCCATTACAGATTTCTAGAGGCGGGGGTGTGCTGTGTGCAGCGCCTATGCTGTCATGATGAAACGTGCGACCTTCCACTGACAAGTTCGCAAGCTGATCTCCTAACTTTTATATATCAGAAGTAAAAGTGTCCTAACAGTGGTGCTCAAGGTCTCAATAACAGCAGGCACATTGTTGGTGAGCAAAACTGTATCAGCACTTGGAACCTTTTCCTTGAGTGTTCTCCAAAGTGTATTTCTTATGTGATAAATCACTGTCATACTGTCAAACAAACCCAATTTCATTGCTGACTACATACAAATTGTAGACTGGCTCAAATTGCCACAGGTAAAACTCCAAAGACTTCTGGCAACAAAGCTACCACCTGTAGTCAGCCAGGATTTTTTGATTTGAGCCAAATGCTCTCACTGACCAGTTTCTAGGTTGGCAATATTTTAGAAGAGAAGTTAAATACATTTTATTGTACTTAGCTACTCAGCAATATCTTCAGAGAGATATACAATATATTTGCTCTTAAACTGAATTGTAATTACTCAATTACAAACAGAAGGTATTACTGACTGTACATGAAATCAACATTGCCACATTTAATCTGCCTCGTGTTAGATACAATTGATTAATGTCCACCAGACAGAACCAGAAACAAATGTGCATTTCATATACATGGTGTAAACTTACTGGACATTATCAAATGGCCTGCAGTAATCATAATTCAATCAACTTGCAGAGAGACAGTGGCATTGTGCTAACGTCACTTTTCCAGTAATCCAGAGCTCAGGCTTGTGTCTGGGGATCCAGGTTCTAATTCCACCATGGCAACTGGTGGAATTTAAATTCATTTTTTTTTTGAAAAACAGGAACTGAAAGCTCGTCTCAGTAACGGTGACCATGACAACTATCACTGATTGTGGTGAAAACCCACCTGATTCACCAATGTACCTTTAAAGAAAGAACTCTTCCAGCTTTATCTGATCTGGTATATTCCAGACTCACAGCAATATGGCTGATTCTTAGCTGCCCTCTGAAATCACAGAAGAGGTCACACAGCTCTAGGGCAAATAGGGATGGGCAACAAATTCTGACCCTGCCAGCAAGGCCCAAATCCCATTAAATGGATGATAAAAAACACAGTGGCCATTTATCTAAAAAAAGTCAAAAAGGCTGAGGAAAGCAAAAGTGACTAATTTTTGACAATTGCCTGGTGAGGCAATTGAATTTCTTCTGACATAGTGGTCAGTTCTTGGTGTATGTGTGCTTTATGGTTTATGATCTCCCACCAATGCATTTCCCAGTTTGTGGTGACTCATAATGCCAATGCAAGGGAAATACAGTGCCCTTCTTATGCTGAACTTAGTCGACTGCGATCTCACTGAAAACTGAGGCAGCCTGATGATCTCTTGTCTGGATAATCCTGTCTTTGCTTATTGCTGCTTTTCACTGTGGTGTTCACTAAACCACTTTCAAGGGTTGCAGCAGTCAATGATCTGCTACCCATGAATGGGCACGTTACAATTACGGGCATTATTGATATCTGTAGTTCTTCCACAGAATGAGGCTGGATTCAGAAACTCAGCCAGCTTAATGTCAGTCGACTCAAGTTGGGATGATAATCTTATGCACACACAATTACCTCTCGCATATCACACCACTAAGTCTATACCAGTGGGCATCAGTTTCACAACATTTTTTTAACCAGATTTAAAATTTGCCTGAATATTTATAGTACGTTGTTTTCTTTTAGCTTATTTATTAGTTCTACAAGTGTGCTTACATTAGCACTGCAATGAAGTTGCTTTGCAAATCTCCTAGTCACCACACTCTGAACCTTTTAGGTACACTGAGGAGAATTTACCATGACCAATGCACCTAATCAGCACATCTTTCAGACTGTGGGAGGAAACGGGAGTACCCAGAGGAAATCCACGCAGATAAGGGGAGAATGTGCAGAAGCTATACTGATAGTTGCTACAGCTGGGAATCAAGCCCAGGTCCCCAGCGCTACAAGGCAGCAGTGTTATTCATTGTGCCACCATGCCTTAGTGATTTGGACACCTAGAAACTTGAAGCTGTCGGTCATTTCCACTTCATCCCCGTTGATGTAGATGGGGGCATATCCTCCACTATGCTTCCTGAAATCAATGAATATCTCCTTCATTTTGCTGATATTGAGAGAGAGATTATTGTTGTCATACCAGAACACCAGATTCTATATCTCATTCCTGTACTCCATCTATATGGCTGTGCTCAGCAGGGAATTCTTGATGCTGAAATTTGATGTGTAAAGTGCAAAATATTTTTCAGTACCTACATTCCTCATCTGCATTAAAACAAAGCACTTTCTTAAACCGATACAAAGAGAAAAAGAGCACCACAAGGGTAAAACAAGATGAATGTGAAAAATGAAAGGTCCTGCTCTCCTCCCAAGCATGCTGCTTCATTTGGTTAGTATTCTCAGAGTGCTGTTTTGTAGCTTGACCAGGTTAATGCCTCATTTCTAGATACCCCTGACATTCTCAATCATATTTTCAAAGGTATTAACTATAATCTTTTATTTAGTACTTAGGTATGATCTTCCAGGAATGCTCAGTTAGCTTTCCTTGAGGAAGAAAAGTGAACATACTGTAACTGGAAGAGTAGAAGTTCTTTAATGTTATAAATTGGAATACCATATATAACTGTTGGCTTACATTTTAGAAGATGGGCATCTGACTTATCGGCATGATGTCCCTTTAGACAGATTTTAGTACAAATATTTTCACTTACCATACAAGAGGGAATCCTGCAAATTTTTGAAATCAGCATCTTAACATACTGCTGGTGGTAAGTTAAAGCACTAAAGCAGAAGCTAATTGGCATAATTTAACTCTACCGTCAGAGTGAGTCACTTTATGCATGCTAATGTGTGATAATGAATGTTAAAAAATGGAAATGAATGTGATATCATACACCGCTGGTGAAAAAGCACTATGCATAAAATGTACCTTAAACATCATGCCAAAAAGCCTTTATAGTCTCAAACCTACATGCAGAATTTCATTCTAAAATAATCAATTGTGTGCCTCACCAACAGAATTGTAATACACATGTAGTCAGTCTATTTCTCTTTCTATAATTACGAATGGGTGGTTACCTTCATCCAGCTCTAATCTGATGAAAGGTTATTGACCTGAAACATTTTTCTTTTTATAAGTATTGTCAGACCACAGACTACCTTGCCATTTTCTGTTTTATTTCAGATTTCAAATATCTGCAATATTTTTCTTTGCTCTGAATGAGGCACATCAGACAGAATTTTCTCAAAAAAATTACAAATGTCAAACAGACAAGAAAGCAGTTTCTTTTGCCATTTTTTTCCAGTGAGGTACATAATGGGAACTTACAGCACTCTGCGCATAACTGAGCAACAATGTAATACTCACCATTGTGTGGGTGTGGGGTTTTGAATCTCAGCTCACCTGTGAAACCAGCTGCTGAACTCGAGGGGCACCAATGTGCAGATGATATATCACATTCCTCTCTCTCCCATTTGCTACCCCAGGCATCATCCCCTCCAGCTATTGCAGCCATCCTGCTGTCCCCATTACTAGCCTGGCTGATTACAACCCCACCCTCACTGACGACTGACCTGGATGATCACCAACTTGGCTGATTGTCCCCAGAACCCCTGATCGCCATCCTGGCTGATCACTCCCCCTGATCATCATTCCAGCCGATCACCCCATTGAGCACTGCATTACCACCCCACTCTGCAGAGTTGCCCCCATTCCACACTTCCCCCAATGGAGTTCCCACTCCCCCATCAACATCTGCCCCTTCAGACCCTGTCCCTTCCGGCCCCAGCTTCCTCAGGCCCCATCCCCATGAGCATTTTCAATGGTCCAGCCAGTGATGCCATCATGTCTGGTCCCCACTGGTGGGACCAAATGTGATCCTCGCCAGTGAGGACCTCGACCAGCGAGACAGCTAATGTAAGCAAGCCCAGACAATAGTGTCTGGGGCTTGTTAATGGCATGCTGATCATGCCATTAATTTTGAAACCCATCTAGCACCCAAGGTTGATTCCATTGGCAAAACAATGCCAGTGAAGTCACGAGAGGTGAGAAACTGGGAGCGAACCCAAGTTTTCAGCCCTCACCCAATCTTACTGGCTCTCGATGCCAATCATCACCGCGGCGACCAGTAAGATTGCTCCTATTGTCTACAAGAAGGAAATGCTTGTTTTAGCCACTTTTAACATTGAGTGTACTGTGGGGAAGATGCATACTGGTGCTGAGACAGGGCACAGAAAACTTCCATACATAGGTGCGTGTTTAGATCAGTTGCAAAATGCGATGCAACTGAAATACATTTATGAAGGCTTTCAAGCTAATTTGGTCATATATTGAGACTAATTTTCAATGCATCATGCTGTAAATCTGAGCACATTTTCACCTTGGATTCAGGGTCTAGATGGAGTTTCTTTACACTTTGCCAGTTACCCTAAGGATGCTACCATGGCAGTTTTTCACAAAGAACATTCTTACTTAGTTGCAAATGTGTTTACATCTCAGTATTCTACAGAAGATTATCCTTCTGCTTTCCACCTAAAATGTCTTTTAGTCACGTGTTATTGCATCACAGTTACACAAATGTCAGGTGCTCCTAGTGTTAATCCTTTACTCTACATCTTCCACAAGTTTGTATCCTAACTATACGCATGTTCCAACATCTCCCCCCAAATTCTCAGTCTTCATAAAGTTAATCTCTGTGGGTCCCGACCAATCTCTCTAAATGATTGTGATGTGATTCCGAGGTTGAGAACACACTGCATTTTTTCGGCATTCAGTAGGAGTACCTTTCACCAGGTCTCAACTTCTTAGTCATGTGGCATTGCTTTGACTTGATTTGATTTATTATTGTCATATATATCAGCATACAGTGAAAAGCATTTTTTCTTGTGCACTATATATATGTGCACTATATATACAGAGCATACCATTCATAGAGAAGGAAATGAAGGAATACAGAATGTAGAGTAATAGTCATAACTGGGGTGTAAAGAAAGATCAATTTAATACAAGGTAAGGCCATTCAAAAATCTGACATTAGCTGGGGAGAAGCTGTTCTTAAGTCAGTTGCTACATCACCTCAGACTTTTGTGTTTTGTCCTTATGGAAGAAAGTGAAAGAACGAATGTCCAGGGTGATTAGGCTGGCTGCTTTGCCGAAGCAACGAGAAGTGTAGACAGTGCCAATGGATAGGAAGATGGTTTCACCATTGCTGCATCATGGTTTCATCAGTATTAGGCTTCTGTTGTTAACCCTTTACATACACATGCTCAATCATCATTATAGATTTTTCAACCTTCAGCTTGAATGACTGAAATCAATAAAATAATAGAAAGGTTTGAGTAGTGGCAGTGGTAGTAGTAATCCACCTCAGGGCATGTCCTCTACACATTTCTCCATGTCTTATTGTTCTGTGCTTTTCTCTTCCCAGAACAGCCTCCCATTTTCAATTTCTAGTTGCTTAACATCATCATTCTCTTTCTCCCTCTTGGCTTACACCCCTCTAATCTTCCTTTAGCCACTTCTTCAGCTAATTCTCATGCTTGAAAATGTGGCCAATCCATCTTTGTTCTGTTTCTTGATAGTGTTCACCAATTATCTTTCCTTCTCCAGCATCCTGACTGACCTGCCTCATCCTTCTCCAGAACCATATTTCTCAACTTACTAGTATTTTGATGTCAGTCTGAAGGGTTAGGGTTAGGGCTAGGAACTTCCCGATTGTGCTCGCTCCAAAACCAGAAAATCCTGCCCGAGGTCAGCAGACCTTTGCATGGTCCGTGCCCCATCCATTACAATTCCCCTGGAGGGCAGGATGGGAAAACTCTGCATTATATTTCAACCTTGTACCTCAGGACATTCCAAATCACAGTCTTGATCATTGTTTTGTTTAGATATCTGCTCATTCCAATGCTGAGAAATTCTTTATGTTTTTTATAGATGGTGAAAACTGATCAAATGACAATTAATGTAAAAAAAGATGAGTGTTATGAAGATTGGAAGAAGCAATGGTGAGAAAGCAATGGTCAGAATAATAGTCAATGGTTGGAACAGGAATCACAATTTAAATATCTGGGAAGCACCTTGTCAGAAGATGGCTATTGCTGTAAAGAAATTAGAGTTAAAATGGCAATGATAAAACGTTTCAACTATGTTGAAATTGTAGTCTTGGTGATGTTAATTTATCCACTTCACCTTTAACAATTTACTGAACTGGTCATTTTAAATTTGTCTGGGATATAAACTTCATTGTCTTTTTCAAGTTGTTGTCATGAAAATGCAAACTGACAGTAACACACTCATTTGCACTTGGAAATTTGGTTTTGCTGCCTTAAACTAATATTTTTCAGAACTGAAGTTATGTGCAGGATAAGATTAAATCTCAATGATCTGTAGTTTCCAGCATTGATAATGTTTGGCAGATTATAGATGAATACATGAATTGTCTTGTGTTTATGATGCTTGCTAACTGATACCATTACTATTGAACTAGCTTTACTGGCAGCACATTTTCCTAATATGGACACACATCTGCAACATACCGGAATGTTTTACATGTACCATCTGATCTTCCACCCATGTCAAGTGACTGTATATGTGGCAGAGTGTACTATATAATACTTGAATCCACAGCTATTATCATGACATAATATAAATATATACATGATAACTGTTTTTGTAACTTCTGCAAAACCATGTGGATAGATAAAGCATATTGCTGAATAAAATACTGTTACAGTCTTTAAAGAAAAATGTGTATTAATTTCTTTTATTTCATTTATTTTTATCTCATTGGGAAATTATTTCTTTGTTGTAACTGGTCCCAATTATTCTCTCTTGGGTTTCAGGGACAAACTCAACAATAAAGTTTTTCTTCTGCATCACTGTTTTGTTTTCTCCTTGGGAAATAAGGCCAGGCCACAAGTGAAGAGCAATGCCCAGCTGATAAATTGCTTGTGCTGCCAACAGTGTAAATAGTACTCCTGGCAGGAGCACAAACTTGCAGTAAAATCATTTCCAATGTTTTAGATTAATTATTTTAAGTTGGCAAGGAGCTGGTGGTAGAATTACAGTAGAAATAGATGTAAGAACATCAATTTTGCAAATACTCTCCTTTTTTTGGCCATTACCAAATACAACTGAAGAACTTTCAGTTCCAAGATCACAAATAAGAAAGTGATATTTGCCTACAACACAAAGATGAAATTCTGGCCTTAGAAATATATCTAGCTGCTTTGCTCTTTCTGCCAACTTTGCTCAATCAGTAGTACTTGTCTCTGGGACAGAATGTTATTCATCCAAATCCCATTTCAATGTGTAACCTGGGGCTCATATTCGAATACAGCACAGTATTAAGAAAGTGTTCTTCAGATGCAATGTTAACATGAGGTACTATTTGTTCAAATGTAGTTTAAAAACGGCACTGCTTTCAGAAATGGAAGGAAGTCTTTTGGTATCCCTTTGATCCTTTGGTATCCCTTTGACAATATAATATTTAATGGCTAATCATTTTACTGTTGATTCTGTGATGGGGAATTGCTACTTCATTTGCTGACATAAGTCGCTGCAGCACAAAAGCAAAAGATTGCTTCAGGAGTTTGTAGCATTGCACCATGGTATGATGCAAGCATCATTCATTTAGTGATCGGCATTTGTAACTTTTAGTTTTTGGAATATTGTTCAAGTGTTAATTTTTCTAATTTTGGGTGTTGCTACTGTTAATGAAGCAATGTCATGATGATAATTAATTATGTACCAACATACTAAACTTTTAAATAAGGCCTGTGGTTTTAAAAATGGACATACCAGACAAAGATGGCTGAGGATATAAATTCCATCACTAACTGAATTACTGGTGAGTGATACTAAGAGAGAGAGTGAGACAATGGAATCATACAAGGAAACATCAAAAGCACAAAAGCCAGACTGAAACTAACTGCCATCTCTTGTCCAGATAATGGGAGCCAATTATCGTTTGAACTCGAATAATGTGAACCATGTCTCAGACTGGTTTGTGGATTTTCACCTTCCAGATATTTACAAAGACTGGGCTAAAAGCTGGCTGAAAAACTAGGTCAATGTCGACTAGTGTTGGGTGTGTCAGTGTCCAATACAGGAGGAAAGACTCGCAACAACAGACTCTTGCAAACATTTTGCAGATAACTCTCTTTCTCGGATTACTAACGCAAGTTAAGTCAGGCAAAGCACAGCTGAAAAAGAAACAGGGCAGTCTCTCAGCCAAACTGGAAAACACTGGAATCTCGAAATTGACTATCCACCTGCTGAAGTCAGCACAACTAGAATCATAGATCACAGCAGCTGCTGGATTCCAACATCTACTCTTCACAGTCAAGTCAAAGACTTACTGGTATTTTTTTAACTTACTTTTGTGCTCAATTCTCATTTTAAACCTGTGTGAGCGTATATGCAAGTGCTCTACTTTTTTTTGCTTTTAGTAGCGAATAAAATCACTCTTTCTTTAACTCAAGAAAACCTGGTTAAATAGACTCCTTTCAAAATGTAAATATTGGGCAGGGAGAAGGGAAGGGATTCTTTTTAATTTAATCTTGTAATGGCCAAACTTATTCAGCTGCATAAGAAGCAAAGAGTACAAAAAGCCCAGGCTCTTCTGATGGATAATAAGCATATTCCAGAGGTCACAAACATCTCTGGGATATGTATTATCATTGATATCAAAGTTTTCAGTTTCATTGCAATGATATAATGGCCTGGATATACAAGCATCTCCATTTTTGAGTGTGTGGACATCACTAGGCACAATCCCTGGGTCTTAATTGGGTTTCATTTTCATGATGCAGATGGGACAAGCAAGGATGGAGTGAGGGAATTGTCAGTAACTAGGATGGGAGGTTTGATTATTCGGTCAGGCTTATCAGTGTCTGTCAAATGGGGGTAGGACAGGGAGAAGAAAAATTAGTTTAAAGAAGTGATAGTAAAGAAGGGGTCTCCAACCCTCACCCTGGCCACTGTCTCAGGTTCGGCCAGACTGCTGCAATCTTTGTAGTCTTTTCAACTCTGAGCTAAGCTCCATCACTATGGAAGGTTACTTCCACCTCCTTTACATTGTTCACCTACAACTTTCTGCTTCTGAAGTCTTCAGCCGTGCCTTGTCAACTATGTGTTGAATCATTCAACTATTCTGATGGAAGGTCATTGATCCTCACGGAGAGTGCTGGACCAGCTGATTTTTTTCCATCAGTTTCTGTTTTTATTTCAGGTTTTCACTGTTCACAGTATTTTGCTTTTGTACTTAGTTTGCCTGGCTCATTTCCCATCGCAACTCATCATAAAGTTCATCGTATCTAAAAGTATGCTTTCCCCATCTAAGTCTATTTAGCCAGCCTTTGTGAAGAGAAACTTAAAGTTTTAAAGTTTATAAAGTTTATTTATTAGTTCTCCAATAGGCTTACATAAACACTGCAACGAAGCTACTGTGAAAATGCCTTACTCACCACATTAAGGCACCTGTTCAGATACACTGAGGTAGATTTTAGCATGGCTAATGCACCTAACCAGCATATCATTCAGACTGTGGGAGGAAACTGGAGCACCTGGAGGAAACACATGGTGACACAGGGAGAATGAACAGACTCCACACAGACAGTGATCCAAGCCTGGAATTGAACTAATGTCTCTGGCACAGTCTCTGTGTCATCATGCCATGGATTACAGCTCCCAGCACCTACCACCAATTCAAAACAACCAACTTTGTGTTAGATCCTTTAATCCCCTTATGGCACAATAGTTGGGTGAGAAACGTTAAAGAATGCATGGTCTTTGGTTGCTTTCATTTTACCATCAATACTAAATCAATGTCTCTTGTGTCTTCTTTGGTGATCAAATATTTTGATGAAAATTGAGCAAGTTTCTTCTGTTTTAAGAGATGAAAATAAGTACTGTGCATTTAAGCAGTATTAATTGTCAACATGCATTTCCACCTGCTGCTGGTTTGCTAGCCTAGATCAAAATCTAATCCATGGAGCTGCCTAATCACCTGGCTGTTTTACTGTGACTCAAGTTCAGTGGACCATTTATTTGGGTGTAAGATCCATTTTAAATTATTACCACTAAGTTGCCTCCAACACTGTGAATTAATGACAGGCATTAAACATTACTGCACAAGTGGAACATTAGCAATTAGTCCAATAATTGAGAGACAGAATAGACAGAGTGAACCCAATAATGATTTTGCTTTTGTTTGAGTGTTAAATGTGCAATTAAGAACCATTAGTACAAAGCTTTCATTCTCATGTGTGAAAGTAATATATAGGAACAAACCGGCCATTTATTTTCTGCTATATTTGGAACTGTAGGGATTTATTGCATGATTGTAATTCATTACTAATGATTTTGCTACAATTTCTTAGCATCAATTATGTTGGTGGGGTAAAGTGAATGGGAAGTTCTCACATGCCCAGGCGATTTGGACTCTCGGTCCCATTTCAATTTCCAACCTCAGATTTCTCACTAGTGCAATCACAATAGTCCACTGCAGTAGCTCTCTCTCATTTCAAATACACTCACATACTCCTTTCATCTCAGTACAGTACCACTAGTTCATTTTACATTCCAGGATAACCAACTACTTCCAATGCGTTTTCCTGACTTCATATAGGGTTCATATTCATTTTACATTCCAGGATAACCAACTACTTCCAATGCATTTTCCTGACTTCATATAGGGTTCATATTCATTGCTTCCACATCCTCATTACATCTCATTCACCAGCAAATGTTTGCACTATTTACGCAGAATCTCCATGTCTCCACTTATCTCTTTCTCTCAACAGCCATACAGTTACTCTTCCCTCTCTTCCTGCAGGGCAGGACAGCAGAGAGCACCAGAATTACCAAGCAGGGAAGGAGAATTACCAGATAGGGAAGGAGAATCAAATGCTATAGCCTTCACTGAAGCAATAAACCTCAGAGATTAGTGCCCAGGTCAAACATCTGGGATGATGAGGCTGGAAGCCAACTTCATCAGAGTATTTGTAATACTTTCTTCACTGAAGAAAAGATTCCATATGCTTCAAAACTTCAAGATGTCACATATTAACATCTAGATCTTAGTGCCAGCTGAGACCATGTCTCATTTCTTTCTTTCCTCTAGGCTCTTCTGGGCAGCAAGAAAACACTGCTGAAGGACATTCCTCCTGAGAATACAATGTCACACTGCTGAATCCATTTCAAACATAAAGGGCAAAATCTTACCAAAAAATGGCAGAACATTGGTTCCATGTCAGCTTGTTTTCAGGATGACGCTTATGCCTCATTGATGATAATTATTATGCCTACAAGATTCATACCTCTCCAGCGGTGCATCTCTCTGCCCTGAAATGATTTAATTGCTGCAAGCACTGGGGAGCTCCTTATAAATGGCTTCCCAGCACTTGTTCCACAATAAGTGCAGGAGATAGCAGGCAAGAAGGCAGCATCTCACTTTTTGGAGCGGGCCCTCATAAGGATGTTGGGTGGACTGGAGCAGAGGCGGAACATGTTTTAACCCTGCTCCAGGAGACAGCCCTCCAGCAGGGTCACCACACCAATCTCGGAAACAGTGGCAGCCCTGATCAGTGCAAGTACACCTCAGAAAAAGAAGGGGTGGCAGAGTTGGAAGAAGATGAATGATTTCTCCACTCAGCCAAGGTAAGTGAACCACACCCAATCTCTTATTGGGCCCCCTCACACACCCATCACACACCCAATCTTTCTCTCCCTCAAGCACCTTGTCCTTTGCCAACACCAGGCACCAGGTTCACCCTCCCTCCAACAATCACCATGTCTCCTCCATATCTGCTATGCTCCTCATGCTCCAGCTTCCAGCCAAGCCCCAGGCTGGCCACACCTTATCACCTTAAACACTCCCATCTGTGCCATAACAGGGAAAACTCAACTACAAGAAGTGTGAGTGGTGTAACCAGCTGGAGTGATGCCTGAACTCTGAACTCACATGTTTTGAGGATCGAGCCCTTGAGCTGGCCGAGGAGGAGGAAGATCATATCTGCACTACGATTGAAGTAGGGGCAGCAGACATTGTGAGAATCTTCAACATATATATCATCATTCCTCAAGACTCAAGTCAGTCATCAATGTTCCCTCTGTATCCCCTGTAATGCATTGATACCACATCCATTCTCTTGTAGGCCGACCAGCAGAAGAAGCCAGACCACAGTGAGCTGATAAGATAGACACAGAACTGACTTGGTCATAGAAGACAGAGTACTGGTGAAATGGTGTTTTTGCTGACTGGAGATTTGTGATCAGTGATGTTCCACAGTAATCAATGCTAGGACCCCTATTGTTTAGAAAATATGTAAATATTTTGGAGGAGAATGTAAGTGATCTGATTAGTAAGTTTATGGATGACACAAAGGTTGGGAGACCTACAGATAGCAAGGAGGATTGCCAGAGGATACAGCAGGATATTGATAGATTGCAGACTTGGGCAGATCGAATTTAATATGAGGATTAAATGTGAGGTGGTAAATTGTGGAGAGCCTAATGCAAAAGAGAAGTACATAGTAATTGGCAGAACTGTATTAACATACTGAGGGAAACAGGCTTGAAGATCCACTGTTCCCTAAAAGTGGCAATACAAATTGATAAGATGGTTAAGAAGAAATATGGCATGCTTGACATCATTGATCAGAGCGTACAGGAAAGAAATTGGCAAGCCATTTGCAACTGTATAGAACTTTAGTTATGTTGTATTTGGAATATTGTTACAGTTCTGTTCACCATACTATCAGAAGGATGTGGAGGCTTTGGGGACTTCCAGCTAGATGACCCTGTGCATCTCTGGCTGATCTGACAACCATCTCCATGTGTGTCAACGCCTAACACCGAGGAAGGATACAGTTAAACATGTGTGCTGCCGAAAGCAGGCTTGAACCAGCCAGGCCCAAGGCCCAAAGGGGGCATCAGCCAAAGTCATCTCAGGTGAAAGGTGTGGAAGTCAGCAGGCAGCCTCAACCTCAGCTGTGAATCATGGGGAAGCACCTAGGTGTAGTTGGAGAATCAGAAATATTAAGAAATCGTCAGCACTTTGTGGGCACGGGTGAATATAGGCATTGCGAATAGGTAGCCATTTTGTTTTGAATGTTTGGCAATAAATTTCAGTTCATTCACCCACAGAGCCTTTACCTTGTCTGCTTAAGCCACCAGGCTTTATGGAACCACCATGCTCACCCAGCACCTCATCCCCATGGAGTGTGAGAATGACAGTGCTAAATTCCTCCTACCCTCTTGCCAGCCCACACCAAGGAAGGGCACTCCCGCAGCAGCAATATAGACAGGAACTCAAGAAGGAGGACACAGGAAGCATTCCCTGCCCACCAACATTAGAGGGTGATTTAGCTAATTGGATTAGAAATTGGCTGGCAGATAGAAGACAGAGGGTGGTGGTTGATGGGAGATTTTCATCGTGGAGTTCGGTGACGAGTGGTGTGCCTCAGGGGTCTGTTTTGGGGCCCCTGCTGTTTGTAATTTTTATAAATGATCTGGATGAGGGTATTGAGGGATGGATCAGTAAATTTGCAGATGATACTAAAGTTGGTGGTGTGGTAGATAGTGAAGAGGGGTGTTTTAGTTTACAGAGTGACTTGGACAAGTTGCAGAGCTGGGCCGAGAGGTGGCAAATGGAGTTTAATGTGGAAAAGTGTGAGGTAATGCACTTTGGCAGGAACAATAAATGTGTAGAGTATAGGGCTAATGGTAGGGCTCTTAATAGTGTTGAGGAACAGAAGGATCTTGGTGTATGTGTCAATAGATCCCTGAAAGTAGGCAGTCAAGTGGATAAAGTTGTTAAGAAGGCTTATGGAGTCTTAGCTTTTATTGGTAGGGGGATTGAATTTAGGAGCCGCAGCATCATGTTGCAGCTGTACAAAACTCTAGTGCGGCCGCACTTGGAGTATTGTGTGCAGTTCTGGTCGCCACATTATAAGAAAGATGTGGAGGCATTGGAGAGGGTACAGAGGAGGTTTACTAGGATGTTGCCTGGTATGGAGGGCAGGTCCTATGAAGAGAGGTTGAAGGATTTGAGGTTGTTTTCGTTAGAAAGGAGGCGGCTAAGGGGGGATCTTATTGAAGCATATAAGATAATTAGAGGTTTGGATAGGGTGGACAGTGATAGCCTTTTTCCTAGGATGGAGAAAGCTAGCACGAGGGGACACAACTTTAAATTAAGGGGTATGAGTTATAGGACGGATATCAGAGGTAGGTTCTTTACTCAAAGAGTGATTAGGGAGTGGAATGCCCTGCCTGCAGCTGTTGTAGATGCGCCAAGTTTGGTGGCGTTTAAGAGGTTAGTTGATAAGTATATGGATGAGAAGGGAATGGTTTAGTTAGGAGGGGCATTGCTTTTTATTTTGGTCGGCACAACATCGAAGGCCGAAGGGCCTGTTCTGTGCTGTATTGTTCTATGTTCTATGTTCTATGTTCTATTCACAACCTTCTTAGAGCAAGGGACACCCTGGCTTGAAGGGAAGTTAAGGCCTGCATGTGACCCTTTCAAACCCCTCTCCCCAAAATGGTGATTCTGTGATCTCCATCCCAGGGTTGAACTTACCTGTGTCCCCTGAGTCCTTTCCAGTGCTCCCTGAGCAATGCTCACCACAGATAATACTAGTTGCCTGAGTGCTCATCTCTAAACTCTTACTTGGAGGTGAAGGCAGTCGGTTCATGCTTCTTTAAACCTGTCGTAAATAGGGCTGGTGAATATCACACCAGCGCTCATAAATATCGGGTAAGCGGGAAGTCTTGGAGAGAATGCTTGCTAATGGCATGCTAATGGATTAAAATGAGCTTTCTGTGGTCCCACAGCATGTTTCACACCACTCTACCAGCGAGCACTTGTAAGATCGGATCTGGGAAACTCGTCAATGTGAATTGCACTCTTCAAATTTTGAACACATGCCATCATTGCTTCAGATGGACAGAGTGGGTTCAAATTTGCCCCCATGACTGAAATTCAGACTTGGTCAGGGTTACAGTGTCAGACAAAGGGTCTGTGGTGAAATCACTACAGAGATGATCAACAGATATTGGTAACAAGGAGAACTCAGCCAAGGAGGAAGTTCTCTTCCAACTCTACTGGGCAGGAAAGGGATGAGGATTTCTCAGGCTTGCCATGAAAAGAGAACTGCACTGTATTAGCTCTCACTGTGTTTGTGAAGGTCATTCATTTCAATAGACTCAACCCTCACAACAGGGAATCATTGACATTCGACTTTGCAGCCCTAGTGGAAGTCCAAATGGTTGCCATCTGGAATCCACCACTGGGGTACAAGCATCTACCTTAAAGAGACTAATGAACAAAATAAATAAAGATGCCATACATCATCTGCGGTCTGTTTCCCTGCAGATCAATGAAAATGAGTAGAGCTTGGAAACATTCTTATAAGGAAAGCACTACCAGTTGGCAATTGAGTGAAAAATGATTGGAAGCAATTCTATGTTTACCATCACATTTGGCATTTTGGTCTGTGGTGTGATTCAATAGCAACTTTTAGAAACACAGAAACAGGAATAGCCCATCCAGTCTGTTGCCTTTCCACCTTTTGATGAGATTCTAGCTGACTTGTAGTTCAGTTACTTATCTTTGATTCCTATCCCTCACTAACATCACCTAATGACAATTTATCCAGCTCAGAACTGAATATTTCAATTAACCCAGAATTCATAATTCCATGAGGAAAGGAGTTCCAGATTTTTACTACTCAGAAGTGCTTCCTAGTTTCATTCCAAAATGATCTCACTATTATATTTAATGTAATGCCCTCATATTTAGTTTAGCCCCACAGCTAAAAATAGTGCAGCGAATCCCTATTTGTTGATTTTCAATTTGGGCTCAGATTCAGGCAATGATGTGAGTATTGCTGGCAAGGCCAGATTTTATTTCCCTTACCTAATTGCCCATGGAATGAATCAAATTGGCTGAAGACTGGCATGCCAGGAACAGTACCATGCACACCTGAAAATGATGTGTCAGCCTGGTGTGGCTACAACACCGTTTTACTTCCAGGCCAAACAGCGAAAGCAACATGTCATGGATAGAGATAAGCAAATCCCACAACCAACAGGTCAGATCAAAACTTTGCAGTGACTGTGACGGAGAATGCCCTTCTGTGAGCCTCACCCTCCCCGATTTCAGGCAGATGTGCTGGTAAAATCAGAGCCTAGGACTTTACTATGACTGTGACTGGATGTTGCAGAACTGCAGAGCTTAAATCTGATCTGTTGATTGTGGGATTGCTTATCTCTATCCATCACATGCTGTTTTCACTGTTGGCATGGAAGTAAAATGATGTTGTTGTAGCTACACCATGTTGACACCTCATTTTTACGTATGTGTGGTGCTGCTCCTGGCATGTCCTCCTACACTCTTCATTGTACTTGAGTTCCTCCTTACTAGCAAATCAAATTCTGGTGCATTGTTGTCAGTATGCATCCAGAAAAGTGGACCCTTGCTCTGTCACACTGGCTCACATGAGCAGCCTCCTTCACTTACTGTTTTCAAATAGGACCAGCTGTTACTGTACTTCTTCCTCGAAATGTTCCCCTATACTAATAAAACTAGCAATCAAAGCTCCCATTATAAATAGATAAAAAAGGGCAATAAGGCAAAAACGCAAGAAATAAGCCATCAGGAACTTGGAAACTCTCCTTGCAATCCAAATAGCTCAAAAATAATGGCAGCTAATAAACTTTCTCTTGAAAAGTCTGATGCCTCTAGGAGAAAAATCCCAGGTTTTACATCTGTGATTTGTTTTATAGAGAACCTCAGCTCCCACTCTACCCTCCCCAACTCTCCAGGTGCCAACTATAGATGCTTCTGTTGACTGTTAAAGGTGAGATTAAAATGATAGTAAGTGCGAAGCATATCAGATACTCTGTGCTATATTCCTGACTTTACTTCTATTTTGATGACCTGTCTGTTCCATTCCAGTCAGATAGACAAAGACAAGATCAGAGCTTCCAAATCTATGAACCATTCAAATCAACAGGACTGATGAAATAGAGTGCATCAACATATATTTCAATGGGATTGTGACAAATAGCACTTCGATGAAAACTGCATTCTATCCACTTCCTCTGATGAATTACTTAACTCAGTTTCAGCTTTCTACAAAAGTTGAGAAAATGAGGTCCCCAAAGAATGTGTTATGTGTGAAAGACATAAAGATTTGGAAAATGTGTATCTTACCTATATTGTCTTTAGAATATTTTAGACAGGTAACCAGCATTTTGTCATCAAGGGAAAATGATCACACTTCCAAATCACAACCATCTTCCCTTGAACATTTTATTGCTGTTCAATGTATTACATAATAATAAAACAGCACTATGTTTATATAGCATGTTTAACACAGTAAAATAAGCCAAAGTCTTTAATTATCACTATATCACTTGGTGGGATTCCTAGATTCCTTATCACCATTATGGGAAGCATCATCACAGAACAGATTTCAACAGTTCAAGGCTAATCCCCATGACTATCTTTTCAGAGCAAGCACCCCACATTAAGAACATTTTAAAACAAATCTCAAAACCAAATTTGAAAATATTACTAAAATGAAATTAGAGGCAGCTCAAAAATTCTAAATACAGCAAAAATAATGAACATGGACAGAAGAATAGCAGATGAAAGTTAGCATGGGAAAGCATACTTAAGAACAATGCTAAAATAGCATTGCTTGAAGGTGAAGGAAGTCTCAAAGACTAGGTAATGTAATGCTAAATATATCTAACTAATGCACGGCACCAATCAACAATGGTGAAATAAATTTGCATTACTTAAATCAAAATAGCAGAAGGCAAATCAGGAGAGGCCAGATGAACCGAACTGTACAATGCCCTGGCCAACCTGTAGCGTGAACAGTACATTTAGTCCTGGTCATCAAGAAACAAGAGAATTAGCCAAGCATTGCAGAGAAAAATCACATCTGAATGTTAGTCTTAGAGGTCTGATTAATAAAGCAGAATTGGAAAAACTTGGCCTGGACAGCAAAGTGAGAAGGAACTCTTAGAAAAGAAAAATCTGAAATATTACTTGAAATTAAACTGCAAAAGTAAAAAGAAAGGAAAATAAGCTCAAATTTGTAAAATACGCAGGACTGATAATCGGAACAGTCTTGACTGAGTGATCACCATATGGAATTGAATTCCAAGTAGAGTACTGCACCCCTGGAAGCATTTCAAAAACAACAGAATGCTGGGATAATGAGTGCAATTTATGAGAGGTAGAAATTAGTTTGCATTGCCCTTGCTGTTTTAAGCATTAAAAAACAAACACAAAACAGCAATTTAGCAATGCAACCATCTTTACACAATCTTCACTGGTATTAGTCCCACTGTTAAATCTGAAGGAGGGCATTCTTAGGCAGGGACATTTAAAGCAGGGGTTAATTTCTTGAACTTGTAACTGAAGAGACAAGTGTTTGTTGAGGACCCATTTTAGACAGTATCTCCAACTAATGGGCAAGCATCAGGACTCATCCCACCAGTGCCCTGGCAGTTATCAACTGAAAGGAATATAATAAATAAAAATCCTATATTTTAAAAAAAAGTTCCTGTGAATCCCAAGCAATGGGTTTGCGTCTAGCCCTGATTCTGCAGGATTAATATGCAGCTGTAGGAGACAGCAATCAGTTTTGGTCTTTTAGGATTCTGTTGGAGAACAGCAGCCGGAAGACTTTTAGGCTCAACTGGTCTCAGCATTAAAAAGGCCAGTCACATTTACAGGGATTCTTTAAGCAAGCTGTTTGGCCTTCATCAGATCCTAGGTACAGGTGCAAGTCTTACTGCCAGCCTCTTCATACAGCTCTGTGTCTGGGCACTATTCCAAAACTGGAAGAGAAATGGAATTGTTGACTCAGCAGATGAATGCATTTGTCAGCTGCAGCTTGGATCTGTGCACAATAATGTGGCTAACATTTCATACATCACCTGTAATAATTCAACTGACCTGATCAATCGTATTTCATGAAAATGTTATATTTTCCTACCATTATCATACTGTTAGGAGATTGGCTCTGCAGTTTTTTTTCAATTCAGCTAATGGCACAATTTGGCTACTTCCTCCTGAGGCAATCCTCCATTATTGGCATGTTGCTCTGTATGTGTTGGTACATTGGGTTGCTGGAGCCTGACTGTCTGCCTTTAGTGCTATCTTATATCAAAGGCTGCCCTCACAGGTTCTCATTGATCTTTCTTAGCATGTGCAGTGCATAGAATCATAGAATCTTATAGTGCAGAAGGAGGCCATGCAGCCCATCAATTCTGCACCAACCACAATCCCACCCAGTCTTCATAGCCCCATGCATTTACTGTAGCTAGTCCCTCTGACATTACGGGGTAATTTAGCAAAGCCAATCCACCTAACCCACACATCTTTTAGATCGTGGGAGGGAACTGGGGCACCCGGAGGAAACGCTTGCAGACACGGGGAGGATGTGCAAATGCCATACAGACATGACCCAAGCTGGGAATCGAATCTGGGTCCCTGGCACTGTGAGACAGCAGTGCTAACCACTGTGCCATCATGCCACTCAATGGTGTGTGGAATTGAGTTCTTTTGTCTTCAAGATGGTAGAAGTTGTTGTCATTCTGCCCAGTTAATCAGGTATTTTGGAAGCAGAACAATCTGAGTACAGGTCAATGTTTTCAATGTATGACAAAGGGTGAGACTTGAGCAAGGCAAAATGGTGAGAGTTCAGTCCAATGCAAATTGTTCAGTTATTTAAGAAATTCAACAGGTCCAGTTCATGTAATTTAACTGCAACTAGATACTTCAAACTGCATTCCACTTCCTGAAGTTTCATCTAATGTCAATAGGATTGCTCTGGACTGAGGAGTCAGGTTTAGTTCATTTAAAGATACAACATGATACTTTTAAACATTTGGAGGCACAAATTTAACCAGGCCTATTTTTGAATACGAGGATTGTGATTCATGATTTGCCTGCATTTATTCACATCAAGACAAGTGCCATGCTGCATGCAGCCCAGCATAACCCTCAGGTGGGTAGGGCAGAGATGGTGGGGATTGGGTTGGGCTCAGAAGTCCAACAGCATTCAAATCCAGCACATGGCCCAGCATCCTCCAGTTCTTGAAAGTGATGGGTCTCTCCTAAAAGGAAGCAGCACCAAACTAAAGGAGGCTGCTGCTGGCTGTCACAGCTACAAATAACCAGAATGGAAACCGATCACGAGAGCACTGAGGGCATCACAGTTCATAAATGTGAAGTTATGGAGATGAACAGAAAGAGGGATGGATGGTTTATTTTCACAGAGGTCCAAGAGGGCCTTAATGTTGACCACTGAAAGGTATGGGAACAGGTTGCCAGGGATGCCAACTTCTCAAATTGGGCTTGAAGACCTTGCAATAATGCTGGAAGGAGTTTAAATAACTTCACACACAACTGCTCAGCAGTGGATGCACTTATATACAACATATAATACAGGATGGCACAAGTAAGCCATTTGGCCCCTCAACTCCACCATTCAATAAGATCATGGCTGACCAGTATATGTTGAGTTCCATATTCCCGATAACCTTTGCTTCTCTTGCTTAACAAGAATCAATTAATGTCCACCTGAAAAATATTCAGTGATCCCCTGCCTTCACTGTTTACTGAGGCAGACTTCCAAAGTCACACATCCTCTGAAAGAAAAAGAATCTCCTCAATTCTGTTCTAGAAGGACATCCTTTGTTTTTAAAACAGTGCCCACTGGTTCCGGACAAACGCATAAGAGGAAACATCATTTCAACATCCACCATGTTAATACTGCACAATTTGCATTGGACTTATATATTTCAATGAAGTCGTCCTTCACCCGTCTTAACTCCAGTGGAAAAAAGACAAACCTGCTCCATAGGACAACTCAGGTATCAATCTAGTAATCCTCCCCTGAATTGCCATTTATGCTCTTCTTTCAATAAGGAAACCAAGACTGCATACAGTATTCTCATCAATGCCTTACACAACTGCAGTATAACATCCTTACTTTGAAGTTCAATTCCCCTCAAGGTTAACATTCCATTAGCCTTCATGCTAAGCCGACATGTTACGCCTGCAAACTAACATTTTATGACTCATGCACGGGTACACCTCTATCCCTCTGCACCGCTGCATTATGAGTTCATTCTCCGTCTAAGTAATGCTCTTAATCATTTTGCCAAAGTGAACAACTTCACACCTTCCCACATTATACTCAATTTGCCAGATTTTTATCAACTCACTGAATCTATCTATATCCATCAACAAACTCCACATTTTTTCACAACTTACTTTTTCATCTATCTTTGTGTCGCCTGCAAATTTAGGTACCGTGCCTTTGCTTGGCTCATCTAAGTCATTGATGTAAATTGTAAAAAGTTGAGACCTCAGCGCAGACCCCTGTGGGACTCCATGAGTCACATTCTGCCAATCAGACAAAGACTTATTTATGCATACTCTCAGTTTTCTGCAGCCAGCCAATCTTCCATCAGGATAAGATGCTATCTCTTTACACCATGAGCTTTAATTTTTTTGCAATAACTTTTGATGTGGCACATCAAATGCTTTCTGGAAATTCAAGTACAGTACATCTACAAACTCTTCCTTATCTACAGCACATCTTATGCCTTCAAATAACTCCAATAAATTGGTTAAACATGATTCCCCTTTCATAAAATCATGCTAATTCTTCTCAATTCTGTTCAGATTGCCTAAATGCCCAACTATAAATTCTTTAATGATTGATTCTACCACTTTCCTCATGACAGACATAGAATCATAGAATCCTTACAGTGCAGAAGGAGGTCATTCAGCGCATTGAACATGCACCGACAACAGGTCCTATCTCCATAACTCCACATATTTATCCTGCTAATTCCCATCAATATACCACACATTATTAGAGATGTCAAGCTAGCTGGCATATCATTTCCTGTTCTCTGCCTCTCCCATCTTGAATAGAGGGATTATATTTGCTACTTTCCAATCTGATGGAAACTCTTCAGAATCTTAGAAATTTTGGAAAATTAACACCAACACATCTACTACCTCACTCGCCACCTCTTTTAAGATACAAGGGAGCAGCAGAGAAGGGACAGGAACACTCAACCTGATATGTTCCATGGAGTGCAAGTTGCTAATGTTGTGAACATCTTCATTTTCATGTCATCCCCTTTCCTTCAGATCAACCCTTCTCTTCTGATTTTATGCTTTCAGTTACCCAAGAATTGTTGTTTGCTCAGTCACAATAGACCCATGAGAAAGAGAGAACTGGTAACAATCCAAAAAAGAAGCACCATCACTTGATCTGTGCCATCAGCACAGATACTGGCACTGCATGCAGCTTAGAGGCCTGTTTGTGGATGGGATGGGTTCTCCCAAGGGTGAGATTACAGATGTGTTCTGCTGCAGGGGATGCAAATGAGAAATTCTACTGGGTAATGCACAGGAGTACACAGATGAACACGTACACTGTGATACTGAGTCCATTGGCAGGCCTGCCAAGGGCTTCCTATCGCTGTCTAGAAGCATAGAAGAGCCCAATATCAACTAGGCACAGGGTAGATTGAGCCCATTCTTTCCAATATAGAAGTGGTGGCTAAACCCATGGCAGCACTTGTGGGCCCAAAAGTGATGCAGCATTGCTGAACGAAATGCCCAGAGCAGCAGTGGAAGCATATAGAGAGATCATGAGAGTTGAGCTTGGTGCCTTGCAGATCAGACTGCTCATGTGAATCTCAGTGTTGAAAGAGGCTTGCTGGCTCTCAAGGCAGTTCAGAAATCTGAACTGAATCCAACAGAGTCTTAGGTTTGCTAAGGTGCCATCCTGTGGCAGTGGTAATGACACTATAGAGCACAAATCTATTGTCCTCTCTCAGATAACAGCATTTGTGCTTCCATCCCTACCAATCCATCAATGTCCTTACTATTGCCTCTCTGCTAGTCAGCCCAGATTGCTGTCACCCATGGTTCAGTGCAAACTTGGGCCCTCAAAGCCCAGAGTTGCTTAAGTGTGACCTGATGAAAACGGCTGCAATCTTACGATGATAATGTTATCAAGGATGCAGCAGACGACCACAAACTTGGATAGCCACATTCGTGTTTACTAGATACCGCTCCACTTAACCCTCCCTCCCCACCCTAGCATACTTTAGTCCAAGCATTAGAACCATTCATTCAGAATGCTGGTGGCTGTCCAAGGATGTTCCTGATGGCTTTTTGGCACTCATTATAGGCCTAATGTACTCTTGTGATTGGATGCCAAGGGCAACCATCCACCCCATGCAAAAGGGATATAATTTGTTTCTGAGTTGTTTGGTTGTCCTTGGAGGGATGAAAGACAGTATAAAAGGCAGAATGAATGCACCTTGGCTGCTGTTAGAATAGCAGAATTGATGTTCTGTACATGGCCACACACCAAGTATATATTAATTATGTAGTAGTACTTGCAGTTCATTTATCTCTCCCTGTTGACAGAGGGGAATGGGAAAGGGGAGGTGCAGGACCCCCAGAGTCATACATTTGTAATAATTGGCATCCTGAATATATTCAAGGCTGAATTAAACAGATTTTTGATGTGTTGGGGAGTCAATGGTTATGGCAAAAAACTGCAATCAGATCAGCTCTGATCTTATTGAGTGGTGTTGCATGCTCAAATGACCAAATGCCCTACTTTTGCTTTTATTTCTCCTGGTTTTAGAGTTCTCTTTGTGCCTCTTTCGAGTTTCTGCCATAGCTTTGACAAAAGGCTTAGAGAAATGGCATAATGATTCTTTACACAATTCTTCTGACCCTCTTGCAAATTTTCTGACCTTTCTGCTGATCTTAAGGTAACTCATCAGAAGAACTGATATGGAGATTTCAGGCGATTGTGACATTTGTGAAGATATTCTCTTCTGCTCTGAAAATAGCGAAATGGATTTTAGTCTACACAAGCAGATACACTTGCCTGAGATTTCTAATTCATAGAATCAAAGAATCCCTACAGTGTGCAAGGAAGCTATTTGGCTCATTGAGTTTAGGGTAACCTCCTGCCCTATCCCCACAACCCTGTGCACTTACCATGGCTAATCCACCGAACTTGCATATCTTTGGACAATGGAAGGAAACTAGAGCACTCGGAGGAAATCCACACAGATACAACGTGCAGACTCCACACAGACCCTCCCCCAAACCCAGAATCAAACCTATGTCCCTGGTGCTGTGAAGAAGCAATGGTAACCACTGTGCTATATGTTGCCCAAATTAAGCTCAGTCACAAATAGTTAGAACTAAGTTCATGGTGAAAATGTTGTGCAGGAATCTTCTCCTTGCCTATAACAAGAGATCCAATTGGCATTATGACACTCACAAGGATACTAGCCAAATGGATGGCTAAGGAACATATATGTTGTCATTTCAAAGGACAAGTCTTACCTCTTCCATTGAGTCAAGACTGCCATTAAAAGACCATGCTTCAGTATTCTTAGGGCTCCGTGTGAAAAAACAGTGCAGAACTGATCTGGTACACTAACCTCTTGCCAAAACTGACCCCATAGACAAAGGACAGCGGCAGTGTCAGCTGACTTAAAAACTGCCCACGCTGTCAGTAAAGACTCTCATGTGGTATGTGCCACTGTTGTGTTCATAGATCTGTATACTTGGTCCAAATTGGACAGAATGGCTTCCATGCTCTGTGCAAAGCCCCTACATTAATTAGAACCACAATTTGTCATGATTTGAACTATTGAATGCAGGCTATTCTTACTGCATTGAATCTTTAGTATAAACAAATTTCTATGTTGAAGAATCACAACATGGCAAACCAAATAAGAAGTTGAATGGATGAGAAATAAGCTTTTGCCAGTAACAGCCATATGCACTGAATTCAAGTTTCCATATTACTTATTATTGTGCCTTAGCAACAATTAATAGCTGTCTTATAAAGGCCTCTTACCACTTCAGACACAAATGAAGAGATAATGACAGAAAATGTGGCACATGATGTCACTACGTATTAAACCTTCATTTAAATGGTTTCTGTCAAGAAGTACAAGTGGCATTTTTTGTTACTAATGTCATAGAATCATAGAACTCTACTGCGCAGAAAGAGGCCTTTCGAGTTTGCACCGACGATAATCTCATCCAGGCCCTAGCCCCATATATTTTACCCACTAACCTATGCATCTCGGGACACTAAGGGTCAATTTAGCATGGCCAATCAACATAACCTGCACATCTTTAGACTGTGGGAGGAAACCGGAGCAGCCAGAAGAAACCCCTGCAGACATGAGGAGAATGTGCAAACTCCGAGTCGGGAATCAAACTCAGGTCCCTGGAGCTGTGAAACAGCAGTGCTAACTACTATGCTACCATGCCATCCAGTTCTAGCATAAAATCAAACAGCCACAAAAATGAGCAGGGTCCCTAACTATAAATCTGTTCTACCACCCCATGTTCACTGTCAAATTGGCATATCTCAAAGGTGGAAAAGTCTATTCGCAATGCGTTGGATTAACAGATGCTACTTCCCATGATCAGCTTGTCAGTACGATCACTCGTTATTCCACATCCAGCTTTGATTTTAAGTGGCAGGAATTGAGACGCCAAAGAGAGTCTCAAAAGTAAGTGACAACATCAGCAGAAACAATTCAAAACTATGGAAGAATTCAAGCTGCCCCTTGCCAAATTAAAGCAGAAAGAAGGGAAAGGGCAGATAAAACTAAATGAGTGGCAAACTAATGTGAAGGTACAAAATGGAATCTACTGGCATGCGAACTTTTGATATTTGATTAAGTGGGGTGTAATAATTCTTGTTCACCAGTTAATGGGAAGATAACAACATGGCTATTTACAGGTAAAATTTACGATATGCAGAGGATTGTAGCCTCATGGCTGCAGTCAGATCCCAAGAAGCTTCTAGAACATAAAGCGGAGCTCACCATGATCAGTGCCTACCCTGCTCCCTGATTGGTTCTCTGGGTCATGTGACCCTTTCTCTATCCTTATCATGATATTCCTCCCTGTCGAAGTTCTTTTATACAAATACCAATACTCAATTTATACAGTCCAAGATCTTTAAACGTTTAGTATAGGAATGAAGTCAATTATAAATTAAGTTTTCAGGGGCTTTCCAAATCCATGTGGAACAGTGCAACTTCTGTGCTTAAGGCACTTCCCCAGGATTACTGTCAGCTGAAATCACAATCACAGTTGCCTGTTTAAGGCACAGGCAGTTTACTTCTATCTGTTTCCATGGAGACGTAGGCTGTGCTTGCCACAGGACGATTAGGTGCTTCAGTTTATTTAGAGGCTGCAATTAGCTCCCAAGAACATTCTAGAACCTGGAATGGCACAGTGGTTAGCACTGCAACCTCACAACTCCAGAGACCTGGGTTCAATTCCTGGCTTGGGTCACTGTCTGTATGGAGTTTTCATGTTCTCCCATGTCTATGTGGACTTCCTCCAGGTGCTCCGGTTTCCTCCCGCATCCCAAAAATATGCAGGTTGTGTTCAATGGCCATGTTAAATTGCCCCTTAGTGGGATGCATAGGTTAGTGGGGTAAATATGTGGGATTATGGTGACAGCGCCTTGGTGGGATTGTTGTTGATGCATTCTCAATAAACCAAATGGCCTCCTTCTGTACTGTAGGGTTTTTTAATGATTCTATGAACAGAAACCCGAGCTCCAAAGTGATCCCACATCCTGCACACGAATTAGACCCTTACTCTGCAAATGGATCATTAAAAGGATAATCACATGAGAGTTACAGGTGAAATAATCACGAGGGTGATGCCCTGTTTATCACTCCAGCACAGACATTGTAAGATATATGGAGCGAGTTGAAAGCAGATTTATGATCACAGGAGACCAGTACTGCCACTGGCTGTTTGGCTAAAAGATTTCCTGGCGATTGATGGAAGAATTTTGCATTTAGCTTTCTGCTGAACCACAGATTGTGAAACTAGGTCCCTAGGTCTGTTGCCAAGTCAGTGTGCAATGCCTGCAGATAGATATTGTTGCTGACACATTTGGCACATTCTGCTAATCAGGTTTTGTTCTCTGTTAACCATGCTGTCTTTCATGTTGAATCATGGTATCGTCGAAGGAGACTATTCAGTCTATCATTTCTGGTCCGATTCTCTCCAACAGCAATTCAGCTATTTCTATCCCCTTTCCCTTTCCTCAATGCCCTGCATTTTTCCCTCTTCAGTACTTACCCACTTACGTTTTGCAAGCCACAACTGAATCTGTCCTCACCACACACTGTCAGATTCTAACTATGCAATATAATAATAAAGCTTTCCCTCTTAACACTGTTTGTTTTTTTTTGCCATTCACCTCAGTGTCCTCTTGTTCTTGAATCTTTTGCATTTTCTCTCTATCTATTCTGTATCAGTCCTGGCCGATTTTGAACACTTTTAGCAAACTATCTTCTCTTCTCCAAACAGAACAACTCCAGCTTCTCCAGTCTATTCATGTAAATGAAGTCCCTCATCCTTGAAAACATTCTAGTAAATGTTTTCTAATCTCTTTGATGTTGTCACATCTTTCTTAAAGTGCAATGATTAGAATTAGACAGAATAACCGAACAAAGCCCAAACAAATGTTTTACAATGCTTTGTATGCTATGCTTCTATTTATAAAGTCCAGGGTCACTTATGCTTTATAACCATTTTGTCAACCTACCCTACCACCTTCAACGATTTGCAGTTATATATCTGATCTGTTCCTGCATGCCCAGTAGAATGACTTCCTTTATGCTGCCACTTATTCTTCTTCCTCCCAAAATGTAGTAGTTCACATTTCTTGATCAAATTTCATTAGCCATGTGTCTGCCCATTACACCAGCCTGGCTGCATCCTCTTGAAATCTATCACAACCATTCTCACAGTTCACAATCTTCCCAATTTCTGTGTCATTTACAAATTTTGAACATGCACAGCCAAGTCTGGATCATTGACATATATCAAGAAAGGCAGTGGTCCTGATACTAACCCCAGGAACCCCACTGTATACATTCCCCAAAAATCAACCTGTTGTTTTCTGTCACACAGCCTAATTAATACCCATAATGCTGATGTCCCTTTGATTCCATGGGTTTCAATGTTAGTAGAAAGCCTGTTTTGTGGCCCTTTCCATGTGCACCACATCATTTGCCTTACCCTCACTAACAGAGTTATCTCATCAAAAGATATTTTGGTAACAGCAAGTTATTCAAACATGATCTGTCTTCAACAAATCCAGGCTAATTTTCTTTAATTAAACCATATTTGTCCAAGTTACTGTTAATTTTGTACCTGACCATCACTTCTGAGAGCTTTCCCATCATGTGAGGTTAAACTGACTGATTGACATTGCTGGATTTATCTTTACATCCTTTGAGGAACAAGGGTGTAACATTTAGAATTCTTCAGCCCTTTGCACCACTGTAGTGCTGCTTAAATCAGGCAGTTTTGTGATTTATATACTTACAAAAATCCATCTAGTTAGTTTATTAGGTCTTCACCTCTTGCATTCAACAATCAATTCTGCTGTGAAAGCCTCCATTAGAATCTCATTCACTCCTTGCACTAATCCACCAAGGTAGGATGGGCAGCCCTCTTTCTGTAAACAAGGCATGTGTGTATCAAAACATCTCTAATGCAGCCCAATCTACCCGGGCATCCCAAACTGTCCCTCCATTTTTGGGTTTTCATGGAAAACCTATTGCGCCACTGTTATCACTGCAAAGAAAAACTACGCCACATTGTTTTCTGAAGATCAAACTGACAGCAGCAAAATGTGTACAAAAAATTGTAATAGCAATTCGAAAGGAATCTTCTAATTGGAGTTTTTTTTTTACTTGCATTTACGGCAGAGACTTTAGCAATCCTACCAGAAGTTCTTCACTCACAAGTATTGAAAACCAGAGCTTCAATGAAATATTGAAATTGATAGTTTGCTAGTACCCATCAAATCCTTGAGTGGAATGTCACTTGATGTACAGGAAGGATCAGAATCTACCTCAATTCCATTCCACTCTCCAGTTCACAATTCATACCATATACTTAAAATAAAGCTACTAACTGCATGATTTTTTTTAATGTAAATTCTGCTCTTTGTTTGTTTCTACTGGTCTATTATTAAAACAATATTCAATGAAAATAATTTCAAACTAATTACAGATCAGTATCAAATTTCAACTTCTGCCTAACTCCATCTATTCATTCAGCCTTCTCAATCCATTGACCCTTTGCATCTTTTCTGCCTCTTGTGCCATTAGGAGAGAGATGGCATTGTCACTGGCCGAGTAATTGGTAGACCCAAGGTAATTCTCTGGGTTTGAATCCCACCAGCAGATGGTAAAATTGGAATTCAATTTTAAAAGATTTGGAATTCAGATTCTATTAATGACCATGAAACCATTGTCAATTGTTGTTAAAAACCCATTGGTTCAGTGATGTCCTTTAGGGAAAGAAATCTGCTGTCTTTACCTGGTCTGGCCTACATGGAAAAACAGAGCCATAGCAATGTGATTGACTCTTAAATGCCCTCACAGATGGGCAATGAATACTGGCCCAGCCAGCAATGCCCACATCCTATGAATGCATAAGGAAAAAATCTATTTTGACCTGCTCTAAGTAGTAGTCAGTGCAATATACAGTTTAAACATAAGTACTACATTCAAATACCCAATCATCATTCATTCAAATGCCAAAATCATTCTCAACCATCAATATCCTCACACCTTAATTACAGTAAGAAGGCTCACAATACCAGGTTAAAGTCCAACAGGTTTATTTGGAATCACAAGCTTTTGGAACACCGCCCATTCATCAGGTCAGTGGAAAGATGGGTTCCTTCACCTGATGAAGGAGCAGTGCTCCAAAAGTTTGTGATTCCAAATAAACCTGTTGGACTTTAATCTGGTGTTGTGAGACTTCTTATTGTGCCCACTTCAGTCCAAAATTGGCATCTCCACTTTATAGATATCTTAATTAAGTTGACCACGAGTTAACTGCTAATTCATCAGTCAAATGTATTACTTCCAAAAGTACTCAACAAGCTAAACAACAATCTAAAACTTAGTAGTTAACTGCTCATTTAGTACTCATCCCACTCACACCAGTTCAAGCCAAACTTCTCCTCTTCATTTCAGCAGACTTCTGTAATTGCAGAGCACTGAAGCAATTGCTATGTGTCTAATCAACTATAGAACCAAATTCACATACAATTTGTTCACATACAATGAACAGGAAAGTCTAACATAATTGTGTAGAACAATAATAGACTTCCGTTCATATCACAAATTCAATAAGCCTTAAAAAATGTATATATTGGAATGCTGCGTAAGTCAAAATTGATAATGATAACTTAAGTTTTTGGGAGAATGTTTTTCAAAACCCACACTGAGGTTAACAAGTTTATTTTTTTTTAAATCAAGTAGTTATTGTGACAGACTATTGCTGCCCGAAATTCACAATGAACATAAGGCAAACAAAAGTCCTGCTTGGAAATTTTTGATACTTTGACAACAAACTGTTCTTAATAAAAAATAAATAGCTGTATGGATAACAGTTCCTTTCTATTCTGTTTCTTTGGATCATAGTTGATTGCAATTTTCCTCACTCAGAAATCATTCAGTCAACTTAAGCACTGAATGAGCACACTCCTACATTTACCGTGCCATACCCCTTATTTATTTAATGAATATGAAAGAACTGTTAACTCATTTATGAAACAATGTTTCATGGAGTAACACCAATCTGATTAAACATTACAGATGTGCAAACATCTGTAATTTCTAATTTTACTTGTGTTAGTTATTGAAGAATGTTATCTTTTTACACAAAAAAATGTTCAAGTTAATGATTTCTGCTACTAATATTAAGATGAATGCAGATCACACCCAAAATAATCAACAAATACAAACTTGATAGGTTGGTCACTAATCAATTCAAAGTTTTGTGGAAAGGGTCATACAGACCAAGGTGATCCCAAGTTCAACATTGAACCCATGCCGAATTTTCTGATCTCGCCTGGTATTATTTTCAGCATTACGTAATTAACGTAAATGTGGATGGTGGATTGGAAAGTTCATTAGCGTTTCCAAGTTTGATCACGGCAGAGTAATTCCAGCTGAAAGGCTGTAGCCTTAAAAACCAACAGATCATTGATTCAAATGTACCTGTTGGAATCCATCTGATTTTACCTTCAGTTTTTACTTTGCAAAGGAGCAGGAAGTTAAGGGGAGTTATCCTGAGAGAGAGATATATCAGCAATATATCTGAAATACTTGTCTTTTCAAAGAGGCTTAAATTCCCCACTGGGATCATTGTATCTGGAAGTGGGCAAGTGCTGAAGCCTCCAGAGAAACATTGCAGAAATGTTTACATTGACCCACTTTTCAGTGGGCTAAGATACACTCACAAAATGCTTGGAGGTATAGGCTAACAATTGACAGGGTGATATGCCTTTTTCACTCTGGCAAGAACATTCATGATCTAGGATTCTTCTCTTCCTATCACATTTTCTTTCATAGTAATAACCTTGTTTAAGATGAACAGACCGAATCTGCAGCCCTTCAATCCCAATTCAGTCAGATTTATGGTAGAAGTGAAATATACTTTCTTCAAGGTAGACACAATTACAATATCAGCCATAATTGAATAACTGCACTCACTGCCAATGCTCACAGGTGAACAATGGTCACCTGGACAGGCTGGTAAATAATGCCACTTTTAGTGGAACTATTCTGTAATGGATTCAACGTTTAAGGTGAGAAAGCAGAAAGTGAGAAAATTGCTAGAGAAGAATTGGCTGATGAGAAAAGAACAGTTCACTTTTTATTGTTTGAAGGAAATGCAAATATTTCTGCAATGATTCTGGGGAGGATCCAGCCAGACCCAGCACACCCACTGGGAATTTCAACCTCTTTGAAAAGACCAGCATTTGAGATCCATCTCTGATTTTGTAGGATAAATAATCTCTCAACTTATTTCAATTAGGATATCTTTGCCTCCATGCTCTTTGAAAGTTAAAAGCTGAAGATGAGGTCAAGTGGATCCCAACATCCCAACAGCTACATCTAGATCAAATTACCTGTTGATTATCAGGGATAGAGAGTTCCAACAGGACTTAGTATTGTGATTATGTACAAGAAACTTTAGTGGACTGTCCCAATCACATTCTTCGCAAATTCAGAATTTCCAATAGCTGGTCAGATTGTATGTGGAATTTCACATGTTTTTGTTTCATTCAGAGTACCTGCAGCCAAAATCAGGTGATAAGAGAAAGTCAGATGGTTGTAATAATGGCCAAGATTCTCCCAAGAAACTTGTAAATGCCAAATTCAGGTGTATTTTAGCAGAATTTTCAAAATATATCTCGTACACTCTACGCATTGCCACGGGGAGATTCACATTAAAAATCAGTGAGCAGGGCCTATTCCCACCTGAGAGGCCGGCAGTATAGTGCTGATTGCGCATGTGCAGTGGCCCAATCTGTCAGAGTGGAGAATGGCTCATGCTCAGTAGCACTGCACTGTTAGCCTTCCGATTGCTGGCTAGCCCCCACAATGCTGCCTTTGCTGACCCTCCACCCCAAACTGCTGGTCTCCTGGATATCTCTGGGCCAGATGTGATGTCCCCCCACACAACACCAGCACTGATATCCCCATCCCCTTCACTCTAGCCCTGGCCCTCCACCTGGCAGCTCCGACCCTCCCACCCAGCAGCACCCCTCCACCTTGATAACCATCCTTGATCAGCCCCTTCTTTCCATATGCCACTGCCCACTGGGCATCAGGCAGAGGCTAGGGGGCAGTGCCAGAGAGGGCAGGGCATTTTGGGGAGGAAGTGGCACTGGGACCCCGCCCCTATCTCTTCAATCTCCCCATCGGCCTGTTCCCCCCCCCCCCCCCCCAATATGCCCTGACCCTCCAATATGCCTTGCCTCCTCTGGCACCACCTCCTTGCCACTGCCTGATACCCGGTGGGCAGTGACAAGCTGCCCCTTGGGCAGTGCCATTTTGCCCCTTGGGCAGTGCCAGAGGGCTAAGCTGGCACTGCCAGGTTGACAATGTCCAGGGGGCATGACCCCTTACCCCCAACCTCCTGGAGTGTCCTTTCTTGGCCTTCCTTCACTCCAGCGGGGTCAATCTATCAATTCCCCGTTAATGGGGAGCTGTCGTAAACTCTGTTGGAATGAACCACTCCTGACTGGATTTGGGGGAAGTGGGGGGGAATAGAAGGGGGTGCAAGGTGCTAGTGGGCCCAGAGACTTCAATTCCCGACCCACTAATAAGATTCTAATACAAATTTAAATATTTAAATCAGCTCGGTGCCAGAAACTGCTGGCATCCTGAGCATCTCCAGAAATGAGCCAACTAAATGGCCTCTGCTAATGTCTCCCGGCCCGCTACGGTGCTAGGCCAACACAGTGGGCTGGGAGAATCACCTCCCCATCACCTTAAACAGGTTTGCAAGGAAGAAAGCAATCTTTTATCAACAATTGCATGACAAGAGGGAAGAAACTGTTTGACACAAAAACATGGTGCTGCTAATGAAACAGCTATTACCATGATTGAAAAAGTGAACATGACCATTACAGCATCATCAAAGTTCAAACAGCAGCTAAGGTGCCTTATGTTGTCAAGAAAAACTAAAAAAACATGAACATGACTTTTATTAAATGGATATTTCCAAAGATATAAACAATTTTGAAGTGTTACTCACAGCCAAAGAACATATGGATGATTAGATTCAAACTTAAACTACAATTGTATTTGCTCTTATTTTGTCAAGTCAGTCCCATATTAGTTCCCCCTACGTTCACCTCACTATTCCCTACGAGAACATGTTGACATCAGTTTTGCATTCAAATGCATTCAAAAACCATCAACGAGGATTCAATTTTGAATGTTCTAATTTGGAACATGTTTTTCATACAGCCGCATTTTGCCATGTTTAACATCAAATGCCATCAAAGGCATCAAAATTAAGCAGTTAAAGGCATCAAAAGCATTCAAAGGCATCATGGTGTTTAGAGGCATCACAAATAAATGCTCAATGGCATCTGATACAACCAGCAACCTAATACATTGAAAAACACAAGGCAATTAATTACTTCAGCAATGTCTGAATTTATTAAAATAAAAGCGAATTACTGCAGATGCTGGAATCTGAAACCAAAAGAGAAAATGCTGGAAAATCTCAGCAGGTTTGGCAGCATCTGTAAGGAGAGGAAAGAGCTGATGTTTCAAGCCAGATGATCCTTTGTCACTTTGATGTTTCGAGTCTAGATGACCCTTTAACAAAGAAATTTAATAAAGGGTCATCTGTACTCTGCCAAACCTGCTGAGATTTTCCAGCATTTTCCCTTTTGGTTTCTGAGTTTATTAAGCTTTCTTAAGCTTTCTTCAATTTCTTCAAAGCTTTATTAAGCTTTCTTCAATTAGAAAATACGTAAGACATGGGGGTGACCAGTCTGAGTCTTAGCATTCTTGATGCCTTCTGTCCCCTCACCAATCTCCTCTCTCCATTCCCTCATATTTGCCCCAACCAAATCTATTCCCTATCTCCTACAGGCACCCTTCTGTTGGGTATTGACACTTGCTCCAGAAGAGCAAGAGATAAGGGAGAACTTTGCCGTGATCTGGGGTGGAAGGGGATATGGATGTGCTGCACCAGTTATAAGTTATATAAAAAAAAATTAAACTAAATTTTCAATACTATATGTGACAACAGAGTCTGTTTTTTTTTTCTAAAGTTGGTCTAGCTTTGGGATATTTAAAGCTATGCAGTATGTTCAGCAATGCAAATCTCATTTGCATTAAGTCTCAAGTGCCTGACAGAGAAATCTTACTCATCAATTAGACCAGTCATCCTTTCAATTTCTAATTATTATATAAATGATATGTATGTGAAACTTGGTCAAATCTTGTTGTAATAGCTACAACTTAAGGACTTCCTCAGAAGCAAACAATGGGGGATGGGAGATGCCAGTGGGTCCAGAGACTTCAGTTCCCTACCCATCAAAACATTTAAGGTTATGTCCGCTAATTGCTAATGTTGAACATTGCAGTTTGATGGCAATTGATGACAATGATGTCAGCTGATTGCTTATTGTAATGTCAAATGATGGCTAAATGTTGCTTTTGAGTGCAAATGATATTAAATGATAGCTGATTTTTGCTTTTGAGTGAAAATGATATCATCCAATGATGGCTAAAATGATTACCTTTAGGCATAACTGATGTCAAATAAATGCAAAGGAACACTTCTGAATGCAACCAAGTTGAAAAATTTCTGGGAATGGTATTATGAAATCACATCAGAATTAAAAATAAGGATACACGGTATGCTTTCCAATTTGTTTACTTTGGAAACAGCCATGTTGATTTGATCTACAGTCTGAAATGAAGTTGTCAGTTAAATGTAAGTTGAAAACTTGACATTTTGTTCTGCAAAAATTAGCAACAGAGGTCAGAATAAGCTTCAGAAAATAATGCACCTACTTTCTACATTATCTGGCGTCTGCCTCACTAATGATGTATATACCAATACTATACAGCTGTCATTTTTTAAACAGCATCATAAAAATGTCTACCGTTAGAAACCTACCAGTTCAACAGCTGTTGACAGAAAAGCTATTTTGGGAAAAACAAGCATCACCATATGGCCTTATATCGATGCAATGAGTGTGTGAATATATTTTCTCGTCATAACAAATAATCACAGTTTGCACAAGAACGTCAAATAAAACAGAAATTAAATAAGTAGGACTGCCCTTTTAATCCTTCAGGTGCCCAAATTTTATTACCATTGCAATTCACAATCTTGTATGGTACATTGTGTATTACAGACCATAGTCTTCAGATATTTCAAATATTTGGGTAATCCAGCTGCCAGGTTCGACATACAATCTTGTGTTAGTTAAAAAGAAAAACAACAGTGAAACTTAAATTCCAAAATGTGTGTAAAAACTTCCGTAAATGACACATTTCAGGGCTGTTCACCACAGTGTAGCTTGAGGCAACTCAATGTGGCAATTAACAAACTAAAAGATTTATTGACTGTGAAGAACAATGTATGACTAAGAGCTTAACAGCACAACTACATAGATATGCTCCCAACAATATCCTGATTCCAACTGAAGCCTTCATGTCCCAGAAATGTGCAGCCTTGATCCCAATTGGCCCAGGTTTGTCTGCTTGCAATCCATCAGTTCTGGCCTGGTTACGTGGCCTACCTATTTGTGGGGCCACACTACCACAACCTCTTATGGCACTTCTGGTGTAAGGCAATATAAAATTATTAAAAATACAATGTCCGCAGTGTGTACATCTATAAGATGCATTGTAAAGACTCACCAAGGCTCCTTCGACAACATCTCCCAAACCCACAACCACTACTAATTAGAAGGGAGGCAGCAGGTACATGGAAATACCATCACCTGGAGGTTCGCCTCCAAGTGACCCACCATTCTGACTTAGAAATATATTGCAGTTCCTTTGCTGTCACTAGGTTGAAATGTTGAAGCTATCTTCCCAATAGCACCATAGTACCTACACCACATAATCTGCAAAAGTTCAAGGAGAGCTCACCACCACATTCTCATGGACAATTAGAGATGGGCAATAAACACTGGCCCAGCCGGTGACTAGCACATCCCACAAATTATTTTAAAAAATGCCTAATCTCTTTGGGCTCCAATGTTTCTAGTTTTTCACCATTCTCACACTATCCTACTGTGCAGAAGAGGCCTTTCAGCCCATTGAGTCTGCATCACCTCTCTGACAGAGTATCTTACCCACATACACATTTATCTTGGTTAACCTATACATCTTGGGACACTAAGGGACAATTTAGCATGGTCAATCCACCTAATCTGCACATTTTTGGACTGTGGGAAGAAACCAAATACCTGGAGGAAACCCACAGGGAGAATGTGCAAACTCCATACAGACATTGACCCAAGACTGGAATCAAACCTGGGTCCCTGGAGCTGTGACGCAGCAGTACTAACTACTATTCCACATGCCACCAGTCATTTCCTCACAAGTGGGTGACCTCACATATGTCTGTATAAAATCCATTTTCTACATCTTTGCCCAGTCACTTAATCTATTTAAGTATTTTACAGATTTTTATGCTTCTATTTTCATTGCTTAGTTGTGTGCCATCTGATTTAAAAGGGGTTTAATCATCTTGGGTTGCAGTTATAATGCAAGTATTAGATATGGCAGAGGTTCCAAATTGCATTTAGAATTCCATCTCTGCGTTGTACTGTAGCTGGAGAAAATATGTATTAAGCAGGCGGGCTCAGAGTTCCTCCTCACCTGTGTCCAAATAGTGGTTAAGTTGTACCATTTACTGTGGTCACTAAGATTTTTAAGATGCCAAAGTGAGTGTAAAGTCAAAGCAATGTAACATTATTATCATCTTACATCATCTACCCAAATCTAATATGGATAACTTGCAACTATGTAATAATACACAACAAGATGCAAAATCAAAAATGATGTCATGATGAAAATTAAAATAAAATGTAAATTAGTCTATTAAATAAAATAGTGTCGTTTTTAGATCACTAGCAATCATAATTATCCGTAAAACACAAGGACACATTACAAATACCAAAATAAAAACTGAAATTTTACCGCCCCACTTGCAAAGGCATCTAAGCAGGCGAGGGCAGACAATAGCAAGTTCTATTGATCTCGAGCGTGATTTTGCGGTTTCAGGATTAACAAGGACCTAAAATCCCGTCCAAACAGTTGTGCAAGTATTCAGAAATGAATACGATCTGTGTTTGGGTGGAACAGTGGCACAGTGGTTCACACTGCTGCCTCACAGTGCTAGGGACCCGGGTTTAATTCCAGTCTTGGATCATTGTTTGTGTGGAGTTTGCACATTCTCTCTGTGTCTATATGGGTTTCGTCCGAGTGTTCCAGTTTCCTCCCACAGTCCAAAGATGTGCAGGTTCAGTGGATTGGCCGTGATAAATTCATCTTAGTATCAGACGATTAGCAGGCTAAATATGTGAGGCTACAGAAATAAAGTCTGAGTGAGATTGTGATTGGTGCAGACTCGATGGGCCAAATGGCTTCCTTCTACACTGGAGGGATTCTATGATGAGGAAACTCCACAGAATCTCAGATAAATCAGCTCCAAAGTTCTAAATTAGATCAACACTTGGCATCATTTTATCTCTGTTTGACAGTTAAAATAATGATTAAAATCAGCCCAATACTTCATTGTGCGTGACTGAGTCACTGCCATTGAAACGTCAAAGACGGTAAACAATTTTTTCTTTAAATATAGGTTGGTTATTCGAGCCTGAGAAACACAAGATTAATCAGATTTGACCCAGTCAATAAGTGAACAAATTCTTCTGAGTCTAAGCACTTTACCCACGCACCAACCTACACAAATTATCAGCTGACTCAAAGACAACAATAAGAGTGCTGGTAGTGACACAGCTTCTATTATACCCACAGACGACACTTGCATAATCATTTTTTCTATTGTCTTTTTCAGAAGAGTGAAAGTATTCTTTGCTATTCCATAACATCTGCCATAAAAATAACACAAGATTTTAAAATGATAATAATATTTTCTAATTTACTGATTTCTTATTTCTGAAAGGATTTTGGCTGATGGGATAACTGCAACAGAGCACAATATTAGTCTGCCTCAAAAAAGGACATCAAAGTCAAGGGGTACGATTAACTGATGCCCAGGCTTCCAATGCAAGCAGCATACAAACTTTAATCTTTTTGCTAAATGACTATAACATACAGCCTCTCAGCAGCACATGTTGACAGACTGCTTTTTTGAGCAGTGGGCTCAAAATCATTCAAAGCTAGCATGTGTTAAAGCTAGCACACACTGCTGAAAGCAAATCTGCAACTCTTAAGAAGGAGGTGCGTTGTAGCTGAAGCAGTTTCGGAAGTCATTTTATAGGTGATGATATGGGAAAGAGACAACAATGGCACAACATGGCACATAGTATGCTCCAGATCTGCACAGAAGGCCCTACAGGAGGAGAGGGAATGAGATGTCATCTATTCAGAGGGGGCCGCTAGCCAACTCCGTGAAGACAGTGGGACCAGATAGCCATAGTAATCAATGCTTGGAGTCCAGACCACACGCTTAGCACCGCTGCAAGCATCACACCCACAGTGTACAGTTTGCACACAAAGCCAATTATTCAACCTTGACAGCCACATCTATCAAACAGATTGCATCACACGCACTGGCACACATCATTCTCTCTTTTAAGACAAGGTAGCATTTAATCACAGGCAGTAGCTAACCAGCAAGAGCAGCACTAATTAGTGAGAGAAAGGCAGAGTTACATGTCCTTATTCCTGTAGAAGTTGCTGGGATGTAAAAACTGATAACAAGGAACCAATAAGCAGTTACTCATCAATCTTAGCAGCTCTTATATGTCTACCTGTGCTGGCGAAGGACTCACGCACTACTGATATGGCACCTTGGTGTACAACAGACCATCTGATCGATATCAAAGAACAAAGAACAAAACAGCACAGGAAACAGGCCCTTCGGCCCAACGAGCCCGTGTTCCCACCTCTACCCGTGATCTCTGTCAATGTTTATAGATCTATGGATTAAAAACCAAATTTGAGACAATTTAGGGAGAATTTGTTTTGCCAATCCGCCTAAGAGCACATCTTTGGGATGTGGGAGGAAACCGGAGCACCCGGAGAAAACACACGCAAGCACGGGGAGAATGCGCAAACTCCCACAGACACAGGCTCAAATCCATGTATCTGCACAGCGATAGTCACTGAGCTGTCGTGATCAAATGGTCCAGATCAAGCATACACTAACGACGTGAAGCACTAGGATATTCTTGGAAAAAAAATCCAAGAGCAACCCTCTCACGACACCGCGTGTATGCCCCTTGTTAGTAACAAGGTGGACCAAAGCACCTGTAGGATAAAAACAAGTAAATCAATATCATCATCTATTTACACATTTCTCAGGGACTCCCAAGGCTCATGATCCCTATTTTAAATCAGTTTTCTATACCCCTCCATTCCCATCCTGTTCATGTGCCCATCTAAGTATTTATTAAATAACTCCAGAGTACCTGCCTCTACCACTTTACTTGGCACCGTATTCCATACCCTTACCGCCCTCTGTGTGAAAAAACTCCCTCTAGCATCCAAATTATACCTTACCCCCCTCACCCTAAGCCTGTGACCCCTCGTGCTATTAGAGTCCATCCTAGGAAAGAGCTTAACCCTGTTTACTCTATCTATACCTCTCATAATCTTGTACACCTCTATTAGATCTCCTCTAAGTCTACGTCTTTCTAAGGAAAACAGTCCCAATTTGCCTAACCTCTCCTCGTAACTCAAACCTTCCATACCAGGCAGCATCCTGGTAAACCTCCTCTGCACTCTCTCCAGAGTCTCCACGTCCTTCCGATAGTAAGGCGACCAGAACTGGACGCAGTATTCCAAATGAGGTCTAACCAACGTTTTATACAACTGCAACATTAAAGGCCAGCTCTTGTACTCTATACCCCTTCCTATAAAGGCTAGCATACTATATGCTTTCTTCACAACCTTCTCCACTTGCTCTGCCACCTTCAGAGACTTGTTCACCTGCGCCCCCAGGTCCCTCTGCGTTTCTATACTCTTAATAGGTCTACCCTTTATCATATACCTCCCCCCTACATTCTTTCTCCCGAAATGCATCACCTCACATTTATCAGGATTGAATTCCATCTGCCATCTATCTGCCCAAGCTACCAGCCTATTTATGTCCTGCTGCATCGCCTGACAATGCTCCTCACTATCCTCAAGTCCAGCCATCTTTGTATCATCTGCAAACTTGCTGATCACTCCACTTACTCCCTCTTCCAAGTCATTTATATACATTACAAGTAGAAGAGGTCCTAGTACCGAGCCCTGTATCATACCACTAGTGACCGACCTCCAGCTAGAAAAACACCCTTCCACTATTACTCTCTGTTTCCTGTTACTAAGCCAGTTACTTATCCATCTAGCTACCTGTCCTTGTATCCCATGAGCCTTGACCTTCTCCACTAACCTTCCATGAGGGACTTTGTCAAACACCTTTCTAAAATCCATATAGACGACATCAACGGCCTGCCCTTCGTCCACCATTTTCGTCACGTCCTTAAAAAATTCTACCAGATTTGTAAGGCACGACCTCCCCTTAACAAAGCCATGCTGCGTGTCCCTAATCAGATCGCAATGCTCTAAGTGCCTATACATCCTATCTCTAAGAATTCCCTCCAACAGCTTCCCTACCACTGATGTCAAACTCACCGGCCTATAATTTCCAGGGTTATCCCTACTACCCTTTTCAAACAACGGTACAACATTAGTTATTCTCCAGTCCTCTGGGACCTCACCTGTGTCCAAGAAAGAGACAAAGATTTGCGTCAGAGGCCCAGCAATTTCACCTCGCACCTCCCTAAGCAGCCTGGGATAAATGCCATCAGGCCCCGGAGATTTATCAGTTTTAATGCTACATCTTCCCCATTTAAGTTGTACTACAGACATCTGACAATATAGGACAGCAGTGACAGGTTTACAACATACAAAGTACAAACTTGAGCAACAGAACATAAATTATTAACAATATGCAGAACACGGACATGTATTGGTGGCACATTGTCCATTCCATTTCTTCCCGCCCTTTTATAACATTTCTGACAAGCGAAGATGAGGACAAGGAGTTCCTTCTCAATCTGAGCATAGTGAGTCTAAGTGTCAATGAGAGCCCTCGATGTGAGATCTATTGGTCTGCTATCCTGAATACAGACTACACTGAACCATGCTAAGAGGCATCTGCTAATAAGGGTGCAGATGTTCAAATGTTGAACTATTGTAGCACGCTGAGAATTCCTGCTTGAGTTTGTATGTTGTTCCTGCCAACACCATTCGGCATTTTGGAGGAGCCATTTGAGGGGCTCCAATGTTGCAAGGAATGAAGTTGGATAAATAATTTGTCATATCAAGGAAGTGCTACAAAGGGTGCTTATCCTCAGGAAATGGACATTTGTCCTATAGCCATTATTGTGTATGGATTTGATTTGATGCTATTGGCTGTGAACAGATGACCCACATAAGAAACCTGGATGACTCTGAATCTGCATATGACAGGGTTCAACTTCAACTGAATGGTCATTGTAGAAGCCCAGACCAGGATATCATCAATGATGATTTTACAGAGTTGTCCTGCAAAGAATCATTCCATGCACTGTTGGACCTCACTGCCTGTGGAGGTCCCATAGGGCTCTGGAGACACGAACATTGGACACTTTGAGGATTCTTTATCTAATAGGATGCGCCAAAACCCACACTTCACATTCAACACACTGAAAAGCTTCGCACTGGGCATGTAGGACATAGCCTGTTCATGGAATAAGGACTCAGCTGTGTCTGGCATAGATGAACTTGATCAAGGCCTTCTAGATATACAATGCTGAATTGCCTGACGAAGAGGATAACCTCGAAAGCTTGTGAGTTTACTATCAAATAAATCGGTTGGACTTAAACCTTATGTTGTCAGACTTCTTATTGTGTTTACCCCAGTCCAACACCGCATCTCTACATCATGTTCTTTTTGAGTTCCAGTTCATTCACCCTGTTTGTGTTCCAAACTCTGGAGGCATAGCCGGCTGCGCTATGGTGAATGGCAGAAACAGATTACTGTGACTTGGACCTGAAGCATTTAGCAACATGGTATCACTTGCTACAGTTGTTACAAGATGTATTAGTTGTGAAGCACGCACTTCTTTTCTATGAGTGATGACCTCCATCGTTGATGTTGCATCTGTTCTGTTTCCCACTTTAACTCTGTGGTGTTTCTTTTCACCTCCTGACTTAGCATGCAGGATGCTGATGATAAATTCTAGTGTTAGATTTTTCCTCTCAAAGCAACTGTTTATGCAGAACATCACAACAGATTCCATAGTCAATGCCACTTCTCACAAGTTCATGATATGGAAATGAAGGCATTGGAGTAGGGTGGGTACAGTAAAAAGTCACACAACACCAGATTGAAGTCCAACAGATTTATTTGGAGTCACGAGCTTTCAGAATGCTGCTCCTTCATCAGGGGAGTGAAGATTTGGGTTCACAAATACGGCATATATAGACGTAATTGCAAGAATGCAAATCTTCACAGGTAATCAAGCCTTTACAGGTTCAGACAATACAAGTGGAGAGAGACATAATCACAGGTTAAAGAGGTGTGAATTATCTCAAGCCAGGACAATTAGTAGGATTTTGCAAGCCCAGGCCAAATGATGGGAGTTACACACATAATGTGACATGAAGCCAAGATTCTGGTAGAAAGGGATATGGTGATCGACTCATTGATCAACGGTTCCAATGTGCCACACCGAAAAACTGCACTGACCTCCTCAGAAGACAAACATGGAACACGACTAACAGATTACCCTTCGTCATCCAGTACTTCCCCAGAATGGAAAAACTATGACATTTTCTTCAGAACCTTCAACATGTCATTGATGAAAATGAATATCTTGCCAAGGCCAGCCACACACACCCATTACTTTCCTTCAAACAACTGTGCAACCTCAAACAGACCATTGTTTACTGCAAACTACCCAGCCATCAGAATCCTGCCATGGCAACCTCTGCAAGGCGTGCCAGATCATCGACACAGGTACCACCATGACACATGAGAATATCATCCACCAGGTAACGGTACATACTCATGCAACATTGTCTACCTGATGTGATGCAGGAAAGAATGTCCTGAGGTGTGGTACAATGGTGAGTCCATGCCGACATTACAACAGATGAATGGACCCTGTGAGACAATCATCAGACAGGGGTATTCCCTTCCTGTCGGGGAACACTTCAGTAGTCGAGGACATTCAGGCTCTATTTTTGGTTAAGTGTTCTCCAATGTGGCCTTCTAGGCACACAATGCAGAATTGCTGAGCAGAAACTGATAGTCAAGTTCCACACTCATGAAGATGGTCTCAATCGAGATCTTAGGTTCATATCACACTTTTTGTAACACTTTTTTAGCCCCCCCACCCCCACCCCCTGCCACTGCCGACTTGCCTGGGCTTGCAAAATCTCACTAACTATCCCTGTTTGAGATAATTCACACCTCTTTAACCTGTGATAATCTCTCTCTCCACTCGCATTGTCTGTAACTGTAAAGTCTTGACTACCTGTTAAGATTCGCTTTCCAACCATTATCTTGAAATTGAGTCTGGGTGTATTTCTGCCCTGTTTGTGAACCTAAGTCTCCACTCATCTGAGGAAGGTGGAGTGCTCCAAAAGTTCATGATTCCAAATAAACCAGTTGGACTTTAACCTGGTGTTAAGCCACAAAGAGCATGCTTTGTGGCAAGAATTTTTAAAATCATGGTATAACATTGAATGGATTCACCACTCTTTGGTTAAATGTCAGCCCATAATGATACTTTTCACTGGCATGCAAATCTGTTTGAATTTCTTTCGCAAGAACTCCAGTCCTTGGAAGACAAATGATTCAACTATTTTCCACTGCCTCAGGGCCCACTAAGTTTAACAATGTGTACGCTTGTATATATTTTGATTTATCAGAGAGGTCAGCAGCACAGTAGTTGTGCCTTTTTTTCAAACTTGGTCCATTTATCCCCAGTGTTTTCACTGAAGATGAAACAGTTGATGCGGCAAAGTCCCTATGCCACCTTGGCCAGCTCCTGACACATGCAAAAGTTGCTAGGTTGTCTATAGACTAAGCGCGAGGGACTAATAAGCAGAAGGGTTTATTCAACAATCTTAGCATCTCTTACTCTCTGTATGTCTTCCCAATCCGGCAAGAACTCCCATGCTATTGGCATGTCACTTCCCAAGTTCACATCATTCTAATGTATACGTGACTACCTGGTCTAAATGGCCTTGGACGAGATGGTGTTCAGCATTAATGAAGTAACTAGAAGGCTATTCCAAGAAGGAGCATTGGAACAAATGAAGATGATAGTATGTTCCAAACTAATCTCCTTCTCACATTCCACCTTCCTCCCTTTTCCTGGGATGTGAGCATTGCTGGCAAAGGCCAGGTTTAACTACCCATAATTTAATTGTCCTTGAGAAAGTGGTGGTAAGCTGCCTTCTTCAACCACTGCATTCCATATGATGAAGGTATATTCACAGTGCTGGGGACCGAGTTCCTGAACTTTGACTCAATAACAGTGAAGGAATGGCAATAAATTTCCAAGTCAGAATGGTTATGTGACATGGAGGGGAACTTACAGGTCGTAATGTTCCCATGCATCAGCTTGTCTTTCTAAGTCATGAAGATCACAGATTTGAAACATGCTGTAGGAAAAGTCTGGTCAGGTTGTTACAGTGTATCTTATAGATGGTGCACACTGTTGCCACTGTGCTGGAGTAAGTTCATTTTTATTATGATGGATGGGTTCATTTCATTTTATTCATTCATAGAACATGAACATTGCTGGCTGGCAAGCATTTATTGCCTATTCTTAGGTCCCACTAGAGAACCACATTGCTGTGGCTCTAGAGTCACATGTAGGCCAGACCAAGTGAGGATGGCAGATTTCCTTCCCTAAAGGATATTAGTGAACCAGATCAGTTTTGATGACAATCAACAATAGTTTCATGGATATCAATAGATTCTTAATTCCAGATTTCTTTATGGAATTCAAATTCCACCATTTGCCATGGTGGGATTCGAACCCAGGTCCGCAGAACATTAGCTGAGTTCTGGATTAATAGGCTAGCGATAATTCCACCAGGTCATTGTTCCCTCATCAGACTACTTTGGCCTGGATGTTATCAAACTTCCTAAGTGTTTTTAGAGTGGCATTCATCCCAATAATTGGAGAATGTTCCATCAGTCTCTTGACTTGTAGATGTCAGATAGTTTTGAGGAGCTAAGAGGTGTGTTACCACTGCAGAATTATCAACATCCTGAGGACCAGAAAACAAATTGGATTAGCCGTATAAATACCGTGATTACCAGAGCAGATCACAGGCTAGGAAACCTGCACTGAGTAACTGAACTCCTGACTCCCCAAAGCCTGACATTAATCTACAAGGCACAAGTCAGAAGTGTGATGGAACATTCTCCACTTATCTGACTGAGTGTAGCTCCAACAACAGTTAAGAAAATTGACACCATCCAGGACAAAGCGGCCCACTTGATTGCTATCCCTTTCATAAACATTCAGTCCCTCCACGATCGACCAATAGAAGCAGCACTATAAGATGCACCACAGAAACTTATCAAAATTCCTTATGCAACACCTTCTAAATCCAAAACCACTATACCTAGAAGGACAAGAGCAGCAGTGACCTGGGGACACAACCACTTGCATGTTCCCTTCCAAAGTCATTCACCAGCCCCACTTGGAAATATATTGCTGTCCCTTCACTGCTATTGGGTCAAAATCCTGGAATGCTGTCCCTAACAGCAAAATGGACTGCAGTAGTTAAAGAAGGCAGCTGATTACCACCTTCTCAAGGGCAAGTAGGGATGAGCAATAAATGCTGGCCCAGCCTGAAACACCCACATCCCATAAATGAGTTCTTTTATATTCCAAGTCTTCAACCTCCTCTTTTAGCCACAGTACTTTTATGGCCGGTCCAATGCGGTTCCCATTTAATGGTAACGCCCAAGGTGTTGATGTTTGGTGATTCAGCAATGGTAATGTCATTGAATGTCAAAAAGTTAGATTCTCTGTTGTTTGAGATGATCATTGCCTGGTGAGTGTGTAGTGAGAATACCACTTGCCACCTATCAGTCCAAATCTAAATGTTGCTGCATGGAAGCACATTTGGTATCCAAGAAGTTGCCAATGGTACTGACAAATGATACTGATAATCATCAGCAAAGTGCCCCATTTTTGACAATATTTTGGAGAGAAGTTAGTTAATGAAACAGTTGAAGATGATTAACCTGAGAGATCGACCCAGAGGAATTCCTGCAGAATGTCCTGATGGCGAGATAATCAGGTTCCAACAATCACAATCATCTCCCATTGCACAAGGCATAACAGCAGCCAGTTAGAGATTTTCCCTCTCTTTCTCTTTGACTTCAATATTGCTCAGGTTTCCTTGCGCCACACTCAGTTAAATGCTGTCCTGATATCAAGGCCATCTCTTTCCCCTCACCTCTAGAATTCAGCTCTTCTGTCCATGTTTGAACCAAGACTATAATCAGATCTGGAGCTGAGCGGCCCTAGAACAAAGCAAATAGACCGTTGCTGGATTGCTGCTTAATAGCACCATCAATAACACCCTATCGAGAGTTGACATTTGGGGCTATAATTGATTGGATTGGATTTGTTCTGTTTGGCATATGTTTTGAATATTTGGATATGCAATATTTGTGTAGGAAACTAAAGTTTTATAACAGTATTGTACAATATTTTTGGATGACAATGGAACTTTGAAAGACAGCACTGTATTCCACCTTTGGTGTTCCGCATGCCCTAACATTATTTCATAACCCTTTATATGTAATTTTATGCTCATTACAGCAACCTTAGCTTATCATGGTGTCATTTAAATATAATCAAGATGTTTGATCTTTTTCCCTCTTTCCTTCTGATTTGCTTGCTGCCTGCCATCTGTCAGTACAACAACAAAACAATTTTATTGATAGGGTTTTGCCATATAAGCCTTGCATTGGAATTCTGGTAAGCGAGACACTTTGAGAATGTTTTGAACAAAGCAAGGCACTATTCTCACAGTTTGTTTTAATTATTTTGATGGGAAGGAATGTCATTTGTTTCTTCACTTCCCAACAGGATGAATTGATCCAATGAGATTTACCATTTTTGCTGTCAGCAACCTAGTCAAGCAGGACTTGCCTGTGATCAAATTGATTCCGCACCTTCCAGTTACCTTAACCAGGTTATTAGTTAACAATTAAGTGAGGGAACAACTATAGAAAGTTAATCACAGTAATCATTTGGCACAGCCATTTCTGCATTTTCTAGATACTGGTATTTACTCATATTGTTATAATATTGTTCTGAGCTAGAAATGAGATTCAAGGAATGGGGGGCCGTGGTTCTCCCAAAAGCATTGAATTGGTGGGAAAACTGTTCTAAAATTCAACTCTTTTGTCAGTTCAGCTTCTCACCCGAATCTCCCCACTCTGTGCAGAGGTCATGAATATCATTAAAACCCAAGAGAATGGGGTCTATTCGCACTGGAATCTGACAGTTCTGTAATTCTGCGCATGTCCAGTGGCTCCAATCTATCAAACTCCCCATTTGCTGGCCAGCTTGATTGCTGGCCAGCCCAGGGTCCCTCAGTGTTGCTCCTCCAGCACACCTCCTCCCATGGCTCAATCGCAGCTCCACAACAATTCCCGGGCCAGCCCTAATACCACCCCTCCCTGTCCCAGAGCACAGCTTTAGCAATAGCGATCCTCCCCACCCTCCTTCACCCCAGCAGAAACACCACCCTTCACCGCAGGATCAGACGTCCACCCGCCCCACCCTGGTGAGGCAGACACCATCTCCCAAGCTCACCACAATCACTGCTCTCCCTCCAGTTCAGACCAATCCCCACCCCTGCCAATCTCCTTTAGGCCCTACCCACAATGGTCCCCACTCTCTCTGGCACTGCCAGATACCTGCTGGGCAGTGCAAGGTGCTCCCTGGGCATGGGCACTTTGCCCTTTGGGCAGTGCCAGGGGTACAGACTGGCACTGCATGGGTGCCCATAAACAAAAGGCACTATCCCCCCACCGCCCAACCCACTGGGAAGCTTCAATTGTCCCTCATTCATTCCAATGGGATTTCTGCTGGTTCTCTGAATGTGGGGAGCTCTAAATCTCTAAATCTCACCAGAATGAAGTACTCTTGGCATGGTGGGAGATACAATCAGGACTGGTATGTTCCCAATAATAAGATTTGAAATACATTTAAAACATTAAAAAAGATTCACATGACTTCCTGCCTTCCTGCTGGTTTCCAGCGTGGTCTGACCAGTGACAATTCACTGGACCTGGGAGATGTGCATGCATTCCTGGAGCATGCGAAAATCCCGGAACGAGGCCGGCGACGCGTATCCCCCAGTGCGACCTGCCAGAGAATTTGGGGTTCAGGACAGGAGAATCATGGCTGGAGTGTGTTCTCTGCTTGTGTGGCTTGCACTGAGAATTGCATTCACCTCATTAGTTAGTTCTGCCTTTACTTATACTCACAGGCTTGTGGCTTCCATTGCATTGCCACTTACTACAGGATTACTTTCTCTGGAATTGCACTGCTCCTGCCTCGCCCCAATCTTCCTCACTCAGAGTGAGACAGAAATGGTGCAATGAGTCCTTGGCACATTTGGACAGGGAAGACGGTGGGGGGAGGTGCCCCAAACCAGAGTGGAGGGGTGGGTGTCCTGGGCCAGAGTCGGGTGGGGGTGTCCCAGACTGGAATGAGGGGGGATGAACGGCACACACCAGAGAGGTAGGAGTTGGACCAGGAGGAGTTGAAGCCAGGGGGAGGAATTTCAGACCAGATGGTGGGGTAGGAGCCAGAATGGGAGAGGGGAAGGAACTGGGGCAGGGTGGGGGTGGTGTGGGGAGTCCTCTGTGGGGTCGTGTGTGTATGGAGTATCCCGAATGAGGCTGGAACTGGGTGTATACATTGTTACTCTGGAGCTAGAAATGTTTTTCTCCCTTCCAAATTTTTCAGAGTAACAGTCAGGGTAAAACTGACAAAACTATCCCAAGTTAGTGATTTAAATCACTTCTGTCGGATGATTCCCAACCTAGAGCAATACTCCATTGGATGTTAGAACTTTTAAATAGTAACTGGCTAAACCTTTATGTGGGAAATTCCTGGAAGGATTCCTCAGCACTTCACTGGGCATTCCACCCAACCCTTGATATTATTAGTTTCCTTTGATGGAGAATGCAGTGTATAGCTGAGAAAAGTTTGGATTATGTTCAATAGTTTACTCATCTTTTAAAGCTTAATACAGCTGACTTCTTAAAAAGTTGATGGTAGTTGTGAGAATTGCTGCTTGGTCTGCAAGAAAACTTTTCTCTTGCTCAATTACTTCTTGGCAGAAGAAAAACTGAACCAGTTAACACAATGGAGCATGCTTATTCCAACAATTGTTGAAATAATCAAAGCAGACTAATTAGCTCATTGCCACTGGATTGTTTTAATTTCCCCGTTGGATAACAATCATCTCTTTCTCTGAAATTGCAACAATAAGTTCTTTGCTACCAACACCAACTTTTTCCAAAGTAATTTGTTTCGTTTTCCTTTCAGAGTATAGGGGTGCGCGGAGGTGGTGGTAATGGACATAAAGCAACAAATAACTTTGAAAAGGAACATTTGGGATTTCACCTTCAGCTTACTGCCAATTTCCATGATTGCCCCTATTTTCATTTACATTAAACAAAGAGTGGAGAGCTTCATCTTTGGTATGATTCAATGTTTCACCTTTTAGTGCTGGAATGAACTCCAGTTCTGAAATGACCATTGAAAGCCTCCTTGTCTGTGAGCATCTGCTGCCAAATAGAAATATAAATGAGAAAATGCTAGAAATATTAGCAGGCCTGGCAGCATCAATGAGAGAGAAATAGAGTTTCAGGCCAATTACCCTTTGTGAAAATGAATTTGCACTTTCATAAAACTGTTTCCAGTAAGCACCAATTCATAGCACTAAAATGCCCAAAGATTAGTGCAATTAAACTGGCAACTTTACTAAAAGAAGGCCTACAGAGTTTGTATTGTTACACAATGAATCTTACCCAAACTCTACTGCAGCAGCATTCATTGTCAATGCAAAATGCAGAGTTTTATTCTTTGTTTTACCTGAGAATGCTTGATATCAGAGACCACAAATTGAAATTTACTCTGTTCAACTGCAACTTGATACAAAGTACACTTTGAGAAGTATGTTCTGCTTTTGTGTTATGTACTTATTGCATTGTAATGCAAAGAAATTCCAGGAACACAACTGAAGCATACTTGAAATTAATACATTTTTAATTGAGTTGTTAAAAATGATGAATCAAAATATAACTGAGATGCATGGGTTAGGTGATTGGCCATGCTAAATTGATCCATTAGGTGTAATCTTACCTGCTGTTCAGGCCATGCTCCTGCTGCAGTGAGGTTGGAGAATTTGGCGGCCAGCCAAATCTCCATTCATTGCAGTGGGATAGGAAAATCCTGCTGGCGTGGAAAATGGTAATAGTCCACCCTAGAGTAAGAGTGATTAGCAGGGTAAATAAGTGGAGTTATAGAGCCTGGGTGGGATTGTTCTTGGTACAAGCTCAATGGATCGAATTGTCTCCTTCTGCATTGTAGAGATTCTATGTTCTGCTTACCTTCTGTGGATTTTCCTCCACAATATATTTAGTGGAACAAATGAACACTCAGTATATTCATTTGCAATTTTTAAAAATCATTTTACATGTTCCTGCTGATGAAGTGGGCAACGTGCCCACCAGCCTCTAACATGGCTCTGTCCAGCTGACAGCATGCAGGAATCTTGGCATCTTTGGCAAAGAGTGAGAGACTTCCTTTGGGGAATCCCAGAGCATATCAGAGACATCCCCCCACATTATTCATTCCTTATTTTAATGGTCCTACCCCTCCCATTCACCCTCTTTAGTGAGACTCCTAACCCTGGTCTTATCTCTCAGTCCACGTTCTTCAGAATTGGGGGTTGTTTGGACTTAGAGTCATGGCCAGCACTCCTGGCTGGCACTGCTGGGATTACAAACCCACCAGCCAAGTGATTGATCAGTAACTTTGGAAGGAATGGCTTCCATCCAAGAAAAGAATGGAAGTCTCACCTTAAGGCAATTAATGCTGTTGCAGGTGTTAGGGCAGCAATGAGGATTGAGGGCTCCTCCACCGACTTTTTAGTCAGGGATGGGAAATTATGATAGCCTATACAATCTGGCCCATGATGTTGCTGTAGAATAGCAATAATTACAGCAGTCCTGATTTACCATGCAATCCATTTGTAATTTTCAGCAAGGATTTTATTGAATTGCCTCGAAACAGAACTATGATTATTAATTGTGTCTTAAAAAATGAGAGCAAGATAACACGAGAATCATTCTGGATCCTCCCAGCCTGGGAGACAGTTTAAATGGGGCAACAGAGTAAATAATTAAAGACAGAAATGATGACAGAATGTTCAGGTGCAATCTCACATTACAAATTCCAACCTTTGATTTATGTTAGCTCAATCAAACTGAAGTTGGTCATTACTGACAACGCAGGAGTAAAACTGATTATAGCAATAAATATGAACAAAGATGATTAAATATTTTCTGAAATATGATAGTCTCTGTGCTGATAAAATAATTCAGATATACATGTGGAAAACAGGTCATTAGTGTTGAATGTTAAAAGCATAAGAATTGATAGATAGTAAAGAGCTTGATTGACTTTGGAAGCCACAAGGAAATTTTGAAGCGATTAAGTTGGTCAGATATCGTCAATGATTGACAATCAATTAAATGTCTGTTTTCCATTCCACTCCTTTTCAAGTTGCTATTAACAACCGAGTACTGTACGTTCATTCTTGCAAGATCAATCAGAATAAAAGGCCCAAACAGCAGGCATTGCACACTGGTAAAACAAAATGTTATAAACTGCAGAAAGAATCAGGACAAGCAAATTTACAGCACAGGAGAGGGCATTCAGCCCATCGTGTCTGGTGCTGGGTCTTCAACAGATATTTAACCTAATCCCTCTTTTCAGTTTGTGATGCATAGCCAGGTAGGTTATGGCACTTCAGGTGCTTACCATATATTTTTTAAATGTGATGGAGATTTTTGCCTCCACTATCTTTTCAAACAGTCAGTTGTAAATCCCAAGCATTGTCTGGGTGAAAAAGTTAGACCTCAACTCCTTCTAATCCTTCTTCCTATTACTGGTCGACATCTAGTTATTGACTCTGCTGGGGAAACAGGCCCTTCCTATCAACTCTATTGAACTCCCTCATAACTCCGTACAACTCTATTGAAGACTTGTTTCATAGCAAATAGCCGTGGCTTCCCAAACATTTTTTTGAGCTGTCGTCCAATTTTAATGCTTCACACTTGGTGTGACTCCAGAGTAAAAACTGGGTGAGGGGGGAATGGGGAGGAAAGCAGGTGGAAGGGGAATTAAGAGTTGTGAGTTGCTTAAAAATAGAATGTGTTTGATAAAGTATTTTGAGTGACCTTTTTTAAAATCAATGAATTAGAATGGTAAAAGTTGATTTTCCACAGCTAATTAAAAAGTATTGACACAGGAATTTTTTATGGAAGAACTTAACACAAATGACCAATAAAAAATTAACAGCCAGAAGTCCATGCCTATAAAAGATTTTATTAATCTATTATAGATATAGTCATTTTATTCCATAACAATTTAAAGCTGAGAGTATACAACAAGATGGGATGGAAGATGGACTAGTTAAATAGCTGTAAAACAGAGAGACATTTCTTTACAGGAAGGATTTTGAGTGATTTGTGTTGGAAAGATTAGTGATGTTATAAGTCGTTATTGCAGATCGGTGTTGTAATTTTAAATTGGAATACCAGTTAAAATGTCTACGTATTTCATGACAGTTAATAAATGCTGGCAATCCAACATGATAATTAACCAGGAAAAGCAGGCATAGCATGTTTCAGTGGAATGCCACGCCAGACAAGACTTCTCATAAAATCTAAACAGATAATGGCAACTCAGTGAAACTGATCATCAGGTATTTGGAAATATTTTTCAAAGTAAAGACAAACAAAGCATTGACTATTTAAACTTTTCCAAAAGGACAAAGGTAAATAATTCTGAATTAATTAGGTAATTTTTTGTCTCCATTGCCTGGCAATGAAATATCTCTTGGGGAAGAAATAGAAGGGAATATTTGGTAGGTAGGATATCTGATGATATTTTGTCTTTAAGAAATGTTTTTACATCATGTTTTTTGTGAGGGTTATGTTTACAATTTAGCTCTAGTTTACCTGACCCCAACTTGTCTGCAATCCAGGCAGCTCCATGCAAAGAATGCGGGTGAATAAATTAACCCTCGATAAGGGGGTGTTTTTTTTAACCTGAGCTAATGCATTCTTGTTTATTTTAGGGTTTATTCCAAGGTTTTAGAGTAAAGTTTAATAAGGTTAATTGACAAGTGACAGAGTCATGTAAATATGCAAAGCTCAACTTATAGGGAAAAAAGAAGTTGGTTTTCAACTTGATCCTAAGGAAAAAATAAAATCTCTCTCTTTCTATGGAGGCTGCTGTTCGAGTTTCAGAAGACAAGTGTCTCTATAACTCTATCCAGAGGTGTTCAAAGGCTTGAGAGCTGACAGCCCACGTACTAGCAAATGTTGTTTGCTAACTGATTTCAAAGAGGAGTTTAAGTCGATGAGGAATATTGCTTAAATTGGAACTAATAGAGATAGCAGTAAAGTTTGTTCTCTCAAATCTGGAGTGAAAATCTTATCTTCGCACCAAAGCCAAAAAACTCTGGGGTGTAACCTAACTTCATAAAATACCTTGGTGTTTCTGATCTGATTTCTAACAGACTGCACAATCCTTACAGAATCTTCCAAATTTTCCTTCCCTTAATTTTAAGGGGATGAAGGTCGGATAGCTTCAGTAATAGGCCATGCTCCCCAATCATATTTCTTCTCTGCACGTCATTTACGTAAGCTTAAAGAGGCTGTGAAAGGGGAGGCAATTGCTATTAAACCAATAATCTCTCATATGATTACTTTATTTGATTTTTTTTCTTGTTTGAGTAATTAAATAATAATGGTAACTTATGCTATAGGAACTCCAGTTTGACTGTGGTTCCTCCAGTCACACACTATTCAAATGAAAATGGAGCAAGCAATGTGACTAGCTTCAGATAAAGTATAAAAATGGTTACATGGATATCAATTCAGGTTCAGTTATAGAAAATGATAGTTGTACAAGTATTTTCTATGTTTCATAAGAGAATGATCAAGACAACCTGATTCTGATTTTGCCCTATTGATTCAGAGCATTCATTCATAGCACTAACACTACATTGCCATCTACCTTGCATGATTGCTTTGCCCATTCTATTCACTTGGCAACCTTCTCCATCATACAGCAATTATAGACATCATACAGGGTATGATGTACAGACAGACAAGCAGCAATCAGTTTACCAAACTTTAATGACCTTAGTCTACAAAAGGCACTGGAATTATTGCCAATCATTACAATTGAAGCTTTTGAGTACCTGATGTCCCAAAATGTGAGCACAAACAGAGATCTGGAATCACTAAATGCAGCCAAAGACTTTCCTGCAACTCTACTGTGAATTCCATAAACCACTTAAGATGCTGATAACTACTTTAAAACTCAAGAATAATGCTTCATTTCATGTGCAGCAATGTTTATTCTGAGCCTACGCAACAATTAACAGAATCCATAAAACCAGCAGACTAATTACAAAATTCTGAGAGAAATTATCCTCGAACTTGCCATAAAATTGATGATTTACCCCTGAAGAATTGTGTTTCCCAAACTGAGACCTGTGACTTGCATTCAAAATCCCACCTGATGTTAGTGATGTTCAGATGTTGTGAGTTAATTCTCAGTGATACATTATGTATTTGTAGTTACCACTCAGTTCCAGTGGAGACACAGCATCAAAAATGCACTGGAAAAATAAGCAGGAATTCCTTAATTAGCAACCCTTAGGTTTGAACAACAGAAACAAATATCGAAAGTAAACAGATATGAAGGCCAGTGCGCTGGTCTTGATGCTGAAGCAATTGAACTGGAGAACAGTGAGCTTAAAAAGAGAAAATAAGAGAAAGGTCAGAGAAAAATGGGGGTGGAGAAGAGTTTAAATAAAGTAGAATTTGTGAGCTTACTATTGTATTTGCTGGCAAACCTGCATGAATGCATACATGATGTGGCAATGCCAGCATTGGACTGGGGTAAACATAGTAAGCCACTAGCTTTTGGAACACCTCCCCTTCATCAGGTCAGTGGGAATTTTGTTCACATACAGGGCATATAAAGAAACAAATTCAATTTACAAAATAATGGTTGGAATGCAAGTTTTTACAAGTAATCTTGTACAGATTACTTGTACAGACAATGTGAGTGGAGAGAGCGTTAAGCACAGATTACTTGTACAGACAATGTGAGTGGAGAGAGCGTTAAGCACAGATTACTTGTACAGACAATGTGAGTGGAGAGAACGTTAAGACAGCGTACTGTCTCCAGCCAAGACAGTTAGTGAGATTTTGCAAGCCCAAACAAGTTGTGGGGGTTAAAGATGGTGTGACATGAACCCAAGATTCTGGTTGACGCCGTCCTCATGCGTGTGGAACTTGCCTATCAGTCTCTGCTCAGCAACTCTGCACTGTCGTGTGTTGTGAAGGCGGCCTTGGAGAACGTTTACCCAAAGATCAGAGGCCGAATCCCATGACTGCTGAAGTGTTCCCCAACAGGAAGAGAACAGTCTTGCCTGGTGATTGTTGAGCAGTGTTCATTCATCTGTCGTCGTAGCACTTGCATGATGTCCCCAATGTATCATGCCTCGGGACATCATTTCCTGCAGCATATCAGGTAGACAACGTTGGTTGAGTTGCAAGTGTATGTACCATGTAGCTGGTGGTTGGTGTTCTCACATGGGACAATGCACTGGCTGGCACTTTAACCTGTGCTTAACCCTCTCTTCACTCACATTGTCTCTACCTTTAAGACTTAATTATTTGTAAAGACTCACATTCCCGCCATTATTTTGTAAACTGAGTTTGTGTCTTTATGTGCCCTATTTGTAAACAGAACTTACTAATAAATTCGTAGAGCTCTGAAGGTTTGTGACTTGTGCTACCAAATAAACCTGTTGGACTTTAACCTGGTGTTGTGAGAATTCTTACCGTATTCATACATATCAGCAATTAAGCTGAAGGAGCCAACAAGAGTAATAATAAAATAGATGTTTCTGCATGAGGAGAGAAAGAAAAAGTGATCATCCCAGGAATGTTTTTTGAGAGAAGATAAGCAAAGACTGGCCTGGATTTTCCAACTCAAGGTGTAGGGGATAATGTGGGGGGGAGGAAGTAGGGGACATGATGGCATTAAAAACAGTTGTGCTAATATCAGCAAAGGTTTCCATCAGACCTCCATGCCATCATGTCATTATACTGACTCCGTAATTAAGATAATTAAGTATCCGACAGAATGGCATTTCGTGGCCAGTTGGGATTTCATGCAAAGTGCAAAGGTGTCAGAACCCTTGTGGGTATATCAGGATAGCAAAGAAGTGGCAACTAAGGTCATTGCTGCTCTCGGCAATATGGTATCTGGCGGTTCACCTTCACAGGAAAACTTGGGCAGCCTGATCATAGCAATTTACATCAAGCTTGAGGCTCCATTATGTCATCTGATTACTGATCCACTGAGAGAGGGGTGACTGAGAGGGGATGAGGTGTTTGGGCAGTAGCACAGTGATTAGTACAGCAGCCTAGCACATTCTCCCTCTGTCTGCGTTTGTTTTCTTTGGGTGCTTCCTACGCTTCAAAGATGCGAAGATAAGATAGATTGGCCATGATAAGTTGTCTCTTAGTCTCCTAAAATGTGTAGGTTAGGGGGATCCGTGTGGTAAACACAAGGGTTATGGGAATAGGCCTTGGGTGGGATGCTCTGTCGGAGAGTCAGTGCAGACTTGATTGGCCTCCTTCTGGATTGTAGGGGATTTTATGATACAGGACTCAAGCAGCTTTAATAGAATTGGCTTATGAGATGTCATATGCTCAAGGTTACGGTACACGTGAAAGAAGGATTGCCTACAATTTTTCTTGCACTCACTCCTTTTCCTTCTCTATGAACAGTATGCTTTGTCTGTACAACATGCACGAAACAATTTTTCATTGTATATTAATGCATGTGACATTAATAAATCAAATCAAAAATATACATGCCAGAGCTATGGAACCACTGCACTCCTAGCAGTGCCTACTCATACTTAGATTGAAGGGAGAAAAGATATTGATGGGGTAATGCACTTTCTAAACTCAAAGAATATTATTGCCTTCCAGCCTTTTGGAGCTGTACTTGTCACGCAGGAAGATAGCTGACTTATTTGCTTACTTTCACAGTATTCAGCTCCATTCACAACTCCTCCGACAATGAAGAACTCATGTTTGCCAACAGCAGAACTTGGACACCATCCAAATTTTGGCTGGCAACTGGTACGCAAACATTTGCACTGCATAAATTCCTGATAATGACCAGCTCCACCAAAAAAAAAGTTTCAACTGGCTCATTACTGATTTACCATAACATCATAGAAAGATCTAGACAATCCCACAACTAATAGATCAGGTCAAAGCTTGAGAGTCTTGACACATCCACTCTTGAATGGTGTTGTCATGCAGGAGAGTGAACATTCAAATGAATGATTCATTTCGGGCTCCATCTGAAGTCTGAAGATGATTCACTTGTCCATTTTAAACTTATGAGTGAAGAGGTTTTCCCAGCAACCTCTCAGGTTTCAATTACAATCTTTGAAAATACAACATACTGACTGCATACTTTTGAACCTTCACATTTAAAAGAAGATACTTTTTCAAATCTTCTGAATCATAATAATGTGTGCATCAGTTAACAGCTTGTCCAATTGTAAATACACTGCTCTCTGCTGTTGATTGGAACTAGGCTGTAACTTCTAAAAATTGCGGAGTTACATAAATCTTAATGAGGCTGAAAAAAAAAAGCAGAAATATTCGTTTGCAATAATAATGGATCCTGCAGCAGGGAACTTAGACTGGAGGGTAACTGACCCTCATGTCAACTACTTCATTCTCAATTTCCCAGTTTTCAATAATAGTCTCTCCACTGCTGAAGCTTAAAGCTTGTTCTAAATCGATAGCACAACAACTACAGCAGAAGTAGTATAATATAACTACATTGCAAAGTATGTGGCAAATGCAATTTAAGCTGGAGAATTGTGTATTTGGGGAGTGCAAACAAGGTAAACTATTATATAGCAAGTGGTGAGATTCTGAGAAGTGTACAGGAACAATTGACCTTGAAGAATCTGTCTAAAGATCCCTGGTGATAGCAGGACTGGAAGATAAGGTGGGCAAGAAAACTTATTGAATATTTTTCATGATTGGCTGAAGCCCAGAGAATAGAAAATGGGAGATTATGCTGAAACTGTACAAAACATGAGTTAGACCGCAGCGAGTGTACCGCATACAATTTTGGTCACTGCATTATAAGAAGGATGTTATCACAGCATCGAGGATACAAAGAAGGTTTATGAGGATATTGCCAGGAATGGAGAATTTTAGCTCTGAGGAAAGATTGGATAGTTAAGATTACTTACTTTGGTACAGGAAGACTGAGGGAGCCAGGCAAAGTGGATAGGAAGCTCCGGGTGCTCCGGTTTCATCCCACAGTCCAAAACACATGCAGGTTAGGTATACTGGTCATGCTAAATTCTCCCTCAGCATACCCAAACAGGTGCAGAGTGTGGCGACTAAGGGATTTTCACTGTAACCTCACGGCATTGTTAACATAATCCTACTTGTGACTCTAATAAATAAATATAAATTTAAAATTATTTTCATTAGTAGAGAGGTCAATGACAAGAAACATAGTTTTAAAGTAATTGACAAGACTAGAGCAGAGATAAGGAAAAATTAATTCACCTGGCTGCCTGAAGGGATGGTAGAGACAGAAGCTCTCAAAACATCTAAACAATATTTACATATTCACTTGACATACTACAACTATCAGGACAATGGACTAAGAGCTATTGGAATTGACTAGATAGATCCTTTTCTTTGGCCAGTATGGCCTCATTGGACTGAATGGCTTCCTTCAAGTTGTGAGGATTCTATATTTCTGTTCTATATTTCAACAATGCTGTCAGTGAATTTCTTAAATTATTCGCTATCCAACTAAACTGTCAGGGGCTCTTGGAGAAACACCTGCATATATCCTGAAGTATTAACAGTCAAACAGGTCATGCTTTTGTGGAATATGTAAATGTCTAATAATTAATGGAGGCATTGCTTGGGATTTTATGCCTCACGAATGGACAGAAATGGAAGTCAGGTATGGCCGAAAAATTGTATGGAATGATGTTGGGCTGGTACCTCATGTCATTATGCTGGAACTAAATTTATAAGCAGCAGACAGCAAGCCACATGGGACACTACTAATGCTCTCAAAATCAGGAATCGGAAGTCAATTAATGAAGAAATAGAACACATCTTACAGGCCCCTCCAGGTTTAACATTGATTGCACAGAGGACACAGGGTGTCAGAGCATTGGCAGTTTTTAAGGAGTTGGGGAGGGTTTGATGAGGGCTTTTCTGCAAAACCGGCCTTACCACTGGGGGATCCTCCATGAGTTACACTGTGGCCAAGCTGGAGCTTTTCTCCACCCCACTGAATCAGCAGGGAGGCTTCCAGGTTTTACTGGGCTGCGCTTTCACATGGGGGAGGGGTAACCTGGGACTATACCTGCAGTTACTTGGCCATATAAAGGCTTCAATTGGCCTCTTGACACAATACATTCGTCCACTTTCCCTGCTGCTGTTGGAATTCCACAGCAACAGATACTTACCATCCCTCTCAATTCTCCATCCAAATCCATCTCCCAACTTTGTTCCCAAGAGGCCACATTAAATTCTACCCAAGAAGTGAAGTATAGTGCAGTCAGAGACCTCAGCAAGTGCAGGCTCGTATTATATCATCTTTTTGTCCCCTGTAGTAGAACTTGATAACACAATTAGTAAAGTTGAGGATCACGATATACAGAGTGACAGGCTATCCTCTTATTTACTCCAGAGAGACAGAAAGTTAAACGACAAATGTGAGCACCTCAAAGATTTCATGAAACTGAATAATCTGAAAATTTGTGGGGGTCAGAAAATCCAGAAGGCTAAGGACATTATCCAGTGGGTTGAAAGCTTTCTCAAGGACATATTAAAACTCCCAGTCGATTTTCTGCCACAACTAGAGTGAGCTCACAGATCACCGCAACAAAAGCCATTGGAGGCTCATATACCCACAAGATCATTAACGGTGAAATTACTCCGCTTCCAGATGAAACAGTACATTCTCACCAAGGATAAGGAGAGAAACTTCCAATTCAAAGGAATGTGAATCACACAAGGTCAGGACTACTTGCCACCTCTGCTGGGATACCTGGGTATCACTGCGAGCCTCTCAGAGAATGAATGACTGGAAAGAGACATGCACCGTTATGGCACTGTGGCACAAGGGTTCATACTGCTGCCTCACAGTGCCAGGGACCCAGGTTCAATTCTGGCCTCAGGTCACTGCTTGGGTGGAGTTTGCATGTTCTCCTCATGTCTGCTTGGGCTTCCTCCAGGTGTTCAGGTTTCGTTCCATAGTTCGAAGATGTGCAGGTCAGGTTAATTGGCCATGCTAAATTGACCCTAGTGTCAGGAGATTAGAGGGATAAATATGTGGGGTTACAGGAATAGGGCCTGGGTAGTTTATGGTCAGTACAGACTTGATGGGCCAAATGGCCTCCTTCTCACTGTAGACATTCCATGATTCTATGTATCAGATGGCATACTGTTGGCAGAAATCAATGATAAAAGAACAAAACAAACAGCAAAGAACAGTACAGCACAGGAAACAGGCCCTTCGGCCCGTGCATTGGTCCAACTAGACTATTCACATGTATCCCTCCATTCCCAGGTTGCTCATGTGTCTGTCCAGGTAATTCTTAAACTATGCCAGCAAGTCTGCCTCCACCGCGCTATTTGGCAGCGCATTCTAGGCCCCGACCACCCTCTGCGTAAAAAATGTCCCTCTGATATCGAAGTTATATCTTGCCCCTCTCACCTTGAGCCTGTGACCCCTTGTGATCGTCACCTCCAACCTAGGAAAAAGTTTCCTACTATTCACCCTATCTATACCTTTCATAATTAGGTTTTCCCTCATTCTCTGTCTTTCCAGGGAGAACAATCCCAGTCTACCCAATTTCTCCTCATAGCTGAGACCCTCCCCACCAGGCAACATCCTGGGAAACCTTCCCTGCACTCTCTTTAAAGCCTCCACGTCCTTCTGGTAGTGCAGCAACCAGAACTGGATGCAGTACTCCAAATGTGGCCTAACCGGCGTTCTGTACAGCTGCAATATCAGATTCCAGCTTTTATACTCAATACCCCGTCCTATAACGGCAAGCATACCGTATGCTGTCTTCACCACCTTCTCCACCTGTAGTGCTACCTTCAGGGATTTGTGGACTTGCACACTTAGGTCCCTCTGTGTTTCTATACTCTTGATGGCCTTGCCATTTATTGTATAGCTCCCCCCTACATTAGTTCTTCCAAAATGCATTACCTCGCATTAACTGGATTAAATTCCACCTGCCATTTCTCCGCCCAATTTTCCAGCCTATCTATGATGACGCAATTCCCTGCCTAGCAGTCCAAAGATTAAAGATGCAAATGCTTCAAAGACACAATGGGGATAGTTAGTGTTAAAACTGTGGTGAAATGTGTCTTAGATATCGGTGAGAGCAAAATGAAACTGCTTCAGTTGCAGACTCTTTAACTTGTGCATTACCCACTGACTGGGTTAGCTGACTAAAACTCAGTTGCAGCCAGCTTGATAGCAGGTAATCTGGTGGAATGTCAGTTAGCTGATGTGATACTGTTCTTTGGGGATATTACTTCAAAGTGGCTGAGAATTTTTATTTTTTTTCTTTTCATTTCTGAAATAAACAGTGGAGGAGTCTTTTTCTCCTCCCCGATTTCAATGCTCTCTTCTCTGATATTAGGCTATTTGTCTAGCTGGGTACACCAGTCACATCAGTTGAATAGAGATGATCATGGATGCGTTCAAGCTAATTAGCTTTAATGCAAAAGGGTTACATAACCCTATTAAGAGACAAAAGATACTCTGTCAGTTGAAACATCTAAGCTGCGAAACTGCATTTTTACAAGGAACACATTTGTCAGACGTAGAACAGAGTAGATCTTGGGCAATCCAGATGTTCTTTTGCACTTGTACATCAGGGAGAAAAAAGGGATGTAACAATCTTATTCCACAGATTAGTGAATTTTTGTTTCCACTCACAATAATGAAGAGGTGTTCACATTGTTTAATGGAACGGTAGAGGGAACAGAGATATCTCTGATGAACATATATGCTCCGAATGAGGGTCACACACAATTTATTTAAAAAATGTTCAAACTTACCTTACATAAAAGTACAGGATTGTCCTTACTGGATGGAAATTTTAACTGTGTTATCTCCCAAATAGCAGACAGGCTCTCAGCCTCATCAAACAGTGCTTGTTGGAGTCAAATGTTAAGTCTGCTACTCAGGTACAGAGGCTACCCGCCATATGTCTACTAACCCAGTGTTTTTCAAAATAGGAGGTCTCAAACCGCAGGTAAGTGGTGGGATGTTAAAAAATGGATCACCAAAAATTATCCCCAAAAATCACCTGATTTTTTTTCCCGTTCTCTCTCTGCTGCAGTACACTGGGTGACCACATGAGGCAAGAATCAATAGGTCAGTGTGTCCTGTATATGCATTATTTGCCAATTTTCTTTCCCTTTCCAATAAATCGATTGTAGACATGGATCATTTTGTCATGTGATAGAGAGAGCCAGAGATGCTCCAAGATGAGCAAGTCATTGCAAAGTCATGTTACAGCAGTTGGGCGAGTACACTGTTTTCCAAACTTTTAATTTCAGCAATCCACTTTTACCAAAAAGCCATCCTTCCTGACCAATGCCACATTCATTTACTGCTTTGTCTCTGGCTCTCTCTATCACATGACAAAATGATCCATGTCTACAATCGATTTATTGGAAAGGGAAAGAAAATTGGCAAATAATGCATATACAGGACACACTGACCTATTGATTCTTGCCTCATGTGGTCACCCAGTGTACTGCAGCAGAGAGAGAACGGGAAAAAAAATCAGGTGATTTTTGGGGATAATTTTTGGTGATCCATTTTTTAACATCCCACCACTTACCTGCGGTTTGAGACCTCCTATTTTGAAAAACACTGGGTTAGTAGACATATGGCGGGTAGCCTCTGTACCTGAGTAGCAGACTTAACATTTGACTCCAACAAGCACTATTCTTACTCACGCATTGACTATTTCTTTACAACAAAGTCAAAGGCCCATAGAATGACTAACATTGACATCCTACCAGTCATTCTCTCTGATCAGAGGCCCATAGCTATGACTTGGAATCTGGAACAAAAATTTATCTCAATAAGGTGGCCTTTGAATGTATCTCTCTGAAATAATAAAAATTGTTGTTAAATTTCTGAGAAAACAACTACAGCTCTATTTAGAAGTCAGTGGAGCACCAAATGGTTCATCACTGATCTTATAGGACTGCATGAAGGTGTATTTAAGAGGTCGTATTGTCTCATGTAACTCTGCCACAAGAAAGAACAATGAATTAAGCTGGATTAAATTAGAACAGAAATTCAAAATTTAAAACAGCAACACAAAAATCAGAACTCATCAGCCTCGACGGTGTCCCTCACAAAGGCTTACACCGCTCTCAATAGTTTGCTTTTAGAGCAAGTTGAAAGGTGTTCACAAATTGTAGTAATGGGAAACAAAGAAATAGCAGAAGAACTGAATAGATACTTTGTGTCAGTCTTCACGGAGGAAGATACTGGTAGCGTACCAAAAATTCAAAAGTGTCAGGGAGCAGAGGTGAATCAGGTGGTCATTACGAAGAAGAAAGTGCGAGGGAAGCTGAAAGTCTGGAGTTGGATAAACCACCTAGACCTGATAGTCTACAGCTCAGAGTTCAGAGCCAAACAGATAGTGAAGGCATTAGTGGTAATCTTTCAAGAATCACTGGAATCAGAGAGGGTCCCAGAGAACTGGAAAGTTGTTAATGTAACACCTTTATTTGAAAAGGGAGGAAGGCAAAACGCAGGAAATAATAGACTGGTTAGCCTGACCTCAGTCATTGGTAATATTTTAGAGTCCATTATTAAGGATGAGATTCCGGAATACTTGGAAGTGCACGGTAAAACAAGATGAAATCAGCCTGGTTTCATCAAGGCGAGGTCATGCCTGACAAATCTATTAGAATTCTTTGAGGAGGTAACAAGCAGGTTAGATCAAGGAAGCCAGTGGATGTTATCTACTTGAATTTCTAGAAGGCCTTTGACAAGGTGCTGCACAGGAAGCTGCTGAGTAAGGTAAGAGCCCATGCTATTAGAGGCAAAGTATTAGCATGGATAGAAGATTGGCTGACAAATCGAGAGTGGGGATAAAGGGGTCCTTTTCAGAATGGCAGACAGTGACTAATGGAGCTCCACAGAGGTCAGTGTTGGGACCACAACTTTTCACTCTATACATAAATGATCTAGGTAAAGAAACTGAAGGCATTATGCCTAAGTTTATAGAAGATACGAAGATAGGCAGAGGGGCAGGTAATATTGAAGATGCAGAGAGGCTGAAGAAGGACTTGGACAGGTAAGGAGAGTGAGTAAAGAAGTGGCAGATGGAATACAATGTGAGGAAGTGTGAGGTTATATAATTTGGTAGAAGGAATAAAGGCATAGACTATTTTCTAAGTGGGAAGAAAATTCAGAAATCAGAAGTGCAAAGGGATTTGGGAATCTTAGTTCAGGATTCTCTTAAGGTTAACTTGCAAGTTGACTTGATAGTTAGGAAGGCAAATGCTCTATTAGTATTTATTTTGAGAGGATTAGATTACAAAGCAGGGATGTACTGCTGAGGCTTTATAAGGCCGTGGTGGACCACATTTGCAATTTTGCAAGCAATTTTGGGCCCTGTATCTAAGGAAAAATGTGCTGGCCTTAGAGAGAGTCCAGAGGAGGTTCACGAGAATAATACTGGGAATGAAAAGCTTGATGTAAGAGGAGCATCTGAAGACTCTGAGTCAATGTAGTATAGAAGAATGAGGGAGGGTATCATTGAAACTTACAGGATACTGAAAGCCTGGACGCGGGGAAGATGTTTCCATTAGTAGAAAAGACTAATAGCGAGTGCAAAGCCTCAGAGTGAAGGGACAACCCTTTAGAATTGAGATTAGGAAGAATTTCTTCAGGCAGTGGGTGGTAAATCAATGGAAATCATTCCCACAGAAGACTATGGAGGCCAGTTCAGAGAATACATTTAAGATAGAGAGAGATAGGTTTTTGATTGGTAAAGGAATCAAGGATTGTGGGGAAAAAGAGGGAGAATGGGATTAAAAAACTTATCAGCCATGATTGAATAGTGGAGCAGTCTCGATGGGTCGAATGGCCTAATTCTGCCCCTATAGTATGGTTTTACGATATTATAATTTGCAAAACAGAGATATGAACATGGTAACAGGACAAACCGTTTGTTGGCATTTCAATTAATAAAACAGTAATCATACAACTTTATTCCAAACCTTAAGTCATCGGTTCCCATCAGTTTTTGACTAAACAAAGCAAACCTCTTCTGCTTTTGTGAGCTTCTATAGGAAAGGATTCTAAAGCATGTAGGGCTAGGGGGAAAAAAAATAATGACTTTTGCAAAGCATCAACATGAAAAAGTTGTCAGAAAATAGCACTAAGGAATTGGACAAATCTATCACCAATTTGGAAATTGAAGAAGCAATAGATGCACTTAAAAATAATAAAAGCCCTAATCCCGATAGCTACATAAACTAATCCTGTGCAATCTGCACGTACATGAACTTTTATCTCAGCAGGCCTATCAAGCTCATTAGAAACTGGATCAATGGTTTCTTCGTAGACAGAGGCAGTCATAACATTCATTCTTAAGGAGGGTAGGGACCCAATAGAATGCAGATCATATCATCCCATATTGCTACTTAATTGCAATCTGAAAATTCTAACATTAATACTGGCTCTTAGAGTGCACGAATAAGATAATAATCACGATTATATACTCAGTCCAAACTTGATTTATCACGGAGAATTAATCTGGAATCAATCTTCTAGGGAATTGATTTGAAGACAATCTACTGCCTCCTTCATATCATGTCTCATGTCCAAAGCAGTGGAGTTTAGACGCTGAAAAGATGCTTGACCAAGTATTATGGGTGTACTTATTTCAGACTTTAAACTGTCTAAGGTGTGAACTCAGCTTTGTGAGATGGGTCCAGATCCTCTATTCAAATTCACAGGCCTCTGATTGCATGAATGGTTATATTGTCAAAACCTTTAGGCTAGAGATTAGACAAGACACGGTTGTCCTCTATCCCCGCTTCTGTTCGCTATGTATGAAGAACCCTTCGCCAAATGGTAACAGACAGTAGAGACATCAGATGTTATAGCTGGAGAAGGAGAGCATAAATTATCATTGTGTGGAGGACATATATCATACATTGTATACATCAGATATTGCTTCCCGTAGTGACAAGAACCTCTTTCTGCATTAAAAGGAAATGCAAGGATGAACTACAACAGGAGCTACTATTTGAAGACTGGAATGAAATCTGTTTTAAGGTCCATCTTGTCACCTACTCAAATATCTGGAGAGAATATAAATGGATGTTCATTACTCAGTACTTCACAACAACACATATTACGGTTGAAAGTGGCTCCTCCTCCCCAAGTAATTGCCAGAGAGATTGCGGAGAGCCAATTGGTCATTACTTACACATTCTAGTCATGCCCAAAGTTCAGGAAGTATTGGGATAAGACAGATAAAATATTGACCAAAGGGTCCCACATGGACATTCCACAGAACCTCCCCCTACTGCCTCTCCTTCTCCATCACACTCCCGAGATCCCTAACTGATTTGTTAGGTACAATTCCACTGGGAAGGAAGGAAGAAAACATAATCATCTCTTAAAAACTTCGCTTATAACTACAATTAACTTACTCTCAACGTGCTGAAATACACATGCCCAACCTATGAACTTTACTAATCTGAAAGTCAGGGACTACTTGTGATGACAAGAATCATGCAAGTATTACGCCTACAGAATGAACAATTCTTCATAAGGTGGAGCTCAGTCATTGGAATATTGTTCACATGAACTAAACCACAGAGATCACAATGCACCCCACCTCACCCTACTCTAATCCTAACCCTACTCAACACCATCTATTATATACATTTTATTTGCCCTTTTTCTTTTGTTCGGGTATTATTATTTCATTTTTAATGATTTTTATACCATGTTTTTCAATATATTTTCTATTGTAATTTTTCACTGGCAACTATGTAAGGAAGCAACTTTTACACAGATCAGTTATTATCATCAAATTCTTTTTTATCTGCTATATCAACAAGTAACTTGATTCTGTAAATTAAACGTGCCTTTCCAATATATTTTTCTTTTATATTTCTAACAGCACTGATGATTAATATGATGTACAATTTGGATTCTTTTACTATTTTAATCTTTTGTTTCTGTAAACTGTGAGAAAAGAAAAAAAAGTTTTAAAAAAAGTATTTAATTGTGGATGCCTAATTGCTATTACATTAGCCTCTTTAATAAGGGCTAGCAAGCATTTAAGGTGGCTGTCACCTGTTTAACAAGCTCCCACAAGCTGCTTCCAATGCTGGTATCAAACCCTTTATCAATGATGTTGTCTTGGGTTAAACATGGGTTAAACTGATGTTTTGCCATGGCCATTTTCTTTGTAAAGAGATTTGTAGAATTGGATTGGTTGTCCCTCCCACAGTCAATCAATTGTGGAGCGGCGCTAGGGGAGTGGCTCCCAGTAGAAAGACGGCAACAAGCAAATGATCATCATTGATCATTGGATGATCAGTGGGTGAGATTTTACGGCCTCGCTCATCCTGAAACCGGCAAATCCCACCCAAGATCAACAGACCTTCCCCATGCTCTGCTCCTTGCTTACTCCGATTCCAGTGGCAGGTGGGCTGTGAAAATTCCAGCTAATATGTGTGAAAGTTTAAAGTTAAAGTTGTAAAGGTTATTTATTAATGTTACACAAAGGCTTATATTCATACTGCAATGAGATTACTGTAAAAATGCCCCAGTCGCCTGTCTGAGTTACACTGAGGGACAATTTTGCATGGCCAATGCATCTAAACAGCACGCCTTGCTTCTTGTCAGAGGAAACCCACCAGACACGTGAGAACATGCAGTGTCCACACAGACAGTACCCCAAACTGGGAATCAAACCTGCACCCCTGGCACTGGGAGGTAGCAGTGCTATCCACAATACCACTGTGTTGCCAATAAAAATTAAGTTTACCTGCACCAAACGTGCTCCTCCCTCAAATTATTACAGGACCCAAGAGAGATGATGAAGTACAAAACAGGATTCAGATCTTTTCCTTGTAAGTAGATTATTTACAGGATGCAGCATTACAAGTCCTTGCCGCCTAGCTACTAAGCCACAACTGCAATTGAATCATAGAACCACAGAACCATAGATTTCCTACAGTGCAGGAGGAGGCCATTCGGCCCATCGAGTCTGCACCAATTCTCTGAAAAGTATCTTATCTGGGCCTATCACCTACTCCCACTCCTTCCGCCATGAGGTGGTAGGGGGGTGATGTGTGATGGAGGTGATCATGATGCATTCCAATCCCACTGTATTTTGAGATTCTTGGAATAAATCAAATAAACCAGTTAATGAGTAGGTTAATTAACATCCTCTTAAAGCAGCACTGTAATAAAATATTAAACTTCAAAGGAAACTTGTCAAAATTAAATAAAAATTGGCATAACAATACACTCTAGTCCCTGGGATGCCCAGTGGTCACAAAAAGCTTTAAGCAGATGGGTGGACACCATATGCTCCCTCCCCAAGGACACCAAGGCATGGATATAAACACAAAAAAGGGGCAGACAGTCACGTCAAGTGACTCTGATTTTCTTAATACTCATTTGAACATAGCAATAATATAAACAAATGAACTAATGCCGATATAAACAAATTAGAAGCCCCTTAAAAGAACATTGACTCTTTTTATACTCTTTCGAGCAGCAGTTAAAACAAATGAAACTAATTAATCAACTCATTAAAAGAACATTGTAACTAAAACAAAATCTTCAAATGGAAATGTATAACATCATTTCCAGGCTGATGATGCTTTCCAGCGCCTGGCTCTATGTTGTCCTTAATTTAAAAAAAATGAAACGATCAGTAGGTAAAACAAAATGAGGAGTGATGGTGCCAGGTGGAGCAATGTAACTAATGCCAGAGACCCGATTTGATTCCAGCCTTGAGTGTCTGTCTGTGTGGAGTCCGCAATTCTCCCGTGTCTGTGTGGGTTTCTTCTGGATGCTCCAGTTTCCCCCCACAATCCAAAGATGTGCAGGTTAAGTGGATTGGCCATGTTAAATTGCCCCTTAGATGTATAGGTTAGGGGGATTAGTGGGGTAAATGCGCGAGGTTATGGAAATAGAATGGGGTTTGGGCCTGGGTGAGATGCAGGGATTCTATGAGATGCTCTCTTAGAGAGTTGGTGCAGACTCAATGGGCCGAATGACCCCTCCTGCACTGTTCTATTATGCTATGAAAACAAAACATCAAGGGAAACTTAGCTAACTAAACAAAAATGTCATTTTCAGACATGAGATGCTCCGTATCCCTCAGTGCCCACTGGTCATGGAAAGCCTGAAGCATACTTATGGGAACTACATGCCCCCTCTCCAGGACCACCCAGCCATGAACATAGCTATGGTGCAGGGACAGGCAGTCAGGTCACGTGAATGCCTTGATTCCCTTTATCTGGACTTATTGATGGCCAAAACATGGTAACCAAGGATTGAGGAGCAGCCCCTTCAAATACTAAAAATGGGGCTGAAACCTCAAGCAATCTGAACACATGCGGAACACAAACTTCCCTTGGCCGCAGGAAACTTGTGCAGTCTGAGAGTCCATGAACCACAATAGCCTACAGTCGTATGGTTCACTCTCTTTATATTTGTTCTCAGTCCTTAATTGAGCAATCCCCAGCAATGTTGTATTTCGAACAACATAATCAATCCACTGCTAACACACTTCAGCGCCTTAGTATTTAATGAAGTTTGACCCATTTATGTCTGCATGTGAAGGATAAAGTGCAAGCACATGTCTTCTTTCATCTTATTCTAGGCACAGTGCAAATTGAGACATAAACAGATCTGCTCTCCTGCCTAGTCCATAGACATTCAATTTTATCGTCTCTCAGCCCAAATCTTGCCAGTGAGAATGATTTCTGTCTGTGGGAAAATGTAATTCTCATTATCTGCTTAGCTAATAACATACTCCTGTTCATGTAAATCCAGGTTGTGACTCAGCCTTCTTGTATAACTTATTTAGATTGTACACCATGAACGTATGAGCGTGAAGTGTTTTCAAGCCTCAGCTACTCTGTGAACCTTCTGCTTTTACAGCTGACAACATTGCACCTGTTAGCTTTGGATTCAAAAGCAAATCGAATCCTGTGAAACGTTTCTGTATGCCGCTGTGTTACTTCAACTTGCCAGAATTCTTCCTGAATCACAGGGCCAGAACAGCTTGCTAACAGATCTCATGAACAGCCTTAGACATAAATAACTGATGGGTTTAAATAATGAAACTTCTGCAAGTTGGTTTTGAAGGCCGAATATAAAATATTACTGGGGAAGATGGAACTAGTCTGGGAGAACAGCTTGAGCTGCATTAAGGAAAGAAAATTTTCAAGTGAGTGATAACGGACAGAATAACACACATGCAAGCTCAAGAAGCTAATGGCAAATTATATTATAGGCATGATTTTCAATCCAATGGTTTGGATAAAGAACTTGACATCTTATCCTCCTGTCCTGTGCTACTTATAGCTACTCCTTTCAGGACATCTCCTGTTATGGAATTTTGATGACTAACTCGGGGAATTATACTGTGTGAGGCTCAGGCATTTCATAGGTGATTGACTATGTCTTGAACAGGGCAACACATCTTACCATTACAAGCCATTGTGCTACAAAGTTGTCAGGGTCTTCTGTCTCATCCACCATTGTAAGAAGTCTCACAACACCAGGTTGAAATCAAACAAGTTTATTTGGTAGCAAAAGCCATTAGCTTTCAGAGCACTCGATGTTCTTTCATCAGGTAAGCGGGAATTCTGTTTACAAACAGGACATACAAAGATACAAACTCAATTTACAAAATAATGGTTGGAAATGTGAGTGGAGAGAGTGTTAAACACAGGTTAAAGAGATGAATATTGTCTCCAGTCAGGACAGTTAGTAAGATTTTGCAAGCCCAGGCAAGTCGTGGGGGTTATAGATAGTGTGACATGAACCCAAGATTTCAGTTGAGGCCTTCCTCATGTGTATGGAACTTGGCTATCAGCTTCTGCTCAGCAACTCTGTGTTATCATGTGTCGTGAACATGTGTCATGTTCTCCACCGTGCCGAATGCGTGCCGAAGATCAGGGGCTGAAGGCCCGTGACCGCTGAAGTGTTCCCCAACAGGAAGAGAAGACTCCTGCTTGGTGATTGTCAAGCGGTGTTCATTCATCCTTGGTCGTAGCATCTGCATGGTGTACCATGCCTCAGGACATCCTTTCCTGCAGCGTATGCCCTGTTTGTGAACAGGACTCCCACTCACCTATGAAGGAGCACTCTGGAAGCTAGTGGCTTTTGCTACCAAAGTAAATCTATTGGACTTTAACCTGGTGTTGTGACACTTCTTATTGTGTTTATCCCAGTCTGATGCTGGCATCTCCACATCATGACTACCATCTTGCCAGTCTTCTTGCATATTAGAGAGGTGCTGTCCCCACACCACACCAGGCAAAGCTAATGAGGCTCTCATTTACTTTTGTGCAATTGCCAAGTCAGGATCCTGGGCTATGGTTGTTCATGTGTACAACCAACTACTTAGAGTCATGAGTCATAAATTGGAGAGTGTAGGACACCAGTTTCTCCTCTCCACACTCCTCTTGACATGGATGTAACTTGGCAAAGGATCAAAGATACCAACTCCCACAAACAGTTCTCAATATATCCCTGATGTTTTTAGAGAATCATAGGGACGCTACAGTGCAGAAAGAGGCCATTTGGCCCATTGAATCTGCACCCACTCTCCAAACAGCTCACCTTATCCAGGCCTTATCCCCATAACCCCATATACTTACTCTGCTAATCCTCCTAACATCTACATTTGGGACACTAAAGGACAATTTAGCATGACCAGTCAACCAAACCCACACATCTTTGGAGTGTGAGAGGAATCTGAAGCATCCAGAGGAAACCCAAGCAGACATGGGGAAAATATGCAACTCTAAACAGACAGTTCCCAAGGCCGGAATTGAACATAGGTCCCTGGCACTACAAAGCAGTAAAGCTAACCACTGTGCCACACATGACAAGCTAATTAAAAATAAAGTCAATCTTTGTAGGATGAAAAAGCACTCTCACTAATCCACCCAAGTCTACTCTGATAAAGCGAGACTAAGAGATTTCGGAAGTCTTGGTACCATAGGCAGTGGGGAGCAACTCCGGAGTAGAGATCTACACTAACACACTCTTGGCTAATTTAAGAAGATGTGAAGCAATTAGAATGAAAAAGAAGAAAAAAAGAGGAAGAAGAAAAAAATAAAAGCTATTATTTTTGCGTGCCAACTGTCCTACCTAATATGGATCAATATTTGCTACTTGTCATAGTCTGTTAAATTCGCTTTATAACTAATGCTTATGTACCATCTTAACCTCCAATCAAGGAGCTAAAATCTTCTATTTCACTTACAGTCAACCCTGTTTGATGAGATCAGGATACCGTCATCTATCTTTTGAACTTTATGACAACCTTACTAAATCATACATAATTGATTGGATCCTGCTGCAGCTATGGTAATAGCAATTAGAAAGAGGAAAATTTCTGAGAGTGGCATTAAAGGACTATGGGGAAAAGTGGCAGCATAGAATGAGGGGTAAAAGAATGAAGTGGACACAATGAGAGCATGTTGGCCAAGAAGAGAAGAGAGAATGTGGCAACACAGATTAGAAAGAGCTGAAGTGGAAATGTCATGGAGATTGCTTGTTCTGTCCTAGTACCTACATTCTCGTTCAAGCATAACCTGTTCTAGCCTTATAAATAATATTTAATGTGTTGTGCACCTTACGTACTCTGCGATGATTCAGTAAAAGACCAGGTTATTTTCAACACCCCAAGTAACCAAAAATAATTTTAGAAGTCCATTTTTCAATTTTTTCCCAAAAGAATCATCTCCCAATTTTGATTTCTTGGCATCCTTTCCAGTATTCTGGCTCTATCCTGAAAGGGGAATACAGACTAATTGTTATAGCCTTGCTGCTGTAAGTGATGGCTGCCTTCTAATGGCTGGTTGTCAATGACTGATAGGCACAGGATGTATTCTCTAGCTTTCTTCACTAATTCTCAAATCCCTAAAAAAATTGTCAAAACATAACTTTCCAGTCATTTTACCAAACTTTTGCACAATCGTGGGGATCCATCCCTTCATACCATTTTAGTTTTTGTCTTTCCCTTCTTCCCCACTTCGGGACATTAGGATGTTATATAATTACTGAAAAAAATTTTGATGGGAGATAATCAACTCTTTTTCTCCACCAATGCTGCCAGACCTGCTGACTGTTTTCAGCATTCCGCTGTTTTTATTTCAGATTTCCAACATTCTCAATATTTTGCTTCCATGAAGTTGCAAGTTGATTTAGCAACTGCTGCTGATTGTTACTTTCTCAAGGCTTGCAACTGGCTGTCAATTCACAATTATCATATTCTCTCTGCTCAGTCACTCATGAGATGAAATTAGATGAATCATCATCAAAACATGCTTACATGTTTTCATTTTTACACGATGAGTATGATTTCCAGACAACGACCATAATTTACTTTAGAGAAGGATGTGGAAGACAAGCAAAAATTGGGGAAATGAATGTTCCACCCAAGACTCATGATTCCACTTTCTCTGCATTTCTAATCATCCAACAGCTCTCATTGTCCATCTTTTCACCTTAGATCAGAGACCAGCATCCATTGTCGAATCCTGGTCCTACCACATGATAGTGCAGTAATTAGCACTGCTACCTCACAGCTCTCGGGATCTAGGTTTACTTCCTGGCTTGGATCACTGTCTGTGTGGCAATTGCATGTTCTTTCAGTGTCTATGTGGGTTTCCTCCCACCGTCCAAAGATGTGTGGGTTAAATGAATTGGCCATGCTAAATTGCCCCTTAATGTCCCAGGATGCGCTGTTTAGAGGAATTAGGTTACAGAGATAGTGCCTGGGTAGGATTGTTGTTGGTACAGACTTGATGGGCTGAATGGCCTCCTTCTTCACTGTAGGGATTCTATGATGCAATTTTCATATACCAATAATTGGAATGTGCATTTCATTGCTGTGAAGCGCCTTCAGAAGCAGTTTTAAAATGTGCTTCTGCAGATACCTCCAAAAAGGATCAAACTGTTAACCTTTCATTTTCCTGGCCCTCACCTCTCCATTAGTTACAGTAATACCTGGAATGAAAGAAGATACTTGTGGTTGCTAGAGACCAATGAACTCTGTCTTGTCGCAAGAGTTTCCTACGGCATGGTCCTCAGCCCAAGTATTTCCAGCTGCTTTGTCAATGACCTTGCTTCACCGTGAGATCAGATATGGGGCAGTCACTTAGGATTGAACAGTGTTCAGTAGTGTTCACAAATCTTCAATTAATGAAGCAATCAATGCATGCATAAAACCTGAACAACATTCACACTACACAATTGCAAGGCAATGATCATTTCCAACAAAGGAATATCTAACCATCTCTTCTTACCATTAGATGGGATTACAATTGCTGAGTCCCCCACTATCAACATCTCTGGGATAACCATTAACCAGCAAGCTAATTGTCCCAGCCACATAAACATAGTGATAACAAGAGAAGGTCAGACACTGGGAATTCTGTGGTGAATAACTCAACTCCTTGAATACAAGAACACAAGAGTTAGAAGCAGTAGCGTGCCACCAAGCTCTTCAAGCCTTCTCCTCCATTCAGTACAATCATGGTTAACCTATGAAGGCCTCAACTCCTTAACTGTGCCATTTCCACATAGCCTTCTATTCCTGAAACAACCTAGTATTTGTCCCACTTCACTTTAACTATTTCTAATGACCTCAGCCTCCACCAGACTTTGGGGCAGAGGATTCCAAAGATTCACTACCTCTGAGAGAAGAAATTTCTATGCACCTCAGTTTTAAATGACCAACCCTTTATCTTGTAGCTCTATCCCCATGTTCAAGAATCTTCAACTGGTGAAAGCATCTCACCATCTACACCGTCAAGTCCCCTCAAGGTCTAATATGTTTGAATAAAGCTGCCCCTCACTCTTCTAAACTTCAAGGAACACAGAGCCAGGCTATTCAGTTTCTCTTGATAGGACAGCCCTCTCATCCCAGGAATTGGTTGGCGAATCTCCTCTGAACTGTCTCCAATATTACTGTATCCTTCTTTAGATAAGGAGACCAAAACTATTCACAGTATTCCAGATGAGACCTCAGCAAGAGTCAGTACAATTCCAACAAAACCTTCCTATTTTTAAACTCCAATCTCTTTTTCATTTAATTAGTTTTTAATTTGTTTTATTTAATTTCAACTGTGTTTTAGCTTGTTAATCTGTAGAATATTTTTCTTATTATCTTTAATCCGAAAGCAATTTAGAAAAGGAATTCAAATTCAATTTAGAATAGGAATTCAAATTCAATTTAGAATAGGAACTCAGTCATGTACACATATTTTAACACATATGTATATAGAAATTGATGCATTTCTTCTTCTGCTAAGAAATTGCCACATTTCTTATTCCATTCTTGCAACTGCTACAGATTATTTTGTGTCAATCTCTCCTTCGTCAAGCGCTTTACTGGATGTCCCCTGGTTACCTCAGTTGACCACTTTTTCCTGCAGCAAGATCATTGATCACATTACTATCTGCTGATCTCAGCCACATGATTACATCCATTCTGATACAATAAACAGTTGGGTACCTTGACAACAAATGTTCCACGTGTTGATGTTTCATACATCTCATGTATCACAGTCCCTCTCCTTCTTGTACCCATTGTATAGAGTTGAAAGGTGGAACTTTATAAAGGTGGGTGATCCACTTTGACAGGGAGTGAAAATGAAAATTTATCCCACTGGTTTAGAAATTACTGTTGATAATATTTGTGTACAAAAGGTCACAGTTGTATGATCTTTCTCTGTCGATTACTTTAATGGAAACATTCGTCTGCTTATTTTAAACAGGCTAAAGGAATGCCATACAGAGGCATTAAGTCATCATTCAATAATATCGCCTATACTAATTCCTAGTATAGTCTCAGAAATTTAATGGAATGACACATCAATAATGCAGATTTTTTAATGTACTAATCTCCCCTTTCCTTCAGTCTCTCTGTGTTCACACAGTTTTTGATTGAAATGTGGAGAAACAAACTGGTCTACACCAATACATTGGTGGTGTTTGTATTTGAATGCAGTGCAGTAACGGAGAGCTGGGGGAAAGGGAGGGGAGGGGTCACACAAGGAAATAAATGTAGGTTAAATTACAGTTTCTGCACACACATTAGTGAATTCAGAGAATTGTTACAATCTCTGTAGAGATTCTTAATTTTTGAAAAGAGATTTCAACTTTTCTATTACAAGCTGAAAGAATGATAAGACCATAAGACCATAAGAGGTAGGAGTAGAATTAGGCCACTTGGCCTATCGAGTCTGCTCCGCCATTCAATCATCGCTGATTTTTTTTTCTCATCCTCATTCTCCTGCCTTTTCCCCTGATCCCTTTATCAATCAAGAAGCTATCTATCTCTGCCTTTAAAACACTCAATGACCTGTCCTTCACGGCCTTCTGTGGCAAAGAATTCCACAGATTCACCACTCGCTGGCTGAAGAAATTCCTCATCTCTGTTTTAAAGGATCGTCCCTTTAGCCTGAGGTTGTGCCCTCTGGTTCTAGTTTTTTCTATCAATGGAAACATCCTCTCCATGTCCACACTATCCAAGCCTCACAGTATGCTATAAGTTTTAATAAGATCCCCCTTATCCTTCTAAGCTCCAGTGAGTACAACCCAGAAACTTCAACCATTCCTCATACAACAAGTTCTTCATTGCAGGGATCATTCTTGTGAACCTCCTCTGGATTCTTTCCAAGGCCTGCACATCGTTCCTCAACACAGGGCTGAAAACTGCTCACAATACTCCAAATGGGGTCTAATCAGAGTGTTATATACCCTCAGAAGTTCTCCCTAACCTTGTGTTCTAGCCCTCTTGCCATAAATGCAAACATTGCATTTGCCTTCCAAGCTGCCAACTGAACGTTCACACTAACCTTAAGAGAATCTTGAACAAGGACTCCCAAGTCCCTCTGGGCTTTTGATTTCCTAAACATTTTCCCATTTAGAAAATAATCTACGCCTCTATTCCTCCTTCCAAAGTGCATAACCTCACAGTTTTCCGCATTGTATTTCATCTGCCATTTCTTGAACAAGGACTTCTAAGTCCCTCTGAGCTTCTGATTCCCTAAACATTTTCCCATTTAGAAAATAATCTACATCTCCATTCCTCCTTCCAAAGTGCATAACCTCACTGTTTTCCACATTGTATTTCATCTGCCACTTCTTTGCCCACTCTCCTCACCTGTCCAAGTTCTTCTGTAGCCCCCTGCTTCCTCAATACTCTGTGCCCCTGTACATATCTTGGTATCATTTGCAAACTTGGCAACAATGCCTTCAGTTCTGTCCTCCAAATCATTAATGTATATTATGAAAAGCTGTGGTCTCTGCACCAATCCTGTGGCACATCACTAGTCACTAGCTGCCATCCTGAAAAAGACCCCTTTAACCCCACTCTCTGTCCTCTGACGTGGCAAGATTTCATGTTTTACATCTTTGGCTGCAACAAATTATTAAAAGAACTATTCGTGCAACATATTTTTTTTGTAAGCAACTTATACTTTAAACTGCAGAGAGTGGAATTATCCTTTTATACTTATCATACTCTCCACAGAATTACAGTCCTTATAGCTGCAGTCTACAGCTGTTTCCAGGTTTCAATAGCTTTCTGTATCACTGTTTTACATAGTAAATTCATAGTAGGTCCATATGAACACTAATGATTTATACACTGTCAGTCACATCAGGGCCATGATATCACACGGAGCAGCATCACAGTTTACAGGGGGACAGTTGGAATGTATGCTGGATGCCATGGAGGAGGGCCATCTTTTTCCTCTTAAACAGTCGGCATCCCAGGGATTGGGCTGGCAATGCAACCTAGGAGACAGTGGTAGTAACAGTCAGTGCCTGGATATTGGCATGGGGAACTGGGGGTCAGTGTTGGTAGAATGAAAATGACCTCATTTGAGCAGCAAGGGGGGGGACTTCTTCCCGCCCTGACATCAGTTCTGTCTGTCACAATGTTCATGCCAATCCACACTCTGACACCCCATGGTCTCCCACCATCCGGCCTCCTACACCTTCTCCAACCTCTGTGGCACTATCCCCTTCACAAGCACTGGTAACTGAGGCATGATCCTGACAGACTCAATGGCCTCCATGGCATCCCTAGCCTTCCCAGCCATCATTCAATTCATTGGAGGAGATGGCCCAAAAAAGGAGAGAATGAATGAAGAACAGTAGTGAGATCCCCAAGCTGCGCATCCACAATGCATTTGAGTAGCATACCAAGGAGCTGTTAGAGGAGTCAAAGGAGAAAACTATGACTGTCACGTCTGGGTGCATCACAAACTTCAATCATGTGACCTATCTCGAGTAAGCTGCAATCTGCCCAGATACTTGTCCCTCCTTGCACTTACCTATGTTTTTCAGGAGATGACCCCAATGAGGCAGAGTTGGCAGCCATCCCCTGCTATCCCACAGAGACCCCAGTCGACATGTCAGAGTGAGGCTCCAAAGTCAACTCCAGGGAAAGCACCCACAAGTCAGCACAGCCATCACAGGCAGCATCCAACCATCCACCAGTGCAGATACGGTCACCTTGGTAGTATAAATTAATGTTTAGGCTTCTGGGCACTTTCTGGTGAGCAGCACACAGTCCTGATGTACATCGGGTAGAGGTGGGAATGTCTAAGATCCTGGACATGTGGAGGTCTGCTAGAGTCTTGGAAACAGCTAGCCACCAGCCAGGTGCCAGGCTGCTGAGATTCATTATCCCAAAATTGCTGGAGATGCAGAGCCAGCGAATACAGGAGGGGCTGTCAGTATCACTGCTGCAACTGAAAGGCCACTTGAAGGAATCCTGTGGTCAACAGTCACAGAAAATTGCATGATATTCAGGCCAACATTACAAGGGTAATGATTGTGGTAGAATGTCTGGGTCAGGAAATGATGGATGGCAAGATGCAAGGCATGGCCAAGTTGCTGAGGACCATGGCTGAGAGTGTCAGGGGCCTGCTTGACACTTAACGAGCTTGGCCCAGTCTTAGGGGTCACTTACCGAAGGGCTTCAGAGGGTGGCTCAGTCTCAGAACTCTATCCATAAGTGCATTCAGAACTTGGTCCAGACTCAGAGGACTGTCGTTGAGGACTTGTACACCATGAGGCAGATGCAGTTGGGCCTCTAGGGCTGGCAGAACAGGGTGACACAAAGGCCTCTGGAGCTCACTCTAGATGCCCCACGATCCCATGGAGTACCTTAAGGGCCAATTAGCACCCCGAGAGAGGAGGAAGCGCTGGAGCCCATGCTGCGGCCTTCCACCAGAAGACCCAACCATTCTCTGCCCTTCCAAATCCATTCTTTCTAACATGGATCTCTAACACAGCAGGCTGAACAGGGATGGTATGGTAACATCCGTGACACCTGAAAGTTGACCAGGGCCTCCAAGTCCCTGACGCCGAAGGACACCTTTCAAGGCATCACAGGCCATGGGGAATGGAACACAGCTGACTGCCTCCACCTCAGATGGGCAATCTGGGGCAGGTCGGGGCAGGAGGGTGCAGGGTTGAAGGAGAGCGCCTATATGCAGCTGTAGGCCATAGAAAATTAAGAAGTTGTGAGATCACCAAAGGAGCACAGGTGAAGGCAGGCACTATTTAGGGTTCTGTTAACTGACACTTCAATCAGCTGTAACTAATCTGTCATTATCTGCCTCCTGCAGAGATGGCCCCATCCTGACCGTGCACATAGAATGCAGAGCGTCGTTCTGCGCGAGATACGCCTTTGGAATATGCAAGGTATTGCACATATATATGTAGACTTAATATCATGATAACTATGATCACAAGAGCTAAAATGTATTTCAACTTTTAAATGTGCATTCCGTATATATGTTGCTTTTTAATGGGCATATTTATATATTTATAACCTGACCAGATGCTACTCATAATATGAACTTCTGTTATGTAGCAACTTTCCATTGAAAATTATGTAAACTTTTCACAGAAAATTGCTTTTCACCAGCTTTGCTATTTTCCAGCTGGATGATAAAAATAACTACAATCTGCTATGTAGATTGCTGGAGGCTGATACTTGCAATTTTCTTGATAGTCTCAATTTTAAAAGATTAGCATTCGAGACAAAAACTTTCAACTGAGGTACCATAGGTTTCAAGGTCAGAAGTTACTTAAATACCTCTTTCTTCTGAGCAGGATCATTATTTTACTCCAGTAAATTAAAAGCACAGCATACATACAAAATTAAAGTTCTAACTGTGTTCAAGCTTAATTCAATTAATAAAGGTCGGTGACCTTTATTAATGTCATAACTCAGCCTTAGATGGAAAACTGTATTGGGTGTAATACTTATACATGTTCCCCAAAACAAAGTTGGGATAGTTGAGACCATTGAAAAGTAAAAAGACTTGTTACCTTAATCTTGAAACAGTTCCATAGCCTTTAATGCCTATCAATAATAAAAAAAGTAAGAATTTCCATTAGGTAATTTCGTATTATAAAGCTTATATATTAGTGTCACAGCTTACACTAACATTGCAATGAAATTACTCTGAAAACCCTAGTTGCCACACTCCGGCGCCTGTTCAGATATACTAAGGGAGAATTTAGCATGGCCAATGCACCTAATTAGCATGTCTTTCAAACTGTGGAGGAAACTGGAGCACCTGGAGGGAACTCACCCAGGCACCAGGAGAATGGGTAGACTCTCACAGACAGTGACCCAAGCCAGGAATCAAACCCAGGTCTCTGGCACTGTGAAGCAGTACTGCTAACACTGTGCTACCATGCCACCTATCATATCAACTCCAAATTATGTCTGTGGAATCATATGAAATTTGGATTGTGGAATCTTTTTCAGATTAACTTTTATCACAAATGTACATAACATTAAATAGAATTTAATCTTAACAGCTTTTGCTTTTGTTGCACTTAAGAAATCCAGATTTTACTAAGTTAAAATAAACACAATCAGGCAGCAAAATTCACTTTAGTTCTTTCTCTCAGACTAATAAATTAGAAATTGAACCCTTAGATTTTCAAAGTTGAATTTATCTAGGGTTTCTGATTGCCTACTTAGAGGAATTGGTTTTCGAGGCTTTCCATTAATCTTCCTCCAAAGTCACAGCAGGAAATAGGGAGAATCCCCATAAAAATTTCATAAAGTGGATTACTTTGTTGTATTACGTGGAAATTGTTAAACATTCATTCCAAAAGTGCATTCAGAAAATGCAGACAATAAGCTTGGAACGACAGAATTTAAAAGGATACTTATGTCTCTTTCCATTAACTGCTAATTTTGATGCTTTATTTATATACATATTATAGTCTAACTGGGAAAAATACTGTATTTATTAGTTTCAATTGATGCTGAGGTAGCTCAGAAAACTAAATAGTGAGACAAAATCTCAGTGCTACGTTTAATATACGCAGAGAAGTGCAAATTTTAAATTTTCCTCAGAATTATTGACCATTATGGCTAGATTTGGAATGATCAACCTATTGATCTTTTGAAAGATAGATTGTTCAGAGCTGCTACTTCAAATTCATAGTGGCAAGTCTACCCTCCAATTATATTCCTAAATTTGTACTAAGTCTCCTTTGAGGCACATGAGGAGCCAAAATACTTCACATAATTGAACCTCAAGGGACTGCAATGAATACTTTTAATTTATATCAAATTCCACCCAAACTAACCCCCAACTAATTACTACTGTTATGTAATTGTGATATAATCCATATTGTGGATGTAACAGTGATGAGATTATTCTGTATGCTATTATTTGAATTAGACGTTACCTTGTCTACAAATCAATTCCCTCAGTATTTTGGATGTTCAATCAGGGCCTTTGGATGGGTTTTCCTCGTTCCTGCATAAGGTTAATTCACACAATGACATGGACTGACCAATGTCAATTTCAGAATCCTATTACCAAGAGAGGAATGAAAAACTGAAAGAGGTATATTTACTTAAAAGCGAAACTACACATAAGGTGTCTCCTTCCTTCAACCTTCTCAGCAGCTCTAGAGGCCAAGATCTATTCTGACCATCTGCATCTCAGAAGGTCATGAGGGAAATTTGTCAATTGCAGGCTGCAGACCTGCAGTCCACATCCAGCAGGCAAACCTTATTATCTGTACAAATCAAGGTCACTACTGATTTGAATTGCTTTGCATCTGGATCTTTCTAGTCAGCGACAGATATGATCTTTGCCAGATTATTCAGGCAGCTGCTCTTCAGTGTGTCAGGTGAATACTCTGATAAGAAGAATGACACAGTTCACATATTTCCCACTGGGAACAGACAACAGTGAAGAGGAAGAGCTATTCAGTTCTGCATTGGCAAGATTCCCACGTGTGCAAGAAATAATTAACACAACTTATCAGCAATTCATAGTCTCATGTGGTGACCCCCTCAATTTTTGGATCAAGAAACACTTTTTTTCTATATATGTGCAAATAGTATGAGATGCTCATTACAATCTCCAATTCATGAATGCCTCTTTTACCCGGAAACTGCCATTGTGCTTTCATTGTACAATAATGGTGCATGCTCACTTTCTCTTCCTGACTTGGAACGAAACATCCAGATGGTTGATTGGTGATCTGAGCCTGCTCTTGTCAATCGCTGTTGATCATTCCATCATGCTTCCACAGACAGACAGGCTCAACAGATAATGAGGCACTTGCCACTATGGCTACATTAACTTGCATTTATTTGGTACATTTAACTTAAAAGCATCTTTCAAAAGGACTTTGTAATACTGAAATAAGAGATAAAATGATTGATGCTAAGCCAAAAATGTTTAGCTGGAAGTTTATTTATTAGTGTCACATGTAGGCTTACATTAAGACTATAATGAATTTACTGTGAAATCCCCTAGTCACTATACTCTGGCACCTGTTTGGGTACACTGAGGGAGAATTTAGCATGGGCAAAGCAGCTAACCAGCATGTCTTTTGGACTGTAGGAGGAAACCAGAGCATCCAGAGGAAACGCATGCAGAAATAGGGAGAACGTGCAGGCAGCGACTCAAGCTGGGAATCAAACCCAGATCCCTGGCACCATAAGGAAGCAATGTTACCCACGATACCACCATGCTGCTTCTGAGGAAACATTAGGAGTTGTAGGCAAAGGGTTGGTCAAAGTTGGGCTTTAAGAAGGAGATTAAGGTAGGTGATGAAAATGGAAATACAGAGAAGTATTGGGATAGAACTTGAGCACAGAGCTTTGATGGTTGAAGATCCAGCAATCAATGGTAAAGCACAGGAGAGGGGTTCAAGGCTAGAGATAGAGGAATGATCTGTTTATAGGGAAGAGTAGTGAGCAGGAGGATGTTGCAAAGCAAGGTCATGAATGAATTTAAACATAAGGCTGAGAATTTAAAATTGGGTTGTCTTTGGAAGATGCTCAGCAATGATGAGTTAATAGGTGAGGGAGGTTTGGTGTGGTACAGGATGTGGGCAACAGGAATTTTGATGAGTTGAATCTTCTGGAGGATGTAGCCTGACCAGAAGATCATTGGAATAGTCAAACATGAAATTGGCAAAAGTGTGGACAAAGTTTCAATAGCAGATATGCTGAGGCAGAGTCAGAAGTGAAGAATTGTACTGAAGTTGAAATAAGTGGTCTTTGTCATGGAGAACATACAGGAGAAGAAGTTCAGTTTTAAATAGTATAAGATGCAGAGATGATGATCAGCCTGATTTGACTTGAGATAAGGATGGAATCAAGGATAAGCACACAGACTGAAAAAAAAAGGCTTCCCCATAGTTTAATGGGAAGAAATTCTGGCTCATCCAAGCTGAATATGAGAAAAACATTCTAACAGCATAATAATAATGGAAGGGATTGAGGGGTAATGGAGAGATAGTCTGGATTGTATCAGCATATACCTGGACACTAACCTCATATCTGCAGAGGATACCATCAGGATCCTTGAGGCATGAGGAAGAGGAGAGAACTGGGTGGTGTGGATTGAGAGGCAAACTGTCATTTCCAGCCAATGAATAAAACATCATCAAACTGAAGTACTGAGTTTTGCAGGCACACTAGAAAATGGTCATTGATGATTGCTTGGCAGAAGTAGTATTTCTTCTTCAAATCCTACATGCAAAAATTAAGTTTACTCAGAATGAATGAATACTGCAAATTGGTCAGTTTTATTATTGCATATTTCTCTAGTGTTCTAAAGATCAAAGTGTTAATCGAATTATTTGGCTGACTGTTGAAGTGAATGTGTTATTGGTAATAAAGGTAGAATTCATATTGCTGCAGTGATGAGCTTTGCCAGTCTTAAAGGAAAACCATTTAATTGAACCTCTGCATCAAGTGCACAGGTCTTTAATTCTGTGTTCCCTCACCACAAAGGAGAAGATAGCAGTTAAATAGTCCTCAGATTACTATTAGTATTATGTGTTTTCTTAAATGAATTTATAGGAACATTTGAATATAGGAGCAGGAGTAGGCCATTCAGCCCACCAACCTTGCTCCATCATTCAAAAAGTCATGACTGATCATCTATTTCTATGCGTTTTACACACACTACCCCACATCCCTTTACATCATTGGTATTTAGAAATCTGTCAATCTCCACTTCAAACATACTCAATGACTGAGCTTCTACAGGCCTCTAGGGTAGAGAATTCCAAAGATCCACAGCACTAAGAGTAACAATAAAGTTCATAATCTTGGTTGTAAGTGGCAACCCCCTTGTTTTGAAACTGTGTCCCCAATACTGGATTCCCCTGCCAGCAGAAACATCTTACCTACCTCTGCCCTGTCTATTCCTTTAAGCATTTTGTATTTTACAATGCGATCATCTCTCACTTTTCAAAAATCGAGAGAATAAGGACTAGTTTGCCCAATCTCTCTTCACAGACAGTCCTGTCATCCTGGGAACAAGTCTGGTGAATTTTTGTTGCATTATCTCTATGGCAATAATATTCTTCCTAAAGTAAGGGGACCAAGCAGTACCAAGGATCTATACAACTGAAACAAGACTGCACCACTCCTGTACTCCAAATCTCTTGAGACAAAGGGTTACATATCATTAGCCTTCCCAATTACCTGTTGCATTTGCATATTAGCTTCCAGCAACTTACTGACAATTTCACCACGGTCCTTTCTGCAAATTATTCACGTGGCTCTTCGTACAATGAGCATTATATATTGTCATTTAAATTGGGAGTCTGTGATTATTGCTACATTTATAAAGAGAACATTCAATAAAAAAAAATTACAGAATCACTGGGTTAGAAGGAATCAAGGTTGCTATCTTTCATATTGTAAAATTATAACTATTTCCTCCTGTCAATATCTGAGGTAATTTAGGGTCTGGGCCTCTCTTCCACTTACCATCCAAGCCAATGACATCTAACAACTGGCTATCAGAGAAAACAGCTTCAGTGATATGAGAGTTATTACTTCAGTTATGAAGGCTAAAGTGGACTCTTCCCAATTACTAACGTCTCAACTCGGCATCTCCTTGGTAGATATGTGCTAATGTAGTAACTTAGGATATAGAAAAAGTAGGATTGTAGAGTCTGCTGGGGACCTGACACACAGCTTGTCTGCAGTGTGGGCTATGAGATGTTGCCATTCTCTTCTTTTTTTGATTAACATAGTGAAGGTCTTCTCTGCTTTCATGGAAATTAGTCCTGACTGCATGTACACGTAGCAATATAGTGGAACTGATTTTCATTGCACTTCTGAGGCATGGTACTTTCATGCCTAAGAAATGCATTCTGAACATCAATTAATTATACATTTTCAACTTTCAACAAACAACTGCAAATATATGGCAACCTGAAAATCACTTGATTTCTCATGTGAATTGAAACACTTCTCTGTCTCAAGAGGAAGCAAAAGGAACCTTTCAAGACAGATATTGACTCAATGACTTTTCATAAAATTAATTCAAGAGAATAATTCCAAATTGAATGGGTCATTCAAATCCAAATACGCTCCTTGTCTTGAGATCTGAAGGTGTGAAATCCACACAAAGCATGTATAATCAACCTAATCACCCACCTTACTTGGAAAAGAACTTTGGGTTTGTGATGAGAAAGTAATGCTTCCTGTTTACTTTAAAAACAACAGCAGGAAGTTGTTCTACAGATAGAGTTCTATCAGTAAGCCATAAACTCGCTGCAAATCAACAAAGCAGCCAATTAAGCAATACTTTGAAACTTGGAGGACTACCCAATCTCTCTCCCCCCAAATTATTCCAACTTTGAGTTCACCTGTGACCTAAACTCCTAGAAATTTGTCTATAAGAAGTCTCACAATCTAATGAGAGTTCTCTGCTTTACAAAACCTTCACTTCAACTAAAGCACCAACTCATCTAACCAAGAACTACAACTCTGTCATAAAAGAATCTGAGACACTCATAAATTGTAATTCTATTGTTTTACTTTCATCTGTATCTATCCTTTGAGTGTATGATAATGTACTTGATTTGAATAAGTAAGATATTGCATTTTAAATTTTGGGGCTGGTGTGCAATAATAACCTCCTTTGTTTTTAAACTTGCCAGAAGCTTGATGCTGGAAATTACTTATTTTGAACAACCACTCTTACGTTAAGGAACCACATACCTTTTAGATGTAAACATATTGACCAGGGCAATAAAAAGGCATGCATAAGTTCTATCCATGACTTACATTTTGACTTTATTTGAAATGGGAATGAAATGAACACTAAAATTGGCCTTTGATAATACAGAAAGAATCAAACTGAAGTTTAATTCAATTCACATAGCTTGATAAGGTAAACTAATTATAAATTAACTGGAATCACAAGTTACTTTTCGCACATTCAACTGATAATTATCAATTCAATTTACTTCCAAAATAAAATATAAATACAGTATTTCCTTGCTTTAAGTTGTGCTAGTTAATATTGAAGTCATCTATTCTTTGGGGCCAGTTTCTTTGATTTACACTGCAATTTCTGTCACTGTACATTGTGTGTCATGATTGCTATCAGTAAAGCAATAGAACTGTGCTCCCGAGGATCCTCTGCAATCTCAGTGATTGATTTGAGACATTCCCAGATCAGTTCTACTCTACCCTGTTGCTGCTTTGCTCCTGCCACGTTCGGTGCTCACTCTTATCCTGCTCATTGCCTTTTTCCTACCACATTTGCTGCCTCATTCCTACCATGCTCTGTACCTTTCTTCCATCCCATTCACTGCCTCACTTCCATCCTGCTCATTGATTCCCTCCTGCTGTATTCACTGCCTTGCTCCTGCCTGTTTGTTGACCTACTGACTGCACTGCTTATTGGTTTGCATGTTGCCTCATTCCAAATGGCCAAAGGTACTATTGATTCACTTTTTACACATCCTCAGAAATGGAAACTGGGGAGAAACTCATTGGAGATCAGGGAAAGAGTTATTGGGAACAATGGGGTGGGAGGAGTTGCTGAGAGTTGTGGAAAGGCATGATGGGGTTTGGGAGAGATTCCTTGAGGATCAGAGGGAAAAAAGATTGGGAAGAGACTTACTGAGTGTTTGGAAGCCAGTCACACGGGAATCATTGGAGAAATCTGCTGTGGAACCAAACTCCAGTTCATGCATTCATTCTTATGAGAAAATCTTATTCACTTAATATTGCTTCATTTCAAATCACACTGGTAAAGAATGCAACTGGGATATTAAAATATGGAATCACTGTACACAACAGTTTTTATTCTTTGAAATTTTATAAGATATAGTTATAAGATACATTCCGATAAGCAAACTATGGTATTTGAGTGTAACATAATTTTTTTACTTTGTGTAGATAACATAATTCCTAATAGTTGCATTATAGGATTGATTATTAGGAATATTGTGGAATGATTGTTTTTTTCTTTATATAAAGAAAATATATGGTACAGAGAGGAAACCCGATACTCTGCACAGGTAGAGTATCCCACCCTCCCCCCTCCTCTAACCTCATAATAAAAGTGTGTGGGAAGTTTTTTTTTTCTCTCCTAGAAATTAAAGTATCACGGATGGCAGTGCAGGCAGTAAGTTGCACCTCCTGCAGTATGTATGAGGTGAGGGACACCAGTAGTGTTGCTGCTGATTATACCTGCAGGAAGTGAGCCTATTTGCAGCTCCTTGAGGATCGTGTTCAGGAGCTGGAGCTGGAATTAGAGGAACTCAGGATAATTCGGGAGGTTGAGGCGGATATTGACAGGAGTTACAAAGAGATAGTCACTCCAGAAGTAATTCTTGGGTAACTATTAGGAAGAGGGGTAAGAAGCAATCGGGGAGACAATCCCCCGGGGCTGTTCTCCTCCAAAACAAGTTTTCTGTCCTGGAGGCTGCAGTTGAGGAGGAATCAACTGGAGATGGCCAAAGGGAGCAGGTCCCCGGGGGTGAGCCTGCTGGGAATGCTCAGGTGGGTAGGGGGAATAAGAGATTGGGCCTGGTAATTGGAGACTCCATAGTTAGGGGGACAGATAGGAGAGTAAATAGTAATAAACGGGACTCAGGGCTGGTATGTTGCCTCCCAGGGGCCGGGGTCCAGGATGTCTCAGAGCAGGTTTTTAAGATTCTTAAGGGAGAGGGGAGTCAGCCCCAAGTCATAGTTCATGTAGGGACTCATGATGTAGGTAGAACAAGGGAAGGGGATATTAAACAGAAATTTATGGAGTTGGGGTGGAAGCTTAGGGCCAAAACAGACAGAGTGGTTATCTCTTCACTCTTGCCTGTGCCACGGGATAGTTTAGAAAAGAACAGAGAGAGGGAATGTTTGAACTCGTGGCTGCAGGGATTTTGCAGGAGGGAGGGGTTCAGGTTCCTGAACAATTGGGACTCATTCTGGAATAGGTGGGACCTCTACAAGAGAGATGGTCTACACCTGAACCAGAGGGGAACCAATATCTTGGGGGGAAAATTTGCAAAGGCTATGCAGGGGGCTTTAAACTGATTCAGAGGAGGGGTGGGATCCTGAGTAGTTTGGATGTTAAGAGGGACGAGAACAGGGGGGGTCATAGATGAGAACTGTAAAACACAGCAGCATACGGGTGGAGTAGGGCATGGTTTGAAATGCGTATACTTTAATGCAAGAAGTATTCGCAATAAGGTGGAGGAACTTGAAGCTTGGACCAGTACCTGGAACTTCGATATTGTGGCCATTTCAGAGACATCGATAGAGCAGGGACAAGAATGGTTATTGCAGGTTCCGGGGTTCAAATGCTTCAGTCGGAGTAGAGAAGGAGGTAGAAGGGGGGGAGAAGTGGCATTATTAGTTAAAGACTGTATCACAGTGACAGAAAGGAAGTCTGATGAGGACTTGTCTGTTGAGGTAGTATGGGCTGAGGTTAGAAACAGAAGAGGAGAGGTCACCCTGTTGGGAGTCTTTTATAGACCTCCTAAAAGTTCTGGAGAGGTAGAGGAAAGGATTGCAAAGTCGATCCTGGACAGGAGTGAAAGTAATAGGGTAATTGTTATGGGGGACTTTAACTGTACTAATATTGATTGGAATAGCTATAGCTCTAGCTCGTTAGAGGGGTCAGTTTTTGTACAAAGTGTGCAGGAAGGTTTTTTGACTCAGTATGTAGATAGGCCAACTCGAGGTGAGGCTACATTGGATTTGGTGCTGGGCAATGAGCCAGACCGGGTGTTAGGCTTGGAAGTTGGTGAACATTTTGGTGATAGTGACCACAATTCGGTTACGTTCACCTTAGTGATGGATAGGGATAGCATGAAGCTGGGGGCAGTAGTTATAGCTGGGGGAAGGGTAATTATGAGGCCATCAGGAGAGAATTAGGGTGCATAGATTGGACTAGGAAACTACAGGCACTGGGAACATCTGGAATGTGGAGCTTATTCAAGGAGCAGCTGCTGCGAGTCCTTGATAAGTATGTCCCTGTCAGGCGAGGAGGAAATGGTCGAGTAAGAGAACCGTGGTGTACAAAAAAAGTTGATTTGCTGGTTAAAAGGAAAAAGGAGGCTTATGTCAGGATGAGGCTTGAAGGCTCAGTTAGTGCAATGGATAGCTATAGATTAGCCAGGAGTGAGCTAAAGAGTGAGTTGAAGAGAGCTAAAAGGGGACACGAGAAGACTTTGGCTGATAGGATCAAGGAGAATCCTAAAGCTTTCTTTTGATATGTTAAGAATAGAAGATTGGTTAGGGCAAGATTAGGGCCAGTCATAGACAGCAGTGGGAAGTTGTGCGTGGAGCCTGAAGAGATTGGAGAGGCACTGAACAAATATTTCTCTTCGGTATTCACGCAGGGAGATGTAAATGTAGTTGTGGAGAACACTTGGATACAGGGTTGCAAACTGGAAAGTATTGAAGTAGATAAGGAGGATGTGCTAGATATTCTTGAGGGTTTGAAGTTAGATAAGTCCCCTGGGTCGGACGGGATTTACCCTAGGATTCTCTGGGAGGTGAGAGAGGAGATTGCAGAGCCTCTGGCTCTGATCTTCAGGTCGTCGTTGGTTACGGGTGTGGTTCCGGAGGACTGGAGGATAGCGAATGTGGTCCCATTTTTCAAGAAGGGGAAGAGAAACCTTCCAGGGAATTATAGGCCAGTGAGTCTTACTTCTGTTGTGGGCAAAGTATTGGAGAGAATTATTAGGGATAGGATTTATAGTTATTCAGAGAGAAATGAATTGATTGGGGATAGTCAGCATGGTTTTGTGAAGGGTAGGTCGTGCCTTACTAACCTTATTGAGTTTTTTGAAAAAGTGACCAAAGAGGTGGATGGGGTAAGGCAGTTGATGTGGTATATATGGACTTTAGTAAGGCGTTCAATAAGGTGCCCCATGGAAGGCTTCTGCAGAAAATGCAGATGTATGGGATAGAGGGTGATTTAGCTAATTGGATTAGGAATTGGCTAGCAGATAGAAGACAGGGGGTGGTGGTTGATGGGAGATATTCATCGTGGAGTTCGGTTACAAGTGGTGTACCTCAGGGGTCTGTTTTGGGGCCCTGCTGTTTGTAATTTTTATAAATGATCTGGATGAGGGTATTGAAGGATGGATTAGTAAATTTGAGGATGACACTAAAGTCGGTGGAGTGGTAGATAGTGAAGAGGGGTGTTATAGTTTGCAGAGAGACTTGGACAAGTTGCAGAGCTGGGGCGAGAGGTGGCAAATGGAGTTTAATGTGGAAAAGTGTGAGGTAATTCACTTTGGCAGGAATAACAAATGCATAGAGTATAGGGCTAATGGTAGGACTCTTAATAGTGTTGATGAACAGAGGGATCTTGGTGTATGTGTGCATAGATCCCTGATCTCGGCGGGAGTAACTATGACTCTTCACTTTGCAGTGCACTCCCACTGGGGAGTGATCCGGCATAGTTACCGGCTGTGATCAATATTTGCGTGCTTTGCCCATCACAGATGTTGGTGCTGCCTCCTTGTTGGCCCCGCTGGTAACCTTGATCGCTTTGGATCAAGGGCTAAACGACCAGTTTCCGCGACTTGAGTGGAAACAAAACCACGCAATGGGTGATCCAGATGCGGCTGCAGATGGATCGGCGAAAAACAATGAATGGCTGCCAGGAAGGCAGGTTTCCTGTTGGATTGCGAACCGGAGAAACAACAACCCCACAGACGAGTCTGTAACCGCTCTCTGTGAAAAGTTGCAAAGGCTAGGTTACACAGTAACTAACTCTAAAGAGTTAGCGAAAAGATCAGTCTCGACCCAAACGGAAGAGCTGGTCTTGAGACAGAGACAAATTGCTGGGCACTATTGGAGGGTAGACTCGGGTCCCAGGTCTGAGGACCCAGTCACTCCAATATGTGATGACGAAACACCTGTTGTAGAGGAGCCGGTTTGGACGGCCCATCCAACCGAGGAAGTAGAGATAATCTCCTGTACCTTCTACAACAAGGCATATTTAGCCCTGAATGAGGGCTTGGGAGACAATGGTAACATCAGAAATACCGCAAGCGATGGAGGTGCTCAGGAGGAAGGCACCTTCATCGAGACAATTATAATAACACCTACGGAAGACCGCTCAGAGGTTAAGGAAGTGGTGATCCATTATCCTACTGATGCGTTGTATTGCAAGCCCTGCAATACCATACTCTCCACGGTTGGGGCTTTCAGAGAGCATTTTAAGAAAGTGCACAGGACCAAAAACATCGTGACCAAGTGTGCTCGATGCGGTAAGCCCAGTGAGTTCCACTCGATTGCCTGCCACTACCCAAAATGTCAGGGCGAGAAGCCTCTGGCGGTGGGACAGTATAAGTGCAGTGCATGTGAATTGGCCTTCAGTACAGAGAGTGGACTCAGCCAGCATGAGCGACACCGTCACCCGGTCCTCCGCAATGAAAAACGTGCGGAGAAGGCACTGCCTAAGCCCTCAGCCAAACGTGGTAGAAGTAAGAGCGTATGGTCCGAGGAGGAGGAATCGCTCCTTGAGGAGCTTGAAAAGAGATTTGCTGGTACGCGTTATATCAATAAAGAGATTGGGAATATCCTAACAACCAAAACGGCCAAACAAATCTCTGACAAGTGCAGGTTGCTGGCAAATGCACGCAAAACAGTGAACAACGCACTCCCAGTTGTTGCTGAGAACCCAGACTCCGAACAAGAACAGGAGCCTGAGGAGGTAGATGTCGGAGATCCGGTACCGCAGGTGAGTTCCATCAGTCAGCCCAAGGTTCACGTCCCTAAGCATAGGGAAGTGGAGGAACACCTCAGGCAAGCCGAGAGGCTATTAACTGCGAGGAATGACCCTGACAATCAAGCCCTGGAAGTGGGTATAATTGAGAGCATCACCAACCTTCTGATGGGCGGTGTGACAAAAGGGCAAAGGAAGTCTGGTCCTAAAGAGAAGGCACATCAGAAAGTTAACCAAAGGCCTCGGCATGCGGTTAATAGTGGAGCAAAGAAACGATGGGCAAAGGAGAAATCCGTCTTTAGAGCGACACAGCAGCTCTATAAGAACAATAGGCGTCAGCTTGCCCGACAGATCATGGGCGCGCCTACACAAATGAAATGTCCACTTACAATTGAGGAACTGGAGGCAAGCTTTTGGGAGAAACTCTCCAGCCAGAACAATAAAGCAAATATCAATAAGTTCCAAGCATACAGTGGGAAAACCGACAACGGTGAGTTAATGAAGCCGATCACCGAAGAGGAGATTACCCAAGCCATCAAGGGGGTTAATGAGGATAGCGCGCCTGGACCGGATGGTCAGAAATTGGATGACATCCGGAGTATCCATGAGGCCTATGAAACCCGCATACCTCGCCTCTTCTCCTTGCGGCTGGCTTCAAAGACGATCCCAAACTGTTTGAAACAGAGCCGAACGGTCCTGATCCCCAAATGTGAGGACAGGGAACACCTGAAAAACATTGACAACTGGCGACCAATTACCATCGGTCCATTGCTGCTGCGCCTATTCACAAAGATCATGGCGAAAAGGCTGAGTGAGACAGTCGACATAAATCCGAGACAGAAAGGGTTTTTGGCAGCTACTCCCGGATGCAACCAAAATATCGCAGTGTTGCAGAACATCATGAAGGGAGCTAAGAAAAACCACAAGGACCTCGCAGTTGTCTTTGTTGATTTGGCGAAAGCGTTCGACTCGGTTGGCCACAAACTACTCATAAAAGCATTACAGAGAGTCAAGCTACCAAACGCCTTTGTGGAGCTCATCCAGAACCTCTACACTGGCAACACAACGGTGGTGGAAGGCGAGAAATCTAAAACCACCCCAATAATGATTGAGAGGGGTGTCAAGCAAGGAGACCCGCTCTCACCGGTACTATTCAATATTGCCTTGGATCCGCTGCTATGCAGTCTTGAAGCGGCTAAGTCTGGTGTCGGCATGACGTTAGATGGAGCAAGAGTCAACTGCTGCTCGGCCCTTGCGTTTGCAGATGACATTGCCCTGCTCAGCGACTCGCACACTGGGATGGCACGAAACTTGAAGATCCTCCAGACTTTTTGCGAGATGACTGGCCTTACTGTCAACACCAGTAAGACCAAGGGTTTCCACTTCACCTGTAAGAGGAAGACCTTCATTTACAACCAATGCAAGAACTGGAGGATTCAGAAGGAGGACATTGCATACATCCCCCCAAGAGAGACAGAGAAATACCTGGGAGCCCGGATAGACCCGTGGGCTGGTGTGGAGGAAGGAGCATGGGAGGACAGGCTGAAGACTTGGATCTCCAGTCTACAGGCAGCAGCTCTTCGCCCGCGACAACGCGTGGAGCTGCTCACTGTCCACGTCATACCGAGGCTGTACTACCACCTGATCCTAACTGAAGCGTCTCAAAACACGCTAGTAAAACTGGACCAATTGATCCGCAATGCTGTCAAGCAGTTCCTGCACCTTCCACCTCATACAACAGATGGCATCCTCTATTCGCGGGCTCGGAATGGAGGTCTGGGAATTCCCAAACTCGAGATCCAAATACCATCTGGGGTGATCCGAAAATGGGAAGCACTGTCTGCCTCTACAGATCAAGTTATTCGCGCCTCGTTCCAGTTCTGCAAGCAGAACGTTGGCAGTAATATCGAAGATCTGAGATCTCTCAAGGCACTGAGAGAAATCGAAGACTTCATGCCAACAACGGAAGACGGCGGCAGTGACGAAACAGCAATGATCAGAGCCGCATTGCCAACACTGGCGGCGGAGGAGGCAGGGCCTAGGAAGCCATTGAATAGATATGCTGGGTGGAGGGAATGGGAATTCCAGAAATGGAGACAGCTCACATCACAAGGTGTGGGAGTTCACTACTACCACAATGACAAAATCTCAAACAGTTGGATGAAGTCTGCATATCAGCTGAAATCCCATCGCCTGGTAAACAACATGCTACTTCGGTGTAACCTATACCCGACGAGGGTGACCCTGTCAAGAGGGAACCCCTCTGCCACAAAGACCTGCCGAAGGTGTGAGGCAGGTCTAGAAACACTCGGTCATATTTCAGGCTTTTGCCCATTTGTGAAAAACTGCCGGATCAAACGCCACAATAAGATCTTGGACCAACTGCGTAAGTATGTCGGAAAATATGGCTGGACATCCTACTCGAGCCAAGGCTCATTGCCAAGGACGGCAGCCTCTGGAAGCCTGACATCGTCTTCAAGAGGGAAAAGGATCAGCAGGTAGCGGTGGTGGATGTGACAGTCCGGTTCGAAGACAACTACGACAGTCTGGAGAAGGCGTGGCAGGAAAAGTGCCAGAAATACCAGCATCTGGGACCAGAGATTGATAAATTGACGGGATGCCCGAACCCCAAATACTTTGGATTTGTTGTTGGCGCCAGGGGCAAGTGGTTGGAAAAGAATAACAGCCTCATGGCCTTCCTGGGAATAAAGAGATTCCGTTCATTCGCCCAACAAATTTCAAGGCTCACCCTGTCACTCACGTTGGAGATACTGGGGATCTTCAATGACAGGTGAGAGACGATCAAAACCAGAGGACAAGCTGGCCACTTGTCAGAGATCACGGCACAATGCCGTCAGCGGAGCCCATATATTAATATGGCGGACTTTTTGGTGTTTGTCGGGCTGTTTGTGTTTGTGCGTTGTACAGTGTGTTACAGGATAAATGTAAATAAATGTAAATAAATGTTACGTGTAAATAATGGCACCTATTCCTCCTACAGGTGTCACAGTCCGCCTTGTCTACGACAAGGGGCATGCACTTGGTGGGGGTGGTACGCGGATGGCTCTTGGGTGTTGATCCGAGAGTTGTCCAGTACTTCACTGCCGTTAGTGCGGGCTAACATGGACTGACATTTGGGCAGCACATCAGCCCGGTGATTAGCACTGTTGGCTGGGCAGCTACGGAGACTTAGGGCGGATTACCAGCCACGGTCAATGTCTGCGGGAGTTTGCACATTCTCCCTGTGCTGCGTGGGTTTTCCCTGGGCACTCCGGTTTCCTCCCACATCCCCAAAAACGTGCCATTATAGGCTAATTGGCGAAATCAAAGTGTCACTCAATTGGGTCCCCCTAATTCGGCATAAATGTCCCCTAAATTTCCACCCCTCACGCGAGAGAGCAACCCGAGCACAAAGGACCGACAAAATGGCTCACCAGTAGGCCCATAGACATCTGGGATGACAATAAAAGACCTAGCTATAACACCTTAGCTGTGAACCCAACTCACGTTCCTAAGCTATAACATCTTAGCGGTGACTCCAACACACGTACCTCAATCAAGATCAAGTGAGCCCTGACTGGGGTTTCGCTAGAGGTTGACAAAAACGTCGACGAGCGACGTAAAGACTCGAACTAGGCACTCAGCCGAGTGTATTTAAATTAGCAATCAAGTCGATAAGATTGTTAAGAAGGCATACGGAGTCTTAGCTTTTATTGGTAGGGGGATTGAATTTCAGAGCCGCAACGTCATGTTGCAACTGTACAAAACTCTAGTGCGGCCGCACTTGGAGTATTGTGTACAGTTCTGGTTCCCGCATTATAAGAAAGATGTGGAGGCATTGGAGAGGGTACAGAGGAGGTTTACCAGGATGTTGCCTGGTATGGAGGGCAGGTCTTATGAAGAGAGGCTGAGGGATTTGAGGTTGTTTTCATTAGAAAGAAGGAGGCTAAGAGGAGACCTTATTGAAACATATAAGATGATTAGAGGTTTAGATAGGGTGGACCGTGATAGCCTTTTTCCTAGGATGGAGAAAGCTAGCACGAGGGGACACAGCTTTAAATTAAGGGGTGATAGTTATAGGACGGATATCAGAGGCAGGTTCTTTACCCAAAGGGTGGTAAGGGTATGGAATGCCCTGCCTGCTGCAGTTGTAGATGCGCCAAGTTTGGTGGCGTTGAAGAGGTTAGTAGATAAGTTTATGGATGAAAAGGGAATGGTTTAGGTTAGAGGGTCACTGCTTGTTCCTAATTGGTCGGCGCAACATCGAGGGCCGAAGGGCCTGTTCTGCGCTGTAATGTTCTATGTTCTATAATTTAGCTCTATAAACCAAAAATAAAATTTCCATCATATGGTATATGGTTAAAGTAGTTTTTTCTGCAGCATTGTGCCATGAATTCCTATTAAGATCAGATGTCTATTTAACATTTGGACATAATGGTAAAACACCAATAATAGGCTTTAACAAAGTAATTAACATTTCTCTCAGAGAAACACTAAAAATTAGCAATAATGCATCACCTCATTGCAAAGTAAATGTGTGGCTTATATTATTGACTGCAACAGCATCACTGTCAGACTGTAATTGTGTTCAGAACATCAAGGGATCTGAAAATATTTGAATGTAACTGGTATTTACAAGAAACGATATACATATATTAATATGCAAATTAGTGACAATACGTGGCAATTGACAATGAAGGGTAAGATTATTGTCTAAGGAATAAAGAAAGATTATAAAATATCACATCTAATCTGGAAACCTGAAAATTACTGTCAGTTTCAGCTGTGATGCTAGGGTTACAAAAGATGTATTTTTGGAAGGACAATGTGATGCACTGTTCCTACTCATTTAGCACACGCTGCCAAATTGTTGTTCAAAGTAAGTGATTGCTGCCCACCATGACAATGAAGATGTATATTAAGGTAGTTGAGCTTTTGATTGCTGACAAAATAAGTACTCAAGTGGAAAGTGCATGATACGGTAAAACTAAGAGTTGAAAGCCCTCATGTGTACTATCACAGCAAAACCTTTGCCAGAATGCTCATTGACAGATGAGCTACTATATATTTTAGGATGCAAACTATACTTTTCCATGCGCTGCCCCATGCTATGGGGATTGGATTTTGTGCTCCACTAGCCTTGCAATTGACTGAAGGGAACCTAAAAGAGCACGGAAAAGCTGATCATGATGGATGGCAGAAACAAAAGTGGGCCATTAGATCTCGACCTCAACACAGTTACCTAGAAATGAATGAAGAACAGTGCTTCAGCAAAGTAAGAGTGAAAAGTGAATGTCTACCTTTCTAAAAACTTCTCAAACTCCTTCCATTTGTGCCTGATGAAGAGGAATTCTCATTGAGAAAGTGTGCAAGTAAACATAACTTCTTTTACAGAAATAAATAGAAAGGGAGAGTAGATGAGCAAGGCAGGAGAAAACCAGGTTTGGCATAGAGGTAGAAAAGGTTCCTGTCTTTTCTAACCTATTCATGGAGAGAACAATTGATGACTGCCTTGCCGTGGTAGAAAGGTTTGTGCATTCCAATGACCCTCGACCAGGAGATCAATTTTGCATTTAAAAAACTCAGACTATCCTTTTAATTCATTCTTTCATGAGATGTGGCCATCACTGGCAAGGTTAGTATTTGTTGCTCATCCCTAATTGTCTGTTAACCATTTTAAAAAGAAGTTGTAAATTAACCACATTGCTATGGATCTGGAGTCACATGTGTGCCAGATTGGCAAAGATGTCCTTTCCTAAAAGACATCATTGAAACAAATGGGTTTTTATGACAATCAATAGTAACTTCATCATCATCATTATGGAAACCAACTTTATGTTCCAGATTTATTAATTGGATTTAGATTCCACCAGCTGCCGTGGTTGGATTTGGACCCATGTCCACAATGCATGATCCTGGCTCTCTGGAGTACTGGTCTGGTGGCTGTACCGCTAAGCACAATCTCCCAATGAATATTGTAGAATGATACTCATAGATCAACCCATGCCTGGTCAGCCAAATATTCATGATGTAGAGATGCTGGCGTTGGACTGGGGTAAACACAGTAAGAAGTCTGACAACACCGATTTATTTGATAGTAAACTCACAAGCTTTCGACCCTATGGTCCTCAGTCACCTGACGAAGACCATAGGGTCAAAAGCTTGTGAGTTTACTATCAAATAAATCGGATGATTTAAACCTGGTGTTGTCAGACTTCTTACAGCCAAATATTCCACATCCTACCAACACTGAAGGAGAGATTCCAGAATATTCTGAGTGTCTCACACACCTTGGCAGCCATCTTTCTCAAAAGGCCACCGTTAATGAGGAGATAGCGCACTGGTCAGCTGTACCAACTCAGCGTTTTACAAACTACAGCAGCAAGTGTTTGATAACAAAGACTTCTGCAAGTCAACAAAACTCCTACTGCAGAGAACAAGTATCACAATCACACTCTTGTATTTCAGTGAATCACAGAATCACACAGAAAAGAAGAGGCTCATCAGCCCATCGAGTCTGCACCAACATATGAGAACCACCTAACCTACTGACCTAATTCCATTTACCAACACTTGACCCATAGCCTTGAATGTTATGACCTGCTACATGCTCATGCAGGTACTTTTTAAAGGATGCGAGGCAACCTGCTTCTACCACCCTCCCATGTAGCACATTCCAGGCTGTCATCATCCTCTGGATAAAAAGTTTTTCCTCACATCCCCCCTAAACCTCGTATCCCTCACCTTGAGTTTGTTTTCTATCGTGACTGACCCTTCAACTAAGGGGAACTGTTGGTCCTTATCAATTCTGTCCATGTCTCTCATAATCTTATACATCTTGATCAGATTGTCCCCCCTTAGTCTTCTCTACTCTAACAAAAACAATCCAAACCTATCAAACCTTTCTTCATAATATAAATGTTCCAACCCAAGCAGCATCCTGGTGAACCTTCTCTGTACCCACTCGAGTTCAGTCACATGGGAAGCTATTGCAGAAACCCATGATTAAGTAAATTACGCACTTGCATCAAGAGACAACTGAAAACATGAAGTGGAAATGAGGAGCCAAATGGAGGGTTCCAAATGAAAAAAGGCAAATGGAGTGGACAGCATGGTGCACAGATTGGCTGAGTGATTCAAGGGGGAAAAGATAGATATAATAATGAAACTAATAGGATGTAAGAAGGAAAAGGAAAATTGGGAAACAGGCAGTGAAAGCATGTGGAAGCTGCAATATTTAAATCAAAGAGTATCACTGGAAGTTACAATTTCCTCACATCTTCCATCAGATGTAATCTATGCGTGGGCACTGATGGGCTCCTTGCACTATGCAATACCACGTAATACTTCCCACCTCAAAAAAGTGAAGAAAGAGAACACAAAGTAGGTATTAAGGGAGAATGGACAGAATTTTATCAAAAGAGCATGAGTCCCACTAGCAGCCTGAAGCATGTGTCAGCAAAACAATCAGGGGGTTGGCAGCTCCGCTCCATCAGAAATGGAAGCTATTGCTGAGGAAAGCAGAAGACATGTTGTCCACACCAGATAGCTAAAGAAATATTAAAACACTTTGAAATAATACTGATGGAGGGCAAACCCTTCTGAGCTAACATCAGTGTTGCCTTCCCTGCCTGTGGGCCCCTCTTTGAAGGAAAAATTACTTACCTGCTGGACCGCCAGTGAGAGGCCACCTGCATTCAGTTGGGAAGTCTATCCAAAGCCAATCACACTGTTAGTAGAATTTGCGAATGGTTGGACAATCTACCATGATTCCCTGCAGTTTTATCACGATCTCTCCACCCACCACTTCCTCCCACCACACCCACCTCATGTAGACTGGCAAGCTTCTGTCCAAAAAGACAAAGTCAGACAGAAGTAGAAAAGAAACGTAAGAGTAATAGGAGTGACACAAAGAAAAAGCAGCAATGTAAATAAAAAGCTACAGGAGTAACCATGCTCTGCAACTTGCTGTCTACAAAGTCGCAGAAAACTGACTGATAATGTGTGAAAAATCTGGAATCTTGTCAACTTTTCCATTGTAAAGTTTTTCTCCCCATTTGCACAGGCTTTTGTAAGCAGTTTTCATCTTGTAATTACATGCCCTTGCCAGTGGTGATGCTGTAGTGTCATTTATGGCACAGGAGGATGCCATTCAGCTCATTGCTTGGAATTTCACTGCTGCGCCAGCCCCGATTCCAGTGGCAGTGGAGCCTTGGAGAATGGCATTCTCCATTGGCCTCAGGTGGGCTATACAAACCTCACCTGGATATGCCAGTTAAAATTCCACCCGTTGAGTTTATTTTGGCTCTCCATGCAGGAATCCAGTTAGTTGAATTCCCTTACTCTCTCCATGTAGTCAGGCAAATTTCTTTCCCTCAAGAGCCCATCGACCTTCTTTTGTAGCCATTAATTGTTTTTGAAGGTAATGGAAACAGAAACAGTGGGGGGATTTTATAGCCTCACTTGACCCGAGAACAGAAAATCCCACCTAAGATCAATGCACCTTCCCATTCTTGATTGCTGTGGCGGGTGAGGCGGAATGGTAGAATTCCGGCACATGAATTCGAGATCATTACTGCTTGCTGATTCCTCACATTTTGGGTGTGTTCCTTGTCCAAAAACTTAAATTTAAATTCCGAAGTCATTGTAATTTATACCCTGTAAAACTTATACATCGCTACAAAGTCTCAACAAAGAAATGAAACCGGACGGACCACCTGGTATCCATCTAGGTACTGGAAAAGACAACGGCAAAACAGCTCTGTCGAATCTGCAAAGTCCACATTACTAATATCTGCAGGCTAGTGTCAAAATTGGGAGAGCTGTCTCATCGACAAGTCAAGCAACAGCCTCACATAGTCATTCTCATGGAATCATACCTTACAGATAACATCGCAGGCACCTTCATTACTATCCCTGGATATGTCCTGTCCCACTGGCAGGACAGAACAAGCAGAGATGTTGGCACAGTGGAATACAATCAGGAGGGAGTTGCCCTGGGTGTCCTTAACACTGACTCCAAACCCCATGGAGTCTCATGGCTTCTGGTTAAACATGGGCAAGGAAACCTCTTACTGGTTACCACGTACCATCCTCTTTTGGCAGGTGAACCAGTATTCCTCCATGATGAACAATATTTGGAGGAATTACTGAGGGTGGCAAGGGCGCAAAATGTACTCTGAATGGGGGATTTCAATGCCCACTATCAAGAGTGCTTGGTAGGAGAATTACTGATTGGGCTGATCAGGACCTGAAGGATATAAGTGCTAGACTGGGTTTGCACCAGGTGGTGAAGAAACCAACAAGAAGAAAAAACATACTTGACCTCATCCTTACCAATCTGCTGGCTTTAGATGCATCTGTCCATGACAGTATTGATAAGAGTGACCACTGCACTGTCCTTGTGGAGTCAAAGTCCCAATTTCACATTAAGAATTAACCTCATTGTTAACCCCAGTGTTGTGTGGCACTATCACTGTGCTAAATGGGACAAACTTCAAACTGATCTAGTAACTCAAGCCTGGGCATCTATGAGGCACTGTGAGCCATCAGCAGCAGTGGAATTGTACCCCGGAACAATCTGCAACTCATAGCCCAGCATGTCACCCACTCAACCATTATCATTAGACCAGGGATCAACCCTGATTCAATGGAGATTGCAGGAGGCCACACCAGGAGCAGCACCAGGCATACCTAACAATGAGGTGTCACAAGAACATAAGAACTAGGAGCAGGTCATCAGGCCCCTTGAGCCTGCTCCGCCATTCAATAAGATCATGGTTGATCTTTTTGTGAACTCAGCTCCACAACCTGATGAAGCTGCCAAACAGTTCTACTTACATACCAAATGGCAAAACAACAAGTGATAGTTAGAGCTAACTGATCCGACAATCACTGGATCAGATCTAAGCTCTGCAGTCCTTCCACCTCCAGTCGAGAATGATGATGGACAATTAAAGTCTCACTGGAGGAAGAGACTTCATAGATATCCCCATCCTCAATGATGGAGGAGTCTAGCACATCAGTGCAAAAGATAAGGCTGAAGTATTTGCAGCAATCTTCAGCCAGAAGTGCCGAGTAGATGATCTATCTCAGTCTCCTCCAGTGGTCCCCAGCAAATCAGATGTCAGTCTCTAACCAATTCAATTCACCCCCCATGATATCAAGAAATAGTTGGGGATACTGTTAACATGATAACATTCCAGCAATAGTACTGAAGACTTCTGCTCCAGAACTTGCCGTTCCCCTAGCCAAGCTCTTCCAGTATAGTTACATCTACCCAATAATTTGGTAAATTGCCCAGGTATGTGCACTATACAAAAAGCAGGACAAATCCAACCTGGCCAATTACAGCCCAATCAGTCTACTCTTGATCATCAGTAAAGTGATGGAAGGGGTCACTAACAGTGCTATCAAGCAGCACCTCCTCAGCAATAACCTGCTCAATGATGCCCAGTTTAGATTTCACCAGTGTCACTCAGCTCTTGACCTCATTGTAGCTTTGGTCAAACATGGACAAAAGAGCTGAATTCCAGAAATGAGGGGAAAGTGACAGCCCTTGATATCAAGGTCATATTTAATCACGTGTGACATCAAGAAGCCACAGCAAAACTGGAGTCAGTGGGTATCAGAGGCAATTATACCTGGTACATAGAAAGATGGTTATGGTTGTGGAGGGTCAGTCATCTCAGCTCCAAAACATCTCTGCAGGAGTCTCTCAGGGTAGTGTTCAAGACCCAACAATCTTCAGCTGCTTCATCAATGACCTTCCCTCCATCATATGGTCTGAAATGCGAATGTGCAATCATTGGCAAACAATGTTCAGCACCATTCGCGTCTCCTCAGATACTGAAGCAGTCCATGTTCAAATGCAACAAGATCTGGACAACATTCAGGCTTGGGCTGATAAGTGGCAAGAAATATTCACATCACACAAATGCCAGGCAATGACCATCACCATTAACCACAGCCTCTTGACACTCAGTGATGTAACCATCAATGAATCCCCATTGTCAACATTGTTGGGGTTACCATTGACCAGAAATTCAATTGGACTCATCACATAAAAACAATGTCTACAAGAACAGGAAAGAGGCTCAGAATACTGCAGCAAATAACTCATCTCCTGACCCCCTCCCTTCTCCCCTGAGCCTATCCACCACCTACAAGGCACAAGTGTGATGGAATATTCCCTACTTGCCTGGATGGGTGAAGCTCCAACAATATTCAAGAGATTTGACACTAACCAGAACAAAGCAGCCCACCTGATTGCACCATATCAAAAAACGTTCAATCCCCCCACCACCGATGCTCAGTAGCAGCATTGTGCACTACCTACAAGATGCACTAAGCAATTCATCAAAGATTTCTGAGGCAGCACCTTCCAAATACATGACCACTTCCATCTAGATAGGCAAAGGCAACAAATAAATGGGAACATCACCATCTGCAAGTTCCCTCCCAAGCCACTCACCATCCTGACTTAGAAATATATTGCCATTCCTTCACAGTTGCTAGGTCAAAATCCTGGAATTCCCTCCCATAATGGCATTGTGGGTCAAAATGTAGAGATGCCGGTGTTGGACTGGGGTAAACACAGTAAGAAGTCTGATAACACCAGGTTTAAGTCCAACCAATTTACAAATAAATCGGTTGGACTTAAACCTGGTGTTGTCAGACTTCTCATTGTGGGTCAACCCACAAAATATGGACTGCAGTGATTCAAGAAGGCAGCTCACCCTCACATTCTCAAAGCAACTAGGGATGGGCAATAAATGCTGGCCAGCCAGCCAAGGCCATGTCCCGTGAATGAATAAAAAGAATCTCTGGACTCCTCATCCAGTTCTGCAAAGTACTTCAAAGCTCCAACCAATTCTATCAGCTCTGCTGCCATGCTCACAACGCCTGGGACCCAGCTTCGATTCCAGACTTGCGACACTGTCTTTGTGGAGATGGTACTTTCTGGCCGTGTCTGCATGGGTTTTCTCCAGATGTTCCAGTTCCCCCCCTCTCCACCCCCCCCAAAGATGTACAGGTTAAGTGGATTGGCCATGCTAATTTGCCTCTTAATGTTCCAAGATATATAGATTAGACAGATCAGCCATGCTAAACATGCAGAATTATGGGGATAGGGCAGGGATGGGCCTGGTTAAGATACACTCTCAGAGAATGAATGCAGACCCGATGGCCCGAATGGCCTCCTTCTCTATAGTCGGGATTCTATGATTTCACGAAAATTGTCCCAGGTTTATTGATTTAGTTATGAAGAGCAGAATAAAATGAATGTTTGCACTTGTAGGGAAAGCTAGAACCAGAGGGCACAACCTCAAGCTAAAGGGACGATCCTTTAAAACAGAGATGAAGAGGAATTTTTTTAGTCAGAGAATGGTGAATCTTTGGAACTCTTTACCACAGAGGGCTGTGGAGGCCAAGTCATTGAGTGTCTTTAAGATAGGGATGGATATGTCTTTGGTTAATAAGGGGCTCAGGGGTTATGAGGAAAAGGCAGGGAAATGGGGATGAGAAAAATATCAGCCATGATTGAATGGTGGAGCAGACTCGATGGGCCTAGTGGCCTAATTCTGTTCCTAAGTGTTATGGTGTTTTGGTCCACTTTCTATATATTAAGATTATTGCGCTTGGCAGAGATAAAGCACACAGATTCACCAGCATGATACTGGGACTTAAAGAGTTAAATTATCAGGACTGAATGTATAAATTTGGTTTGCATTCCACTTAATTTAAAAGGTTGAGAGAGGGTATTAAATGAGATGTTGGAGAGGATAAAATAATTCAATATGATCGATACTGAGAAAGTGTTTCCAAAGGTAAGGGAATCCAGAACAAAATGCACAGTCTTCAAATTAAAGCTAGATCATTTATAAGTGAAATCATGATTTCACATAATCTGTCATGGCAATCTAGAACTCTTTCTCCTCAAAAAACTGTGGATACTGGATCAATTGAGATTTTTATTACTGAGATTAATTGACATTTGTTAGGTAAACTCATCAAGCAGAATGGATCCTAGCCGGATAAATGGAATTAAAGGTGCAGTGATGATTTGATTAAGTATCAAAACAGGCTTGAGAGGCTGAATGCTGTACTCCTGTTCCTATATTTGTTTGAATGTTTGGAGGTGTACGGTTTAGTCCACAAGGAGATGCAAGGATAGTCAACATCTTTGCTGCAATGTTAGTTGTAGCAAAAGGTCACTCTAATATCAACTACCATGCTGCAGAATTCTTCCAAGCATGAAGGTCATCATGTGCCATTCCCTTTCCTAGCCAGTACTCCGTTAAGGATGTCACTCAAACTCTGTTCAGTTACACATTCAGCAACACGGATCTTATCAGTGACCTGCAGCTGGAGTAAAGGTATATTATTCTAATTTGCTGTGCATCTTGAGAAAGTGACCAATTACACAGTTAATTGTGCACAAATCTTCATCAACCCATAGCACACCAGAAATAATTGCCAGGGATCTTTTCAAATGTTCCTGCAGCATCTCACCTCATCAGGGAAATATCACCTTGCACAGAATACCTTTAATTACGAAATGCTTTCATTCTGACGCCACTTAATGTTACAGGGCTCTTTGAAGGAAAAGGATGACTAGCTCATTTCTCCAAAAACATAGGCTATGCTAAACAACAACAATTAAAAACAAATATACCTGATCTCTGTATCCGATCAGAAAAAAAATATAAGCTGAATGGCTGAATCCAAGCATTTATTTATGGTGCTGACTCAACATTTTATATGAACAAAGAACAAAGAACAGTACAGTGCAGCAACAGGCCATTAGCCCTTCAAACTGCACGATCTTATTATCCTATCTAGACTAACTACTTATATCCCTCCATTGCCCGTTTTGTCCTTATGTCTAACAAGACAAGACATGTGCCTTACATTTATGGATCAACCACTTCACTTGGTAGTGCATTCCAGGCCCCCACTATCCTTTATGAAAAAACCTTGTCCCCGCACATCTCCACTGAACCTTTCCCTCTTTATCTTGAATTTATGTCCCTTTGTAATTGTCATTTCTGCCTTGGGAAAGAACGTTGAACTACTTACCTATCTATACCTCTCATAATTTTATAAATATCTATCAGGTTCCCTGCCTCAACCCCAGCCTCCATTTTGTCAGGGAGAACAATCCCAGTTTATTCAATCTCTCCTCATAGCTAATTCCCTCCATATCATATGGTTGAGTATTCTAGAAGAAGAACCACAGTAATGTGTGTAAAATCATACCTGCATAGATATAGCCACAGACAGAAGTTTTCTGATAGAAATGAAAAAAAAAATTGCTAATCATGGAAGTACAGAACTATGTGCATGGCTTGATAGCAACAATCATTGCAGGCAAAGGCACACAGAAACATGAAAGTTTCTGTTATAAGTTTAGAATTATCCTTTAGATATTACTTCCATAAGTGGTCCATATAGTTAAAATTTAAAGGTGTGCCTGTATTTATCAATACTTAAATATTCGATTGTGCAATCCAGAGATGTAACTGTTGTGTCCACTAGTGATCTCAACCAGCTACTCATGTTACTTGTGTATATTTCTTAGCGCACAATGAAGGCAGACTCAAGAATGTATTTGGTGAGAAGAGATGAGACATGAAACAGCATGCTTCTTTATCACAATGAAACAACATACAAAGCAACATCAATGATCAGGGAAATATAATCTAAACAGGAACATTACTCTTCATATGCTAATTGTCATGAAAAACTGTGACAGGGCGAGGTACCTATGACTTCATCACCTTATCACAAACAAATTAAACTGTTTAAAGAAGGCATACTTTTAAAATACAAGTAAAGGCACTGAACAAAGATGGATACCAGCAGCTGCCTGATATCTGATACTGTAAAGTTGACCACTTCTCTAGAAGTTCTATAAAAACTGCTTTTTTGACCTATGATATTGAATTTCAGACCTGAGAGGTGTCAATGTCCTCTTCAAAGAGGGACTCTTGAAAGGAAGATATTAAAGATGCAAAATGGTGGACTTCAATCAGATATCAATTACCCATCAGACATTCAAAAATCCTGTGGAGGACAAAATAACTCCACTTTCTGTTGATTTATATCTCAAAAATGTGTTGAAAGATGAAAGATTTAAAAAGAACTGGGATTACTACCACAATGGACGCGAGACATGCTGATTAAATTCCTTTCTGGGAATATAGAAATGATTTAAAACTGGCTCTGACAAACAGAACAGGGAGGGGATAAGGCACGAGGAAAGAAACATCACAATTATCAAAGCATTCCATTGCAAAAGAGCATGAAAGATTCTTCTCTATTTCTCTTTCTTTCTTTAGAAGCAAAAAGTTTGTCTTCAACAAAGTGCAGACCTGAATCAAACCAACTCCAAAATTTTACAGAAACCATCTAACAAAGGACTTTCAATTTTGTTCATGGACCCTAACTTTCTTATTTCTGATATCTGTATTCTGTGTCATTACAGTTTTTTATTATTTTTCTCAGGCTTTAGTAACTAGTAAACTACTCTATCTTCGGCTCAAGAAAACTTGCTTTGATCGGTTCCTTAGTAAGAAGTAAATACATTAAATACATCAGTAAGAAATAAATACAATCAGCGACATGGTGGCATAGTGGTTAGCACTGCCGCCTCACAGCGCTAGGGACCCAAGTTCAATTCTGGCCTCAGCTTATTGTCTGTGTAGAGTTAGCATGTTCTCCCCATGTTTATGTGGATTTCCTCCGGGTGCTCCAGTTTCCTCCCACAGTCCAAAGACGTATGGGTTAGTTGGATTGGCCATGCTAAATCCCCCTAGTGTCAGGGGGATTAGCAGGGTAAATATGTGGGTTTACCGACCTGGGTGGGGTCTTGGCTAGTGCAGACTTGATGGGCCAAATGGGATTCTATGAATTTGGATCATAAAGGCACCTGGAGGGGGAGCCAATTTTTAAAATCTCTGCTGCAACTATCCGAGGATGGTCATTCTTCACTGGGTCAAAGCGCAAGTGAGCCATTTTAGTCTTGTCTGAGCACAAGATGAAATAATCAATAGTTGCTTCTCTTTTTAGGGCCATAAAAATGGGGTGAATTTCCACGAGGATTCTTTTGTCAAGATTTTGGTGGAACAGCTCTGGAAACCCTGAAAAAATGGCATAAATATCATTTACACTGTTTTTTCCCAGGTATTTCAAATCTCTTTTGTCAAATTTCGAGCATCAAATGATGGAAAATCTACCCCCATGATTGCTATACTCCCTTCTGCATGCTTACCATCTGGGCCTGGTCCAAGCTTATCCTCACAGCCTTCTGTTTACCCGCCTGACTGATAGCCTATGCTTCTGCTTTTAACATTCTCATGTTGGCAGACTGAAAATAACTGAAACATGTCAGTACAATGGGTGCTAGGTGTTATTGACTGAAGAGACAGAACATTTTCTTCTTGTTTACAGTCAACAGGGGAACTCAGTGATCGGTTAGTTTTCTCATATATTTAACCAGCTATGATTTCAGTGCATCATTTTAACTTGTTCTAACATAGTCTGCTTTAAAAACGTAACAATTTATAACAGATATTAGGCAAACATTTACCAAAAAATGGCAGCGTTAGTTCCGGAGTGGAAAATGGAGTGTTTCCCATCAAAGTTGCTGTCATGTTTTTGATGTAGCGATGCCGGCATTGGACTGGGGTAAACGCAGTAAGAAGTCTGACAACACTAGTTTAAGTCCAACTGATTTATTTGATAGTAAACTCACAAGCTTTCAAGGTTTCCCTCTTTGTCAGGTGAATGGGAATACTGGCCTCAGACAGAGCATACAACAGCACAGACAGTTTACATTTACTGATTAGATTGTGAACCTTTACATCTAACCTGCTATTCAAGTCTTAAAGTGGCCAACAGTGTGAGTGGAAGGAGCATTGAGCACAGGAAAGGATGTCCTGAAGCATGGTACACTGGGGAGGCCATGCAGATGCTACGACAACGGATGAATGAACATCACTGAACAATCACCAGGCAAGACTGTCCCCATTGGCGAACATTTCAGTGGTCACGGGCATTTGGCCTCTGACTTCGGGTAAGCACTCTCCAAGGCGGCCTTCACGACACATGACAGCGCAGAGTCGCTGAGCAGAGACTGATAGCCAAGTTCTGCAGACATAAGGATGGTCTCAACAGGGATCTTGGGTTCATGTTGCACTATCTCTAACCCCCATGACTTGCCTGGGTTTGCAAAACCTCACTTACTGTATTGTCTGGAGATAATACACATCTCTTTAACCTGAGTTCAATGCTTCATCCACTCCAGGAGATGGCCAACAGGATCACCCTGCCTTGGAACAGTCCAGAAGAGGACTGTTGGAAGAAGATGAATGCTCTTATTTGCTCAGGCAGGGTAAATGAACCATCATCAGTCTCCCACTGGACCCCTCCAAATACCCAAAAATTCATCTTTCACCCAGCCATCTCCAGGTTTGCCAGCGCCAGATGCCAGGTGTGCCCCCCCCCCCACCCCCTGCCCCCCACTCTCTCCCACAATCATCATGTCTGACAGTATGAGCTCCATGGTGCTGGACTGTAACTGCATGGTGCAAATACTGGTGGGAATCCCTGAGCATCACTGCCAGAGAATAAGGGGGCTTTTGCATCTCATTCCAGTTGCACCTCTATCCCATAGAGGAGCACAAGGGCCCCCGAAATGGCAGCACTATGCCGTTCCCACACAGATAACACAATAAGGAGACACTGCAGCTGGCAGTCCCCCTCCCCGCCCACTCCTCGTGCTCCCTCTATCAAAACGAGCCTCACTCATACCTAGCAATGTTCTCCAGTGATCACGAGGCCAAGGACTGTCGAGGCGCTGCCAGTCTGCCCAGCTGTAAAATGGATGTGAACCTCCAGTATGGGTGGGGCCTGCCATAGCTGACGCTGCGCATCCCAAGTTTCTGAGCCCAAAGATAAACCCCAGTCAATAGCAGGACACGTTAAGCTCTCTGTCAGGCAGTTGTCAAACATGTCGCTGAGGATGAGAGGAGTATCATCCTGCCCTCTATGCAAATCATCGTCATTCCCTGTGAAGTTTGGCCAATAACTTGAGCACCCTGCCCATAAAGCCTGGAAACAGCATTTTACTGCTAGCATTACATCACTGATGAGATGTTAGTCCCCACAGTGGGAGCGCTAGTTGATTTTAGCCCTGCTCATCCCAAAATTAGATGCAATGAGGCCATCCCTACCTCATCGGCCCAGTTGAACCAAATTCAATTCCTGAGCTTCTTCCACCTCCTCCTCAACATCTTCCTCCATCTCCTCCAAGTCCAGGTGATCTCCCCTCTGAAGTGCCAAGTTGTGACAAGCACAGCAGACCACAATGATGTGGGAGACCCTCTGGGGGCTATATTCTCCCCGATTAGTCCAGGTACCTGAACCATATCATCAGCAGACCAGATGTCGTGGTATGTCAGTGTCTCTGCTACTGCTCTATGCCAATATGTAGGATAGCCAACCCAACAAGCTCCATGAGTTTTCACATCATGCACTGTGAAAAAGGGAAGACCACATAGAGTTGTAAGAGTTCATGAGACAGATCTGACCCTCATCCCTCAATTCTAATGGGACTAACCCCCAACAACAGCATACTCAGCAGGTCCCTCACACCCTCCACTCTGACAATATAGCCATATCTCCACAATAGTCCCTGTCAACTCCAGAAGGATGCAGCGCATGGATCCACTGGGGTCTCAGTGGCATCAAGCACCTGCATCTCCCACTATCCCTCCAACGCCCACCCCCAACAAAGAAACCTAACATTCTTTGAGCAGACAGAAAAAAGACTGTATGTATCAGTGTTTGTATCCTGAAGGGAGAGCTCAATTATGCATCCCGACTACATCCTCAATTGGGGTGTGTGCTGACACACAGCACCGCCATGTCTTGCATAGGAAGGCATATCAGTGTTACCTGTGTGATGCTGCATGCTTTCTGGGAACCTCAGCTCAACTCCTGCAACATTGGTTTGCGAAGGGTTAAAAGTTGGTCTCCAATAAATGAGTTACTTCTAGCTGTGCAGAATTTATTGACATAACCATTTTGAGGAGAGGCCAGAGTGGGGGGTTCAGCCGAGTGTCGTCCTCTTGTGCAGAAGTGGCATCGCTGAATCGTGATGCCAGAAATGAGCATATCGAGTTCATTCCCAGAGGGCACCATGTTTCTCCCAGGTCACAATGGTGCAAAGCTGAGTAGCCTTCCATGACCCATTGAGATCTACCATTACACATAAGCATTCCTGACAATTGGTTTTGGCCCTCGGGGCAGCTTCTTCCCTTTGATGTCATGCTGTCTGCTGCGTGCGTTCCAATTACACTGCAGTCATCCTCTCCCTTCAGGCGACATGAGGGGAGACACAGACTTTGCCATGTAGTTGCACGGATGGGGTCCCATGAGAGGCCAAACAACTGGCCTCTCATGGGACCCCATCCTAGTAGCTCATTATCATGCCCATGCTAAGCCTCTTAATTTCAAGCCATTCCACCCTCTGGCCAGTCCCCCACTAAGGAAGCACACTCCCTTAACTGTGATATAGGCAGGAACCCAGGAAGGAGGACACGGGAAGCACCAACTGCCTACCAACATTCTTTAAAACAAGGGATGCCCCAACGTGAAGGGAAGGTAAAGTCTGCAGTGATCCCGGTGGATCCCTCCACCCGATATGGTGATTGTGAGAACCCAGCCCCAGTCCCAAGTTGCACTTATCTGTGTCCCTGAATCCTCTATGGTACCCCGTGATCCACACATCGTGGCGAATGCTGGCTGTCTGAGTGCTCACCTCCGAAATCTCCCTCAGAGGTGAAGGTGCCAGATTTGCGTTTATTTGGGGTCTGTTATAAATGGTGCCAATGTGAAGTAATGCCGGTGCTGCTGAATATCCAGTGAGGGGATGAAATCCTGGGGAAAGTATTCATTAATTGCATGTTAATGTATTAATATGAGCTTTCTGCTCTCCTGCATTTCCTGCCATTCCACTAGTGAGAGGCCAGGAAAATCAGAGCTCAGAAACTCACCAGTGTGAAATATACTTTCCATGATTTGAATGAATGCTGCCATTCTCACAGATGGAGAGTGCTGACTCAAAAACAATCCCATTAATCTCCAAAACCTTTCTATGGAAAAATGGCCAAAACCCTTGTACACATTTTATTTGTCAGTTTTTCAACTAATAGCTGCATGTGAAATTCTATTGCTATTTTTTATAGAGAAATGTTGATTTTAGCTTTACTCTTGGACAACAGCCAATTATTTTTTCATTTAATAAAAGAACATCAATCCACAAAGAATAGAAAGAATGGATTGTATTGAGGGTTTTACTGCGTGTTGTATTGGTATTTTATGGATAATTGCAGGTAAATGTCTCCCTTGCATATAATGAATTTTGCGTTATTTTTCCTGATATGTTCTGCTCCTGTACTTTAGTAGTTGAAGGAGTGTCACCTATCGGTGGCTGCCTTGCCAATCGCTGAGTTTCAACAGGTCACTTATTAGAATTTTCGGCTTTTTTCTTTGCTGCCTTCTATGAAGTATAACATTGAAACTAACACTGATCCTCCGACATCGTATCAGAGGCAGTATCCATTGTTACTCATGTGATAGTTGTCTGATGGCATAAAACTGCTTCTGGCAAGAATACCATCACCCATTCCAATTCAATTTATGACATACAAGAGAACAGCTCTGCATAAGATTCAATGCTCAATCTGAGTCAGTCGCCAGTGAGTACCCTGCTATAGCGGAACCAAATTATAAGAGGAATTTTCTAAGGTGTCTCCTGAGATGCCCTGTTGTTGACCTCACTCAACCAGTACATAGATTGTGAAAGACAGTATATAGTTTATGAATGAAAAGGAATTTATTTGCTAATGCATGCATCAGGAGGGAGACACAGTCAATGAGGCTTGAATATCCTCTCTGAGCTTATATTGCTAGGTAAAATTGTGATATTATTCTCAACATTTCAATATCCCACACAGTCTCGTCAATCAGACTAGAGAGCCCAATCACAGTACTTAACATTATTACCTTAGCCAATGACATTCCATCCATCAATAGGAGTTGGAGATTATTAGCTTATTGCCCATGTAGGTTCCTTCCCCTTTACCCAGGAAACCTAACCCACACCATTACTAGTGCCAAGGCCATACTTAACATCTGTGATTTTTAATTGCGTGAAAGGGGTCACTTTCTTGCTGAAACCAGGGCTTTTTTATCAGCTTGAAAGACTGCTTTGGCCTGCTTTGCCCCATGAACAAATGTACTCCCTTAAATTACGCTTGTTTTCACATATCCAAAACAGATAAGCGATGTTGCCTTTCTGTGCTCTGTGCTCTTGGCCTGTCTACCACTGTGTTTCTCATCGTGCTGCATTCAGAATGAAGCTGGCCAAGGCACACAATACATACATATTGAAAATACAGTTTAAGCTTATAATACTTGGTTAGTTTGTAGTTATATATTTTAAAATACCTTTGCATATTTTGTTCCAGACACATTGTGAATTCTCACTATATATAAGACACTTTATAATACCTTAACCTAGTCTACTTATCATAGTAAAATGAAAATAAAGGGCCTCATGTTAAGAATTCTACACTATCCCTCCATCACCATACTTAAGAAGGGATATAATTATGCTTGAAGCAGTTGAGAGAAGTTTTACTCAACTGATTCCTGAGATAAAATGGTTATATTATGAAGAAAGTTTAGAGTGATTGGACCTGTATCCATTTGAGTTTTGAAGAATGATAGGTAATATTACTGAAACATGTAAGACACTGAGTGGACTTGACAAGAGGATGCTTTTACCAAAGCATTTCGGACTCGAAAACTTGGTGAAGTCGGATGTGAGGCGAATAGTGCAATGCACGGCCTGTGCCCGCATCCACGCTGATTCCCCTTTTACCAACCCCCGAAAATGGATACAATCAGAATTGTGCCTGACCACAATTTAAATGCATTTGAATGCATTTAAATTGAATTAATGGGCTGCATGCCCAACTTTAGAAGCACTTCCCCCTTTACCACTCTGTTTGCCAATCCCGGATCAGTGTGAAACAGACATGGTCAATAAAAGTCCAATTCAAGCAACTCCATAATTGAAAGTTAGTGAGGAGGTAAGTGCATAGCATCCGACAGCTCTCTGTTACTCATGGATGTCCTTGCAGGGATACAGAATGTGCAAGGTATGATGGATTGCACACACGTTGCCCTTAAGGTCCCCCTACTGAATCCACAAAGATTTGGAAATAGGTGAATGTTCAGCTAGTGTGTGATCATAACATGACATCTTGCACATCTACGCCAGACATCCAGGCAGCAGCATGACAGTTTCATTGTCAGGAGCTCGGACATCCCAGAGGCATTTGTGAAGAAGCCCAGGCTGCGAGATTGGCTCCTGGATCCTATGGGTTATCCGCTTCGGACATGTCTGTATAGAGGCCTATGTCTGAGGCGGAGAACTGCCACAATGAGGCCCATGTAGCCATCCACACAATAATGGAAAGATGCATTGGGCTCCTCAAGATACGATTCCACTGCATGGAATGATCTGGCGGGACCCTCTAATACAGCTCAGTGATCTGTTGCTGCATAGTAGTCGTGTGCTGTGCCTTGCAAACCTGACTCTACAGAGAGGTGATCTCTTGGAGAAGGAGGAGGAGGATGTGGAGACTGACCAGCTGGCTGTTGCTGGGGATGATGACTGGCAGGAAGGAGGAGGAGAAAGAGGAAGATCATGCCTTGGAACACCACCCAGGCGCTGGAGGGCTGCCAGCTCAAATAAGGCATGCAAGGGCAGCAAGGAAGACCTTGATCAGCAGATTCACTTGCTAGGAGTTTGTGTCTGTAGTTTCCATCTCCCCGCACCAACTCTGCAAACTCCCCCAAACTACCCGCTACTTCGCAATGTCTTCTATATATCCTGCAGTATTGTCACACCAGAATGATGGGCCGAGGTACACTGTGTTAGCGAGTTTTTTGGGAGGCAGGAGGGTGATGATGACTCGCTAAGCACCATTATGCTGATGTCCAGTGCAAACCACTCCTACCTGAGCTCCACATGCACACTGAAACTTGGGCCCGTGTCTGTGTAGTGGGTAAGGGATCTGAATTCCCCATACAGGGCCCTGGGGCGGGTGGGGTGGGGTATGGGATCGAATTTTACAAAGGATCTTTGAAAGCAATGGCTTCCTTTTCTCAGGGACACGGCATTGAGGGACCTCCCAAATTCACAGCAGTAGAAGGCATCATCAATAGAACAGGAATCATAATCAAGACAAATAAGTTACATGTCAGTGTCGATAAATATTTCTTTACAATAAAGTTGTTTGGATAAGCTGTTGCAACGTAAAAGCTTGTGAACCATAAACATTAAGGTGCTTACATTTTTTTCTAACTAGTGGTATCTCACTGCAACTACAACTTCCTAACCTTACGTGGCCGACCACTATGTCTTAGTGACTCCCCAGAATGAATATCGGAGCTGGTGGGGACCAGTTGCCTACCTCACCTCATGGCCCTCTGATGCACTCTCTGGAGGTCCTGGACCTTGAGTGCACTGGCCTGCTTCCAGGTATCTGCGATGTTTGCATGACACTACCTTTATCCTATGAAAGAAATGATGGCGTGACTCCTGCAGAGTATCAGTTGGCGGCCCTTAGAGGACAAGAACAGTGGAGCTCATTGGGGGGAAAGAAAGGAGATGCTTGGGGGTCAGAAGCTGGAAGCATGTAGGGTACTGGGATGGGACGATCTGGGGGAGATTTGGGGGAAGATGCCAAATAGGGTTCAGCATCCACCCTTGGTGCATGGATGAGGTCATTAACTTTTTTCGGGCACTGCTTTGCAGTTTCAGGGGCCAGTGCCCTAGTACTGACCAAGGCGGCGACTTCCTCCAAGGTAGCATTTCAACCAGCCTCCCCGGGTCTGCTTCTTCCTGGGTGGAACGGGGTGTCCTGCCTCACCTCTGCTGCATCCAACAACCTCTCCAGATCACCCCAGAGAATCGGGGTGGAGGGCTGGTCATGTGCACATTTTGCGCAGGAATGCCTGCCAACCTGTCCATTCCTGAATTTTTAATGGGACTGCCCCTCTTTTGAGCAGATCAACTGTAGGTAGTTTGGCAGAACATTCCAGTAAGTTCCATACAGTTTGCTTGTTGGCATTGAGGGGAAGGCAAATGAGCACATGCAGGTGTGCTGATGTGGAGGGGGGCTGGTGGATCAATGCCTGAATAATTGGGGGCTGCGGAGAGAAACCGAGGTGTCACACAGCCATTGGAGTCCTTGCATAGGAGGGAGGGTCCGGTGTGGGGGGGAAGAGGATAACCCTGCCTGATTATCTGTGGGATGGAGGGTGGATCCTGAGATCAGTGGGAGGGGAAGAGGAAGGTGTCCACTGCCATTCTGCCTGAGATCAATGAAGGGGAACCAGGGTCCGCTGCCGCACTGTCTGAGATCAATGGAGGGAAAGGGGGCTCCACTACCACTCTATCTGAGATGAGGAGGAAGGGGGAAGGAGCCACAATCTGGTCTGGATGGTGGGTGGTTTGGGGGAATAATTGGGTCTGTTAAGGTGTGGGGGTGGGGCAATGTCTGTGAGGGCTGGGGGAGGCGTTACCGGCCTCCCGCAAGGGATGTGGCAGGGGATTTTTTATTTCTGTGCATGCGCAGTTGAAGGCTCCGATCGGAGCAGCAGCGTTTAGGGCACGATAAGCCCCACCCACTGCGCATTTGAGATTCGCGATTTCTCTTTCAGGCTGAGCGTATGTAGGGTGCAGATCTTTACAAGTTAGGTCATCCAGATTCAGTACTTGGAATCAAAATGGTAAAATAGGACCTGATGTTTCCCCTTGTGGGAGAGACTACAACTTTGGGGACACAGTTTAAAAATGAGGAGCCTCCCATTTATGATGGAGAGAAGGAGAACATTTTTTTTCACAGGGATATCAGTTTGGGAAATTCTCTTCCGGAAAGAGCCGTGCAGGTGGGATCATTCAATATTTCTAAAAGTTAGACCGAGTCTTGATGCATAAGGTAATCAAAGGTCAACAGGCCACAATCAGATTTACCATGATCTTATCAAATGGCAGAGCAAGTATCAGTTAGGTATATTGACCATGCTAAATTCTCTCTCGGTGTACCCGAACAGACACTGGAGAGTGGCAACCTAGGGATTTTCACAGTAACTTCATCGCAGTGTTAATGTAAGCCTACATGTGACTGCTAAATAAACTTTAAACTTTTGATCTAATGGTTACTAGTTTGTGCCCATTTCACAGCTGGAGGAATGAATTTTTAACATTTAGTGGCTTGTTTCCAGTTTGAAAAATACGAGAAGACTATTTTTACATGCATGGTTTAGACTGCGAATTTTCATCTATTCTTGCAAATTGAAGTGTGTATTTACAGATAATTTCAGTGACAGGTCATACCCATCAATGCAAAATGATGGGTTTTTTCCTATTCTTTCCTAACTGGAAACTATGGCTCTATGGAGTAGATCTGGATTTTTGGCATTAGAATAAAATGGGTGATAGCAAGTTTGCAGCTTACTTTACATCACTCCTAATTTCAATTTTGATTAAAGTCAATGAGGTGTAAAATGGCCTCCTGACTCACTGTCACCCAATGTACACAACCATACAAAGTCAAGATCAACCTCCTTGTGCCTGCATCAAGTATTCCTTGTCAGCTGAGTCCAGCTGCAAAAGCCAGGTTATGTCCTCTGATCACTATAAGCCATCAAAATTGAAAGAGTAGTGAGCAAAGATACCGAGCACATTTCCTTTGGTATTTTAAACAAGCTGATAAAGCTAGCATAATATGATGCATTTTCAATTTTAACAGAAATAATATTGAGAGGAAATATTCCCATTATGTCAACAATATCATAACACAAAATTAGTTTAAAAAAAACCCATCTCCATTTAACCTTTTCCTTAAGACCATCTAGAGCCCCTGCAGATTTTTCTTTTTCATTTTTGAGCCAATTAGTGCCTTTTCCTATTGCAGAGACATGCCATAAATTAATATCGTATTAGGATCCCCACAGCCATCAGAGACACAAGACCTGAACCCAGGTCTTAGATATGAAAGGGCAATGTGCTAACCTACTGTGCTAAGTTCACCTTTCATTATTAATACCTGGATCAGTCTTTAAAATCTATTTATATTGTTTTCAACAACTTTCATTTAAGCAGAGAATGCTGTTGAAATTCTCTCAAGTAGTCCCTTGAAGAGAAGGGGAATGTGCTCCGTGGTGTGCAACCTATCGAAACTAAAGACACTTGTTGGAATCCCAGTGATCGGAGTGGACAAGGCGTGGGCAACGGAAATGGCCAGTGACCTTGGACAGGAATTTTGGGTCTTGAGCGAGACCATAAAATCACATCCATTGATGTCTGTCTCGTGTTCAAAATGGGGAGGTGTGGTCTAAGAGTATTATTGCTAGACTATTAATCCAGAAATGTTCAGGGACACTGGGTTTGAATCCCACCATGGCAGATTGTGGAATTTGAATTCAATTTAGAAAATCTGGAATTAAGAATCTACTGATGACCATGAAACCATTGTTGCTTGTTCAAAACACTCATCTGGTTTACTAATGACTTTTAGGGAAGGAAATCTGCTGTCCTGGTTTAATCTATGTGTGACTGCAGATCCACAGCAATGTGATTGATTCACAACTGCCCTCTGAACAAGGACAACTAGGGATTCCTGTTGTTAAATCTGACTAGCTAGTCATTCAGTGGATATTCACGTCTCTATGACAACCTGAGACAGAAGCATAAAGGCAATACAATCAAAGCCATTTGCGTATGAAGACTACCGTTAACCAATGAACTGGGCTCCTGGCGATGCAATTCCAGGGCCTAGATGGTCAAGAGATACCCAGCAGTACACTCTGAGAGCTAAGTTCTCCATATAATCCCCCTCAGAGTTGTATTGTCCTTGAAGAGGGTGATGTACTGGATTAACACAGTTCATCAGAGAAAAAGAAAAAAGTGGATGAAAATGCAAAATATAGAGTGGCTTGGTGCACAGAGACATGGCTGGGCACAACACAGCACACAAGCATCTTGACAAGACATCATCAAGCTCAGGGATTATCAGAGTCAGACTGAGCCTTTCCAAGTCAGAAGGATGGTATGGTCCAGAAATCACTTTGTGTGGTGTGCAAGAATTCAAGATGCAATCACCTTCATCAATGAGGAATTTTCAAAGACTTCCACACTGGTGTCATTACAAGAGCATGATCACTATCTCCTGCTGTACTGAGAGTCCCTCAGCTGAAGAGGGCAAAGAGACCAATGCTCATGATGGTGCCTTCATCTTCCATGGTGACAAAGCCAGCATTCTGAATAGTCAATTTACCTTCTCTCCCACCACCCACCTTGACATAGTTGATATTCCCTCCAAACATCTTTTGCCATCAGTGCCACTGACTGGTCAATGCTACAGAACGTGGCATGCATGACTGCACAGTGTCTGCACACAGTCCCACGTGCTGCCACATATAGATCTCCGTGAAGTTGATGACTCTCACAATGATCTCAAAGCCCTGAGCCACGGTGCACACATGAATTGAACAGACTAATCCATTATCTGTGCATGACCCTGCACTGCCACACGGAATGCCACGTTGTTGTTGCACCTCTGCTGCTGCTGGTCTAGTTAATGTCTCCTTTCCTGTGATTCCTGAAACCTTAAACTTCTGCCCAATCGAACAGACCTTTGTCTGTCCTTATGCCTCCAACTGTCCCTATCTCTCTCACTTCTCCTGCTTACTTGTGACATGATTTTTATACTATCCAATGTTGTATGAGAATGCATTAATGCATACATATCTGTACCAGTGAAGATTGTGTTATAAGATGTGATGTGATTGCTGTCAGGTATCGTTCAAGTGATAATATAGGCATTGATTTTCTATTTTGTGTTTGATATTATAGGAGATGGAAGAGAAAATGAGAACCAGCTTTTACCAACAGAAGCCTCTGCAGTGCTGAGGATTCTCAATGTAACTGAGTCTTTGACTTGCTGTAGAACAGGCTGGTGTGCATTTCACTCCAATGTATTGTGCAATTTCTATTCTTCCTCCCCACAGAGATATCCATCTCACCTTACCCATGCTTGGTTACTCTGAGGAACCAAGAAAATAGCAGAGGAGTTAAACAAATACTTTGGATCAGTGTTCATGGTGGAAGACACTAATCACATTCCAAAAATACTAAATAATCAAAATGGGGGGAGGAAATAAATATAATAATTATCACTAGAGAAAAGTACTTGGAAAAATAATAAGGCTCAAGATTGCTAAGTTCCCTGGACCTAATGGATTACATCCCAGGATTTTAAAGAAAATAGCTGCAGAGATATTGGATGCACTGGTAGTAAATCTATTCCAGAGGATTGGAAAGCTGCCAGTGTAACACCTTATTCAATAAGGGAGAAGGACAGAAAACAGGTAACTATAGGATAGTTAGCTTAATATCTGTCATTGGGAAAATGTTAAGAGTCCATTATAAAGGATGTAATAGCAAAGTATGTAGAAATGCATAATATAATCCAACAGAGTCAGTAGGGCTTTGCGAAGAGGAAATCATGCCTGATAAAATTTATTGGAATTTTTTGAGATGATATTGAGCAGGATATATAAAAGTAGATGTAATAATTGGATTTCCAAAAAGCATTCAACAAGTTTATTTATTTATTAGTCACAGTAGACTTACATTCACACTGCAATGAAGTTACTGTGAAAATCCCCCAGTCACCATAGTCCAATGCCTGTTTGGGTACACTGAGGGAGAATTTGGCGTGGCCAATGCAAGGACTATATAAAAGTTACTTAATAAATTAAGAACCCATGGTGTTGGCATTATTATATGGTATTTTAGCATGGTTGGAGGATTTGCTGACAGATAGAACATATTTGTTAGGATAGAGGTGCATTTTCAGGATAGCAATTGTAATCAGTGGAGTGCCACAAGGATCATTGTTGGGGGCTATAGTTATTTATAACATATATTAATGACTTGGTCAAGGGAAGTGAATGTACTATTGCCAAGTTTGTGAGTGACACAAAAATAGATGGGAAGGCAAGTCGTGAGGATGACAGAAAGATGATAGAGACAAGTTAATGAGTGGGCAAAAACTTGGTAGATGGACTATCATGTCAGGAAATATGAAGTTATGCTCTTTGGCAGGAAAAATAAAGGTACCAAATATTCTTTAAGTAGACAAAGACTGCAGAAAGCAGAGGGATTTGGGAGTCCTCATGCATATACCACAAAATGCTAGCATGTAAGTTCAGCAGGGAAAGCAAGTGGAATGTTGGCCTTTATTGCAAAAAGAATGGAGCATAAAAATCAGGAAGTCTGGCCAAGTGTATACAAGGCAGTTAGACCACATCTGGAATACTGAGAACGGTTTCAGTCCCCTTATCTAAGGAAAGATACACTGGCATTGCAGGCAGTCCAGAGAAGGTTCATTCAGTTGATCCCAGGTTTGGAGGGATTTTCTAATGAGGAGAGGTTGAGTAAGTTGGGTCTGTAGTCATTGGCATTTAGAAGAATGGGACGTGACCTTATTGAGACATGTAGGATTCTCAGGGAGCTTGACAAGGTTGAAAAGTTGCTTCCCCGCTGTGGGAGAGTCCAGGAACAGATGGCATAATCTCAGAATAAGGAGTTACCCAATTAACACAGCAATAAGGAGGAATTTCTTCTTTCGTTGATAGTTAATCTATGGAATTCTTTACTATAGATGGCTGTAGGGTCACTAAGTATGTTCAAAGTTTAGATAGACAGATTTTTAATCTGTAAGTGAATCAAGGTTTATGGAGATAAACTGGAGTTGAGGATTATCATATCAGATCAGTCATGATTTCATCGAATAGTGGAGCAGACTTGATGGGCTGAATGTCCTACTTCTGTTCTTATGCCTCATGGTCCTGCGGACTTATGGACAATCTCCAGTGCTCCTTCTTGGTGGTGATAATGTGAAGGCTGGAGTTCTCTCCTCAGGTCTGGATCCTATCATGGGCATTGTGAGCTCTTTTTCCTAGAAGGAGAAAACAGAGATAAGACATTCCTGACATCTCTGATCAATTCCACCAGCTCCTATTTGTATGAAGCTGCATGTGTTAGTGCTGGCTGGTCCTCAACAGCACTAGATCTCTGGGTCCTGCTGAGGAGTCAGTACATACCTTGGGTATGTCCTCCTCCCATGTTTGGAAGCAGCCTCTGCCTTTAGCTGTGCCTGCCTGGGGTCAAATATCTAAAGGCCTGTCATGAGAATCTGGAGTTATACTCATATTACCAGTGTAAATAAGGTCATTGAACCTTTACTGGCACTGGTCCCGGTTTCTCCTTAGCACTGTTCATCTGTTCACAGTCTACATCATTTTCATCAAAGCCTGTTGCTATGGGAGGGTGCAATTGTGCTATCAATGTCTGGAAACAGGACCTCTATCCTCTACCTCATTATTTCCAGGTCAACATCTGCAAAACAAGTCCCAGGATTTCTGCCCTTCTTGCTCTTTGGGGATTATGATGATTGATTCATCCAAACAGCATCACAATAATGGCCAATGTGATTGATTTAAATTGGGTCTTTTCTTTTTTAGTTTAACCTCTGCTCCGCTCCTGGTGACTAGTAATTGGCCACTCAATCTTCGCTGTGGCCTACTTGTAGCCCACCTCCATGAAAATCATTGCAGATTTAGCGGGAAATGAGGGAGGGAGTGGAGGATTGTTGTTGAGGCAATAACTATTCCTGATCAGGACTCCGAAACAATCCCACATCCATCACCCAAACCCAAATCAAGCTCTAGGTGTCAGTGAAAGCTGCACTCTAGCAAAGGTCACTCCAGTTTAATTCAATTTCTTTTCAAATAATCAAAGTGGTAACAGCCATGGAGTTAGAAATTTTAACTAGTTTTGTGACAAGGATTTAAGTATAAAATTAACAAGCTTCAGGCAAGACTGGAAATTGAAAGGTTTTTTTATGCCAAGTAGTAGATATGTGAAGCAGACTCCCAGATAAGGTGGCTAATGCTGAGTTGATTAACACCTTGAAAAAAGAAGTGAATGGATATTGGGTTAGGAATAGGTTTGCGGGTCATAATGATAAGTGCGATGGAGATAATTGAATGCTGTGCAGAATATGATAGTTCTTTACCTGCTAGGGCTGTAGAGGTGATATTATGAGGGCATTTGATCCAGGGAGCGTAATATAGGACACAGAATTTCATATATATTCTGGAGTTTTGTTAGATTTACCACTTGGGAAAGGGAGGCACTTATTTTGCAGACCTTTTCTGCAGAGATTAAATCTTCTGGTTAGAGTTGCTGATAAAGACGATTTCACACCATCTGTGGAGGACATAGGCTTTGTAGACCCGTTGCCCTTTTCAATTTTCACATTTTGTTATGTTCTTATCTTTTTCAATCGCAGACCTGCGAAAACACTGCAGCAGAAATAGAGGTAGCAGTACATCTCTTTTAATTCAGAAACCTAGATTTAGACATTACGGTCCCTAGTGCAAGATACCACCATAGTGGAAAAGGGTAGAGAATATGAAAAGGTTAATAAAAAGCTATTGGGGAAGTGATGACAAACACAGGTTTTAAATGGCAACAGAATGAAAGAGAAGATAATCAACATCTCAAGATAGATTGGGAAAACTGAATGCGTGGTCAGGTGTTAACATCTTTTAAAGTTACTGGAGAAGAATAGGGCAGAATGAGAAATGATGCAACATGTATTGATCTGATATAAATGGGGCACAGGAATTTATTTCCTTACTATGATGCAAGACACATTTTATTCCCACCAGGTCTGCTCTCTGCTAAAAGAGGGAAGTAGTAAATTGCAGAATGCATCCAAGTACATTTCTGATCCTTCCACCACAGATCTACCAGAAGCTACTTGGATGGGGTCAAATAATCTGCAACTCCTTACTAAGCTGCTTTTTGTAGTCATCTTAGTGTAACTTACTGACATTAATCCAAGTATATTTTTCTCATATGCGGGGAGATAGTCACCATAACCAATGGGAAACTGTTCAACCAATGCCACCTTCAAGCCAAAATTAAATCACTCCAACCTCAGTTTTTGACTGTCAGTTTGCAGATGGTTCTTGTTTGTTTGTTCACTCCGCTCACACTGGACAGCATAGTGGCATGGGGCAGCACAGTAGCAGAGTGGTTTTCACTGTTGCCTCACAGCACCAGAAACTCAGCTTCGATTCCTGGCTTAGGTCACTGTCTGTGTGGAGTTTGCACATTCTCCCTGTGTCTGCATGGGTTTTCTCCCACAGTCCAAAGGTGTGTGGTGTTGCCTGCCATACAGTCTGTTTTAACCCTAATATGGTGGACAAATAACTACGAGTAGATGTCTTGTTAGTGCAACCAATATTTATTGAAACCCACACAATCAATAATCACCCACCCGACCAACAATAAGTTATCTTACAGAAAATACTAGAATTCAAGTCCAATACAAGACTTTGACTTAACTTTGTGTGACTGGCAAGTACCCAAGCAGATATTGGCCTTTATCTGTGCGCTGGTCTTGGTAGTCATCTGCGTAGTCTGGTCTTTTGGACTCATCTGGTACTCTGGCTCTGGCGTTCCTTCCTTCTTTTTGGGTGTGGTGGCTCTCCTTGTGCTGGTTGTCGCTGGCGATGGTCACCATTGTTACAGCTCGTTCGTGGGGTTAGAGAGAGAGATCCCTGGTTGTGCAGCACCCTTTATATCCTGTCTAGTTTCACACCCCTTTTGGCCATTGCCAATCAATTGATCAGGACTTGATTCCCCGATCGATAAGAGTCCAATCAGTTGCTACCACACTGATCTCTGGGTGTGTCCCCAATGGCCATGTCTGTAGGTGGTGGAAGCACACAGGTCACATATCTGCCTCCTAAATAAGGGTTCACAGTGCCCTATGTCTGGTACACAACCCAGTGTGACCAGAAAGTCTCTTTCATCCTGGAGATGAAACAAGCCACTGTAACTATAAAGTCCCTTTCATCCTGGAGATGACCCATATCTTGTTTATTCACTCGTCAAGGTTGCAGCCTGTTTGTCTCTGTCTTTAAACTGCAGCCTGTTGCTTTAGTTCTTGCCCAATTGTCCCAGAATGCTTTACAAATTGCCATTTTAGATGGATTGTTTGACCACAGTGGGTTAAGTGGATTACAGTGCTAATTGCCCCTTATTGTCAGGGGGACTAGCTAGGGTAAATACATGGGGTCATGGGAATAGAGTCTGGGTGGGATTCTAATTCGTGCAGACTCAATGGGCTGAATAGCCTTATTCTGCACTGTCGGATTCTGTGAAACTGACCTCAAGGTATTGTCCCTGGGGCCTCGTATCAAGTGGCCACCCTGTGAAAGGGAAGCAGGCATTCCCATGTTTTGACAGCACTAGCAGTATCAGGGATCTAAATATATATTTAAAAATTCTAAATTTGAAGGGGAGATAGTGACATGCGTCACTTTACGAGTAATCCCAGATTCTGGGGACATGGGTTCAAATCCCACTGAGTGGCAGAACTTAGAATTCAACTTCTACTGTCTCTCCATTAAAAAAACTCGAATGCTTTCCATCTGGAACAGGTGACATGTTAACTGATTTAGCACCTCATCTTGATCCATTTCTACATTTTACACAAACTCTCCCCTGCTACAAAATCATCTTTATTCTCTGCTCTTGTGAGAGAAACACCAAGTACTCATTCATAACCTCATGACTCATTCAGTTATACCCTCTTCCTCCACAAGAGGATTTGCTTATCAGTTCCTATTTGGCACCGCTAGTTCTTCAATTGTCATTTCTGGATCCCATTTGATAAAAATTTTAAAAAGCTATTCTAATGGTGACACAAATCCGTTATTGGTTGTCCCAAAGACACCCACCTGGTTCAGTAATGTCCCTTTAGGGAAGAAAATCTGCTTTCTTTACCTGGTCTGGCCTAAATCTGGCTACAGACCCACAATAATGTGGTTAATTCTTAATTATCTCTGAAATGGCCTGAATTGTATCAAACCACTATGAAGTCTAAAAGCAATGAAACCACATGGGCTAGCTGACATCGACTTACTTTCTCAAAACAATAATAACACACCTAGCCCTGTTACTCCTCACTGAAAGATGGGGGTTGTCCCATAGACAAGTAACAGCCTGACATGGTCATACACATGGAATCACATCTTACACACAACGTCACAGACACCACAGGGGCAGTTCTCCCATCCCGCTGTGCTGCTCTAGCTGTGCAATGGGCCATGAAATATCAGTGGAGACCAATTTAATGGGCTCCCCACTGGGCACCATGGCATCCGTGCATTTCCAACTCCAAGGATTTGGAGTAATCAGCTCTATATTGGAAATGGGCATGCAGCTGATTTAAATTTTAATTTCCATATCATTAGTGGGCCTGGGACTGTTGTCACTAGGTCCACTAGCATTTTCCGCATCCCCCCCCTTACACCTTCCCCTCTTTGCTGGGAGTCGTTCCCTCCAGTGGGGTTTACAACACTGCCCCATAACATGGAGTTGGGGGCCTGAACCCACTGCAAGGAACAGAGGCCACGAAGGCCCCCATTCCCCACTCCTGCCCCCAGAGTTCGGGCATAAGAGGGGGTGCCCCCAGGCAATGCTAGCCTGGCAATGCTAGCCTGGCAATGCCAGCCTGGCTCCTACACAGTACAAGAGCTCAAACTGGCAATGCCATTTAGAATGGATGGAATACTAACCTACAAGGAAACAAAACAGTAAAAAGAGAGAAATAAGAATATTGGTCCAAATTTTTCTTTCTGGACTCCACTTGCTTGGATGAGTGCAAGTCCAACGCTCAAGAATCTCAACACTCCTCAGCACAAAACAACTTACTTGATTGGCACCCAACCACTACCTTTAACATTAACTCCCTCTACCACTGATGCACAGTAGCTGTAGTATGCACCACCTACAAGTTGCACTACAGCAACTCACCAAGGCCCTTTTGACAGCACCTTCCAAACCTGCAACCTCTACCACCTAGCAATACAAGAGCAGTAGATATATGCAAACATCGCCACCTGCAAGTTCCCCTGCAAGCCACACACCATTTGACTTGGGACTGTATTACTGTTCCTTCATGGTCGCTGGCTCAAAATCCTGGAACTCCCTTCCTCAAAGTACTATGAATGTCATACACCACATTAACTGCAATGGTTCAAGTGCCGGCACTCCTTCTCAATAGTCGTTATGGATGGGGAATAAAAATACTGACCAGCACTTGTTGCCTTCACTGAGAGCTGCTACAAATCAGAGGTCGGCTGACTGGCTGGGTGATGGTTGTTGCGACAGGTACAACACCTGCTTGAAGCCTCAGATCGTAAAGGGATTAAAGCATCAGGATGACAATCACAAGGGAGGAGGAGGGAGGATAGTCAGCAGCAAGAGTAGAAGTGACACTGCTTCCTGATGCCGAGTTCCTCGATCAGGCACTGAATGCCTTTGAATGAAACCCCTTAGAGAAGAGCCTACAAGCACCTAGTTGTGGTAGAATTCTATTGATTGAAGTTGAACAGCACACCAAGATCATAAACAAACTATTTCAGCGTGAGATGATAGCGAAGGAGGAGATTTAGTAGTCAGAAACTGGGTCTCTCAGATAAGACCCAGGTACAGAGGCAGCAGAGAAGTCATGGGTAATGATGAAGAAATAGGGTTGACAATCATCAGCATGTACGTGCAAGCTGACATTGTGTCCTGGAATTATGTTGGCAAAAGAGACTATTCACACAGCAACCTTCGTGATAAAGAAGTCATTCAGCTCTTATCGCTTATAAGAAATGTGGGTGGAGGAGGCTGGAGAGAGGAATTTAAGGAGATTGTTCATGATGGAGAAATGAAATTTTGATGGTGAAGGGGAGAAGTTATCCTTGCTCTCCAGAATGAACATAGAGCAATGAGAGGTTTGAACAAATATATCTGCATTAGCACTTGTGTTATTCTTTCTATTTGGAAACTATTATAGCAATAAAGGTTAAAGAAAAAGGCTTGTAAATAAGTTAAGATAAGGGCATAACATTATAAGAGTCTGATAATATACAACTATTAAACTGGAAGCCATGCACAATTACAGCCAGATAGATGAAAAACTGGGTGGGTTGTGACATAAAATTTAATAATCAATGGATATACAGTTAGTGAGAGAACTGCATCTGAGACTTGCTGATAATCAATGAACACTTTGTCAAATTTCCCAATTCTACTATTGTAAAACATACAGCAAAACATAGGAGAATTACCTTCCCCCTACCTGCTGAGATATTATAAATGCATTCGTATTTATATTCCCATTTACTATTTCTAATATAATTGTAAAGCAGTTATTTCTCTGCTTCTAATCCAATGCAGAATTACCCAACCCATTATGTCCACTGTATAATGCACCTCTTAGCATTTTATTCTGAATTAATGTAGCATAGCTTTTTATTTCTAAAGTATCTTATGATTGTACTTCATGTCATCTGATTTTTGCACTTACAGGCCATTATGTGAAATGGCTCAAGCATTAGTTTTGTGGAATGATCTTACCTAATTAGTTTTGCAGAATGGCTTACTTCATCATCGGTGGATAAATTCATTAGGAAATGTATTCAGTCTGACACCTAAAGACAACTTTATATGTTATTGCAACCAATCAGGCAAAATAATTTGAAGGTAAATTACACAAGGATGCAGGTAAATTGTTTTCTTTCTTGTGCAATTTGGTGCCTAGTCATGTGTGTAAATTCACAATTGATAATTACTTAAATGAAATGCCTAGCGAAAAAGACAAAATGAAGCTGATGTACATCATAACAGAATAATGTCAAACACATTAGATGTTACATGATATAACAGTCACCTTAGTTCTGTTGGTCATGTTCCTAGGAAGTTTGAGTGTTCAAGCTTTATTCTAGTATTTGAATGTAGGATTGAAGGAATGCTGTCTCAACTGAGGTGCAGCCTTTTGGAGTTATTGTTAAGTAGAATTGCCACTTTCATTCGCAGAGAAATGTTACACAAATACAACAGGGAGGGTTTTCTGATCTTTGGCTTGGAGTTAAGACAATTCATTGCAACAAATGAGAAGAAGCATCTCAACAGTCAACTATGGCATACCTGCCAAATCATATGACACTGAATGGGAAAGTACCATCACTCTGCTTGGACCTTTCTTACCATGATGCACATGAGGACAAAACTGAAATTCATTTTCAATAAAATGCTTTCCGGAAGATATTCTCACTCTGTGTTAACTGAGACATAGCAAGAAAGATTTGATTAAGAAAACATTTGTCAGATTATTAACTTAAAGTGGACCATAATGAGCGATATACTGAATTTATAGAATCATAGAACTTGCACATTGTTTTATTTTTGGACAATCGGTGGTATAACAGTTATATACATGTTACTTTTGGTGATGCAGTTTTGAACAAGCTTGAAACATAATTGGGCTAAATTTCCTTCCAGGTCTTGGAATAGTTGAATGCGGACATGGTTAGAATAACATGTGCCCAAGTTTATTATTGCTTAATTTGAGTCTTCTGAGTTCTAATTTCTACTGTGTGGGTAAACTACAAGTGCAAGTGATATCTGGAATAGCTGATCTCTGGAATAACTCAAACAATGATGACACTGAGTACAGGAAAGAGATAGAGAATCTGATGGATTGGTGCGACGACAATAATCTCTCCCTCAATATTAGTAAAACAAAGGAGATAGTCATCGACTTCAGCAAGCATAGTGGAACACATGCCCCTATCTTCAACAACAGAGATGAACTGGAAATGGTCGAGAGCTTCAGGTTTGCAGGTGCCCAGATCACCAACAACCTGTCCTGGTCCCTCCACATTATAGTTAAGAAAGTCCACCATGTTCTTCTTTTTCAGGAGGCTAAGGAAATTCAGCATGTCCAATAAGACTCTCACTAATTTTTACAGATGCATCATAGAAAGCATCCTTTCCAGATGTACCACAGCTTGGTATGGCTCCTGCTGTGACCAAAGTAGCAAGAAACTACAAAGGGTCATGAATGTAGCTCAATCCATCACACAAGCCAGTTTCCCATCCATTGACACCGTTTACACTTCCCGCTGCCTTTTAAAAGCAGCTAGCATAATTAAGGACCCCACACCTCCCTGACATATTCTCTTTCACCTCCTTCCATTGGGAAAAAGATACAAAAGTCTGAGATCATGCAGCAATCCAACTCAAGAATAGCTTCCTCCCTGCTGTCACCAAACTTTTGAATGTCATTTTAAGTTGACCTTTCTCTACACCTTAGCTATGACTGTAACACTACATTCTGCACCCTCTCCTTTCCTTCTCCCTTATGTACTCTATGAATGGTGTGTTTTGTCTGTATAGCACACAGAAAACAATATTTTTCACTGTATACCAATATGTGTGACAATAGTAAACCAAATCAAAATATAAATGCATGAGAAATCACATGATGGCAGAGGTATTAAGCTGTACACATTTCCTGGGATCATGGGTGAGGCTAGTTGGATGAAACATGTTCTTATTAACATAGGTGCATAAACTGGGAGATAAATATCCTATGCTGTTGTAAAAGAAGAGTTAATCATCTAACTTAAATATGAGAATAAAGTTCTTTATGAATGGGCTTTATTCAGTATATTTTTGAGATAAGATACAAAAGCACAGTTGGACCAAAGAAAGTATTCAATATGAATGGAGGGTGACAGATTGAGCATAACAGAACACAAAAAAAATTATCTTTGCCCATTCAGAATCTCCTATCTTTCTCCAGTGGACCTTAGGTTAGAAGACAGAATTGTGCCCCAAATAGGTAGCACTTATTTCTTATCTCATATTGAAAGTAAATTGACATAATTTGGGCACATATTGCATTTTGCTCTATTTGTATTAGAAATAAATTAGTTCCTCATCATGCCAATATAGAAACACAAAACTGTCCACTTGAGCCTAAAGGTATTTAGAAGGATCAGAGGTTGTTAGGAAATGCACTGGAATTACCAGATTTTCTGTGCTTTCTGCACTAGATATAAACAGGTGCAAACTGGCTGATATTTCTGACTATAAACGGTGATCTGGATATAAAAAAATAGAAATTGCCTGTTAAATAGTATGAGGAAATGATCTGAGCAGCATAAGTGATCAATTTTGTGCTGCTTGCTGCCTTGCAAATTTTAATTTTGATGACAAATTATAAGCCTGGATTTGCTTTCCGTTTGTTGCATATTCTTTATTGATGCTCTTGCTCATTCTGATTTGTTCCTACAAAGTCAATTGAATATGTAATTGGTAATATAATAGATAATTAACTATTGAGCCAATCACACATTTTTGCTCTCTGGCCATATGGCACTTCTGAGAAAGGCATCATTTCAGATATGATGCTTTTGCAAAATATAACACTCATGCTATACAGTCGCAGCAACACTTTTACAAAATCATGCAGATAAATTAGTGATCTCCCATCACACTGCACACAGGGCATCAAGACCAAATGCAGACTTTGTTAAAGAGATTAAAGGGCAGAGAATCACTGAACCAAGGTGTGCAGACATTATATTTTGAATATGATATATGATCAATTGTTGGAATGCAAGGTCTTGCCTTTGCTGTTTTCTCAGATGCTGCAATGATAGTTACTTATGTAAATGATTTGACCATCTCCTATTAAGTGATAGCATGTATTTCCTGATGTGTAACTGAACACAGTGTAAACTAGCAGTACAACAATATGAACCCATTGCATTCTGAACTGGGTGTTTGTGTTTCTTGCTATCTACCTCTTCAATCACTTTAAAGGTAGGTTGAGGAAATACATTGCCAAACGTGAATCATTAAACTGCCTTAAATCAAAGTAAGTGAATACACAGAACAATAATTATGAGCAAACTCACCTAATTCAATTAGTATACTTGCCTTTGCAATAATCTATTGTATGTTAAAAATGGTGGGTGGCCACAATGTTCCAATAATATTGCTCCTGTAGGGGGTGCTGTTAGAGTAATATTATCTGAGTCCTGAACTTAAGGGGCAGCTAATTCAATTACTGAACTGTCAATCGACTGATCCAAAAACTGTTTGGAAATATGAGTCCAAATCTTAACTGTGTCCACCAGGTGGCACTGCAATCAACTTATTTGAGAATGGCGGATTATTTGGTCAAGGGGACAGGAGGTAAATTCTCTAAATCTCCCCAAAGCAAAGATAACTAAAAAGCAGTCATAAAACCTGTGAGAAAGGCACATTTTTCACGTCTGAAGAACCGCATGGTAGTAATGCTTGCTGAAAAGGTGAATAAAGAATCTGTCACATAACAATTAAAGCAAAACAACATAACCCTTTCTGAATTTATCTGGAAAGCCATATTTTGCATCAATGAAAGGGCCAAAAGGTTAATTTGGCACTGTAATGGTGCTTCAATTGTAAAAAAGTTCATGACATTCTGATGCAGGGAACTACTTGAAACAATGTTAAATTTCAACATCTCATTGAATGAATTTTTTGAGTCAGTTTGGATCAGTTGTCAAATTATTAAGGCCGCAGTGGTGAAATATTTTGATTGAAAAAACATTTGCTAAAACTCATCTCTGCACACCAAAGCATAAATTCCCTCATTATTATCCAAAACACAGAAGAAAAATACCTCGGATATAACATTCCTCATCTACCGAGCATAAAAAATTATAGAACTCAAATAAAAATCTAAAAATATACACAAATCAGTATGCAATCTCAACCTTTCTTCCACATTTCATTGATCATAAATTGCCCACTCCTTTTTTTGCCTCTTATCCTATCATTCCCTCTCTCCCACATCCCCTCATTTCTCGATCATTATTTCCTCTCCTTTTCCCTTGCCCTTCTGTCTCATCTCCCCTCTTAAAAATTCATTACTCCCCTGCTATTCTCTTATTTCCTCTTATCCTTTTATTCTCCCTATTTTCATTTCTCTCCACATCTTCCTCATTCTTCCCCTCCCTCCGCCCGACTCTAGTCCTCTCCCCACCTCCTCCATCCAGCTTCCTCTTACGACTTTTTTTTTGCATGCTCCTTTTCTCCCTTGCCTCTCTACTCCTTGCTTCTCCTCCCTTTCAATTATCCACTGTCTTTTCCTATTCCTTCTACCTCTATCTCCTCTCTCTTGCTCCCTTGGCTTTCCCACATCTCTTCCAATTGCCTTTCTTCCATCTAGCCGTCTGTTTTCTTCCAAATTCTTCTTTGTGCATTTCAATAAAATCTACCTTGTGATCTTCATTTACTTAAGTGCAATTTATTCACTGTGCAATGCTGCAGGGGATCAACTAGTCATGCAATGCTATGAACATAGCAATCTCTTTTACATTGTTGCATTATCTTGTCTAATCAAGCAGAATAACCTCTAAATTCTTTTCTGAACTCAAATCTTTTTCATAGAGTCACAGAAACCCTATTGTGCAGAAGGAAGTATTTGGCCCATTGAGCCTGCACCAACAATAATCCCATCCAAACTCCATCCATGCAACCCCAGACATTTAGCCTGCTAATCCCTCTGACCTATACATCCCAGGATTCTAAAGGGTAATTTCGCATGGCCAATGCACCTAACCCGCACATCTTTGGACTGTGAGAGGAAACTGTAGCACCCAGAGAAAACCCACACAGACATGAGGAGAACGTGCAAACTCCACACAGACAGTAACCCGGGCCAGTTTGGTGTCTTTGCTAGTTTCAATTATCCTCACAGTATTCTCTTAAAATGGATATGTTTCCATTTTTTCCCTGCCCTTGTTCACAGATGGAAAGGAACCAGAGATTACCCAACAATGCCTGGTGTTTATTAATTGCTGTGACTGCTTAGCCAATGGCTTCTAACTAACAGTCAATTGAGGAAGGACATCAAAGGGCTATCTCTGACCTTTTCACCAGCTATCATCTTAGTGCCATTTTATGTGAATAAACTCTGTTATTGAAAACCTAGCATTGTAAAGCAACTTTTGTTCCAAATCCTTTTGGTGGAAGGGGGTTGGTATTTATCAGTGGGGAAATAATTGGACTAGTGTGCTCACGTACCTGTGCATCAATTGTGAAATATTCCTCAGCAAGACAACCAAAATACCAAAACACCCCTACTGGCAGGAAGGCTTTATTATTTATTTAATTATTAATTATTTCAACATGGCAAGTTTACAATGGCAGTTTGTTTATAAATGTATTTTATAATGGAAAAATTAGAACAAAATGTGGCATTAAATGACAATAAGAAAAAGAATTTTATAGACAAGAAGTGTAAATGTCATAACAACAGATAGTACTGGAAAAACTCAGCAGATCTGTCAGTATCTATAGGAAGAGAAAACAGATTTGACATTTTGAGTCTATTTGACTCTTCATTGTAAATATACGAAAGGTAAAATATGTTTGATATTACACCATGGTGGGGAAGATTGCAACAGAGATGTCGCAAACTTAAGAATAAGAAACAGATGTAGAAAAAGTATCAGGAATATAAAAAGGGATTAAAATGGAGGAGGAAGGTCACAGCGTAAAGATGTTGAAATCGATGTTGAGTTCTGAGGGCTATAACATATATAATCAGAAGATGAGATGCTGCTCCTCTAGCTTGCATTGGGTTTTACTGGAGCACTGCAGCAGGTCAAGGATGGCTATCCATATGGGCATGAGTGCAAGGTGCTGAGGTACAATGGCAAGCGACTGGAAGTTTAGGGCTATGCATGCAGGCTGAGCAAAGGTGTTCCTCAAAGATATCACTCAGTCTACATTTAGTCACCCTAATTTAGAAGAGACCTCATTGAGAGCGGTGAATACAATGGACCAAATTGAAGGAAGTATAAGTAAAACACTACTTAAATTGAAAGGCGTGCCTGGGGCCTTGAACAGTGAGGAAGGAGGAAGGTAAAGGGGCAGGGGTTTCACCTTGTATGATTGCAAAGGAAGGTCCAATTTGAAGGGGATGGAGTTGAGCATGATGGAGGAGTGAACCATGGTGTCATGGAAGGAGCAGTCCCTGTGGAATTCTAATTGTGGGGGGAAGGGTGTGTGCGAGGCTGTTGAGTGAGACATGTTTCGTGTAGAATTGTGCTCCAAGTGGTGGAAATGGTGGAAGATGATTCTTCAGGTATGGAGGCTAGTGAGGTGATTACTGAAGACAAAGAGGACTCTATCAGGTTCTGGGAGAAAGAGGTGAGGGCAGAGGTGCGAGAAATGTGCTGAACCCAATTGAATGCTTTGTCAACCACAGGTTGGGGGCGTGGTGGTGAGAATTTCAATTAAGGAAAAAAGCAGACACGTAAGAAGCACCATTTTCAAAGGCAGTATAATCGGAACATGCAACAGAGACGGGGAACCTGGAAGAATGGAGTGGAATTTCTACAGGGAATGGGGTGGGAGGAGCTGGAGTCGAGGCAGCTGTGGAAGTCAGTGGGATCGTAATCAATATTGGTGATCAATCTACCACAAAAAATGGAGACAGAGATGTCAAAGAAAATGTCAGAAATGGATGACATGAAGATAGGAGGGGTGGAAATTGGAAGCAATAAATTTTTCCAGGTCCAGACAAGAGCATGATTGTCATATCATGTCATTGTCTTATCTATATATTATATATATCATACACTGCTAACAAATTGTGCAATATAAGTGGTGTGAGAACAAAGTTTCCATCTTTCTTCAGCCACTTGCTTACATTAATTTGCCAAACTAATGAAGCATATGGCAATGATCCTATATTCACAGTCACCTGATGTATTTGAATTGCCCGGATTGTTCTATATGCCTTGCTATAATTTTGCAGAATACCATATAGTTTCTTATTGGGGTTCTCTTTCAGCCCAGACTATTGGTTGATTAACCCAAACAAAAAATTCCATTACATGTTTCTTTGTGCACCAGCTTGTTGTGATTAATCAATAATATTGAATTAGTGTGTGTAGCATGACTGAGATGAATTTAGAATTGTATCTCTCAACAATCTCCACTTTGGCTGTTAAATTGTTTATGTAATCTATCTTAAACTATTTATACAAATACATAATAAGATACATGAAGTTAAATTGTTGCTCTGAAGTACTTTTTTCCCCACTTAATTCAATACTCACCTTTTTTATATATTAAAAAGCAGCATTTGTGCTGATTTCCCAAGTATTTGACACTGGCAGGGATTCTTACCCTCTGGGACTACATATTGAGAAATTGTGGGTGTGGTGGCCATAATTTCTCAATCATTGAAATGTTTAGATGGAAAATCATGCAGACACCCTTAAATTCAGTTAATCCTGTTGGGTACATAGACCTACTATTCAGAACACATTCAAAAATTCAGGACACTTTTGACTTTTAGGAATCTTCTGAAGAAAATATACAAAAGTATTAAGAAAGAATAAAATTGCAGTTTCACCCCACCCACCTATAATACAGCAATAACTTTCACAGTAACTTTTACTTGACTTCTTTTCTTCAAAATGCGTAATTGGCTGAGGAACATTTTGTGAGGTCTTGAGTTCATAAAAGGTGCATTACAAAGCCACTTCCAGTTGAGTGATGTCGAAGAAAACATGCGGAGTTTCTACCAATGAGTGTTTTACTAAATTCCACCATGCCAATATATTCCTATTTGGTACCACATAAAGTCAACTCTAGCCCTTAAGTAACACATTTATTCTAATATGCCCAAAAATTTAAAACATTCAGATGGGGACAAAAATCAAATGCTGAAGATGTGCCTGCCGAGAGCTGTGGTTAAGATGGCAGCCAGCTCCCCCACATTATTGACAACTGAAACTTTGCAAAAAATTCTTGTCTCTGAGCTCAACAACTTGCGATGAAGTTTGGCTTTGGATCTGAAAAACTCATTGGAAGAGTTGCTCAGCCCTATTTGGTCTTCTCTTGACACCATTCATTCACCTGTTGATTCTCACACCAATGCACTTACTGACATCAAGATAGTTGTCTTGGACCACAGTGACATGACAAGCACATTGGAATCCAAGTTGACTGCAACAATTAAGGAAAGCATGTTGTTGCAAGCAAAGTTGTTGATCTAGAAAACCAGCCAACATCACAAAACATAAACATTGTTGGACTATCAGAGGCAACCAAAGACTGAGCCTCAAGAGTTCATATCAGAATTGTTCAGTGGTAGATGAAGATGCTTTCCCCAAATCCCTGAAGCTAGACAGAACTCACCGTATCTTTCGGCTGAAACCTCGCACTGGTGATACCCCACAAGCTGTTGTAATGTGCTTCCATTACTCCGAAGAGAAGAAACGTGTTCTCAGGTGGACAAGAGTGCACTGCGATGTCACTTACCAAGGTCACCTAATCAGGATTTACTGAAACATGAGAGAAGATTGGCAAAAAGATGAGCAGCATTTAAAAAACATCAAATCCACACTGTAGAAAAAAGGAGTAAGCTTCTGATTGATTCACTCTGCTCATTTCTGAATCACATTTAACAGAAAAGTTCGCTTCTTTGACACTTTGGACGAGACAGATTCATTTCCCTACTGGTGTATACTCAATTCTTGATGGGCTTACTATTTCATGCCTCGGTTTAATTCGAACAATCTACTTTGCTGTTTGTCCACACAAGCAAGGTAATAGCAAACTTAGGCTGCATCTATAAAAGTAGAAAGAGTTCAGACCAAAGTTGAGCCTGGAAGCAGGCAAAGATTGTAATAAAATGCAGAACTGAAGGGCTTTAATGATTTCGACGGGCAAGACACAACTCAGGAACTTCTGCTGAAATTCTGAAATAATGGCTGGAATTTTACTGTCCAACCCACTAGGGGAATCAGAGCAGGCAAGAGGTGGAAAATGGATAGGTCCATTTTCCACCTCAGATGGCATTTTTTGGTTTTGTGATGAGCGAGGCCATAAAATCCCATCCAATGAGTCTAGATTCCAACGATAGAAACAAAACAAAAATCAACAGAAATATTTGGATGTGTAGACATAATCCATTTTTGCTTCTTTCTGTAACCTTGCATAAGACAGAGAGAATATTTCAAGTTGCAAGACTGCAATTGTAACTGGCCCGGTGGAATTTACTGGGGAGGGGAAGGTTTCATTATACATGAGCAGGTGAGCTGGAATTGCACCCAAACTGTCTGTGAACTGAGATATTGCAAACCTGCATTTCTTAAATGGTTGCAGCTGCACATTAAACATGAAGCACTTTGCTGGTGAAGGAAGGATGCTAACGTGTTTGAATTGATTCAATAATGGTTTAGCATATCCAAAGAACTATTTCATTCCTCAATGCAGCTGTGGAGCTGGAGATACATGAAGTGGATGAAAGGCAAGTTGCCATATTTGGCACCAAAGGGCATGTTCCCTGCAGTAGAGCTGCTCATACAATGCAGACAGAGGACGCACAAAGAAATGCACTGATATTGCAAAAAATGGACATTTTGTGGATTTGGAAGTTTTTTTGATAACATTGCCACAAATTTGGAGAATGAATGACTTTAATGCTGGATTTTTAAAAAGTCATTCTAAAAAGAGATGTCTGGACGAAAGGTGGTTAATGTGTGTGCAGGGAAGTTACTTCAAATAGAGCCTGAAAATCAGTTGGCCAAATCATTTGGAAAGTCACCTTGAAAAAGAACAGGCAGCTTATAAAAGCAAAGCACAAACACCAGCTTTGAAAAAGGAATATTAAATGAGTAGGCAGGTATGTAGGGCAACTAGCTAGGGAAAAGACATGGGGGCAGGGCATGGATGGGATTGTGGGTAGTGCAGACTCGATGGGCCGAATGATCTTCTTTTACACTGTAGGATTCTATGATTCTATGAAGGACTATATAAGCAGGATACTGCATAAAGAGGTGCTGATGCTGTCTTGTAGGACAGATTACAAACAGGATATTTGGTTAAATTAAGTAAAGTGACCCACTGAAGTAACGCTAATATTGTGTGCTCTTTGTTTTGTATCATCATGTGCATAAAATGATACTATCCATTAAACAATTATGACCATACTTTTTATGTTTCATCTTGCTGTGAATAAAGCAACAAATCATTCAAACAAGAACTGGCTCATCTAATGATTCTAATACCTTAGGAGAGACTGAAGAAATCCACATGCGAGAGATGGAGCACAGAGGGCCATCTGGATGAAGTTTTGTATTAAATTCCTTGTTTCCAATTTGTGTAGATCATTGAAATGTTTGCCCAAGCATTTTGCCTGCCAGGTTGGGGAGCATAACATCCTGTAAGACAGCATCCTATCACTGAACTGTCAACATGGCATAGTAATGTGTGAATGTAGCTGCCCCCATTCATGCCCAAGCTTGGAGTCTTACTGCACGAGCTATATCATAAGAGTTTGCCCTATTTGGGATTGAAATTTCTGTCAAATAATTTGGCAAAGTGTCACATCACCTGAAATTTCAAACATCAAGATATAGCGTGGCTTGTGCTGAGAAGAGTCAAAAGAACAAAGAATAACACAGCGTGGGAAACAGGCCCTTCGGCCCTACAAGCCCGCGCTGTCCATTTTAACATTTAGTGAGTGCCTCATTACAACCCTTCTTCTACCTACAACTTTTGTCTAAGCCTCTTGAACTCCACAATAAAGGGGTGCAAATTTAGAGAATTATATGTGCGCCAGATTAAGGGAGGTTTAATTTAGGGACAATTTGTTAACACCAGTCAGCCTAAAAGCATATTTTTGGGGTGTGGGAGGAAACCGGAGCACCTGAAGAAAACCCACGCAAGCACAGGGAGAATGTGCAAACTCCCACAGACACTGACCCAAGTCGGATATCCGATCCAGGTCCATGTACCTGCAAAGCAAACAATGATAGTCACTGAGTTGTCGTATTGCCCGTCGGTTGGTCCAGTTTAAGTGTACACTAACGACGTGAAGCACGAGGCAACTCTCAAAGCAACATCCAAGAGCAACCCTCGCATGACCCACCACATGCATGCCCCTTATTGGTCAACAAGGTCCTTACTATCAGATCTTTCCTGCCTGTCAAGACTCTCACTCCCTTGCACACTGTCCCTATGTTATCTGCAGTGGGGAAGAGATCACCACCCAGCTCCTTCTGCAATGTGCCCTTGAAAAGCAGATATATAAAGAGTTGCATTGGTTTTTGTGCAAGTTTATCCCAGGCAGCTCCATAATGCAGGAATCAGTGCTTGATAAATTGTTCTCAGGGACAAAAACTTAGATAAACTCCTGGTGGAGGACCATTAGTTTGTTGAAGGACATTCCTCATTCCCACACAACCTGTTGCTCTTCTATAGGATCAAAAGAAATAGAAACAGGAGTCGGCCATTGAGCCCCTTGAACCTTCTCCACCATTCTGTAGAATCATGCATAATCTAATAATCCTCACATGGACTTTCCTGACCTTTCTCTATAACCCTTGATTCCTTACTAATCAAAAATCTATCCATCTCAGCCTTAATTATACACAAGGACTCCCACACCTCCTTGTACCAAGGAGTTCCAAAGACTCACAACTCGCTGAAAGAATTAATTCCTCCATATCTCAGTCTTAAATTGCTGCTCCTTTCTTCTGAGACTAGCTCTCTGGTCATAGACTTCCCATGTGGGGAAACATCCTCTCAGCACCTGTCAAGCCTCTTCAGAATCCTATGTGTTTTAATAAGATCACCTCATTCTTCTAAATTCCATTGAGTCCCGACCTGTTTAACCTTTTCTCGTAAGACAATTCCACCACACCAGGGATCATTCTAGTGAATTTTCTAGGAACTACGTCCAATGACATAATACCTTCCTTTAAGTAAGGGGACCAATACTGCTCACAGTATTCCAGTTGTGGCCTCACCAGTACCTTGTACAGCTGCAGCAAGAATTCCCTACTCTGATACTCCAACCCCTTTGAAATAAAGGTCAACATTCCAGCTTTCTGCAGTTTTACTCCATTTAAGAAAAATAGGTTCTTTTGTTCTCCTTTCCAAAGTGAACAACTTCACATTTTCCCACATTGCAGATTGTTTGTATCCTTCTAGCAATTTGCCTCATCACCCATTTTTGTGTTGTCTGCAAATTTAGCTACAGTACATTTGCTTTCTTCCTCCAAGTCATTTATATTGTGAATTTCACAGTAACTTCATTGCAGTGTTAATAAGCCAACTTATAACACTAATAAATAAACTTAAAACTTAACCTTAAACAGTTATGGTCCTAGCACTGACCACTATGGAACTCCACTGGTTTCAGGTCAACAATCTGAAATAGAACCCATTATCCCATTTGCTGTTTCCTGTCCATTAATCAATGCTACTATGTTATGTCCAACACCATCAGCGCTTATCTTACAGCTAAACCTTTTGTGAGGTACCTTGTCAAATGCCTTCTAGAAGTCCAAATACATCTACTAGTTCCCCTCTATCCACTCTGGTTGAAACTAGTCAGATGTGATTTCCCTTTCAGGAAGCCATGCTGATTCTACTTGATTAGATTATGATTTCCAAATGTGCTGCTATTACTTCATTAATAACTGATTCCAACATCTTTCCAACAATATAGATGTTAAGCTAATTGGCTTACAGTTACCTGCTTTTTGCCTCTCTCTCTTTTTGAGTAGGGGTGTCACATCAGTATTTTTTGAATCCTCCAGTATTTCTCCAGAATTCAAGGATGTTTGGAAAATTATAATCAATGCATTCACTACCTCTGTAGCTATTTATTTTATGATCCTAGGATGCAAGCCATCACGACCAGGGGGCCTAAGTGCTTTCAGCCCCATTTGTTTCTTTAATACGACTTCTCCAGTGATAGTCAGGGTACTTAATGCTTCCCTCATCTTATTTATTATTACTGGGTTGTTCAAAAGACTGATGCAAAATCTATTCAATTCCTCTATCATTCATTTCCTCGTTCCCCATAACTATCTCCCCAGGTTCATTTCCAATGTTCACCTTGGCCTCTCTCTTCCTTCTTATATATTTAAAGCAGTTCTTACTCTCAGTTTTTATATTCCAGTATAAACAACTATCCATGACTGGTTTTGCAGACAGGCATGTTTCAAGATCCATGACCATGCATTGACGGACGCACTAAAGTTTGGAGCTCTGCCATCAAGTTGTAGAGGGATAGACCATTGTATGAAGCCCTACTGCCATAGTTTATTGAAGATCTGTAAATAGTGTAAAATTTCTCAAGTTATATGCACCAGAGAATGTTTGGCATGACATGGGAAAATGTACGTTGTAAATACAATCTGTAACGACAGGCATAGTGAGTTATGTAATGTACTTTGAGAAATGTTATGGACAAAGTATATATTTGGAGGCAAATGATTGTTCTTCAGCGAAAGCATAAGCTACATGTAGGAGGCTAGTTATCAAATCAATTCATCTAGATACCTTGCAACTGGCTACAAAGAAAGAAGCCACTTTCTGGTATCAGAGGAAAATGAAAGTACTTTTACAAACATTATTTATGAGATCACTAGCATACGTTGGGAATTATAGCATCTCCTGTAATGTACTATCTTTCACTGTGTGAAAGTTAGGTGGCATTCTTTCCTTTTAGTTGGAGTTCACAGCAGAGGAACAACTTGTGTTTTCAGCCTAAAGCATTCATCAACATTGAATGGATTTTACAGCGGATTAGAAGCTTTAAATGCAGATCCTATGGGTTGTCACCTAAGATCCATCCTTCCCACTGATCTTTTCCTTCAAATGAAACTAAGCATCATGGATTCATGCTTCATAAAGGAAAACCAATCTCTTTGGGCATCAGCAAAAGAAAAACTTAAGCAACTCTATTTCTGCGGTCAGACATTACCTGAACGTTACCATGCTGTCCAAGCAACCAATCACGTTAAACAATCCTCATAGTCTACCATGGAATCAAAAAGCATTAAGATCAAACCACTGTTTAAATATTTAATAGTTTAATAAAAAACATAGAAATCGTTAAAAATCAATTAAATAATAATCAGAGTGCATTAAACAATACTACCCGAATATATTTTGTTTTCAGGGCCAAATCTGTTGGTCAGACACAGCTTTTTTGCAGATCAACATTAAAAACCCAGTTATATCTAATTGACCAAAGTGCAACTTTTTATGCAACAGAGAAGGACAATTTCTCACCACATCTGCTGGTCTCATTAGTGGGTGAAGGGTTGCCACCGGGGTTAATAACACAACCTGGCAAAAGACAATTTCAGGATTTCCATGTTACTTTGTGCTTGTGTTAAATCTTGAAAACTCAGGAGTTCATCATCAGAATCCAGACCATTGTGCCCATTGTATTTAGTTTGTTCTTAGGATGTCGAGAACATTAGCAAGACCTGGATTTATAAATGCATCTGATCCCCTTGAGAACATGTTGGCGGTGAGCAATATTTGGCTTTGAGTAGAAAAATGAAACATCTTTGTGGATAGCTTGCAAGTTTCCATTCCATACACAACTAAGTAGTTCATACAGGCAAAAGCTTAAACCCTTTAGAATTATGTCCAAACATTTATTCCCCTTAAGCAGATTGTAATAATTTTTAAATCAAATATTAGTGTATCAGAGATTATATACTCAAATGGTAATGTACAAGCTGCTATCAAACATTTGCATTGCATTGGCATAATATACCCCCCCCAAAAAAACACATACAGCTATTAAATAACAATATTTCCTCAACATTGAAATAAGTAAACACTACATTTGTATTTTTCAAAATATATCAAAATGATAATGTCAATTCTGTCCCGCAATATTTAATTGCTGTCACTTGTTTGATCAAATTCACAATAAATTTTATTCTGCCCATTTGGTAAACATATATCTCCAACATATATATAAACTCTGCATGGGTTAGGAATGACATTTTGTTCAGTCAGTCAAATTTCCTTTGACGTCTTGCTTTAGTTCCAGTGCTCACATCTAAAGTCCAAAGACTTTAGGTGGATTAAGTAGGTTGGTTTGCATTGTGCCCTAGTGTCCCAGGATGCATGAGTTTAGGGGGATTAATAGCATAGGGTTACAGGGACAGGGTCTCAGTGGGACATTCTGTCAGAGAGTTAGTGCAGACTCAATGGGCTGAATGGCCTCATCTGCACTGTAAGGATTCTATGATTCTATTCTATATCTCTATAGGTCAATTATAGATCTTTTGTTTCATTGTAAGGGTGTAAATTCCCAATTAAGCATTCAACCAATCCATAGCCCATGTGGCCCCAAGGTCCACAGCACTGCTGCCTTACAGCACCAGGAAACTAGGTTCAATTCCTGGCTTGGATCACGATCTGAATGGAGTCTGTACATTCTCCCCATGTCTGTGTGGGTTTCCTCTGGATTCTCCAGTTTCCTTCCACAGTCCAAAAGATATACTGGTTAGGTGCACTGACCACATTAAATTCTCCCTCAGTGTATGTGGATAAGCACTGGATGTGACGACTAGGAAATTTTTGTAGTATATTCATTGCAGTGTTAATGTAAACCTACTTCTGACAATAATAAATACATTTAAGTTTAAAATTTAAGTTTCAAACATGACTGCCATTTATTTATTCTGATTCTTCAATCTGTTTGTTTTATAACGGAATTTTTCTTCAAATTTGGTTTTTAATCCATCGATCTATAAACATGGACAAGGATCGCGTGTAGAAGTGGGAACATTGAGGTGGCAGCGCGGGCTCGTTGGGCCGAAGGGCCTGTTTCCCATGCTGTTTTGTTCTTTGTTCTTTGTTCTTTGTTCTAAAATGTCAGTCATACATCCCACTTCTCCCACACACATCACCCTAACATATCATTAGTAGAAAAATCTCCCAGTTGACCGTTAGCAGTTTGGCAATAGCACTTCAAAGCCATATAATTCATTCTCCCTTTGCCCCACATGTGAAATGGAAAAACAATGCGTATTTGCATGCCAACTTCAGAAGAACAACTTCAGTCACACCTGTAGCACATATGACATTTCTGTGTTTCTCATTTTTCCTGAGTAATAATGTGCGGATATCTTGCCAAATTTAAGACGTATTCCATTGGTTTCTTGGTCAAATATGTTGTATATAGTTCCAATGGTACAATGGTATTAATGGTACATATTCCAATGACACTAATGATACTAATGGTACATATTGCAATGGTACAAATGGAATATATTCCAAAAATTCTAATGGTAATAATGGTATGTATTCCAACCGTACTATAGATAATAATGGGAGATATTCCAATGGTACTGTTGGTCTAACGCAAAATATTCTGAAGATATTAAGGGTACTATTCCAATGGTACTACAGACACTGATGGCAGATGTTCTAACGGTACTAATGATATGAAAGAAATACATTCTAATGGTATTAATGGTACATATTCCAATGAGACAAGAGATACTAATGGTACATATTCCAACTGTATTAATAGTACATATTCCAGTGGTATTAATAATATATTTTACAATTGTGCTATTGGCACAAAAGGTACATATTTCAACAGTACCATTAGCACACATTCCAATATCACTTGTACTAATGGTACATATTCCAATAGTATTAATGGTACTTATTTCAGTTGTGCTATTGCTACTGATGATAATATTCCAATGGTGCTACTGGAGTAATGGTACATATTTTCATGGTGCTATTGGAACACATTCCAATGGTACTATTGGCACTAACGGCACTTTTTGAATGGTCGTAATAGTACATATTTTATTGGTACTTTTGATGCATATTTCTATGGTATTAACAGTACATATTCCAATGTTGCTAGAATAGTATTTGTGGCAATAATAAACTTACTTCAATTCTGCTATTGGAAATAATGATTCATATTCCAGTGGTAATAATGATACATATTCCGAAGGTACAAATGGCACATATGCCAATGTTACTCACTGGCACTCTCAGGACTAATGGTACATATGCTAATGGTACTAATAATGCTAACTGTACAAATTTTAGTGATACAAATAGTACATATTCCAAAGGTCCTAACAGTACTAATCGTATGTATTTCAACTGTACTATCAATACCCAAGCTAGATATTCCAATGGTACTATTGGTACGAAAGGAAAATATTTTAATAGTATTAATGGCACATATTCCAATGTTACTAATGGTACCAAAGGAAAATATTCTAATGGTACATATGCTAACGTTATTCGATGACAGTCTTGGTACTAATGGTAGGTATTATTGTTATTAATCACAAAATACCTGCAGTACAGAGGGTTCCATGACACAGTAATTTACTCATGTTCTCTCCCTCACCCTAACTTCATAAACCATGCATATCATAGAATCCTACAATGCAGAAGGAGGCAATTCAGCCCATTGAGTCTGCACCAACGACAACCCTATCCAAGCCCTATCACCTTAACTCTTAAGTATTCACCCTAGCTAGTCTGCCTGTCACAAAGGGGCAATTTTGGAACACCAATTCACCTAACCCCTACATGTTTGGGCTGTAGGAGCAACCGAAGCACCTGGAGGAAACCCACACAGACATGGGGAGGATGTGCAAACTCCACACAGACAGCCATCCAAGCCATGAATCAGACCTGGCTCCCAGGCGTTGTGCAACCGCAGTGCCAACCACTGTGCCACCAAGATGCCCTAATTTATGTTGCCCACCATTTACCATGGCTAATCCCCCTAACCTGCACACCTTTGGACTGTGGGGGGAAACCGGAGGAAACTCGCAGACATGGGGAGAGCATGCAAATTCCACAGAGACACTCAAGGCCAGGATTGAACCTGGCGCTGTGAGGCAGCAGTGCTAACCATCATGTCACCCACATTTGTACTAATGTTACAACTTCTAATGGCATTATTGACACTGATGGCACTTTAAGAATGTATTATTGGTACTAATGATAGACAATCCAGTGGTGCTGTTGGTACTAACAATGCATATTCCAATAAAATAAAAAAAAAGATGCTGTTTGAACTGATGGTACATATTCTAATGACAATTTCGACACGAATAGTACACATTTCAACGGCACTCTTCCTACTAACGTTGCGTATTTCAATTCATGAATTGTATATTCCAATTGTACTCTTACTTGCGGCAGGGGGAATGACACCAAAGATTTCTTTATTTTTCGGGAGTAAGAATGAAATGATTTAGGCGGAGACTGGGTTTTCTCTTCAACGATATATACTTCAGTAGAAGAGGGCTGCTATAATCGTGTCCAATATTCGCTATTGGGTATCCAAGATGATCTCACATCCGGCAATACTCTTTCACGGCACTGAGTTCTTCATCGAAGGGCTTTCGATCTCACACGTTACCATTAATGTCATTAATCCATCGTGTTGACTTCCTGTATCACTGAGTTTGCTTAAATAGCTCTGCCTCGAAAGAGGATGATGGCCATCTGATTGACAGGGGGAAAAAAAACTTTATTCAAAGTTAAAGGACGTTCCTTTAAAAAAAAAGAAACGCATTTCACCGGGGGTTAAAGTTGATAAAGAGTAAAATTAAAACGAATCGATTGCGCGTGGTTAATTGCAGTTGAAAAGGTCGCCAGATATAGACTGTAATTGCTGCCGCTGCTTTCCTGCTGTTGCTCAGTAAAGTGACTCTTGGCACACCGCCTGCACTGGGTGGGAAAATGACAGCCCCCTACACCTACTGATTTTTCGCGTTACTCGGAACTGCAAAGCAACAAAATGCAGATTGCCACTAGAATGCAATCAGTGGTATTCACCAATGACTTTATTCATCTGGATAAGTGTACACCGTGTGTTCATGAAAATAAAATGACAACAATTGAATTTGTTTTCAGTGTCTCGCGGAATGCAGCAGAAAGTAATGTTTTAATATCACCCGTTTAGCGCACGCTGTGCGCCAAGTGTCACTGAACCCTCCTCGTACAGCATGTGGAATACACGTAGCAGATTCATCTGAAAAGAAGACTGGCTTTAATCCCCTTCACATTTACCTCCGGGAATGTGAGCGCTGAGTGGCAGATAACTGACGAGCCCCCTTTTCCCTTCGCAGACGCAAGAGTCTGTCAACAGGACGGATTCCCCCACTGAGAACTGTTTCATCTCCTGCAGGCCACTTCATCGAAATTCTCATCGCATTTATTTTCGGTCTATAGCGGCCTCTCGGTTCACCCGCAGCAGTGGAGAAAACTTTGTTAAGGACTTGACAGTGCAGCATTCTCGCTGGAAGAGGAAGATATCGCTGGGAGGAGCTATATTTTAAAATACACACTACATATATATGTATATCTGTGTGTGTGTGGATTGGAGTGTATTTGCTGTGTGGCGAGAGGATTGTCCAGCCAAGGCTCGGTGAGGCTCTCGGATGAGGATGGAATTGAGTGTTATGTGTGCTGAACGCTAGCCAAGCATCAGTGGGCTCGGGAATCTCCATTGGGCGGCAGTCAGGACAAATCCGTGCAAGATCTGCAAAGCCTTGGGAAGATTGGACCTGAGTTCTGCACACTGGCACTGTGCAAATGTAGGCTCCCTTTCTAATTATTTCTTTTCTCTCTATCGTTGTGTTGCGCCCTACAGCCGAGGACGGTAACGGCGACTGACGGCCACTTTTCCCACTGGGTGCCCAGGTTTATTGGAGTGAAATTTTTGGGGCAGGAGCGGTGGCCGGGCACTAAGACCCGGGAGAGGTGGTTTCAGCGCCGGGGAGCTGGGTGCATTCTCACAGCAGTGGCAATCGGTGCTGTGTGTGCGTGTGTGTGTTTTTTTTGCAGCGTGCATGTGTGGACACATCTTTTATCCGCTTCCATCCTCCTGCTTTTGGAGCGTGCACTTCAACCATGGGATGGCTGAGAAAGAAAAAGCACGTCCCCTTGTGCCGTCGCGACGCCCTGTCATAGAGCTTGCGGACTTCTCTCTCTAGTCTTGCACACTGTCTCTTCCAACCACCACCCCCCCCCCCCCACTCTATCCTCCTCCCCTTTTCATTTTCTTTCCCAACACTTGGCTCACGTCTGGCTGCGAGGAACTGGCTACTTCCAGGACAAATTGAAGCTGTGATCTCGGAGGGAATGCAAGTGCAGATGGAAGTATTACCCTGGCGGTGAATTTGGCTCTTTGGAAAAGGGGGCTTTTTTAATATACATATATAAATTTCCCTTCTGTGTAAGAGGTGAGATTGGAGGAGAAGCGCTGGCATTTTCGCTGAGTGGGCGCTGTAATGATCAAAGGTGTCATTTACTGACATCAGGAGCAGCGGCAGCACATCATTTCAGAAGGTTTTGGGTAAGATATCCTCACGCATCTTCCATAAACTCCCGTGCCTTTTACTGTAAGTGCAGACAACCAAGCCTGATACATTGTGAATTTATCTATATTGCAGTCTCCCCCCCCCCCCCGCACACACACACCATTCTTCCCAACTTACTGCAGATATTGTGCTCTGTGTATATGGAGCTTGCATTTTGTTAAGAATGTCGTAAAGTTTGCAGTCAAAAGGGCAGAACCCCTGACTATTTCTGTATTAGTTGTCATAATTCAAAATATTACGCCATATTTTCAGAAATATCCACTTTGAAGTACAGTGCGGATGGTCACATTTCATTTTCGGTATACATCCCAATTTGTGGGAGGAGGGAAGGGATTGAGAGAAGGGAAAGGGTTAACACATTGGCTGCATGTCTTTGCTTAAGCACTTTATTCACCATTGCTTTCATTTAAAGCCACCCCAGTTTGTGCTTTCTTCCGTTCATTGTGAATGCAAATATTGTTTTCAAAAAAAATGTGGAGCCATAAAGAATGTTTACGTTTGAATGCACAGTATTCTGCAGAATATCAATTCGACATAGTTTCTGGATTCAAGTATTTCTTTTAAAAAAAAACAGGCTCCAGTCTTCCAGGGGGTTGACGCCAAGTTAAACGGCATACATTACTCTGAAATACATATTTAAACGTTTTTGCTGGTGGCGAGGGGAAGTGTTGGGGAGGGGGAGGGTGTTGCTGATCACTAGTCAGATACAGGGTAGTCAGGCCATCCTAGAGACAGAGTGAGGGAGCCAACAAAACACAATGCTTGAATTATTTTTGGCATTGGATTTGAAAGCTGCAGCAAGTCATTTGGCAGACTGCTTAAAGATGGAGCCTGCATCGGACAATACCCGATTCACTCATTTTCTAAACTTTTACTTGTTGTATTTGAGCGGATCTCACTCAGCGAGCACTCAACCCCCTCCAAGCTTCATCAGGCGGTTATGAAATATCTAGAAATCGCTATCTGTACCGCATTTCCGAAAGCTGTCAGGAGGCATATTCCCACGCAGCTCGCCTTTCATTCCTGTGACACAGACTCCGGCTGAAGATTCTCATCTTTAATTACTGGCTGGGGGGAAATCTGCATAGTCGATTGAACATTGGAGGTTAAGATGGGACAACCACGAGTTTCGGTTTTAGTGCTAGGGAGACAATTATATCTTGCAATGCAGATGATAAATGGAAGTGACCAGAGCCCCTTATTTGCAGATACGGTTTTGCGTCTTCAATGTATACAGCAGTGGGAGGGCAGAGTGAGACAAACTTTCTCACCCACGCCCACGTAATAAGGGGAGCCAGCCGATACCTGCCCCTGATTCAGCGTGAATCACCCCCGCTCGTGTTGAACGGTCAAACTCCAAAGAGGGATCGTTTGCCTTCGCCTCCCAGTGATACACCCTTACTCAGCTTCCAGTCGCCTCCTTCGCTTCGTTTCTTGCTGGCCAGCAACGAATTCCCACCACATGAACTATGTGAGCGATGTGCTGCTTGGACAGACAGTCCGATGCCACTCTTTTAGCACAATACCGCGATTCACCCGCTCAAGTTGCAAGTGCTTCCATTCACGATCGGTAATAAATTCTTCGCACTGCACAATTTCAGTAGCAGCAATATGCTTCGAGCCAATCCTGTCACCTATTCTGGAGCAAACTAAAAAGGTTAATGACATTTCAGTGCACTTTAAAAAAAAACCCTCAACTCTAGTAAATTTACTCCAGAGTAAAACAATTTTCTTGCTGCCGTTCTTTGGTGGGAGGGGGTTATTTTTCTAAAACAATCCCATCAATGTTAATGTGATTTTTGAGCAATCAGATTCCTTGGAAATCGAAGACGTTCTGAAGTGGGTCACGGAATTGAGGGCGCGCTGAAGCAGGGGTACGTTGGAAGGCAGTTTAACTTTGCTGCTGTAATTATTGTCCTTTTCACCCCCTATTTCGAGTCTGGAAAGGGAATGGACAGCGGCACCGGCTAATTCCTAATCCCACTGTTTCTTCAGTAACATTAACCCCTGCTGCAATGTGCTGAGTAACGCTCTCTCCCACTTTGCAGCAGCCTTCTCGGGGAGAGCACCAAGACCCCCAGGACAGGCTGGGTATAAATTTAAATGCATGATTGGCCCCGGGGTGAATCATTTGTTGCGATATTGGTTCCACTTTCGACAAGATTAAGAATTTGGATTTTTAAAAAATGTTGGTAGGCAAATAGGGGGCGCTCAAATTCTATAAAGACGTGAGATTCCAGCTATCTATCCTCTGAAATATGGCCATGTCCTACTTTTCCCACCTCCTATTCCAGTCCTGACCCCCTTTCCCAATTCCTTTCCCCTCTCGGGTGAATTTGAACAATGTTGCAGCAGGTGAAGTGTTCCCAATCCTGTACTTTCCCTTCGTCCTCAACAAATGTTCCATTGTCCAGCCGGAACAGCCATCAGAGCCGAGGCGATCCTCCAGAGAACCTGGATCCTCCAAAGGCCAAGTGGCGTGCTTACTGCCTTCTCGTAACAGGCTGGACAAACAAGGTGTTGGATAGGCGGGGTGGAAAGTCAACCTCAAGGCATAACTGAGTTGTCCTGTGGGCAGTCTGAAAGTTGAAACGTTTATGGCGAAATACTTACCCGTAATGCTGCAACAATAGACAAGTAACACATCTGATTTGAATTCTAGCAACAGTTTTCATTTGTGTGATGTCGCTATGAAACTTTTCTGTGTGCGGGTTAGGTTGATTGGCCATGCTAATGTTTGACTGACTTGCCCCTTTGACAGAACAGAGTCATCTGTTGTGAGTAAACTTGACCAATTGTTTTGTTATAGGATGAAGAAATTGCATCCTGTTGACAATATTATAGAACACTGCAAAAAAAAGGAGCAGAATAGTTATGGGTGTTTGATTGTCCGAAAAGTGATGTAGAGAGATACATACAGGACCCCCTAGTATCGGAGGATTAGCAGGATAAATGTGAGGGGATATAGGGGATAGGCCCTGGGTGGGATTGTGGCCGGTGCAGACCCGATGGGCTGAATGGCCTCCTTCTGCATTGCAGGGATTCCATGATTCTATGCTGACCATCTGCCAGATAGTAGGGGGGTCTGATTTTGGTACATTGGCCGCAATGTGTAGTGATCTGAAAAACGTAACCCATTGGTGTTGAAACACCTGTTCAAATATGAATGGTAGTGTTCACAAATGTAAGATTTACATGCTACCAGGCTTGTACAATCACTTTAATATTGTTTTACATAATAAATATTCATTAACATATACAGACTGGGATATTTGAAAATGAAGTTGAGTTTTAAAATAGAAAATGCCTTGCCCAAATGCCACGCAACCCTTTGAATATTGTGAAATTTTGCTTTGAAACAGAAATACTCGACTGCACACACTCTAATCAGATTCCTACCTCCAAGCATTGTGGACAGAAACACAAAAGGTTCATAGCAAGCAATAACTACAATGTCCATAGGCCTTATCAACTCTCAAACCTGACTTTGCTTTTGTTTGACTTGGCCCTTTCAGGAGCAGAGTCATCTGTTGTGAGTAAACTTGATCAGTTGTCTTGCTATAGGATGAAGAAACTGCATCCTATTGACAGTATTATTATTATAGGACGCTGCAAAGAAAAACAATAAAAAGGAGCAGAATAGTTATGGGTGTTTGATTGTCCAAGAAGTGATGTAGACAGATACACATTTGACCGCCTATCTTAGTTTTGATAAAAGGTGAACATTTTATTGTGCAAATAAAAAAGCAAACTGCAAATTTGAAATTGGAACAACACATCTTGACAATGCACAATGGCATCAGTCAGCATCTGTATAGATAAAACGTTCTAACATTATGTAATTATTCATTAGAACTGGTAACCTAACTTTCTTTTGTTATTGATTCTGCCTAGCTCACTGTGTATTTGTTGCATTTCTTGTTTTTGACCTTCCTTATCCTGAAAGAAAGTAACAATTTTGCAGTTCTGCTTCAGCTGAATCACAGTAATGACAACAAAACAGTTTGGAATTTGCTTGGTATATTAAGAAAGATTTGCTCTTTTTAAAGACCCTGATACGTCAGAATTAATTGTCAATTATATCTTTAAATTCTCGAAGAGGTGTCAGTTCCAGTGGCTTGCAAGTTGCTAAAGTAAATATTGAAACTTTACAAGCACCATGCTGGCAGGGTGCCACAGTGATTGGCACTGCTGCCTCACAGCGCCAGGGACCCAGATTTGATTCCTGACTTGGGTTACTGTCTGTGTGGAGTCTGCATGTTCTCCCTGTGTCTGCGTGGGTTTCCTCAGGGTGCTGTGGTTTCCTCCCACAGTCTGAAAGATGTGCAAGTTAAGTGGATTGGCCATACTAAATTCTCCTGCAATGTACCCAAGTAGGCACCAGAGTGTGGCGATGAGGGGATTTTCACAGTAACTTCATTGCAGTGTTAATGTAAGCCTACTTGCAACCTAATAAATAAACTTTAAGCTTCAAAAATGTAACAGATGTAATTTGAGTTAGCATTTTACAAATAATATTATGTTAGGAGAAATCTAAAATTAAATTGCTAGGTTCATAGTTTAAGTATAAATGTGATGATAGGATGCTGCCAAAGAAAGTACAATGGTGTTTTTTCATGGGGTAAAGAATAAATTGATTGCAAACAGCAGTCACAGTAGCTAATGTAACACCTCTTTTTAAGAAGGGAGGGAGGCAGCAGATGGGAAATTATAGGCTAGTTATTGTGACTTCAGTCATTAGCTTTTAGAGTCCGTTATTAAAAATGAGATTGCAGAGTCCTTGGAAGTGCAAGATAAAGTAGGACTGAGTCAGCACGTCTTTGACAAGGGAAGGTCATGTCTGACAAATCTATTAGAGTTCTTTGAGGAGGTAACAAGGAAGTTAGATAAAGGAGAACCAGCGAACATGATTTATTTAGATCTCCACAAGGCCTTTGACAAGGTGTCACATAGGAGACTGTTAAATAAGTTAAGAGCACATGGTGTTAAGGGTAAGATCCTGGCATGGATAGAGGATTAACTGACAGGCAGAAGGCAGGGATAAAGGCATCTTTCTCAGCATGGCAGCTGGTGATTAGTGCTGTGCCCCAGGGGTCGGTGCTGGGACTACTTTTCACAATATACATTAACGATTTGGAGGCTGGAACTGAAGGCAGTGTTGCTAAGTTTGCAGATGATACAGAGATATTTAGAGGGACAGGTAGTATTGAGGAAGTGGGGGCGCTGCAGAAGGACTTGAACAGGTTAGGAGGGTGGGCAAAGAAGTGGCACATGGAATACAATGTGGAAAAGTGTGAGGTTATGCACTTTGGAAGGAGGAATGGAGGCATAAACTATTTTCTAAATGGAAAAATGCTTAGGAAATCAGAAACCTAAAGGGACTTGGGAGTCATTGTTCAAGACTCTCTTAAGGTTAACATGCAGGTTCAGTTGGCAATTAGGAAGGCAAATGCAATGTTAGCATTCATGTCAAGAAGGCTAGCATACAAAAGCAGGGATGCCATTTGGAATATTGTGAGCAGTTTTGGACTGTGTTTAAGGAAGGATGTGCTAGCCTTGGAAAGAGTCCAGAGGAGGTTCATAAGAATGATCCCTGAAATGAAGAGCTTGTCATATGAGGGATGGCTGAGGATTCTAGGTCTGTACTCGTTGGAGTTTAGAAGGATGAGGAGGGATCTTATTGAAGGATACAGGACACTGTGAGGCCTGGAAAGAGTGGATGTGGAGAGGATGTTTCTGCTAGTAGAAAAAAACTAGAATCAGAAGGTACAATCTCATGCTAAAGGGACGGTCCTTTAAAACAGAGATGAGAAGAAATTTCTTCAGCCAGAGAGTGATGAATCTGTGTAACTCTTTGCCACAGAAGGCTGTGAAGGCCAGATCATTAAATGTCTTTAAGATAGAGATAGATAGGTTCTTGATTAGTAAGGGGATCAGGGTTTATGGGGAAAAGGCAGGAGAATGGGGATGAGAAAAAAATCAGCCATGATCGAATGGTGGAGCAGACTCAATGGACCAATTGGCTTAATTCTTCTATATCTTATGGTTTATGGTCTTACAAACAGAAGTCTAGGTTCCTTAACATAAGTATTAAATATGATTTTGAAGCAATGTTTTATAGCTTATTTTTGAAGCAAAATATAGCAAGTAGCTGAACAATAACAGTCAGACCCACAGTACAGAAGAATAAATTAGCATGTTTTACACTGCATATTACATTTAAATACCATCTTTAAGAAGCACGTTGCAGTTTTAGGGCAGAGATGAATAATTTACAATCTTGCTCCTTCAGATTTGTCTGTCTTTGGAAATGTTGGATCTTTGGATATGCTGCTGTCCTCTCTGCTCTTTAAGAAGACAGAATTTTCAGAATTAAATGTGTTAACTATGGATGAGCAGAAGACATGGTTGCTTTGAGGATTCAGCACTTTTTTATGGAGGCCTTAAAAATCCTAGTCAGGTATTTCATTGGAGCAAAGGAATATCAATCAGGAAAGGAAATTATTTGGGAAAATGAGGGGACATGCTTCAAGGAGGCCAATAATTGTAATGGAGCCATTGGCAATGGCCACCCCTACCAGAGGAGGATACATGGTGTGTCTGATGCAATTATTGTGATCATTTATGAACCAATAATATTCTAAACAAGATGAAATCTGAAATAATGTATTCTGCTTCAAATGGAGAATAATTGTTTGTAATTGATTATTGTATAAACAACCCGTGAACGCAAAGACAAATGATGATATCACACAATTGGGAAAATGTGCCATAGAGTGTGTAGGAGGAAGTCAACAAAGTGGCTGATTCCAAGAACAGTTGGTTCCTCCAATGGGAGCATTGATGTGGGTCACAAAGATGAGTGTTCAACTTGTACACCTATCAAACCCAGAATTATTATAGCTATGAACATTGATAAAATTACATGGTGGAGGTTTAGTTCTGGTGCAGTGCTTTTTTTTATTGCACCATGGAAAGGAGTATGAAGAGATAGCCTGGTATATTTAGGGCAATCTTCATGCTGAATGACAGCAATTGGCATTATTTGTGGAAATTGCAGTAATAGTGTATGTGTGCAGTGGCATTTCAGAACTGGCCTTGATGGAATGTCTGTTGTCAAACACACCTGTGTGTCTTTTCTGTCTATGTCGTGTGGTAAGTATTGTTTGTACCGTTGACACCCAGAATTCTTACACCTATTGCAAAGAGGTTTCTATGGTTACAGCTGGCTCTGTCTATAGATGGAAAACAAGTACACAGCTATTTTGTTTTTGGGAAAGAAGAGCTGATAACTTATGATACATTGTAAAGGATATTTATTCTATGTACATGAATTATATGCAAGCTTACATAACTTCAGAACATAGATCGGATGGATTGTAAGCTTTACAGTAAAGGTGATCAATTACATTCTATATACATGCTATATATATGCTGCATCTAATGGAACAATATTGTTCATAAATTACATGTGACTGTACTTCAAAACATATTTGATTGGCACTGAAGTACTTCGGGACATGCTTTGGGACATCCTGTGTTTGTGACAAGCACTATATAAGCATGAGATTTGTATTTTCTGATAAAGCCAACCATACAAAATTCAATAAATCCAGTTATTATAGTTCAATGAGATCTGTAGAATTTGACCAGATCATAGAACCCAGGATGATATGGTAGTTTGCAAAATCTGGAGATACTTGGAGTGGAGGAAGCGGGGGCATGGGTGTGGGCTAGCAGAATATATGTGAGGGGTAGCTTCCCCAGCTCAGGTGATAGAAGGCTAGATAAGTTGGTTGGACACAGAAACTTAAGAACATAAGAAATAGAAGCAGGAGTAGGCCATCCAGCCCTTCGAGCCTGCCCCGCCATTTAGTAAGACATGGCTGATCTGCAGTGGTTCAGTTCCACTTTCCTGCTTTCTCCCTGTGACCCTTAATTCCCTATAGAACATAGAACATAGAACAATACAGCACAGAACAGGCCCTTCGGCCCTCGATGTTGTGCCGACCAAAATAAAAAGCAATGCCCCTCCTAACTAAACCATTCCCTTCTCATCCATTTACTTATCAACTAACCTCTTAAACGCCACCAAACTTGGCGCATCTACAACAGCTGCAGGCAGGGCATTCCACTCCCTAATCACTCTTTGAGTAAAGAACCTACCGCTGATATCCGTCCTATAACTCATACCCCTTAATTTAAAGTTGTGTCCTCTCGTGCTAGCTTTTTCCATCCTAGGAAAAAGGCTATCACTGTCCACCCTATCCAAACCTCTAATTATCTTATATGTTTCAATAAGAGCCCCCCTTAGCCGCCTCCTTTCTAACGAAAACAGCCTCAAATCCTTCAACCTCTCTTCATAGGACCTGCCCTCCATACCAGGCAACATCCTAGTAAACCTCCTCGGTACCCTCTCCAATGCCTCCACATCTTTCTTATAATGTGGCGACCAGAACTGCACACAATACTCCAAGTGCGGCCGCACTAGAGTTTTGTACAGCTGCAACATGATGCTGCGGCTCCTAAATTCAATCCCCCTACCAATAAAAGCTAAGACTCCATAATCCTTCTTAACAACTTTATCCACTTGACTGCCTACTTTCAGGGATCTATTGACACATACACCAAGATCCTTCTGTTCCTCAACACTATTAAGAGCCATACCATTAGCCCTATACTCTACACATTTATTGTTCCTGCCAAAGTGCATTACCTCACACTTTTCAACATTAAACTCCATTTGCCACCTCTCGGCCCAGCTCTGCAACTTGTCCAAGTCACTCTGTAAACTAAAACACCCCTCTTCACTATATACCACACCACCAACTTTAGTATCATCTGCAAATTTACTGATCCATCCCTCAATACCCTCATCCAGATCATTTATAAAAATTACAAACAGCCGGGGCCCCAAAACAGGCCCCTGAGGCACACCACTCGTCACCGAACTCCACGATGAATATCTCCCATCAACCACCACCCCCTGTCTTCTATCTGCCAGCCAATTCCTAATCCAATTAGCTAAATCACCCTCTATTCCACACATCTGCATTTTCTTTAGAAGTCTTCCATGGGCCACCTTATCAAACGCCTTACTAAAGTCCATATATACCACATCAACCGCCGTACCCCCATCCACCTCTTTAGTCACTTTTTCAAAAAACTCAATGAGGTTAGTAAGGCACGACCTACCCTTCACAAAACCATGCTGACTATCACCAATCAATTCATTTCTCTCTAAATAACTATAAATCCTATCCCTAATAATTCTCTCCAATACTTTGCCCACAACAGAAGTAAGACTCACTGGCATATAATTCCCTGGAAGGTCTCTCTTCCCCTTCTTGAACAATGGGACCACATTCGCTATCCTCCAGTCCTCCGGAACCACACCCGTAACCAACGATGACCTGAAGATCAGAGCCAGAGGCTCTGCAATCGCCTCTCTTGCCTCCCAAAGAATCCTAGGGTAAATCCCGTCCGGCCCAGGGGACTTATCTAACTTCAAACCCTCAAGAATATCTAGCACATCCTCCTTATCTACTCCAATACTTTCCAGTTTACAACCCTGTATCCCAGTGTTCTCCACAACTACATTTACATCCCCCTGCGTGAATACTGAAGAGAAATATTTGTTCAGTGCCTCTGCAATCTCTTCAGGCTCCACACACAACTTCCCACTGCTGTCTCTGACTGGCCCTAATCTTGCCCTAACCAATTTTCTATTCTTAACATATCTAAAGAAAGCTTTAGGATTCTCCTTAATCCTATCAGCCAACATCTTCTCGTGTCCCCTCTTAGCTCTCCTCAATTCACTTTTTACCTCCTTCCTAGCTAATCTATAGCTATCCATTGCCCTACCTGAGCCTTCAAGCCTCATCCTGACATAAGCCTCCTTTTTCTTCTTAACCAGCAAATCAACTCTTTTCGTACACCAAGGCTCTCTTACTCGTCCATTTCATCCCTGCCTGACAGGGACATACTTATCAAGGACTCTCAGCAGCTGCTCCTTGAATAAGCACCACATTCCAGATGTTCCCAGTCCCTGTAGTTCCCTAGTCCAATCTACGCCCCCTAATTCTCTCCTGATGGCCTCATAATTACCCTTCCCCCAGCTATAACTACAGCCCCCAGCTTCATGCCTATCCCTGTCCATCACTAAGGTGAACGTAACCGAATTGTGGTCACTATCACCAAAATGTTCACTAACTTCAAGCCTAACACCTGGTCTGGCTCATTGCCCAGCACCAAATCCAATGTAGCCTCACCTCTAGTTGGCCTATCTACATACTGAGTCAAAAAACCTTCCTGCACACTCTTGTACGAAAACTGACCCCTCTAACGAGCTAGAGCTATAGCTATTCCAATCAATATTAGCAAAGTTAAAGTCCCCCATCACAATTACCCTACTACTTTCACTCCTAATCAGAATTGACGTCGCAATCCTTTCCTCAACCTCTCTAGAACTATTAGGAGGTCTGTAAAAGACTCCCAACAGGGTGACCTCTCCTCTCCTGTTTCTAATCTCAGCCCATACTACCTCAACAGACAAGTCCTCATCAAACTTCTTTTCGATCACCGTGATACAGTCTTTGACCAGTAACGCCACTCCTCCCCCCCTTCTACCCCTTCTCTACTCCGACTAAAGCATTTGTACCCCGGAACCTGCAACATCCATTCCTGTCCCTGCTCTACCCAAGTCTCTGAAATGGCCACAACATCAAAGTTCCAGGTACTGGTCCAAGCTGCAAGTTCCTCCCCCTTATCGCGAATACTCCTTGCATTAAAGTATACGCATTTCAAACTATGCCCCACCCCACCCGTACGCCGCTGTGTTTTACAACTTTCTTCTATAACCCCCTTACTCTCATCCCTCTCAGCACCCCAACTACTTAGGATCCCACCCCCCCCCCGAATCAGTTTAACGCCCCCATCATAGCCTTAGCAAATTTTCCCCCCAAGATATTAGTCCCCCTCTGGTTCAGGTGTAGACCATCTCTCTTGAAGAGGTCCCACCTATCCCAGAATGAGTCCCAATTGTTAAGGAACAATTTGTCTATCAAAAACCTATCCACTCTTGACTTAAATATATTCAGTGAGGAAGCCTCCACCACTTCAACAGGCAGAGAATTCCAAAGATTCACCACCCTTTGAGTGAAGAAATTCCTCTCAACTCTGATCTGAACTGCCTCCCCTGCCCCCCTTATTTTGAGGCTGTGCCCCCTAGTCCTGCTATCTTTGCTAGGGTAAGACTTTTTTGCACACAAGGTACCAAACATTTTTTTCAATAAGTGTACAAAACAAATTGATTTGTTTGGGTGGACTGACAACCTTCTTCTCCAGATGCACCAATTAATCTTGTACATGTGCTCACTTCCTTAGTATAACCAAATGAGGGTTGTTCAGTTTTATCAAATTGTCGAGGCAAATTGCAGCTACTATTGGTGGCATAAACTGTGTAAAACTGACATTTTAAGTTTTGGGTTATGTATTGTACATATAAATGTTAATCACAAAATTAAGTTCAGGCTTTATTCTGTTAAAATGGGCATGGTGGTGTTCTGGTGTACTAAGCCACAGATTAATGGAATGCTCATTCATGTGTTGAATCCCTGATTTTCATTTGTGTCAGGAAGGGAGCCAGGTGCTTTCCCCACAGGGAAGGAAGAAAAATCAGAGGATGAATCACCCCAACTATTTTCAAAAACTACTAAGCAGCTGACCTAAGGAAAGCATTGATAGAGGCAAATTTTTCTGTTACTTTCTTGGTGTCATTTTGAGTAACAAGTGAAATGTTTAAAAATGTGATATTGCCTCATATTTCAGCATTTATTTAATTACTCTGCCAGCCATGTTTTTACACATTAGGTTTTTCAATGTTTGATGGCAATGCAGGTGTGCTTTTGGGAGAATTGGATTTTATATGGCTGGAGACTGAGCAACTAAGAGAATAGTCAGGCAAGTTAACTGAGATTAGGTAGGGAACAGGTTTGTGTTCATGGACTGGGAGGAGAAATCTGAAGCAGGAGAGGCTCAAAGTTTGTTTGTGGGACCAGGAGGAACAACATTCAGGCTTTGGGTAATAGATGGCAAATAGCATTCATATTATGCAAATGCTAGGCAACGACTATTTCCAGCAAAAGAGAATCCAACCATTTTCCATTGATATTCAGTGGCATTTCCAACACTGAATTCCCCAACTATCAACATCTTGGTGGGGTTGGGGACTTCACTGTGTGGTTGGCATTGACTAGAAACTGAAATTGATCACCCCTATAAATACAGCACTGGAGAAGCTCAGCAGGTCACCGGCTAGGAATTCTGCGGTGAATAACTTGCCTCAAGTGGAAAGACACAGAGGGATACAAACAGCTTGCAAGGAGATATTGATAGGTTAAGCGGATAAAAAGTTGACAAAATGGAGTATAATCTGAAGTTCATTTTGGAATAGAGAACTAAAGAAGAGTATTATTTAACTGGAGCAAAAAAAAACTGCAGAAAGCTGCAACACAAAGGAACTTGGGAGTACTACTGCATGAAACACAGAAAGCTAGCACATAGGTGCAGCAGGTAATCAGGAAGTTTAATGAAATGTTGACCCTTATTTCAAGGGAGTTGGAAGATCAGTGGAGGGAAGTCTTGCTGCAGCTATATAAGGTACTGCTGAGACCAAATCTGGAGTACTCTGAGCAGTTTTGGTCCCCTAATTTAAGGAAAGATATTTTTTCTTTGGAGGCAGTTGAGAGAAGGTTCACAAGGATGATCCTCAGTATAATGGGCTTGTCTTATGAGGAAAGGTTAAACAGGTTGAAACTCTTCTCACTTGAATTTAGAAGAATGTGAATCTCATTGAAACATATAGAATTCTTAAGGGACTTGAAAGTAAATGCTCATGGAAGAGTGTAGGGCCTGAGGGTGCCAAATTAGACTGAGATGTGCAGACATTTCTTCTTTCAGATGGACGAGAGTCTTTGGAATTTCTTGCCACAAAGAGCTGTGGGGGCAGAGTTGTGTTTATTTAAGGCTGAGATAGATATATTTTTGATCATTAAAGAAATCATGGAAAGGCAGGAAAGTGGACATGAGGAACGTTGGATTGAGAATCATCCTATTGAATAGTGGAGCAGGCTCAAAGGACTGAATGGTCTATTCTATCTGTTACCTATTTCTTATGGTTCTGTGGCTTCATGGATCCCCATACCTGACCACCACCTACAAGGCACAAATTAGGAATGTGATGGAATATACTCCACTGGCTTGGGTGAATGCAGCTCCAACAATAAGCAAGAAATTTGGTAGCATCCAGGACAAACAGCCACCTGAAGGACATCCCATCCTCCATCAACAGGTGGCAGCAATGTGTACTATCTCCAAGGTACACTACAGCAAGGCACCAGTGCTTCTTTGACAACACTCTCCAAACTTGTGAGCTTGACCACTTAGGAGGATGCCAGTAAGTGCACGGGAGCATTGCCAGCTGCAAGTTTTCTTTCAAGCCACCATGGTCCTGACTTGAAACTATAACATTGTTCCTTCACTGTTGCTGGGCCCAAATTCTAGAAATTCCTAGCAACACTGTGGGTGTATCTACACCACATGGACTGCAGCAGCTTAAGAAAGTGGCTCACCACCTCTACCTTAATGGATGTTGGGGATGGGCAATAAACGCGAGCTTAATTTGTGATGTCCGCATCCTGTGAAAGAATTAAAATATCCACAGTGCAACATTTGTACTTAGCAATAATTGACCTGGCCTGATTTTCCTACCACTAAGTTTTGCTGATGAGATTCATCATTAAAATCACACCTGACTTTGGGTAATTGAGGTGCCTGTGGCAGATGCTTTGTTGTATGACTCAAATCTGTGGGATTAAAATGATGGTGAGTGTTAAACGTGTTGGCAACCGACATAGATGTCAACCCCATTTTATCTGTCTTTTGCGTGTTCACACCAGGCAAGCATGGTTTACAACTGGGGCTTCTGTTTTTGAAAATATCTGTAAGTAACATCAGTAGTTAATGGTAAGTTCTGGCTGTTGGTATGTTAATTCCCAGTTACGAATACTTAGGCTCAGTTAATGCCCTGAACCATTCCAATTTGCTGGTAACAGCCACCACTTAAACAAATCAGAATGAGTCCCAAATCTAAGATCAAATCATATCTAATGAGGGCTAAATGAGGTCCCAGAGGACTGGAGGATAGCAAATGTAGTACCGTTGTTTAAAAAGGGTCAGAGGGATAACCCAGGGAACTATAGGCCGGTGAGCTTGACTTCAGTTATAGGTAAGCTAATGGAGAGGATCCTCAGGGACAGAATGTATGAGCATCTGGAGCGCTGCGATCTGATCAGGGATACGCAGCATGGCTTCGTTAAGGGGAGGTCGTGCCTTACGAATCTAGTGGAATTTTTTGAAGAGGTGACAAAAACGGTTGATGAAGGACAAGCCGTTGATGTCATCTACATGGATTTCAGTAAGGCGTTTGACAAGGTTCCTCATGGTAGACTGATAGAAAAGGTGAAGGCGCATGGGATACAGGGCCAGGTATGTAGATGGGTTGAGAACTGGCTTGGGAGGAGGAGACAGCGGGTAGTAGTGGAAGGCTCATTTTCCAACTGGAGGTCTGTCACTAGTGGTGTGCCACAGGGCTCAGTACTAGGACCTCTTCTATTTGTGGTTTATATAAATGACTTGGAAGAGGGGGTAGGTGGTGTGATCAGCAAATTTGCTGATCACACTAAGATACTTGGATTGGCAGGTACTGAGGAGCAGTGCCAGGCAATACAACAGGACATAGGTAGGCTGGTAGATTGGGCAGATAGATGGCAAATGGAATTTAATCCGGATAAATGCGAGGTGATGCATTTTGGCCGGAATAATGTAGAGGGGAGTTATAGGATAAAAGGTAAAACTATCCGGAGTATAGAGACGCAGAGAGACCTGGGGGTGCAGGTTCACAAGTCTCTGAAGGTGTCAGTACAGGTGGAGAATGTGATAAAGAAAGTGTATGGTATGTTAGCCTTCATAGGAAGGGGTATAGAATACAAGAGTAGGAGTCTGATGTTGCAAGTGTATAGAACGTTTGTTAGGCCTCAATTGGAGTACTGCGTCCAGTTCTGGTCGCCGTACTACCGGAAGGATGTGGAGGCCTTGGAGAGAGTGCAGAGGAGATTTACCAGGATGCTGCCTGGTATGGAAGGGATGACTTACGAGGAAAGATTGAACACACTGGGGTTGTTTTCCCTTGAAAGACGTCGGCTGAGAGGGGATCTATTAGAGGTATTTAAGATTATAAGGGGTATAGATAGAATAAATGGTGGTAAGCTTTTTCCACCATTAGAAATGGATAGAACAAGGGGTCATGGCCTTAGGGTGAGGGGGGCTATGTATAAGACGAATATTAGAGGGCAGTTTTTCACACAAAGGGTAGTGGGGGTGTGGAATGCACTACCGAGTAAGGTGGTGGGAGCAGGCACGCTAAGGTTGTTTAAGGGTCTCTTGGACAGCCACATGAGCGGTCTGCAGATAGAGGGATATAGCAGGACTGTCTAAATATCTTATTTGTTTCCACAGGCAATTCGGTCCACCTTGTTGACCAACAAGGTGCATGCATTTGGCAAGTCGTGCGAGGGCTGCTCTTGGATGTTGCTTCAGGAGTGGCCTAGTGCTTCAAGTCATTAGTGTATGCTTAAACTGGACCATCAGATGGGCAACATGACAGCTCAGAGACTATCGCTGTTGCTGTGCAGACACATAGATTTGGGCCTGTGTCTGCGGGAGTTTGCGCGTTCTCCCGTGGTTGCGTGGGTTTTCTCTGGGTGCTCCGGTTTCCTCCCACATCCCAAAAATGTGCTCTTAGGCTGATTGGGTAACAAATTGCCCCTATATTGATCCCTATATGGGAATCTTCCACAAGAGGCATAGCCTAAAGTCATGGATATGTCATTAAGACGTTGGGACGGCGGCGTGGGCTCGTTGGGCCGAAGGACCTGTTTCCCGTGCTGTGTTGCTCTTTGTTCTTTGTTCTTTGTACAATAATATGGCCATTTGGATTCTATTTGTTATTGTGTATATTGTAATGAAAAATGTGTAGTCATGAGTAAACAGTGGGACAAGACTGGTCAAGTGCAGTAAAACTATTTTTCTGACGTTATTCTAATCCTTTCTCCCATATTAAAATGAGTTCAAAAAGTAACTGTAAAATTTAAGATTTGTGGTATGTCAATATGAGGCACGTATGCAACATTTCCTAGTGAGAATAATGGTTAGAATTGGGCGGCTATGAATTGAAGAGCCAACTTGGAAATAATGTTGCTAATAAAAGTCAAAATATTACCCTAAAGTTCCTAGAAGTGAGCAGTTAAATATGGCAGAACATTGAAAGAGTTGGAAGTTTAACAAAAAGGCTCCTTGTAAATACGTGTTGTAATGTGCAACTGTGAATAATGGGATCTTTCTGCACAATTGTTATGTCCAAGCAATGGCCCTAATTTAGCCAACATTTTGGGTGCTTATGTAGCACCTAAAATACTGGGACCATTTAGGGAACGAAGGAATTGCATTATGTTTCATTTAAGGGTAGGAAATATTCTGCAATGAATTGCATGCTGTGTAATCCAACAATGACCAAGGATCCCACCATGTAATTCAATTAACAGCAACATCAAGCTATAAAAGGCCGGTTTATGATCAAAGACAACAGAATAATATTGTGATGATACTGTGCCTTTAAGAAATGTATTTGGGCAATGTTTCTTGTACAGGATTTGTTTTAGCAGTTTATTGTTTACTATTTACTATTTAACAGTTTGCTATTGTCAGTGCCTCTTTGTCTGTATGCAGCAGCCCATATCGTTACTGCAGCAGTGCAATTGATTTTAATTGTTAGAATGTTTATTTTAATTTGGATGAATGCAGAGTTGTTATTTTTTTTCTGTGGGAGGGTTTTCAGTGTGGGGCTTCATTAGGTTGATCGACAAATCAGGTTATGTGACTTGGCCAAGCTAGGCTCACAAAAAGAAACTCAAATTGGGTGCTGTTTGTGATCTGTAGAGAGAAGAAATAGCTCTCCGTTTTTTTCCCTCTCTGGATTTGGAGGCTGGGATCTCCCAAGCAGTAGATCTTTTCCTCAGCAAGTTCTCTGCTTGTGGGTAGATTTTTCTGATATATGGGAGTCAGAAGTCAAGTGTACTTCTGTATCTGTCCAGAGTGATTAGAAGGCTGGAGATCTACCATCCATAGAGCATATCTGTTTTTGGTGCTAATTGGTTCTGAAGCAGGATTTATGTCTATGGGGATATTGTTTAAGTTGGAACTATTGAGAAAGATAGCTGTTAAGGATTATACTTTGTCATATTTAAGTATTTTAATTGATAAAAGTGATACTAAGTACTTTTTACATTCTGACTTGTTAAAGAAAGTTTGTTTTAATAAAAACTACCTAGTGGGTCAATAGAATCACCCTTGGAGTGAAACACCTTATGCTTGCACTAATGCCAAAATCAAATAAATTTGGGATCTTGGCTAACTCCCTCAGATAGCTTGGTGTTTCTGATCTGGTCCATAGCAACATGCAGGAGGCTTGATATTTGCTGCTTAAGCACTCTGCATTAGAACACTTGCAACCATTGAACTATTGCTTCACGCGATGTTTTTTAAGAATTGGGTGCTTCAGTTTATTTTTCCAAAATCAACACTTCCTTTTCTGAGCAATGTTAATTTTAACTTTAAGAAAAAGCAGAAATTGTATTTACTGTTTTGTCTTTTCTGTATATGTGCTCAGTGTTGTGATTTACCTGACATTTAAAATTAAGGCATGGAGATGGGAGTGGGGGGCGATGGGGGGCACATGAGGTGGTGATAGTATGTGCAGAACAACCCACTGTGAGCTGATAGGTTTTTAAGGCAACATCTTCTGCCAATTGTGTAATGTTACATGACACTACACGACTGCCTAGGACATTACATCACAATTGTAACTGTTTCAGACCATCGGATAAATTTATGTGTTTACTTCATCCATAGAACTTCATCTGGGAAGAGTGAGAAACATCGTAGTCCATTGTGCTCATATTTCTATTATTGAAAGAAAATGATGCACCGTTTTATAATGTGCTTCCCATGAGTGTGAATTCAGACTGCGCTCTAAAACATCTGCCATCATCTATTCTCATGAATTTCCACAATCTATCTGAAATTCAGGCAATGAGCCTTAAAAATAGTGTGAAACCCTCTTCAGTTTTTTCCTCGAGCGAATTGGAGACAGGATTGACCAATTCTTAGTGCCAAAAATGGGAGCAATCATGAAATTTTCCAACTACTCTATTTATGAATAAATGATATGCAGCAGAAATTGAGAGCAACAAATTGCCCATTCTGGTTTGAATTTATTTGAAAAAGCTGATCATGTCAGGGATTGTGAGAGGATACAATAAAATATGCTAGATTGGAGACTTGGACACAGAAATGGCAGATGAAGTTTAATCTTGACAAATGTGAGGTAATGCATTTTCAAGGAACAAATTTAGGCATGAATTATACTGTAAATGGCAGAGCCCTTAAAAACATTAACATAAAGAGATCTGAGGGTGCAGGTCCACAGTTCCCTAAAAGTGACAACAGTGGTGGCCAAGGTGATTGAAAAAGCATAAGGTATGCTTGCCTTCATCAGCTGAGCATTGAGTGCAAGAGTTGGGAAATCATGTTGCATCTATATAAAACCTTGGTTGGGCTGCATTCAAAGTATTGCATGCAGTTCTAGTTGCCACACTACCAGAAGGACATGGAAGCTTTAGAGAGAGTGCAAAGAAGGTTCACCAGGATGTTGCCTAGTCTTGAGGGCTTGACTATGAGAAGAGGTTGAATAAACAAGAATTGTTTTCACTGAAGACACAGTAAGTAGTCTGACAACACCAGGTTTAAATCCAACTAATTTATTTGATAGTAAACTCGCAAGCTTCCGACTCTATGGCCTTCGCCAGACGAATGAGGTGTTTGTCAGGCAAATGAACACCTCATTCGCCTGACGAAGGCCATAGAGTCGAAAGCTTGCGAGTTTACTATCAAATAAATCGGTTGGATTTCAACCTAGTTTGTCAGACTACTTACTGTGTTTACCCCAGTCCAACACCGGCATTTCTACATCTTCACTGAAAAAACAGAGGCTGAGTGGGGATCTGATAGAGGTCTACAAAATTATGAGAGGCATAGGCAGGGGTGGAGAGTCAGAAGCTTTTTTTGAGGATGGAAGTGTCAATTACAAGAGGGCACAGGATCAAGGTGTGAAGGGGAAAATATAAGGAAGATGTGCAGAGGAATGTCTTTCACGCAGAGTGTGGTGGGAGGTGATGAAAGCAGGCATGTGGATGGGTACATGAATAGGGGAATATGGACCAAATAAGGACAGAACATATTTTTTTTAGTTTAGTTTGGGCATTATGATCAGCAAGAGCTTGGAGGGCAGAAGGGGCTGTTCCTATGCTGTACCTTTTTTTGTTAATGCAGAAAATCAGAGGGAAGATTTTGTACAGAAAATCACAAGGAAGATTTTGTGTATCTGTTGAGCAATGAATATTATCACAAATGCACCATTTTGGAGTGTTTTACTTCAAACAGGTGGTAGTCCAAGGAGTTTGGTGTTTTGATCCATTTCGATGTGATATTAAGTAGGAACCAAAGCAGTTGCAATAAAAATGTTGTAATAATACAAGCCATGTTTTGTACTAGGAGAACACCATTAGAGCATATAGCTGAACCAACTATCCCCTTAGTGAACCACACCCCTCTGTAACCCCTTGTGCATCTTTGTCTATTTTTGTGAAAAAATTTCCTGCATCTGGATTGTTGCTCTGGTGATTGATGATCTCTCAGTGGACTTGCCCTGAAGATTATTTGAATCAACGCACTGTGAAGAGAGCTGATTCAATAATGTTCTTGCCCTAGTTTTAGACATGAGTATTGTGCTTTCATATTAAACAGTTCTGCACACTTATGGATATGATGTTCAGAAAATGATTTTAAAAAAATATGCATTAGCTATTGAACCTCTTCGAGAACCAACATGTTCAATAGCCCGTTGAATGCTATGCATATGGAGCTAAGACCTTCCTCTTATGGTTGTTGACCATTGTTATCAAATGTATTCTACACAGGTCTTCAGAACCTGGGACAATTATCATGAGGTCATTTGAACCATGACAATTTTTTTTGTTGTGATAATATATATGTTTTCTTTTAAATTAAAACTTGTTTACTTGTCACAAATAAGGCTTATATTAACATTGCAATGAAGTTAGCATGAAATTCCTGTAGTCAACATCTGTTAAGGTCAGTGACCTAACCAGCAAGTCTTTCAGAATGAGGGAGGAAACCCACACAGACGCAGGGAGAATGTGCAAACTCCACACAGACAGTGACCCAAGCTGGGAGTTGAATCCAGGTCCCTGGTGATGTGATGCAGCAGTGCTAACAACTGTGCTATTATGCCACGTTCAAGGGAGTACAACTTTCATGGATCCGTTGTTATGATCTTTATTTAGTGTATACATAATATATACATATTTATAACATCTACATATATATATAAAAAATCACACCAGATGTCCTTACCTCAAAATTTAAGCTTGTCTTTGTCATGTGTAAATTTGTATATGTGGCTATTATGTTGAATTAAACAAGAACAGAATTCAGTCTGATGAATTTTCTCTTAATTTCGAGCAGAAAATGCATTAATGTATCCAAGTAGTGCTGGTTAACAAATTACATTAACCTATAAGAAAAATGAGAAATTAATTGAATCAAACACCAAAATTCCATCAGTGATCAAAAATTTTAAATGTTTTTTCGTCCATTGTGTTAATTGAATTGTCATTTTGAAGTTACGTGCTCACTTGTTGCTATTTCTTTCTCCCTTGGAGGGTTCAGACTTTGTTTGAGTAGGTGTCATGGATACCTGTGCTTGTTAGCTGAATAAATAACCATTCTTTAAGTGTAAGTCATAGGCAATTACTTCATTTTGTTACTTAAAAGTGTATTTAAGTAGGTGGTCTGATTAATGAATTTGCAGGTGATATAGAAGTTGGGAGAGTAGTGGATAGTGAGGATTGTCAGAAGATACAGCAGGAAATAAATCGGTTGGAAACCTGAGCTGAAAGGTGGCAGATGGAATTTAACCTGAACAAATGGAAAGTGATGTGATTCGACGGGTCTATTGCAGAAAGAAAGTATACAGTAAATGGTAAAGCCCTTAGAAATATTAGCATACAGAGGGATCGAGGCATGCAGAACCAC